>JAGUQR010000009.1:706582-1413164 GCA_018905775.1 Meloidogyne exigua | reverse complement strand
ATACTTCAACTCCACCAACCTATAAAAAATAAATAATTCTTTCAATTAATGAATAAATAATTACCAAATACATTGAGGTAGCTACAGTGTTGGCTAAATAAAAAAGAATCCCAACGGCAGAACCAATTTCAGCACCCAAATTACGTGATATCATAAAATAGGCGCCACCACCTTCCACTACACCCTTTTTATAGAATATAAAATAAAAAAAACTAATTAAAATTATACATTTGTAGCGACAGCAGAAAGAGAAATACATGTAAGTAAAGTACAGGTGCAACACTAAATAAAACAAAAAAAAATATTAAAATAAATAAAATAAACCAAAAATAATAATAACATTGTATGCCAAACACCAGCAATACCAACAACCTAAAATATAATGTTAATAAAAGAATTATTTAAAATACCCAAAAAAGTCGAATAAACATTGTAACACCAAGAATATGTTGAATTGTAGGTAAATAGACACCCAACATAACGCCGAGATTTGCCTAAATTTAAAGTAAAAGTAATTGACAAAATAAAATTTAATGAACAATCAAACACACCCAAATAGAATACTATGTATAGGGTAAATAAAAATACTTTAAAATATCTGCTAGCTTCTCTTTCAGTTGGTCCAGGTGTTGTATAACCACTAAGAAAATCATGTGCGGGTAAAACTCCTTCATGGGGATTATTATTTGGTGTTAAATAAAATGTTGGAGCTTCTTCTTCATAAAGAGGTGCAAGATTATTACCCAAAGTCCGATAAAGGGGCATTATGGACATTTTTTAAAAAATATATTAAAGTTTTTCAAAAAAATAAAGTTGTCATTATTTCATTTTGTCAATACCAACAGACCAACTTTCGCGTACATTTAACGAAAGAATTCCAAATTTTATTTATTTTAAATACACACATAACTGAAAAGCTTTTTACCTTTTTCTGTTTACAAGCTTCTCTTTCTCTTGGTCCTGGTGTTATGTAACCACTAATATATGGTGCCAAAAAATTGTGAACAGGTTCATTATCGTATAAAGCAAAATCCCCACTTTCAAAATCAGAATTTCCATTTGGTTTTTTTCGAAAAGAACTCCACGAGAGAAAACCATGATCAGTTTCTCCGATGTTAATTTTTTCAAAACATTCAAAATACTTATTAAAAAATACTTGGGTATAAATAATTGAAGTACTTCACTTACACTCATACAATTTTGTTTTTTTAATATTTTGTTGATATTTAATAATCTTAATTATTAAAGAAAAACCAATTTATGTATAAAATGTGAATTAAAATTAATTGTAAAGAATATGCTTTAAATGAGCAGATCTGAAAGGGTCGCTATATAAATTTTAAAAAATAATTTTCGTTTGTTAAATTATATAAGTCAAATGTAGAATTCACACAGGTAAATTAATCAATGGGAATAGGAAAATATGGAGAAAGGTTTAAAAAACAAAATGTGTTTTTATCACTTAATAACTTGGAGCAAAAGCCAAGTGAAGTTAAGTTTTTAAGAGCTTGTTGTTATAACTTCGGAACCAGTGCCTCTTACAAACAATACTCGTTGAAGTTTGTCAGAAATTACCTTAAAATGAAGAAATTTTTAATTAAGAGCGTTAAAAGATTTAGCTATAAAAGAAAAGAAAGGTGTGAGTAGAGCATGGAGCCCAATCTTCTACTAAAAAATGAAAAAAAAAACAAACTTCAAGGTAATGAATATAATCATCAACATCATCCTTGTGTAAAGGTGGTTTTGGTAAAGAAAAAAGAACAAGTTGGCTCTCATTTGAATGTTCCAGAATAAGCTCATTGAGACGAATTGCTCCATGCATTTTGTGAACTTTTTTACGATCCAATGCCTTTAATCGTTTTTGCTTTTCACCGTCTGCTTCAGTGAATGGAAGGGATGATTGTCGTGGTAGATTATGTGTACTTAAAATTAAAGTTTAATAAGTAAAAATAAAACCAAACCTTCCTTTCTGATTTTGTTTATCACTCTCATCATTATCTGAAGACTTATCACCAACTTCTAGATTTATTTATTAAAAAAAAGTAAAAAGATTTTAACCATCATTATTTTCTATCGGTTGTTCCTTTTGGGAAGAATCATTATTAGATGATGAGTCTTCTTCTGTTCGAGGAGAAGAATTCTTTAATGTCAATAATTAAAAAAGAAAAAAATTATAAAAAAAATACTGGTCGTTCGTCAACATCTCCTCCAGGTTCAGTTAAATGACGATTATTAGCTCCTCTGCGTTGCATTTGTTTCAACATTTTTGAACGTTCTTCCATTAGAAGAGTTCTTTCAAAAGCTGTTTTTGAAAGTTCCGGGTCGCTAAGCTCAGTGACCTGTTTTTTTATATCAAAATTAATTTTTCAAAATATGATTAAAATTCTACCAAAATTTCAGCATCAATACGTAATTGGTAAACATATGTTTGGAGTTGTTGTTTTAATTTTGTACTGTTCTCTTGTTGTCGGGCAACAGCAATAATTCTAATTTTACAATGGCGCCAAACTTTACTCTGCCTTAGTAAGAAAGTAATAAGAAGACAGAGGCCACCATCTCTAACAATCCAATAAACGTCCAAATAACCATTTAGTTTTACATTGTTTGGAAAATCTGTGATTCCTTTAGCTACAACAAGTGCCATTCCACTAAATGCTCCAGCTAATAGTTTGTCTGAAAAAAGTGAAAGCAAAATCAAATTTAGTAGCAGATGACAGGAGTAATTTCTAAAATATTTAAATAAAAATATACCAGTAAATGTATGGTATTCTGAGTCAACAACTTCATCTTCTGCAGGTTCACGTGTTGGCCAACTAAGTAAAAGAGTATTTGGCTTAAGTCCACCAATTCCAATGCTTTGAATCAAAGCATTAACACTTCCAGCTATCTAACATAAAAAATAAATAAAAATATTAAAAGAACTAGTTTAATAATAAACCTGATCCTCATCATAAAGTAATGTTTTTGCAAATCCTCGCAGTCTCAATTGTTGCATGTCATTCTCCATTCTTGTTTTAACATGTTGAGCAGCTTTCATATCCTCTTCATTGCTAGGATTTCCACGAAGAAATGAAACAACCATAGTAAGGCCTTTTCCTGCTTTCATTTGTGCAGCAAAACTGAGCAAATTCAAATAACGGACATCAACTAATTCTTTTGACCAAGGCATTGAGTGAAGAATAAGCAGTTGTGGTCTTAAAAATAGCTAAAAAGTTTTAAAAAATTCTATTAAGTTACCTCCAATTTTTAGGATGCGGATCTTTCTCAGAAATTTGCATTAGACTGTATTGAGCTGTAGTAAGTGCCAAACCACGAATGCCATCCCCCCACTCTTTTTTTGCACTTAAAATAATTTTCAAAATAATTTAATTTATAAATAAATTGTTTTTACCCTTTCCATTGAACATATTTATATATTGTTGCTGTTAAGGCACAAGCAATTAATGCATAATACCAACAAGAAGCAAACATTATAAAAAAACAAAGAAAAGCACCAGCAAGTGAAAGTGACCTTAATTAATTAATTAAATAATATTTAAATAAGAAAAAACCAGTGATAATATTTAAATCTTGGTCTCCAATTTGGAGCACCCATTAAAGAATGTAAAGCACAAATTAAATTAACAAAGGCATAACACATTAAAAAGAAAAAGTCAAGAATTTCAGCAATGGCATCTACTGCTCCTTTATTTAAAAGAAGATAATTTTTATTTAATTTAAAATTAAATTACCTAATAAAATAGCTAATTCAGCAATAAATGTTGTAATTAAAAGTCCAAGAAAAGGTTCGTTATTTTTTGTAACTCTAGCAAAAGGAGAAAGCATTGGAATTACATTATCTTTGGCAATTGATTGTAAAAGACGAGGAGCGCATAGAATAAAAAAATATTTAAAATTAATTATAATTTTAAAAACTTACTACAAAGACATTGCAATGCAGCACCAAATGTTGAAAGAAAAGAACCAACAATAACAACCCAAGGATATGGCCAAGAAAGTGAAGCAACAACTAAACTTCCATCAAGACTTTTCCCATTTTTATCACGAAGAACAGATCTTTTTTTGTTTTTAATAAAAATAATACATATTTTTTTAAATAAATACCCTATAATTGATGAACCAAATAAAATTGTCAAAGCATAATAAATAAAAGAGGTTGTTAATGTAGCTGCTATAGTACCAGAAGGAATACTTTTTTGAGGGTCTTTTAAATCACCTATTAAAATAATAATTAAATAGATTATTTAAATAAATACAAATATTTTTATTTACCACTCATATTAGCTCCAGTCATTATTCCTAAAATTTTTAATTATTTTATTTAATTAAATAAATATATTTACATACCTGTTACTGCAGGGAAATAAATCGCTAAAAGAAGAAAGAATGAAGTAGTAACATCTTGATATACTTCTCTGGATTTAATTGCAACTTTTTCACTTATTATCGCTTGACCTCCCTATTCAAATATTAATTAATTTTAAAATCAAATAATTAACTTGAAGATAGTAAGAACCCATATTTTGTGTTAAAACTGAAGAATTAAAACCAGGGAATGCATTAACACATCGAATATTTCCTTCAATATATGTTTGACAAACTTCAGTTGTAACATTTCCTTTACAGAATTCAGCAGCGATACTAAAAAGTGTTTATTATGTATTATTTCTTTTTAATAAACATACTGATCTCCTTTTTTACAATAATCACAAATATTTGTGATATCCTCATAATGTGGAATATTTAAAACACGAGAACTTAATAAATGATCATTCAACATACAAACACTTTAAATATTTTATTTAAAAAAAAGTATGAAAAAAATAACTGTTGTCCATTATATGCAGTTGCTTTTTCAATTCCACCAGCAAAACATGCCAATATTGAGAGAATAACACAAAGAAGTGAAACTGGGGCAAGGAGTTGAACAAACTTTTTTTTTAAAATAATTCATTTAAATTAAAAATAATTAAATTTATTACCCTAACTCCTAATGCAACAATTATACATTCAATTAATAACAATAAAGTTCCATAAATTCTATAGTTCTAAAATATTAATATTTAAAATATTTATTGTTAAGATTAAATATATATACATTAGACATCATTCCAAACATTCCTGTATCTGAATGAACTTCCTCACCACCAATTGTTAAACCAGGAAATATATATAAAAGGAATACTTCAACTCCACCAACCTATAAAAAATAAATAATTCTTTCAATTAATGAATAAATAATTACCAAATACATTGAGGTAGCTACAGTGTTGGCTAAATAAAAAAGAATCCCAACGGCAGAACCAATTTCAGCACCCAAATTACGTGATATCATAAAATAGGCGCCACCACCTTCCACTACACCCTTTTTATAGAATATAAAATAAAAAAAACTAATTAAAATTATACATTTGTAGCGACAGCAGAAAGAGAAATACATGTAAGTAAAGTACAGGTGCAACACTAAATAAAACAAAAAAAAATATTAAAATAAATAAAATAAACCAAAAATAATAATAACATTGTATGCCAAACACCAGCAATACCAACAACCTAAAATATAATGTTAATAAAAGAATTATTTAAAATACCCAAAAAAGTCGAATAAACATTGTAACACCAAGAATATGTTGAATTGTAGGTAAATAGACACCCAACATAACGCCGAGATTTGCCTAAATTTAAAGTAAAAGTAATTGACAAAATAAAATTTAATGAACAATCAAACACACCCAAATAGAATACTATGTATAGGGTAAATAAAAATACTTTAAAATATCTGCTAGCTTCTCTTTCAGTTGGTCCAGGTGTTGTATAACCACTAAGAAAATCATGTGCGGGTAAAACTCCTTCATGGGGATTATTATTTGGTGTTAAATAAAATGTTGGAGCTTCTTCTTCATAAAGAGGTGCAAGATTATTACCCAAGGTCCGATAAAGGGGCATTATGGACATTTTTTAAAAAATATATTAATCTTAAAAATATAAAAAATGACAACTAAAAATGAAAAAAAAGAAGCTAAATATTTAGGAATGAAAAAGAAATTTTTCAAAAAAATAAAGTTGTCATAATTTTATTTTGTCAAAATCAAAAGACCAACTTTCGCGTACATTTAACGAATGAATTACAAATTTTTTTAAATAATCAAAAGCTATTTTACCTTTTTCTGTTTACAAGCTTCTCTTTCTCTTGGTCCTGGTGTTATGTAACCACTAATATATGGTGCCAAAAAATTGTGAACAGGTTCATTATCGTATAAAGCAAAATCCCCACTTTCAAAATCAGAATTTCCATTTGGTTTTTTTCGAAAAGAACTCCACGAAAGAAAACCATGATCAGTCCCTGTTGGTAAATTAAAAAAATTAATTTGAATAAGCATTATAAAGCAAAAAACCATGCTAAAACTTTACTAATCTGTAAGAAATGCAAAAACTCATGTTGGGTATCGAACCAAGAGATTTAGGGTGTAGCCTACACCACTACCCACTTTACCACTAAACCACACTCGGTTTATCCTTCTCTTACAACTAAATGAAGAGAATAGGTTTGTAAATAATCATTATATTTCCCCTCCCCCCGTTTCTCTCTCTCCCCTAATTACTTGAATAATTAGTCAATCCAAAAAAACTGTGATGTGAATTATTTCTTTTTAAATTATTTAAACTTGAAGAATTCTGTGCTAAAAGTGGTTCAGAATCAATTAAATGTTTTCTATAAAGTTTTGGTGTTTCTTCTCTTCCAATTTGTATTTTTACTTTTTTTGGAGAATAATTTAAAGGTTGAATTATTGAATTATTATTAATTTCAAAAGTTGAATGAGAATATTCTTCTTTTCGAATCATTTTTTAATTACAAAAAATATAGGAAGAAATAAATTAAATTTTTAGAAAAATATTTTTTACAAAAAAAAGAGAAGGTAAAAGGAAACAATTAAAAGAAGATTATCAGTTAAATTAAAAATTTAAAAATCGAAAGTTATATTTAATTTGGAAAAATATTCTAAATAATTAAACATCCAGTAAAAGAATGTTTTCCCCCTTTTTATTATTTCAAAGAAACAAAAGGTGCTAATTATTTAAAAAAAAACTTTCTCATTAGGGAAAGAGAGAGAATGTCAATAAAAGGCTAATTTTACATAAAATAATTTCTTTTTTTAATTCCCCCTAATGTTTTTTGATCTTATGGGTTTTTACTCTATTCTGTAATTTTAATAGAAAAGCAGTTAAAAGCAAAGAAGCTTATCAATAAAAGAAGCATTTGTAGAAAGGAAAAAAAGAATTTTAAAAAAAAGGCTCATCAGCCGTGTTTCTCTTATCAATTAATTTAATTAATTATTTTACCTCCATCAATTCCACTGCTATTACTTAATTGTGATCCAAATTGTTTTCGTTGACTATTACTAAAAATAATTAATTAAAATATTATTTATTTATTTCAATTATTTGTTTTGTTTCTATAGCAACAATTAATTAATTATTATTTATATTTATTTTTATTTTATAATAATAATAGGAATAAATTTAGTTAAAAGCTTTTTAAAATATTTAGTAAATATAATACGTTAAAAAAATAATTTTTTTTTTCTGTTCAAAAATATATTTACTATTAAACCAAAGAAAAAATAAATAAATTGTTTTTAACAATCTTTTAAATCGTTTAAATTAAAATTTTAAACTCCTTTCTAGTTTTTTATAAAATATTTTTTTTTTCTCTAGAAAATTGAAATTATATATTTATTTTAAACAAACTATTTATCCAACTAAATATTTAATTAATTATATTTACGTATAACTTACTTATTAGAACCAATACAAATTGTAGCAGGTTCTTGCCCCTTTGCTTCTGCCACTTTTTTTCTCATAAATGTTTTTCCTTGATGTCCTTGTCTGTTTTGAAAAATAAAAAAAGTTTAAGGAAAAAAAAATAAAAATTAATAAATCAAAAAATCTGTTGCAAATAAAAGAAGCAATCAAAATATAAATAAATGCTTTTTTGATCAATTGCAATGATCAAATGTTGATCGATCATTCAAAAAGTTGGGGGAGGAAAAAGGGGAGAGAGGGGTGATAAAATAAAAGGGAAAAGGGGATGCGCAAAAATTTATAGTTAAAATTATAATTAAAATAAAAGAAAGAGAAAAGGTTTTTCTTATAAATTATTTATTTTTATTATAGTAAAAAAGGAAAATATATTTATTCTATACTCCCTCACAATAATTAAATTAATTATTAAATTTTATTTGTTTTTTTATGTGCTTATTTAATTAATTTTTAACTTAAAAAGAATGATCAGTAGGTACAAAATGTAAATATTTATTATTAGATAAAAGAAACAAAAAGACTATACTCCCTGCGGTGAACATTTTACTAGCCTAATAAGGGTGTGTTTACCTATAACAAAACAAAGCACTTTTATTTATGTATTACTCATAATTAGAAATTGTTAAAGAAATAATATTCCTCCTTTATTTCAAAATTTTCCTTTAAACTTTCAATAAAAAAAGCAACAAAACTTTAGTAACGTCTAATGGGGATCGAACCTTCATAACCAACAATATTTCGTAAAACAAAGCTACAAGCTACACCACTTAACAACTCTTGCATTGGTAATATTCTACCTTTTTTAAGTTTAAAAGTTTTTTACCTTTTTTCACTTGAATTATTCTTATAATGAACATTGTCTTCTTCTCCAAAATAAATGTCTTTATTTTTGAAACTTTCAGATTTGACCATTTAATATTTAAAAGATTTAAAAAGATTGTTTAAAATAAAATTAAAAATATGAATCCTTTTATTTATTAAAATTTAGTCTGAAAAAAAAATTTAAAAACAAAATATTGCGCAATAATAGATCAAATAAAAGACCACTTTTTTTTATTTATTATTAGAGGGACAAACTGTTACTAAAATATTTAGAAAATATTTTTCAATTTTTGTCTAATTTTATGCAAATCTTTTAGGCTAATCATACGCTAAACATTTATTTTATTTGAGTGATATTTTGCTCAAATAAAAGAATTTACATAAAATAAAAAATATAAGGGAATATTGAGAGAGACATACATACAAACATTGTGATGTTCATACATATATTTGTAAATTTTTTTAGGTTGTTTATATCAAATAATAATAAATATTGAATGTTTGTGTAAATATATAAGAAAAGCTTTATTTGACAAGTGAAGAATAAAATTTTAAAAAAATTTTAAAAAATTGTTAAAAATCAAAGACTTTTCTCAATGAACTTGTTTTTAATTTTTTAAAATAAGATAGAATATTATTTAAAAAATCCATAAAAGATAACATTAACTAAAAATAAAATATTTAGGTAGTGTACCATGTTCATTAAAAAAGACAGTTTATTTTTAAATTTAAAGGGAGATAATCAGCTGATTATTTTAAATTAACTGCTTCCGAAAATTCATTGAAAAATAATATTTTTAAATAAAACATAATTTTTAAAATATTTTAATTTATCTATGAGGAAATGGAAATTGGAAAATTAAATTTTAAAAATATATTAATTAACTGTAAGGCCACAACTTACTTAAAATATAGTTTCTAAACTTTAAAGAGAAGCTTTTTGGAATAACTGAATGGATTACAGGATTGTTTTGTAAAGCTCTCGGGTTAAAATCTAATTCAATTTTTTTTCAGTTGTTTTCCTTGTATGGGTCAGAATGCCTAAAATTTATTAAATATTTCCGATGTTAATTCTTTCGAAACATTCAAAATAAGTGTTAGAAATACTGAATTTTGTTAAAATTAAAATTAAAAAAAGCATTTGTTCTTCATTAAATTAAATAAATAAAATTATTTATTATTTAAATATTTCTACTTTCTTTCAATTTTATTAAAACACCTGTAAATTACTATTTCCTCCATTAGAGACTTTAATACTATAAAAATAAAAGATAATGTATCATTTCCCTCTCATATTTTTCAACTATTTCAAATAAATCTTTGTTATAATATTCTTCAACTTCATGCTCATTACCAAAGGGATTTTTGTTCTGTTTTGTTTTTTATTTTTGTCTCCTCCAATAGTCAATTCAAAACGGTCAGCAAAAGTTCAAGTCGGATTTGGTAATCACACTCTAAAGAATGGAAAAGTTACTTTAACTGCTGGAACCAGAATTGCATCGGAAAATGATATTAAGGACATGAAGGGACGTCTTCCTGCTTGTGTTGCTTCTATAATTGATGGTGGAAATCTGTATGTTTTTCTTGAATATGTTTAGATTAAATTAATATAATTTTTGCAGAACGTTGATGTATAACGAATCGTCTAATGAGGCATGCACTGTAGATCTATTGTCAAGTAAAAACATCACCTTCGAGGTTCAGATGGATTTTTGTTATAAAATGGAGGGTGACAAGGTCAAAAGAGAAGACTTTGATTGTTACAATAAAGTGTATGTTTTTTTTCAAATTAATTAAATAAAATAAATATTTTTAGTCTTCCCTTCGCATACAGTTTAAACAATAAAGAATTAAATTTAATAAAGAATGGACCTCTCTATGGAAAAGACAATGCAGAGTGTCCCGACCGATCGAATTGCACCAAATCAGCTAATGAAAAAGGAAATTGGACGGGAATTGATAAACCAGATTGTATGCCTTGGACAGCGATGGAAGCTGGTTGGGTATGTAAAGATAGCTTGTTGTATTCTTACCTCTACTTGTGTAAGTTCCTTTACCTTCAGAAATGTTTAAATTTTTCGATATTGACTTTTAGTTGGTACCGCCGAACATGCATTTAGGGAAGCTGTAGAATTTAACGCCAAGACAACATCCTTTAGATATTTAGTAGACAACGATGTTCATATTGTGCGTATGTATCAGTTTCATAATGAATGGCATGAATATCAAGCTCACAAAGTGCAGAGCTTCACCATCTTTAAATGTGTTAATTATTCTCCAAAACCTAAAATGTGGGAAATTGTTGGAGGAGAATATAAAGGTCAGAAGATGACAACATTTCATTTTCTTCCAAGATCATCATCTCGCGCCCGTAATGGAACTGAAGTGATTGGAAGATTGCCTGAGTTTATACCTAAGCTTATGGGTGGCAGACAATGTGAGAATATGTCAATTATTTTTGTAAGCTTCTTTCATTTTTAATTTAATATTGGAATTTTATATATTTATAGGATAACAGCTATAAAGTTCTAATTGTGGATGAAGCAAAAGTGCCAAATGACAAATCAACTACTGTTTCACCGACAACAAATACTTTAGCAACAACAACAATGCCACCTACCTCAGTACAGACAACAACAAATACAATAACATTGTCATATACCTCATCTACAAAAACACCTTCACCAACAACACGATCCTCAACTACACAATCACCAACCAAACCATCACTTACCTCATCAACAATAAAAACAAAAATTGTCTCTCCAACAACTCAAACGTCTACTTCAATCCCAATCAAAATTTATTTACCTAACAATAAGGAAGGAACTCCTCCAAGTATTGCTACCTCTTCAAGTACAACCAAGCAAAGTTTAAATAAAATTAATAATTTTAAATAAATTAGAATTACAGAAAGCACATCATCTAAAGTAAATGCCACAAAAGGGACAATTAAATTAAATTATACATCAACAGTTTATCCAAACAATACGGAAGGAAGCATCGACCAAAACACTACTGCTACGACTTTTTTTTCTTCAAATGAAACTTCAAAAAATATTACAGATATAATCATCCTTCCATTACAGAATAATTCTACTTCTGGAGGAGGGCCTATAATACCTGTAGTATTTTCAAGTAGGCCTAGTATACATAAAACAACAGGAACAACGTCTAAAACAAAGGAAGCCTTTCCTTTACTTTACTACCTTATTTCTGGTGGAGTTTTGGTTGTTATTTTGTAAGTTATTATATAATAAATTAATATTTCTATCTTTTCTTTTTTAAAGGATTTTAATCATCTGTGTATGTTGTACAATTCATAGAAAGAGAAAGAAGAATAAGGTTGAAACTGAAGAAAGTTCTGAAGGTTCTGGAGGAACGACAGAAGAGATTCGTTCATTTGAAGCAAAAAAGGATGAAAGCAAATGGCTTCTTACGCAGTTAGATTCAACAAGAGAAGACCAAAAATCTGAATTAAAGGCTGAAAAGAAACCAAATGATAAACAGTCAACTAAAAAAGAAGTAAAGGAAATCAAAAAAGAAAAAGTAGCTAGCAAAGAAGAAGGTCCGAACAGTTCGAACAAAAATTCCTCATCAAAAGATGTTGTTAAATCATTTATTGGTGTTGTTCCAAATGATATACTTTCTAAAACAAAAGCAGATGATATAGATGATAAGAAAGATTCTACAGAGGAAGAGGAATTGCTTAAACCATTGGAGCCAAAGCCCGAGAAGAAAGGTGATCCCAAGGTATCAACATTTTCAGCTGCATATGAAGATTCTCGAGGTCGGGTGATTTTGCCCCAGGCGGATGCTGGAGTTAAAAGTACCGAATCTAAAGAAGCAATTGACAAGGAGGAGAAGTCAACAGAGGATTTGATCAAATCTGATACAGCTGTGAAAGATGATGGAAAGAAAGAAGATAATAATGAGAAATAATAAACAAGATGATTTCTTTAAATGATTTTTGTTAGATATATAAAGTATTTAGTAAATGTATATTGATGTTAAGTTTTGGTTATTAAATTATTGTTATTTAATATTTATTTATTCCGTGTAAAATGTTCTCTTTGTTATGATATTTCTCTAAATATTATTTACCTTCGTTAAAATGTTTCATTTCTTTTATCATTTCATAAATTATTTTATCTATTAACTTGTTTGTTTATTTTCATGAAATTAGATTGTTTAGTTATCTAATGAAATATTTATTTTTAATAAATAACTTAAAATAGAAGTAGAGTTCCTTTTCTAAATTTAGAAAGTTTATTTTTTAACATAAGAAAAGGAAAAATAAAAAGAGAAAAATTTTATTTTTCAAAGAAAGAATTATTTAAATCCACCAGTTTTAATTTTAAAAAAATAATTTGTTCACGCAATTTATTGCATTGACGTTCACTAAAAAATAATAAATAATCTATAATTATTAAAAGAAAATAAACTTTTTAGAAAGACTAAACATTTGAGCAGGAATTAATTCATTAAAATTTGTAGATGTTTTTGTGCTTGTATCTACTGATCCAAATAAATTTTGCCGAGATTCAGTAATTCTTGAATTTAACTAGAAATTTAGAAAATGTTAATAGAATTAGAGAAAATTCTTCACAATTTAATACCTAACTTTATACGACCTCCATTCAATTTGACTGATAAATTTAAGTCTTAAATTTTAGTTTTCAACTCAATTATGTCTTAATATACTTTCATATTACAAAGTTTTAATACCTTAACACCCTCAAAAGAGCCTCTATAATCATTTAAAAAGTAAAGTAATCCCTTTTTTAGAGTTACAAGGACATATACTATATCTCAATTTATAGGTATTTCCATATAATATGAGTGAGTAGGGCCATAACTTCATTTGTTGAGAAGAAAAGAAAGGTACATTTTTTAATTAATTAAAATGAGAGTCGCATAAAGCCCAATTACCAACATTTGGAATATCACGACGGCATTCAAGAATTTTTTTTTGAATATTCTGTAATTTATCCAATGCTTCAATTTCATCATTTGATGTTGCAAACATAACGGGTTGGAGAATATGGGCAATCTAAAAATTAAAAAAAAGAAGTTTAATTAATTCTCCAACCTTTTGTATTCGTTCATCTAATAAACGAAATTGGTGCTGTCGTTTTAGAATTTGTGCTTTAATGTCATTAACCTGTCGAAATAATATCATTAATCGTTGTTGAAGATTTTCTTGAAGTTTTTCAACTTCTAAGGAATTTTTTAAAATATTTTCTGCTCTAAAAATGAAAAAAATTATTGTTTTAAAAGTATAAAATAAATGTTTAAAAAAACCTTTTTAAAGTATAATTAATAGAACGTTCACGAGTAGGCAATGCTTTGTCTATAAAAATATTCTGAATTGCATTTTGCATAAGAGAAAGTGTAGAAATTCTTTGAGAAATCTGAAAGATTTAAAAAAATAAATTTTAAATAACTAAAAGGAATAAAAATAAAATTAAACCATTTCTTCATTATCATCAAGGTTAATTGAAGGAAGAGTATTTGCCAATGAATTATTGCCTGTTTCATTTAATTGACGCCTAACTTCAGTAGATAATTGTTGTGATGTAGATATTTGTTTCTGTTTAATTGAAGAATTGGACAAAGGTGAATAGTTCGTTGTTGAAGTATTTAAACATCTTTTATTTATTAAAATTAATTTTAAAAATTTTTAAAATTAAACCTGTTAAACAAAGTTGCCATAAAATGATGAAAATACTTTGTTTGAATAGTTCCACCTTCATTTAATTCAGATCGAGAAGTACAAAGAGCAGAAAGTAATTGATATTGAGATTTGTTTTTTAATGGTTGATTAACATCAGAATGTGACCCAGAAAGAGGGCGAAGTAATTCAAGTGAGGCAATTGAAGATATTACCTTAAAAATAGTGAAGAATTTTATGGAACTAATTAAAAAAAACTAACTCCATCATCATCAAAAGCTAACAAATGGTGAATTATTGACTGAGGAAAAGGAGAAGATTTATTTTTCCCAAGTTTAGTATCACCACAATCTTTAATCAAATTAATCAAAACAGAGCTCAAATCAAAGCGAAAAAGATCACGAGCACAAATAACAAAATAAGAGCAAGAAGAAGTATTATAGACATCAAATGAATCTAAATAATTATTTTAATTATTTAAAGATAAATAATTAGTATAAACCATGTTTTAACTGAATAGACAAAACTTTCGATAAATTAGAAGACTTTTTTTTCAAATTCTTTGTTCCAATCCGAGAGAGTTTGTTCGAATTTTGATCTGAAGAAATTTGCATACATTCAAATGCAAAAAGATTGAAATTATTTTCAGATGTTAATTGCTTAAAAGTTAAAGTCAATGGTGGACTAATTTAAATATAACCTCAATTTTAAATGAATTTTGAGTATCAGGTGAAATTTGATTAGTCAGGATCAGGTGTGCTAAAAATCCATCTTCTGAGGCAATTACCAAAATTGGAATTTGTTGAGAATGAGAATGACGAATAAAATGAAGATCCACAGCAGAACATATCATTTGACTTGAAAGTGATGGAGATTGGGAACCAACCATTGGAAAAATACAAGGCAAAGGTCCAATAGGTGTTAAACTAAAGAATAAGTAAAATAATAGAAAATTTTAAAAATAAAGACCTTGATAGATGTGATGTATTGTTAAGATTTTGAAAACGAAAGAAACTAATATATATTCCACCATTCATGTCCAAAGCTAACGTAGATCCAAGGAGTGAAGATATTGATTTATTTGAATGACCAGAAATTAGAAAAATAGGACCAAAATCAAAAGAAACTAGATTAGTAAAAATTAATAAAATTAAATATTTAAAATATACCAATTTGTGTAACAAAACCAAATGTTGAATGTGGACGGCTATCAACACCAGAATTGTTATCGTTAAATTCCTCACCACTTTCACTTGGCGTCCGATCGGCCAAAATTGTGTTAAAATCCAATATTGCATAAGGACGATCAATAACAGAATTGACATCATAGAGTCTAAAATAATTTACAAAATAATTTGTAAAATTAATTATTATATTATACCTTATAACACTGTCAGAATAAAGCAAAGCAAGTAAACCTCCGGGAGCCTGAAACTTTTCCTTATCAAAATATTCCTTTGATTCCTTTTGTGGTTCAAACCAGACAGCTTTTAATACAAACGGGGCATATTTACGCATAAACAAATTGAAATGTAAAAGGTCACATCTGTTAAGAAAAATGTTTATAAATATTAGTTAAAATACAAAACCTAGCAAAATATTCGCTTTTAAGATGTTCCATAGAAGAATCAAAATCCAAGGAATTGGCAATCTGTCGACGATAATCCCAAAGATCTGGGTCCAATTCCACAATAAAAACCATGCATTTGCCCACCAAAGCTAACAAATTTCCTACTTTATTAACTAAAATCTGAGAGAATTCAGCACCAGCGGGAAGTTCAGGCGATAGATAAATTGTCTAAAAATATGACAAAACAAATAACCTAAAAACATTAAACAAACCAAAACTCGCTTAAACAAAACACCAGGAGTATTTTCAATAAGTTCTCTGTTTAATGTTTTGTCTGATTTAATTGTTTCAGCACTGACCAAAGCAGAAACTAATACTATTTGATTAGGCTCATCAGCAGACCAACAAAGCAATCCCAAGTGGCGATAATTACAAAAGATCAGTTGTTTATGACGACTACTCTGAGGAAATAGCCGAAGAAAATCCATTAAATTTTATAACGACTTAAAAAGTTAGTCT
Organism: Meloidogyne exigua; assembly: GCA_018905775.1. Taxonomy (NCBI): domain Eukaryota; kingdom Metazoa; phylum Nematoda; class Chromadorea; order Rhabditida; family Meloidogynidae; genus Meloidogyne; species Meloidogyne exigua. The sequence continues at coordinate 1,396,758 of JAGUQR010000009.1, read as the reverse complement.
AAAATAGAAATTTAAAAGAGAATGAGATTAGAAAATTAAAAAATATTTTTAAAGGTACAATATTTAATAGTAATTAAAGAATGAAAAATTTTTTTATTTATTAAAAATTCAATTAAAAATCAAAAATAAAAAAAAATTTATAATAATTAATTAGCTATAATTATATTTAAGCATCTCTCCTAACAGGAAGAAATGGAAATCCAGCAACAAACCAGAACCGATATGTCACTAAAAAATTAAATTAATATTTAAATATTAAGTGGCTAAAAAGCTTAATTAATTCCCATGTAAACTAAAAAATAAAATATACCAGCCCAACAACTAATAGCAATTATCGCACCAACAAATTTTTGCAAAAAGTTGTGATAATAAAGAGTGGTAACTATTAACTGAAAATCCCAAAGCAAATGTAATAAAAAAAGACAAATAAAATTTCTCTAAAAATTTTCTAATTAATTTAAAATTTAATTTAAAAAAAAACCTGAACAAAATTTAAAATTTGTTCTGAACGTTTAACAATTAGCCCTGTTGGTAAATTAATTGAAATAAGTAGAGGCTTTGAAGGCAAATTTTTGAAGGAGAAAGCTTCTTCAGAAATAATTAAAATGCTATAAAGTAAAAGAAATGTGTGGCCGCTCACATCAAAACCTGAAAAGGAATTAATTAATAAACATTTAAAAAATAAGTTTCCGAATATGTAGAGGTACTATTTCTGAAATATAAAAATTTATCAAAATAAACAAGTGACATAATGTTTTGTAAAACAAATTATCCTCTCAAAATAACATTAAAAATAAAACCTGGAATCCATTTCCCACCAGCATTGTAGCAGTCAGTCTTTGTGGAATTATTTAATCCCTGGCAAACGCCTGTCTGATCTTCAAATTTGACAAATCTGTTCATAAATACTGATTTATCTTTGTTAGAAAAACATACGCAGTTGTCCAAAAATACCAACCAAACGTTGCAACTACTAGACGTATCTGATCATAAAAAGCTTTGAGATGATCTTCATTGTGGAAAAAAGAAGTAATCCATCTATAAGAATAGATTTAAATTAGAAAATAATAAAAACAAACATAAATGGACAGAGTAAAAGACAAGTCCAAAACCAGCCAATTTTAGTTCCAAATTTATTGAATATATTATGCTTCTGTGAAAATATAAATATTGATAAAGAGTCAAAGAAGGTCCATATCATAAAAAGAGGTTAGGTTTTTCGTGTTGAACCCTTAATAATTGCCAAAAATCAAAGATTAACAAACCTGAACAATATACCAGTCTCTGGGAAGTTCAACAAGTTCAGCAATAATAGAAAGTATTGACAACAGAATAAAATAGCCAATTACTTTCTTCTTAACATCAATAAATAAATAGTATTGAGCCAAAGTTTTAAGGCCTAAAATTAGGTTAAAAATCTAGTAAATTTAAACAAATAAATTCCACTTAGAAGTATCAATATCAGAAAGTATTAAAAATCTTAAAAACATACATCCTTCAAAACTTGTTTTTGCTTGTTGAACTGATTTAATTCCAATATTAATATCTGCTTGAGTATTTAATTCATTGAAAACTTGTTGACGTTTTCTAAGTCCTTCCTTATTTTTCTGCGACGAATTCATTGAAAATTTAAACAAATTAAAAAATATAAAAATTCTGTAAAAAATAATTAAGTAGATTAAAAAATAAAATTGAAGATGTTCACATAAAGATAAAAACAAAAATTAAAATTTTTCATTTTTTTGCCTTTTAGCAAAATGTATTTATTAATTAGCGTAAGTCTTATTATTTAAACAATTTTTAGACTTTCTAAACCTAACCAGAAGCAACGTCAACAACCACTATTACAAAGGGTAAGTGCTTTGCTCGATCTAATTCTAAAGCATCAATTGTGTATTGCAATTTGTTTGAAGCTTCAGGTTTTAATTTTTATAGGACTTAATTAATTGTTATTTTTTAAAGATTGAACAAGTAAAACAACAAAAGATGGGAGCACAAATTGCAACTTCGCCTTCTTCAAATAAGAAAAACAAATCGAATGGGACTTCTAACAAATTAGTGAAGCAGAAAGGATGTCATAAGAGTCTTCCAGAGGAATCTCTTATTCGAGTTCATAAAATATTTCAATGTCTGGAAGAGGAACCGGTTACTCATGTGATCAGGGCCATGACTCAAGAAGTATCCATTAAATTAATTCAGATAAAATTTAAAATTTTCAGCATGCAGATTCGTGTTTCGAAGTGCTTCAGGTTCAGAATCTGCTCATCTATTATCGTCTACCAAAAACTTGGCTTGACGATTTGCCTTTGGAATTACCTCTCATCATCGCCTTCAAGGACGAGACTAAAACAAAAGTTGTTCATATGCGAATTGTAGACTTCTCCAGTGCTGAACCTGGAGAAGAAGACGATAAGCTTTGGAGTACATACAAGACCGGAAGTGTTGATAATGATGAGTACCGTATTTGGTTAATTTTTTCCTTTATTTTATTCTCTTCCCTAAATAAGAACAAAAATAATTTTTTAATTTTTAGCTTCAAAAGTTTGGAGGAGTTGTTGGAATATTATTGTTCTCTGACAGCGAAGACATCAAGTAAATAATGGAATAATTTGTGAAAATAGAATTGAGTATCAATGATTTTTCTATAAAAAGTACTTGTTAATTGTTCTAATCTGTGTTGAATGTAATAAATAAATGTGCAATGTTCCTTATATTTTAAAAATAATTTCCTGATAAAAATCATCTTTAGATTTATAAATAAATATATATTTTTAACTTCATTTATTTAAATGTTAAAGAATTTACCTTATAACATTATTTAAAAGACTAATAAAGTTCAAAGAAGATAAAATAAAAATTAATTAAATTTTCTCAATAAAATTTAATTTTATTAGTGAATTTTAATATATTTAATTTTATGGGTTTTTTGAACATAAAAATATATTTAATTAAATATAAAATGGTTAATTGGTAGTATTTAATTAAATTAAAAAAAAATAATTATTTAATAGCATAAATAAAAGAACAAATTAATTAGACAATCTTTTTTAGTTTAAATGTTTCCTTATCTTATTTTATTATTTATTATTAAATTATAAAATATTCATTAATAAAAGATAAAAATAATTATTTAAATAATTGATTTTCTTTTTAATTAATTAAACAAAAATTAAATTTAATTTTTAATTAAAAATGAATAACGGTACAATGCATCATCATAAAATGTGGATGTATTTTCATACTGAATTAAATGATACTTTACTTTTATCCTGTTGGACAATTAATTCTGTTTTAGGTTAAAGAATTAAATTATTTTTAATTTTAAAGAACTATTTTTTATTTAAAGGAATGGTTACTGCTTGTATATGCCTTTATTTAACTGCATTATTTTTTGAATTTTTAAAATGGTTTCGACTTATTTTGGAGCAAAGAAAAGAGAAATTAAATGGTCCAAAGTAAAAAATTTAATTTTTAGAGAATGGGGAAAACATGGTTTTGGTCAAATATTTTCTGTTATTTCCTCTTTTTATTAATATTTTTTTAGATCCTTTATACCTTGGTTAATATCCTTAACATTTCCTCTTGTTTAAAAAAATCAAAAGAAAAAAAGGATAATTAAACATTTTTTAAAAATTATTTAAATTTTTTCTCTATTTAATGAACATTTTTTAAAAAATTTTTTTCTTTTTCAGTCGTCGTTATGTTGATTCACTTTTAAGTACTTCACATTTAATTCAAACAACATTATTTACCTTACAATTATTAATTTCTTATATATTAATGCTTGCTATAATGACATTTTCTGTTTGGATACTTTTAGCTATTTGTGGAGGAATTGCTACTGGTTTTTGGTTATTTGGGCGCCGAAAGCCTGTTGTAACATTTACATCTGCAACTAATAATCAAATGAATCCTGAAATACATTAAAACTTTTTTTTTTAAATTCTAAACTTTTTAGTTAAAATGTATCAGTAAAAGAACTGTACAAAAATAAGAACGAATAACAAAAATAAAAATACAAAAATTTTTGTATTTTTGTATTGTTCATTTACTGAGGCATTTATCTTTGGAAATTCTTTCATTTTAATAATTGAATAAAATAATTAATTTTAAAAATTATTAATCAAAAATAATAATATTTTTTTTTAAAATAACTATTTCCTTTTATTAATAAAATATATTTTTTAAATACTTTTTTAAATAAAAATGATGCCAATGATGCAAATGTACTTTCATTTTCGAGAAAATGAATTTCTATTATTTCAAGGATTACTTCCAAACAATTTAACTGGTTTTTTAGACATAAATAAATAAAAATAAATCTTTTTTAGCCTATTTATTTTGTTTAATAGCTATTTTTATTCTCTCAGTTATTTATGAAGCAATTAGAATATTTAGAGCATTATTATATCGTTCAGAAGAGGGAAAACAGGTTAAAAAATTTAATTGAAGAAAAAAATTTTTTTAAATTACTTATAATTAATTATCATTAATTCTTATTCAGAATTGTCTTGCAAATCAAAATAATAATGAAGGAAATAATCAAATAAACAATCAACAATGTGAATGTTCTCAGCCTTCTCAACTTGATTATCAAGCATTAATGTTTAACACACTATTTCTTTTTAATTTTTTTCTCTGTCAAGTTTTTATTTTTTAGTTTTTCTGATTCTTCTTCTCTATTTTCTTATTGGCATTTAATACAAACAATTCTACATTTTTCTCTAAATTTAATTGGATTTTGTTTAATGTTGTTAGCAATGACGTAAATTTATTTTATTTTTAATTAATTAATTTAAAGGTATAATATTCCTGTATTTTTATCTTTATTATTTGGTCATATTTTTGGTTATTTTTTGCTTGGACCTCTTTATCAACATGGTTTAGTAGAAGAAAATAGAGTTGGGGGAGATTGCTGTTGTTCTTAAAATTATTTTTTAAAGAATAATTTTCTATTTTAATTGAAGAATTTATTAAATTTTAATTATTGAAAATAATTTAAAATATTTTGTTTAATTTAAATATTAATTCTAAAATGACTTGAGCACTTTGAGCGTCTACTCTGATATTTATAAAGTCAGAACACAAAGAAGATATTCAAGTTCTTGATCTTTAGGGGGTTGAGGATGTTAATTAAGGCTTAACCCTTTTTCTTTAAAAAAGAATTTTTCAAATAAATATTCCCTAATTAATTAATTAATAAAAAAATAATATTTATTTGGCAAAAAATATTTTCAAAAATAATTCTTTTAATGTGAAATACTAGTTGCACGTTTTGGTAAATTATCCGGAGAATCAACACTTAATAAGGCAGGACTTGGACTGTTCTGTATTGTTTTAGCCTTTTGTTTTTGTAAAAGTTGTTGTCTAGCTGAATCTACAGCAATTACCTATAAATATAAATATAGAAGAATTAATTAAATTAATTTAATACCGAAGAATGCCTTCGAATTTGTTTCAGATATTCCTCACCCGTTCCTTTTTGTCTCATTGAACTGGTCTAAAATAAATAAATAATTATAAAAGATTTTAGAAAATTAATTACCATAGACTTTCGATGTTCTCTTAAAATAGATTGACTTATTTCAATATCTTCAACAGGTGATCTTTAATAATAAAAATATTTTTTTTTTTTTAATTTATTTCCTACTTTCTTTTTCTTTTTTTTAATTGCAACCAAAACAAGTAAAGCAAAAATAAGGGCACAAAGTGCTGCTACAGAAGAAATTAAAGCTCTTTTAGCCAAACTGTCTTTACTCAAAATTGCCATCCAAATACTAACTGAAGCACTTAATAGAACACCCAATAAACATAAAAATATCTTTAAAAAAATAATAATCTTTTTTTTAATATTTTTCTTTCTACCTGAAATTCACTCGTTAATCTTCTTGTAGATTCAATTTTTGGAGGAGTTATTTGTTGCCCAGCTAAACGAGCACCTTCAGCAGCTGCCGCTGCAATTGCTGCATCCTGATTTGCATAGCTTGACTGTAGAAGGGAAAGATAAAGAGGACTTTTCATTTTTTATTTTATTTTGATTGCAAAATAATAAATAAAATGGATAAAAATAAATAAGGTGGTAAATAATAAAAAATAAATAACAATTATTTAATTATATCAATGAGGGTATATTTCGGCGCAATCCTTTGTCGTTAACTTATTTATTTTTAAAATTAAACTTTAATACTAAAAAATTAAAAAATATTTTCCAATTTTTTTTTGAAGCTTTTAAAACTATAAAAATAAATAAAAATAAAAAAAGTTTAAACTAAAGCATTTACTTGTCAGGATTAACTTCCAACGCCAAAACATATCTTCCCTTTACCTTTCATTTAATTATCCACCCTCTAAAAAACCTTATAATGAAGTGAAGGTAAATCAGATAAACGTCTCCGTTCGTGGCTCATTTTCTTTGCTTTTATTTTTTTTTTGTCGTTAATTTTATTAGGTAGTTATTGGGTAAATTGATGTTTATTATTAGTTTATTTTTTTATATTTTTGCCGCCTGTTTTTATATTTTAATTGCTTGTTTTTTAATAAAAAAAATAAAGTAAAAATATATTAAACTTTAGAGAGATAAAAAGAGTCAGAAAAGAAGATGAGAATGTTAAAAAGAGGAAAAAGGGATTGATGGCATTTAAGAAAAGAAGAAGAAGAAGAAAAGAATAAGGAGAAGGTGGAGGAGGACATGCTTTGCGGAGGAGTTTTTTTTTAAGTTAAAAATGGGTTTAAAAAGGAACAAAAATAAAGTAAAATATTAAAGAGGATGATATCAAATTAATTCAATAAAAAAGGGGTTTAAATACAAATAAATTAATTTAAAAAATAATCTTCTAGTTATATTCTAATTAAATTGTTATTTGGATATAACTAATAGATTTATGTACAATTGGCAACAAAAACTACCTATAGCAACCCTTACAGATTATAAGGAAAGAGGGAATATTTAAGGAAACTAATAAATCTCCTTTTAGAAAAAAAAAAAAACAAAAGAATTGTTTAGTATTAAAAATAAAAAATAAATATATTTATTTAAAAAATAAAAGAATTGTTTCCTACTCATGTTTAAAAAAAATTTGATTATTTCCTTATAAAAAGAAGAGAACAAAATACTTCAAAAATAAAATATTCTAAAAAAGGAAGAATATGTATATATTTTATTTGATGGATTTTTTAAATATTAAAATAAAGGAAATATTTATTTTTAAAAAATTAATTTTTCCTTTGGGTATTGAACAAAAAACAGACTTTTTCTTATTCTTTATTTTCATATTTTTCCAAAATTAAAATTCATCAAATCTGACAGGAATAGAAAAGTTCAGTGTAGATAGTAGAGATATATAAATACACACAAACAAACTATAAGGGATAATTTATTTAATTTATTTAAATTAAAAAAGATGTTTGATAAAAGGAGCAAAAATTATAATTTAAAAAAAAATATATAAAATAATTAATTCGATTTAAATAAATATTTAAATATTATTTAAAATCCTCTTGCTATTTTTAACTAAAAAAAAGATAAAAACAACATCTTTACATTAACTTATGCTTATATCCATCAATTTTTTTAGAAAGAAAAATATAAAAAAATATTAACTAAAATGGCACAAAATATGGCAAAAAAAATAGAAAAAAAAGAAGATAAAAATATATAAGGAAAGAAAAGGCCTTCTTTAGTAGCAGACATTAAAAAAAAAGAATTGCCACCATAAAACCATGATGGCCAAAATTTGTTTGGCCATTTATCGGCCATTTTATTTAAGGCTTTCTCCTTTTTTTTCTTTTCTTTTCTTTTTTTACTAAAAATTATTTGAAGAAAAAATTAAAGTCTTTATTACATTTTTTTTTATTTTATTCCTTTTTTAAGCCCATTCAGTTGCCAATCTACATAAAAGAAAAAAAAATAATTTTTTTTACTAAAAGAGAATCGAGTTAATTTAGATTTTTTCCAATATTAAAAAATAATGAAGAAAAAAAAATAAAAATAAGAGGAAATAAAAATGAAAAAATATTTAAATATTTTTTTAAAGAAAAATTAATTTTATTATTATTTTTAATTAAAATATTAAAAATTAATGAATTGAGAGACAATTAAATAATTAAATAAAAAGATATTTAAAAAGAAAAAGGAGAAAATAAATTAAAAAAAAGATGGTAATAAATAACAAAAATAATTAAAGTTTTAATTTAAATAAGACTAGGAAAAATAATTAAATTAATATGTCTCAAGTTTTTGATCATTTGAGTCTCAGAATTAAGAATTTTTAAAATATTAAAAATTTAAAAAAATTTTTAATTGATTAGAATTAAATGAACAGAGAAATATAAAGGAAGAATAAAAAAGGAAAATTAATTATTTAAAGTAAAGTAAATAAATAAATATATTTAGCCTTAAATTAACTTTATTAAAATTAATCTATGAGTTTTTAAAAAAATTAAAAATTATTTTAAATTAATTAAAGAATTTAAAATAAAATAATTTAAGTTGGTTTAAAATGAATTATTTTACCCAACCTTTTTTTTTGTCTTCTCTTCTTCTATTATGTCAACTTATAATTTTATTTTTTCTTTTAATCGTTTATCTTTTCATTTTTAAAATTTTTCTAATAAATCTTTAATCTTTTTTTTAACAGATCACAATAACTTCCTCAATATATTTATTTATTTATTAAAAAAATTATTTGTCAATTGAAAGAAAAGATATTTATAAAATAACCAAAAATATTTTAATAGAAATAAAGATATTATTATTTTAAATGTAAAATAAATATAGCAGTTGTTGTTAAAAAATAAAGGTTAAATAAATTCGAAAAAAAAAGAAAATTCTAAAAATCATCAAAATGTTTTAATTTTCAAAAATAAAATAAAAAAGGTAACATTGTTAAAATATTTAAAAGAAAAAAGAGAAAAGCAAAGCACAAAGCCTCTTCAATATTTAAAAAAAGATAAAAATAAAATTTTAAAAGAAACTTAAATTTGCAAAAATTAAAATTATTTTTAAGAAAAATAAAAGAAATAAAAGCAGATTAAAATTATTATATATTTAATTGTTTTCTTTTGGTATTATAAAAATAAATGAAAAAAATTATTTAAAAAATTTTTAATTTATGGCCACGATGTTTGTATTTCTTATTTCTCTATGTTGTTTTTAAAAGGACGTTATTATAGAGTAATATTGCAGTTTGTGTTTATTAACTTTTAACGAAAAGAACAACTTGTCGTTTGTCCTTATCCTCAATTTTTATTTTCATAATAACTCTTCAAATTCCTAGATTTCTAATTTTTTGACCATGTTCTGTTGATATTTATAAACTTATTTCATTCAAATGTGATCAGTTATCTTTTTGTTTTTTTATAAATAAAATATAAATTTATAAAAATATTTAACTATATATATAAATCATTTTGTAAAATAATTGGACGTAACAAAAACCAAAACAAAAATCCAATAAAATGTAAAAAATAAAGCAAAATTCTAATATTTTTTGATTCAATAATTTCAACTTCATCAATTGATGGCACACCAAAATTATTACAAATTGAATGACAAATAATTGGAGCAATTATATTACCTAATTAATAAATAAAAAATAAAAAGGTTTTAAAAATTAAACAAAAAAACCTGTTTGAAAGAAAATATGTGTTGCATATAAACCAAATAAATAAGTATAACACATTTGAAAACCTTTAAAATTTTAAATATATTAATTATTAAAATTAATAAAAACCTCTAGAAGCAAAAGCATTTGCCAAAGAAATTCCTCTTTTCCTATCATCAATTAAATGATGAACATGTGAAAAAGAAAAACTCTAAAAATAATGTTTAAAACTTTAAAACAAAAATAAACAAACAATTGGAGCAATAAATATTGTCAAATTATTTCCCAAACAATGAGCCAATAAAGGAACAGAACAAGCACGAAAAGAGATTTCTTCAGTTATTGGGGCCTTAAAGAGAAAATTTTAAAAAATTAAAAATAAATTAAAAACCATAATTGATTGTCTAATCCAAAAAATATCAAAAAAATATCTCCACAAGCCGAAAATATAAAAAATTTAATTAAATATAAAATAAAAGAAAACCTTTAATTTGAAGACTTCCATCAAGTAGTAATGTTGCTATAGTTCCCAAATAAAATATAAAAGTAAGAAACGATGGCAATATAATGGCAATAAATAGGTTAGTTGATCGAAATCCCATTAAAATAAAAGGATTTTCATAGAACTAAAAAAGATTAGAAAAATAATTTAAAAAAACATATTAGGTTGTAAAATATTTTGAGAGATTTAACCATAAAGGAATGAAGGATTTGCTTTTTTATTTATTAAATAGGCTAAAAAAACCTTAACCCTTCTTACATTAATAAAAAAATTAATTAAAAAAAAAAAATACCAAGCCAAGTAATTGAGATGTCACAAAAATTCCAAATAAATTATTTAAAAACGCAGCAATAAAACGTCTCCAAATATTTGGAATATAATCTCTGGACTTTGAATGATCATAAAAAGTATTAATTGAAATAACATAAACAATTTGAATTAAAAATCCTCCAAAAAATAAATAAATAGGGTATTCATTCATAAATCTTTATTTTAATTATTAAAGACAAAATTTAAATAAAAAAATAATCTTAAAGGCTTTACTAATGCCCAATTAATTAAAAAAAAATAAAAGAGTTTATTAAATTCTTTATTTTAATTAATTTATTAATTTAATATATAAACTATATAAAGGAATGTATTTAATTTAAAAAAATTAAAATCTAATAATTTAAATACTGAAAAATTACTAATCAGTTGATTTATTCAAAACTCTTTGAACTACATCTCTTAATATCTTCATTGTGTCAGAAGGATTAGGTGAACGAATAATTCCAGTTCCAGAAACTATTAAATTAGCACCTAGAAAATATTTTTAAAGCTAATTTTTATTTAATTTTAAACCAGCATTAGCACATTGCTCAATATTTTCTATCCCAACACCTCCATCTACTTGAATATCCAGAGAAGGAAAAGCTTTTCTAATTGTTCTTACTTTATCAAGTTGTTCAGACATAAAACCTTGTCCGCCAAAACCTGGTTCAACTGTCATTACTTTAAGAAATTAAAAAATAAAATAAATCGACAAATTCATACCTAATGCTGTATCAATCTCCTTCGCAAATTTTAATAGTTCTTTAATCTCAAAATTAATTATAAAAAATAGTTTAATTTAAAAAAAATATAAACCTCAGTTTTTGGTTTAATAGCTATTCCACATTTAAGACCTTTATCTTTAATTTTATTAATTAAAGAAAACACTTTATCGTCCTCTCCAGCAAAACTTGGAGCTTCAAGGTGAAAGGTAAATTGATTAATTCCAGCTTTGTGCATAGGAGATAACCATTGTTCAGGATTAGAAACCATTAAATGAACATCAAAAAACTAAATTAAGAGAGAAAAATTAATGAGAAAATAAAAGAAAAATATACGGGTTTAGCTCCTAATTGTTTTCTTAAACAATCTATTAAAGGATGTCCAAAGGTTAAATTTGGCACAAAATGACCTTCAAAAGAAAATTTATAACATTTTAGGATTTTTACCATCCATCACATCCAAATGCAAGTAATCAGCACCTCCATCCAATAATTTACGAGCCTTGAAATAAAAATTATTTGAAAAATAAATTTAAAAAAAACCTCATTAGCAAGATCAGCAAGGTCAGCATTTAATATTGATGGGCAAATTATTGCACGCAAATTATAAGACATAATTTTTATAAAATAAAATTCTGAATAATAATGTATAAAACAAAAAATGAACACCTAAAAATTAATTTATGCAAGACTCAATCCAACCGCGTAAAGTTATTACGACCACTTCAAAACTGCATTTTCGCTGCCAGAGCTAACAAACCATTCCGTCCAATATCAGCTTTTGACCATTTTGTCCAAAATCCACAGATTTAGACTCAAAAATCGTGAAAAATACACTAAATGTCTAACACTTAATTCATATTTATTGCGAATTTCTCAAGTTCAAATTAGTCATTTTATAAAAATATTCTTCAATTTTAAAGTATCATAGAAATATTTATTACTTTTCAATTTTTATTAGTAAAACAAACAAAATTTTAATCTGAAAATAAAAATATATGTATGTACATTAATATACATATTTTTTTAAAATAAATGTACAATTAATTTTGTTAATTTAATAATTATTTTTATTTAATAAATATTTTTTTCGATTTTTCTTTTCCTGAGCAAAAGTAAATCAACAAATTCTGTTGTTAAAAGTGGAAGGACTAAATCACAAGTTAAAAATTGTATTGATCTTCCATTAATCTAAATAAAGAAGATTATTTTAATTTAAATATTTATTTATTTACCTGTAATATTCTGTCTTTAGGCTTTATTTTCCCAATTTTTTCAGCTGGGCCATCTTTAACTAATGAACGAATATAAATTCCAGTTGATATTAATTGAGTTGTTTTTTCATTAAATTTTTCTTTTATTTCATTTTCTTCTCCAATAGGACCATCACAAACAGAAAACCCAAAACTTTTTGTGAGAGGACATCTTTTAAGTTGAACACTAAAAACTTCACTAAATTCATCAAATTTATCTAATTTTTTATCTTGAATAATTTCATTTTCTTTTTGTTGTCCATAAATTGAACAAGAAGGAAGTGAATTACATGAAATACTTTTTTCTGACGAAGAAAAGGTTGAAGAAGCTATTGTAAAAGGAAGGGGATTATTTGTAGAAATACGGGGAGAAGGCATTGAAGGTGGAAGAATTTCTGATCCATTTTGTTGACTATTATTTAATATTTAAAAAAATATTTTTTCTTAATTAAATTAACCTTTTCATAATAATTGAAGAATTTTCTGGGCAATAATTATCAACAGAATTTATTCCATTAATTTCGTCACAAGACAAAATGTTTTGTGTTTTTTTAATTAATTTATTATTTAATTCAATTGTTGTTTGGTTATTGTCTATATTGTTAACAACAAGATCATAATTATTTTTATTAGTTGGGATTATTTGTTGATGTGAGAGAATATTGCCTAATTCAGAAGGAAACATTTGTTGAAATCCATACCTTTAAATAAAAATTATTTAATATTTTTTAAAATAAATTAAATAATTATTTAAGGTAGTAATAATTAAAAAATAAAACAATTGGTTAGGTAAAGAGAAGACTTATAAGGAAGATCTAGTATAGATAGAGGCCTTAGGGTTTGACCAAAGCCCTGGACTTTAACTATACAAAGTTCTCGGGGATATTTAAAATTCCATTATGATATATAGGAATAAATTAATTATTTTCTTTTCTTTAAAAAAAATAATACCTAGGTTTATTTAAAGGAACATAATTTGAAGCACTTCCATTTAAAATACATTCTTCCAATTTTCTAAGCATTTCTGCTTCACTAACAGTTTCTAATGCTTCAAGTATTCTCATCCATTCATCATCACTTTCTTCTTGTTTTTTTCCCTTTCTTGTATCAGATGAAGAGTTTGGTGAATTTAAACAACAAAAAGAATGATTTCCACTTTCATCCATTTCAAATTGGCATTCACAACATTTTCCTTGAGAATTTAAATGGGAAGAATTTTGTCCTCCAGGTTGGCTATCTGTAGCAGCAGCTGAACTTAAACCTGAATCTAAGCCTCCATTACCTCCTCCTCCACTACTGCTGTTACTATATGGGTCAGAATATGTACTTAACAATGGATCTGTTGCTATAAATATTTTTAAAATAATTTAAAAAAATAGTAATTTAATCAAAACAAAACAATTAAATTTTAAAATTAATTAATAGGTTATTAATTTAAATAAATTTTATTTAAAAATAGAATGTGTTTTAAAATACCAACTTTGTTGTGTATTTATTGAAGGTCGTCTAAGTGAAGAATATATTGGAGGAATACTTTGTCTTCCTGGGGGTGAACCCTTTAATTAATTTTTAATTAATTTAAATTAATTAAAAAATACTTCTAAAGATTCCATTGCACTATCTAAACTTTTTTTTGGAGTTGAATTAATTCCAAATATTTTATTATTATTTTTTTCTGGTATTTCCTCAATTCTTTTTAAATTTTTAAAATCTTTAAAATATATTATTTTAATTAAATTTTATTAAATAAATAAACAATTAAATTTATTTTCTGTATGTGTTGGTGATGCAATTGAACGACATAATTTAAGTAAAATAGGGTCTGAACATTGTTGTAAAATTTGAGTTACTTGACTGACCTTTTAAATAATAATATTTAAACAAATTTTAATTAATTATTTATTTTCTTTAATATTTAATTAAAAAAAGAGTAATTAAAAATATTTAATTTTTAGACCTTTTTCCCTTCTAAAGCCTCTCCATTTACTGATAAAATTTGGTCACCAATATTTAATGCTCCTGTTCTTAAATTAATTAATTAATTTAATTAAATATTTATTTTGCTTAAAAACCTTTCTGCTAATCCATTAGGTGCTAATTTAGAAATAATTATTGGATCTAAATGACCACCAGAAGAAGCAATTGTTATACCTAAAGGACTTCCTCTACGTAAAAGCTCTATTGTATAAATAAAGTTTTGATTAAATGTTCCTTCCATTAAATGCTATTTTAATTAATAATAATTAAAAATTAATTTATATATTTACCTGTTCTTGACCTCCTCCTTTTATTATTACTAATTTTATTATACGGGCAGATCTTTGTAAAAGACGCATTGCTTCATCTAAAGTACATGCATTTAAAGGTATATCATCTATTGAATGAATCTGATCACCGACTTGGATTGATCCACATCTATTTAAAAATATTTTTATTTAATACAAGACAACCACTCCTTTTATTGTATAATAAAGAAGGGGTATTGAAGTAAAAAAAATTTTATTAAAATTAGAGATAGGTCAAGGTAAATTATTAGGGTCTTTTCTAATAATCAAAGTCCAGGTCTAGAATCTTAAAGAATTCCCAACTCTATTAAGTAGAGACATAATTTAATATTAAAAAAATGGAAATATTATTAAAAATAACTATTAAATTAAATTAATTAAATTTTTCTAGTCTTTACCTATGTGCAACACTTCCAGTTCTAATATGTGAAATAATTAAAGGTTCTCCTTTTGCTGTTCCATTTTGATTACTTTGACAAACAATACCAAGACATTTACCACATTTTGCTAATCTCATAACAAAGAAAGAGCCATGTGAAGGAGGAAGAACAGGCTTTTTAAATTTTAAATTAAATTAATTAAAATTAATTATTTAATTACCTCAATAACATTAAATTCAACTAAAAGAATAACTGAACGATTGCCAGAAAGTGAAAGTATTCTTAATAAATGATTAGCTTCTTCTAATGTTCCATCAGCTGTATGCCAATCATCTATACATAAAATTCTGTCACCAGGTTGTAAAACTCCACATCTTTTTAATATTTAATTAATTAAATTATTCCTTTTAATTTTACTTATCAGCAGGAGATCCTTTTTCTATTTGTAAAATAACAAGTGAAGAATGTCCACAACCATCTTCTTTTCTTCTTCTTCTTGTTCTTCTTTCAATTAATTCTTCTTCTTCTCCATTTAATATATCAATTTGTTGATTACCCAAAATAATTCCAAAAGAAGGCCAACTTTGTGTTGTTTCTTGTGCAAGAGATAATTCCATAGATTCTATGTGATTAATTGATCCAATAATTTTAGAACCATTATAAGACAAATGAGCAGAAACTGAACCTAAAATTTTTAATTAAAATAAATTAAAAATAATTTCCTTTTCTTTTCTTTTTTGTTTTTAATTAAAATAAACTCACTAACAGTTCCAATACCCAAAAGACCAGTATAATGAAAACATACGTGGAACATATTTTAAGAAAAAATAAAAAAATACTAAAAGAAATTTATGTTAAAAAAAAAAAAAAATTAAAAAAAAAAAGGAAGAGGATTATTTTAAAAGATTGATTACAAATAAAAATAAAAGAGAAGAAAATTATTATTGACCAATGCATTTTATTAATGGGGATTTATAAAATAAATAAATAAATATTAGCTTTTAAATAAAAGAATAAATTTTGGGTAAAGAAATAATTTAATTATTTTATTTAAATAAATAAATAAATATTCATTTTAATTAATATTTTTAATTTTCTCTTTATATTTAAAATTATTAATTTTATTTTAAATAAAATTTTGGTTAAATTTGGTTGTCTTTAATGTTAATAATTACCATAAATAAATAATTTTTATTTAAAAGAAAAGGTTAAATTTTATAAAGAAAGTTTTTAACATTAAAATAATTTAATAAATAAAATAAATAAATTATTATAAATAAATAAATATATTATTATTTAAAGATAGGGGTTTTTATTCTTAACATTCTAATCTATCAATCAAGTAAAAAAAATTTTTTATCTTTTAAGCAAAAACTTAAAAAAAGTTTTTAGAAAAAAAGAAGCTTTTTTTGATTGAAAGGGGAAAGGGGAATGATTTTTACTTGACCAATAAAATATAATTCTTTTGGATATAATGAGGACCAAATGGAAATTAGAAAAGAAAAATAAAATATTTTTTTAACAAGAAAATAAATAAATAAATATTTATTTTATTAAAAATAACCTTTTCTTTTTTCCTTTGATTTTGATGATTTTTCAATTAAAGAAGAAGAATAAAAGTTGTTAGAAAAAATATTATTATTTTTTTCATTAAAATTAATTTCAAATCTAAAATTATTTTTTAATAAATTAAAAGTAAATAAATTAATTATATAAAGTATTTTTCTAATCCTTTTAAATTAATATATAATTTTAATTAAAAATAAATAAATAAATAATATTTTAATAAATTAAATAATTATTAATATTATTTAATTAATTAAATTAATTAATTAATTATTTTTTAAAATATTTAAAGACTTCTAAAAAATAAATACTTTAATTCCCCTTAATTAAAACAATTTAATTTAATTTAATAAAATAATAAAACTTACTTTTTATAATTATTTTCTTCTTCTTTCAAGTTTATTTTTCCCCTTAATTCAGCAGGTAATAATTCAATTCTAATAACAGAATTATGACCATTTAAAAGTTGATAAACTTCATTTAAATTATTAATTAATTTTAAACTAATTAAATCAATTGTTAATATTTCATCATTTGGTTGAATTATTCCACATCTTTTTTAATTAATTAAAAATTAATTATTTTTTTACCTTTCTGCTATAGATGCAGATATTAATCTCTCAACTATAATAGCTCTTCTACTTCCATTTGGCCAAATAGGTAATTGTTTAATTGCTAATTCAACACCAAAATTAATTCCAGGGGTTTTTTCTATTTCTACTTTTAATGAATTATTTTGTCTTTTACGAAGAAAATCTTTTTTTTTTTAATTTTAAAATTATTTAATTTAATTAATTAAATATACCTAAATTGCAAATATTGTATTCTATAGTTAAATTAAGTTTAGGAAAAGGAGAAGTTTTAATTAAATTAATTGCATCAGATAAAGTAGAATCATTTAAAGAAATCTTTTTAATTAATTTAATTTAAATTAATTAATTATTTACCCCATTAATAGCTAATATTCTATCTCCAGGTCTAAGACGACCTTCTCTATGTGCTGGGCCACCAATTCTAATTGAAGTAATTGTTATTGGCCTAGTTTTGGTTATATCTGGGCCAAAGGCCCCTCCTCGTATAATAATACCAAAAAGGCCATAATTCCCTTCATCAACTGACATTTCGTCAAACAATTCAATTTCTATTGTTTTAATAGAAATTCCTTCATTTTTAGAAGAAAATAAAAATTGGTCATTTAAATTATATTCTAATTTTAATTCTAATAAATTTCCACTAGAATTACGTAAAAGAGACAAAACTTTTGAATGAGTTAATCCTTTATTTACTTTAATTCCATTAACTTCAATAATTCTGTCACCAACCTATTAAAAGGAAATTTAGATTAAATTAAAATTAAACTTGAATTTGATCACAACGATGAGCAGTAAATCCAGGTTTTAAATAAGAAATTGTTGGGGGCATTGGTTTATCTGAACCTCCTTAAAAATAAATTAATTAATTATTTATTATTTAATTAATTATTTAATTAATTAATTAATTTATTTAATTAAATTATTAATTAATTAATTAATTAATTAATTTATTTATTTAATTAATTAATTAATTAATTAAATTAATTAATTAAATTAATTAATTAAATTAATTAATTAAATTATTTATTTAATTATTAATTAATTTATTTATTTATTTAATTAATTTATTTAATTTAATTAATTAAATTAATTAACCAGCAATTCCAAGCCCCAATTGTTGTCCATATATTCTATGAATATAAACAGTTAATTGACCATAAATTAATTCTTTATTATTATAATAATCTTTTGAAGTTGAAGGTATTATTCCTGGACAAGTACAACAATCCCAACAATCATAACCATTATTATTAGAATTAACCATTAAAGATTCTGAATAAAATAAATAAATTAATATTTATTTTTCTTTAGGAATTCTTCTATATTTTATCTAGCTAAATAAATTTAAATATTACTATTTATCAGCTTTAACTAAATAAAAGTCTAAAATAAGGTTATCCTTTTAATTAATTAATTAAATGTCAACAATTTAATTCTTGATTTCTCTAAAACCTTTTTAACAATATTTAAATAATTTAAATATATTTATTTAGGGTTATTCTCTCTTACTTTTATTTTCTTCTTCTTCTTTTAATAATAATAAACTTTCATTATTTTGTTGTCCCCAATTAATAAAATATTTTTCAAGGAAATTATAATATTCAGTAGGTGAATGTATTGGAATACCAAATAATAATAAATAATTATTATTTCCCCTTTGATAATATTTATTTAAATGTTCTTTTTCTAAAGTTTTATTTTTTCTTCTTTTTTCCAATCTTTTTCTTCTCAAAGCTACCCAACAACAAAATGGACCCCAAAACTTTTTTAAATTTTTATTAGAATTTTCTTTTACTGTAATTGGCCACATTTTGGTATTTTTTGAAGAAAATGTTTTTTTTTTTGTAAGAATAAAAGGGCCAAAAAATAATATTTTTTAAAAATAAATAAATCTGTTAATAAAATAAAAATTATTATTTGAGAAATAAATAAATAAATAATTAAATTAATTTATTTTTTCAAACTATTTTTCTTTTTTAATTTCCGGTGGATTCATTTAATTAATTAAAATTAAAGAATAAAAAAAAAAAGCTTTGTCTGTTTGAAATAAAAAATTAAAATTTTAACGATTGTTTATTGGAATATACATATTTCTTCTTAAAAATAATTAGCTATAAATAGATGAATTTTTGAAGGAATTTAATTTTTATTTTAAAAAATAAATAAAATTAATTAAATAAAAGGAAATAAAAAATAAATTAAAATAGATAAATAAATAAAATATATTAAGAAAATTGAAAGAAATAAAGAAGAAGATTACTATTTATTTATATTGTTTATTAGAGAATATATGTACATAAGAAGGGTTTACATATATTGTGTTGTTGTTGTTGGTTTAGTTCTATGTTTTTGGAAAGGCGAGAAAAAAACAAGAGAAAAATTTAAGGCAATTTTTAAGGAGAAAAAAAGATTATTTAATAAAAAATTAAATATTTATTTATTTATTTAGAATATTGTTACTTAATAAATACTTCTATGGATTAATTTTTAATAAATTCTAAAATTATAAATATACTCTAAATAAATAAATAAATATTTAATTTCTTTTTCATCTTATTCTTTTTTATTTTTTTTTAAATAATTGTTTTATTTAATTAAATATAATACCTGATTGTGTTGTTGTTGTTCTTTTCTCGATTAATGAGGGGAGAAAAATAAATAAAAATAATTAATTGCTAGACCCCAGAAAAATAAAAAAGAAAAAGAATAAATGCTTAAAAATATTTTTAGAAAAAAAGAAGAAAAAAAAAGAAAAAAGATTAATTTATTTGAACAAAAGATTTTGGCAATTTTAATGAAAATAAATAAAATAAATTGATTTCATGAAAATTAAAGGAGAAAATAAAACTTTAAATAACCACCTTTAGTAGACCTTAAATTTTAAAAAAGAATTGTTTTTTTATTAAATATTTAATTAATTTAATATAAATAATTAAATTTAAATAATTTATTTAGAAGAATTAATTTAAAAAGAATATATTTAAAAATTAATTTAAATGAACAATTAAAAAAAAACAAATAAATTTATTTCATGTCACAGATCATTTCTTTATGAGCTAAAATTAATTTTTTCTTTAAAAAAATATTTGTAAAATTAAATAAAAAACAGGAAACTAAAAAAATAAAAATTAAAAAAAAGTTTGTTTGGCTTTTTGGCATGAAGAGAAAAGTCAAAATGAGAAAAGAAGAAAAAAAATAAAGTTTTTTGGCGATAGATAGACAAATTTTATTGGATGATTCGGAGGTGTTTGGGTCAGTCATATGTAGGGGAAAAATAAAATAAAATAAAATGGATGGATGGATGGCCTTTTCTTTTTTTTTATTTATTTATTTTGATTATAAGGTATAGAAAGAATAAAAAGCAATTTTGAGGGGTTGATGGTCAGTTGAGGACTTTTGGCATCAAAGGTGTGAAGAAAAAGAAAACTGTTCCTTTTCCTCTATGGGGTAGAGGTAAAGGAACATACTTTTTAATTTATTTGTTTAAATCAACCAAAAGGTCATTTAATCTATCTTTTTAGTTTTTCTCTTCTATTTTTAAAATTCTGGACAATTTAACAGTTAAAGATGGATTAAATGAAAGAAGCTACTTAAAGGAGGAGTGAAGAGAAAACAAATAGTAGTAGTAGTACTTGGGTTTTATTTGTAAATTTAAGAGAACTACATAAATACTTTTATTTAAAATAAAAATAAATGCGCAGAAGATTTGTTAAAATAAACAAAACTAAAAAATAATGGGAAGAAGAAATAAGTTAAAATTTAAAAAAGAAAAAGAGAGAAGGTATTGGACAATTAGTAACTGAAAAAAAAGAAGTTAAATAAAAGGAAACAATTCAAGAATAAAAATAATAAAAAAAAGGTATAATTGAACTAAACTAAATTAATAATAATAAAAAAAACCTCCAAGTCTTCCTTAAAAAAATAAAAATAAAAGAGGTTTATTATTTTTTGTGAATCATTTTATTTAAAGTTTTCCTTTAAATATTTATTTATTGAAGGAAAAAATAAAAAATAATAAAATCAAAAAGAATATATCTATATATAAATATTTAAAATTTTCTTGGCCAGATTGCAACAATTTCTTTTTAAAAATTAAAAAGAAAATTGTTAAAAAGAAAAAGAAAATCTTTTAAATAAAAAAAAGGGGAAAAGAATTATTTGTAAGGGAAAAATGAAGAATTTAAATTCTTCTTTTTTTCATTTAATCTATTGCATGTTAAGAAAACTATAGAAAAATAGAAGGATATATTTAAATAGAAAAGATGGTCATTTTTGGCATTTTTTTGGTCATTTATTTATTTATTTAATTTAATTTAATTTGTAGAGTAATCCATGGATTTTTTTCTATTCTTTAAACAAATTGGATTTTAAATAAATCTAAAAACTAAATTTTAATCTAAAAAAACATTTTTAAAATTAACTGGCCCCCTGCAGTTTAAAAAAGAAAAAGGTAATTAATTTAAAATTTTAGTAAAAAGATGAAGGAGATTTGTTTATGTGTGGGAGGTTTTATAAAAGGATAGAGGAGAAATTAATTGGGCTAATTGTATCCAATTTAACCAAAGAAGGATTTACATAAAATTAATTAAATAATACATACATATTGTTTTAAATAAAAGAATATTTAAATAAATAATTTAATTAAAAAATAATTATTTTTTAAAAAGAATTTAATAATAATTGAATTAAAAATAACAAAAATAAAATTAATTATTATTTATTGAAGTACTTAAATAAATATTAAGTGATTAAAAATTAAATGCAAAAATGCTTGTTTTTTATTTAGGAGAATTTAAATGGAGTGGTTTTTTAAACTAATGCCATGAAAAAAGAAGAAAAGAAGAAGAGTGCCAAAAATAAAAAATATATATTTATTTATTTATATTCTTTTTTCCTTATTTTTTTAATGTCCCTTTCTCTCTCTTTTTCTTTTTCTGTTGACCGAGGGCATTGAACATCTGTCAGTCATAAATAAAAAAAAGTATATTTATTTATTTTCTAGAGGTGAGAGAATATATATTTATTTTTGCATTGTTTTATATTTTGGCACAGAACAATAAGAATAAAAAAAAATTAATAGTAATAATAATAATAAGAATATTTGGTGAGAAAAAGAAGAGAATATAAAAATGTTATTTTTGTTATTTTTAGTAGTAAAAGAAGAAAAAGAAGAAATGATTTATTTTGATGAATTAAAATATAAATAAATATAATTTTTAAAAATTCAAAATATTTAAACCCAAAGGAATTAAAAAATAAGAAAAGGAATATTTAACACCCTTTTACAAAAATATATTTATTTATTTAAAGGAAAGAAGAATTGATTAAAATGTTAAATTAATTTTTGGTTTTAAGTAAAGATTAATTAATTAATTTAACAAAATATTATTTTCTTAAAAATAAATAAAATTATTTATTTATTTAATACCTACCAATTAAAATATTTTATTACCCATAAAAAAAGAAAAAGAAAAATTGAACTTTTTTTTAAACTTTTTCAAGGACATTTTTTTCTTTTGTTTATTTTTAAAAAAATAATTATATTTAAAGTAATAATATTTATTATTTAGGTCAAAATATAAATATTTAAATAATAGAAAATAATTAAATTTAATTAATAAATATTTTAAAATTTAATTACCTATATTAATTTTTAAATTAATTAAAAAATTAAATTCATAAAAATAAATATTTTTTAAATTTAATTTCCTTTAAAAATATACTAAAAAACTAAAGGTCAAAATATAAAAAAGGAAAAACCATAAAAAAAATAGCGGGAAAAGCCAAAATATTTTTCAAAAAGAATAAAAGTCAAAAATGGCCGTAAAATTTGCGCAAATAAAATTTAACAAATAAATAAATAAATAAAAATTTTAATTTCTTTTTTAAATTTAAAAATATTTTTTTAATTAAAATAAAATCTTATAAAAATTAATTAAAGGATTTAAAATATTTTTATTAAATTATTTAGAAGTTAAAATAATATTTAAAAGAACAATTTAAAAATTAAAATTATTTTGGCCTTTTATTCATTTTTTACAAAAATTTGCTCTTATTTCCTTTTAAAAATAAATATTTATTTATTACAGTTATATTTTTGTATTCTTTTTTACCTGTTATTCTGTTAAAATTTAACAAAGAAAAAAACTTTCCCCTTGTAAATTAATTGTCCAAAAAAATAAATAAAAAGATTTAATCTTTATTTAATTTAATTTAAATTAAATTTACCTTTTTTATTATTTTCTTCATTTAATTCTTCTTCTTTTTTTTCATTTTCTTGATTATTAAAATAATTATTTTTAATTAATTTATTTTTAATCATTATTTTAAAAATATTCTTTTATCTAAAAAAATAATTAAAATAAAATATTGGAATAAAATTTATTTTTTTTTAAATTTATTAAAAATTAGAAATTAAAAAATAAAAAATAAAATAATAATTTTATTTTATTTTTATTTATTTAAAATTACCTACTGAGAGAAAAAATAGTCAAAATGCCTTAAAAAATAAATTTTAAATAAAAAAATAAATAAACTTTCTTTTTGTCAAGTAAAAGATTATTAAACTTTGTTTTGGTAAATAAAAGGAAAAAAAATAAATAAAATTTATATTGACTAAAAGAAAATAAAAAATGTTAATAATAATTCTTTATTTTATTTTTAAATTTATTTAAATATATTTATATTTATTTATTTATTAAAAGGTTAAAAAAAGGAAAAAGAAGAGATCATAAAAAGATTATTAAAATTAATAGAGAAATTAATTAAATTAATTTTTAATTAATTAATTAATTATTAAATAATTTAATTATCAAGTAATTCACGCATCTCTCTAAGAGATTCAATTAATTTTAAATAAAAAGAATATCCATTAGTTCTTTTATTTGATTTAAATGTAGAAATAGCAAAACTAAATTAAATTAAATTAAATTAAATTAAATTAAATTAAATTAAATTAAATTAAATTAAATTAAATTAAATTAAATTAAATTAAATTAAATTAAATTAAATTAAATTAAATTAAATTAAATTAAATTAAATTAAATTAAATTAAATTAAATTAAATTAAATTAAATTAAATTAAATTAAATTAAATTAAATTAAATTAAATTAAATTAAATTAAATTAAATTAAATTAAATTAAATTAAATTAAATTAAATTAAATTAAATTAAATTAAATTAAATTAAATTAAATTAAATTAAATTAAATTAAATTAAATTAAATTAAATTAAATTAAATTAAATTAAATTAAATTAAATTAAATTAAATTAAATTAAATTAAATTAAATTAAATTAAATTAAATTAAATTAAATTAAATTAAATTAAATTAAATTAAATTAAATTAAATTAAATTAAATTAAATTAAATTAAATTAAATTAAATTAAATTAAATTAAATTAAATTAAATTAAATTAAATTAAATTAAATTAAATTAAATTAAATTAAATTAAATTAAATTACATAAGGGAATTAGGTTGTATATTATAAGCACATCCATAACCATCATCAACTACTGGACCATAATAAAGGTAACAATCTTCAGTAAATTCAGGAGAAGTAGAAACCTTTTTATTTATTTATTTAAATTAATTATTTATTTAATTAAATACTTGACTAGTAGATAAAGGAAAACGCAGCATTTCTTTCCACATTTTATCTTTAAATATTTTAGGAATATTTTCTTGTCCAAATTCTTCTCTACAAAGAACTTCTAAAGCACATAAATGATTATCTATTCCATAACCATTTAAATTCTTTAAATAATCTTTAAAATAATTAAACTTAATTTTACCTCTTTAGTTATTTCAACTTGTTTATCAAAGGCCATTTTAAGTAATAATTTCTTTCTTTTCTATTTTTAAATATAAAATTAATTTTAATTATTTAAATTAAACTTTATCCTCATTTGGATTATTCATTGATTTAACCCAATTTAATGCTTGTTGTGTAGCTGCTCTAATATTATCTACACGACCTAACCTTTAATTAATTTAATTAATTAATTAATTATTATTAATTAATTTATTTAACTTATTTAATTATTATTTAATTAATTAATTAAATTAATTAAAATTAATTTTTAAATAAATTACTTAAATCTTCGCATTGTAGCAGATTCATAACTATTAACTAAATAACCATGTAATCTAAATTTTAATTTAATTATTTAATTTAATTTATATACTTAAAATGTGCCAATTGCATACATAATTGCATAAAACCATCAGGACTTACTTTCCAATTTTTTATTGAAATTTTACCAAATTCTTTAAATTGTAATACATTTAATTGAAGATTATTTGTTAATCTAAATTAATTAAATTTAATTAATTTAATTTTAATAAACCTTTCAAATTCAATAATTTGTTCTTCTAATAATTCTTTAGCCTTTTCACTAATTATCCAACTTAAAGGTTTTGGTTCAATTATATTTAAATTTTCTTTTTCTTTATTTTTCTTAAATTTAAATTTAAATTAATTAAAAATTAAAAATACATTTATTAATTTATTAAAATTATTGTTAGCATATCTCATAGCTTCTTCTGCCATTTTTATATGTACAATACCCTCAGCAATACTATGCTCTATACAAACACCACAACAACCATTTCTTGAAACAATTAACTTTAAAAAGAATTAAAATAAATAAAATAATTTAATTTTTATTTAATTTTTAAATAATAATTAATTTAATTTAATTATTCTAATTTTATTTAATTAAATTAGGTAATTTATTTATTTAATTATTTTATTTAATTTAAAATACAATTATATTTAAATGTATTAGGTAATATTTATTTTAACTTGAATAGTGGAATCAAACCATCTATTAAGTCCATTAATATAAGGTCCAAATCCATTAATTATTTGTATTCCATCCATTTCTAATTTATTTAAATAATTATTATTTATTTTATCATCTAAACATAAAACAAAAATTGAAGATTGAACCATTTCAAGAGAATATTTATTTATTTTATCTTAATTAATTAATTAATTATTTAATTAATTAATTAAAAATAACCTTTATTCATTTCTTCCCAAAATTTAGCTGATTTATTTCTTTCCCCTATACCAGAACCTCCTAAAGGAATAATATTTTTATTATTTCTATTTTTAGCCATTTTAATTATTTTATTTAATTGTTCAGCTATTTGTATTGAATTAATTAAAATTCCTTCAATTGAATAAATAAATAATAAAAATGTTTGATTTTTAAATAAAACTAAAATATGCTCCTTATAATTATTATTATTTATTTTATTAATTCTTTTATCAATTAAAATATCTTCATTAATTGATGGTTGTCTATAGAAATTTAAAACTCTTTCTAAAAATAAAATTAATTTAATTTTAATTTAAATTCATTAATTTTAATTAATTTAATTTAAATAATTAAGATTAATTTTAATTTAATTAAATTAATTAATTAATTAATTAACCATATTGGTCCATACACATAGGAATAGATTGACTATTAATAAACCTATCAGGTACAGTTTCTAAAGGAATTTCTTTTCTTTAAAAAAAATCATTTTATTTAATTTAATATTAATAAACCTATCAACTTTTTCTTTAAAATTTAAAAATCCTTTAATTAATAAAGCAGCATAACTTAAATATTTTAAATTTAAATTAAAACTTAAAAAACAAACAAACATAATTTGTTCTTGTTCATTTTTAAATTCACAACGAGGAAAAATATAAGCTGGATTAAAATTAATAGGAAGAGGAAGTCTTTGAGTTAAATACATTTCTTTTAACCAAAATTGATTAATCTTTAATTAAATTAAATTATTTTAATTAATTTAATTTTATTTAAATTAATATTAATTAATTAATATTAATTAATTAGTATTAATTAATTTATTTTATTTTATTTACCCAATTTTCTTCTTTATTTGCAATTTCTTTTAATTTTTCTTGTAATTTTTGTCCAAAATTTTCTTCAAATTCTTTAACATATTTAATTGTTTTATTTAAATCTAATCCATATGTTTGAGCCAAAACAGAGGAATATTCCAAATAACGAATTAATGTATGTTCTAAATTAGGTATTGGAGCTTTAGGTAATAAAAACTAAAAAATAAATAAATTAATTAATTTAAATAAAAACTTGTTTCCATTTATCTTCTTTTTCATTTAATTTTTGAATTTTATTATTATTATTAATTAATAAATTATTATTATTAATTAATGTTGTTGTTATTATTGTATTAATATTATTATATTCTTCTTCTTCTTCAATATTTATTTTCATATTTAAATTAATTAATTAATATTAAATAAATTAAATAAAAATATTTTTAAATTGCTTTAGATAAACAATTTTTTTATTTTATTTTTTTAGTCAAAATAGAAAGAAAAAAAATTTATAAATTTATTTTAACTACATAAATTCTTCGAACAATAAGAAAAAGGCAATTTTAAAGAAAAATGGATTTTTAAAGAATTAAAGAAAATTAAAATATATTTATTTATTTATTAATATTTAAAGTTTATTTTATTTTAGTAATTATTGGTAAAATTAAAAAGAAAAAAAAGAAAAAAAGAATTTAAATTGTCTATTTATGTAAATTTAATTTAAAAATGGAAGGAAAGGAATTTTATAAAATTAAATTTATTTTTAAATTAAATACCCTCAGGGCATTAAAATTTTTATTTTATTTTTTTTTAAAGTTTAAAATTATTTTAATTTTAATAAAAAATTAAAATTAATTTTAAAAAATATTTAATTTTATAAAAATATATATAAATGATATTATTTACTAAAAGATAAAGAGACAAAGGAAAAAAAGAAAATTAAGAATTAATTTCCCTAATATTATTTATATTAAAACAATATATTTAAATAAAATATTTAAACTAAATAAAGCCCTTTCCTTTAAAATAAACCTATTAAATATTTATATATTTATTTTTCACCATTGTGGATTTAAAGGATCAAAAGTATTATTATTTATTTGATTAACAGAATTATTTTGATTAAAATTAGTGGTTATTTGTTGTTGTTGTTGATATCCATTAATATTATCTTCATTATTATAATTACTATTAATTAATTGAAATTCTGTTCTATTTAAAGGATTTATTTCTTCCTTTTTATTTTTAAATTAAAATTAAAAATTAAAATTAATTAAATATTTACCTGTTGTTTATTTCCATTAATTATTTGTTTATTATTATTATTTCCTTTAATATCCTCATAGCAATGAACTTTTCTTAACATTCCAATTAATGGGGAATAACCAACATTTAGAATACTTTAATTAAATTAATTAAATTAATTAAAAGAATTACCAAATAAAAATATTTAAAACAATAAATCCAAGTAAATTAACAACTCCACCAGCTATAATAGGACCAAAAGCATATGCCAAACTATAAGAAATATCAGCAATAGCATAAACAGATCCATAAACAGAAACATGTCTAGTATCAACTAAAAACCCTAACATAGGTAATAAACTTGTGTCAATTAAAGCAATTCCAAAACAAATTGTAGATAAAGGAATAATTAATTGTAAAGCATTAGACATAAAAGGAACTAATAAACAACTAATTCCTTCCATTAATAAACCAATTGTTGCAAATAACCAACTCTTTTGTGGATATTTTTTTAATAAACGAACAGTTAAATATACACCAAATACATGAGGAAAGAATGCTGGAAACCAAATCATTCCAACCTTTTTTTAAATTTTAATTTAAATATAAATATAAAATAAATTAATTAATTTTAAATTAAATTTAAAATAAACACATACTTGCCAGTTTGGAGTATTAGGCATTGTTTCTGACATCCATCTAAAATTAATTAATTTAAATAATTGTTTTATTTAATTTAATTAAAATAAAGGAATAATTAAAATAATTAATTTAATTATTTTATACGTTGTAATTGTAGGTTCAATAAATGCTAATGAAATATTTGCCATAATTAAAGCACCTGAACAGACAGCAATAAATGGGTCCATAAATAACTTTAAAAATAATAATAATAATTTTAAATTAATTAAACAATATTCCTTTCAATTAAATTAATTTAATTTAATTTATTTATTTATTTATTTATTTATTTATTTATTTAATTAATTGAATTAAAATAATTATTTATTTTAATTTAAATTAATTTACTTTCCACATAGGTGTTCCTTGTAGTCTTTCACCAGTCTCAGGGTTTCTAACATTAGAAACCCTAGCTTTAGGCTGTATAACCCAAAATACCATAAAAGCATCTGTTAAACAGACCAAAGACAAAACAAGGAAAGGAACAGGTTTTCCAGCAATTGAATAAAGAATTGACCCAAAAGGAGGGGCAACCAAACTTCCAAAAGAAATAAATGCTTGAGCAATTCCTAGAGCTGCTGAACGTTCACTTTCTTCAGTAAATCTGTCAGCAATCTAAACATTTAAAAACAAAGGTTTAAAAGAATATTTATTTATTAAAAAAAGGGTTATCTTATTTTACAAGAAAAACTATTTAATTTATTAATTTTAATATTTTTTAGATTTTAACAATACTTAAAATGTGGGTAAAGAATACAGTTATATATTAACATTTTTAAATAACACATGTAAATATTTAAGAACAAAAATTTGGGGGTGACAAAAGAACTAGTATGAAATATAAAATAATTATGAAATTTTAATTTAAAAATAATTCTTTTAAATGACTTTTATCCTCAACAAGGATCGTTATTTACATTCCCTTTATAATCTATTTTTGGTGTTTAAATAAATAAATATTCTTTAATTATATTGAAATAAAATAAAATAATTTAAAATTTCAACTTAACATTGCTAAACCAGAAGTATCTGCAAAGGCTGAACCAAAGCCTTGAAGAGAACGAGCAAAGAAAAGTACTCCATAGCTTTTACCTAAAGCAAAAATTGCTGTAGAAGAGAACATAACTATAAGGCCTATAATCATTGGTAATTCATATCCAATACGATCAATAATAAATCTTTAATTATTAATTTTAATAGAAGAATTAATTATTTAATTAATTATATATTTAAATTAATTATTAATTATTTAATTTAATTATTAATTATTTAGTAAATTAATTTCTAATTTATTTATTTAATTAATTAATTTAAATATTTAATTTTAATTAATTTAAATTTTACCCAGAAAAAGGATTAACAAAAATTTGAAGTAAAGCCTTAGCAGCAAATAACCATCCCAATTCTATTTCTTCGTCTAAATAATCTATTTGTCCTCCAATCATTTTAATCACTATAGTCCCATTAGCAAGCTTTAAAAATAATTATTAATTTAAATTTATTTATTTACTCTTCTAGTTTCATTGTGATAACCAACATATTCAACCTTTTAAATAAAATTAAATTAAAAAAGTTTTAAATAAATATAGATCAATACAGTATATTTATTTAAATAATAAATATTTCCCTACAAAATACCCATCTAAATACTTTTCCTTTCTTGAACGAATTATTAAAATGTTCCTTCTTTTAAATTAAATTAAATTAAATTACCTCATAAGCATGTATATCTCTCAAATATTTTGGAATAATAGGAACAATAACCTTTAATTAATTTAATTTAATTTAATTTAAATAAATAAAACCATATAAAGCATATTATCCAATAAAAGAGCTACACTAACCACTACAAGTACTAATCTTTTTTGCATTTGTGGTTGACTTGCCCATTCATCTATTCTTTGTCTAATCCATTCAGAATCT
This sequence comes from Meloidogyne exigua, assembly GCA_018905775.1. Taxonomy (NCBI): domain Eukaryota; kingdom Metazoa; phylum Nematoda; class Chromadorea; order Rhabditida; family Meloidogynidae; genus Meloidogyne; species Meloidogyne exigua. The sequence continues at coordinate 1,365,827 of JAGUQR010000009.1, read as the reverse complement.
TTATTAATCATTGGAATATTTACCATTTTAATTTTAAATAATTTTAAAAAGGCGTTAAAAGTTGGCTTCTTTATTTCCTTTAAAATATAAATATTTATTTATTTTTATGTATTTGTTTTTTATATTTTTTGTCTATTTTATTCCCTTAGGAAAAAATTTAACGGAAGCAAATAAAAAAATTTTTCCCGATTTATGTGAATATTTTTTGTTATTTTATTTTATTTTTTAAACAAAAAATTATTTTTATTAATATTTAAAGGAGTTTTTAAAATATAAATTAATTTTAATAAAATACGACTAAATAAAGGTTTAAAATTTATTTTAATTTTTAATTAAATTTATTTATATTAGTTTTGGGAAAAATCTAAAAAAAGAGAAAGAGAGAAAGGCGTGTGAAATCAAATAAAATATTTTTTGAATTATTTTCTAATTATTTATATTTATTTAAAGAATATTTATTTAAAGAATATTTATTTTAAATATTTATTTCTATTAAAAATGGAAATTTTTTGGAATTTAAATTACTGCCTTTCTCTCCTTGGTTATTTAAATTTATATGTAAAATTGAACAGATTTGTCTGAAGAAATAAAAAAAAAATATTTACGTCAAATTTAAAGGAAGAAGAACATTTTTAAAGAAAAAATAGAAAACAAGCATTTCCGAAGAATTTCCTTTTTGCTTCATCAGTAAAATTCCCCTTATTTTTTTTTGCATTGATTCTTCAACAATTCCTCCCCCTTTTTTTTATTTCCAAGAACTCTATTTGGAATTTTATATATTCCCTTTAAATGTTCCCAAAGGAATATGTATATATCTAAGCATAAATTGCTCAATTTATTTTAACCCTTAATTTAAATCTGTGTAGTAAATATATGTACAAAGGGTTTAAAAAAGAAGAAAAAATTAATTTAATTAAATTAAAAAAAGAAGGAAAATTAAAGTGTTTTTAATTAATTAAAAAAGAAATATTTATTTATTTATTTAAAATAAAGAATTTAAAAAATATAATTAATTAATTAAAAAACCTCCTTTTTTAATTTTAAATTTTGGACAGTATATATGTATATATATATATAATAAAGGTTGTAAATAAAGAAAAGAGAATTATGAATTAATTATTGAACAAAACAAAAAAAGTGGGAGGTATGAACTAAAGAAAATAAATTAGTTAAATTAGTATATTTTTACAAAAGAAAAAAAAATGTAAAGAATATTTGAATAGAAAAATCTTTTTTTTTTAAAGGTTTTTTCGTTGACTTTTGGCAGTAAAAAAAAATAAAAGAAAAAAAAACCTAAAAAAAGACAATACAAATTAAATTTATTTTTTATTTTTTCTGATTGTTATAAATAAAAAGAAGGAAAGGAAAAGAAAATTTGATTTAAAAAAATAAATTTATTTTATTTTCTAATTAAGAGAATTTTGCTTCTTTTTTAAAAATAAATAAATAAAATAAATATTTAAATAATAATTTCAAAGGGGAATATTGTTAATTAAAAATAAAAATATTTTATTTAATTAAATATTTATTATTTAAATTATTTAAATAATTTACCTATTTTAATATAAAATATTTTTAACTAATTTTATAGGAAATTAATAAAATTTCTCTCTCTCTCTTTAATTTAAAATTAAAATAAAATATTCTAAATAAAAACTTTTTTTTTTTTAATAAATTTTTGTTTAAGTGTGTGAATAAAAAAAGCTTTATTTCTTATGCTTTACTTCTTCGTGTTTCAAAATACAAAATAATTTTTATTTTTCTGGCATTTTACAAATTTATGGTATTTATTGAAAGGAAATTGAACCCGTGTGAAGTTAAAATAAAATTTAAAAAAATAAATAAAAAGAATATGTAAAAGAAAAAGAAAATAAAATAGAAGAATATATAAGCTTAAAAATAAAATAAGCATTTTGTTTTATTAAAAGAATAAAAGCAAAGGGAGACCAATTAAGCTTATTATTTATATTTCCATATATTTTTTTAGTTAAAAATGAAAAAGATTCACCTTTTGAAAAATGATATATTTATTTAAATATAAAACAAGAATATATACTTAATTAAATAGAATATATATACTTTATTTATTTCCGGAATGTTTTTTTAATTTAATTGTGTAGTTCTAAATATAATTTATTTTTTTTTAAATAAAAATAATTAGATAATTAATTTAAAAGGTTTATTAAATCAAGAATTTTTAATTAAATTAACCTATGGAATAATTATTATTTATTTATTTAAACTTATTGTTAGTAAAGAAATTAAACTTAATTCTAATAAGTTTTAAAAATATATTTAATTAATTAATTTAATACTATTTTAGTATAAAAGCATAATTAATTATTTTTTAAATTTGTCAGTAATTTCTAATTATAATAAATAAACCAACAATCTCTTCTTCTTTTCTTCTTTGTCTCTCTACATAAATAATAAATATGAAATTAAATAACAACAAAAACAACAAAGACAAGGACAAGGAAAACAACAAAAAGCCTTCCAAGGAAAAGAAGATCTCTTCCTCTGATGGAAAAACTTCTATAATTGAATGGGGTAAGGCTGTAGAAGAAGAAATGAATAACAATAATATTCAACAACCTAAACAACCTAAAAATCCATCACGTACAAAGCCTCAAAAAGAAGTTCCAAATATTCCAGTTATTCTTCAACAGACTTCTCCAAAGATGTTGGGACGTCGTCGTTCTATTGGGAGTGGAGGCAGTGGAAGCAGTGAGAAAATTCGAAGGCGTAAACCTAAACGAACATTCAAGTAATTATTTAAATTAATCTACCTTTTTATTTTTATTTTTTTAGACTGCATATCTATAAAGTGTTTAAACAACTTCATAATGGGGAAATGCGTATTACAAAGAGTGGAATGTCTGTTATGAATAAGTAAATAATTTTAATTAAATTATTTAATTAATTTTTAAAAATTTTAATTAGTTGTTGTGAGGACCTCCTTGACCGTATTGCTACTGAGGCTGGTAGACTTCGCAAAATCAACAAGAAACAAACTCTTTCTCTTCGGGATGTGCAAAGTGCTACTAAAATGGTTCTGATGCATGGAGATCTTCATCGTCATGCACTCAATGAAGCTAACAAAGCGATAAAGAAAATAGAAAAGGAAAGGAAGGAAAATATTAAATAAATAGGTAAATGAATGAATAAATAGGTAAATATATTATTGTATATATAAATAGGTATATACATAAGTATGTAATTGTAGTAATTATTGTTATATTCCTTTATGAATATATATGTAATACTATGCAAATGTAAATAAATAATTCAATAAATAATTTAATTAATTAATTTATTTTGTTGTGGTTCTTGTGTACATAAAATATTTTTAAATAAATGTTTTTTTTAATAAAAAATTTTTTAAATAAAGTCATGAGAATATGTACATATAATTTGAATGAATTGATTAGTTTTTGGTTTTTATTTAGATCACACACACACATACATGCGCAAAAATCTTAAAGGTGCAAAAAACACAGCAGGCAGTCCATTTAATTTTTTTCCTTTTCTTTTCCTTTGTGCCTAAGGAATTATTTAATATTAAAAAAAATATTCCTGTTCATTTAATAGTATTTTTTAAATAAAAACATTAATGTGTTCTTTTGTTATTCTTTTACCTTTTTCCTCTTCTTTTTATTTATTTCTTTTTTTTTAATTATTATTTATTATTATTGCGCATCTCTTATTTATTTATTTAATTTCAGGTAAATCCTTTTAATAATTTTATTTTTTTTAATATAAATTATTTTTCCTGTTTTTTATATTTTTAATACAAAAATTATTTTAGGTCCTAAAATCAACAATATATTTTATAATAACTTATTTTTAAATAATAAACAAAGAAGAATAAATAAATAAATATATTTATTTATTTATTTTTCTTTTTTTAATAAATAAATATTTTGTAGTTTATATTTAAATATTTTGGCCTAAATTGCCACTCAAAGTTCTTATTTAATTTATTCTTTTCTTTTCTTTTTTATTTAATTAATTAATTAAATGGTTATTCGCCAAATTTAAAAATTCTTTGTATAATTAATCAAAAAATTGAAAAAAAAAAGAAATCTTATTTCGCCTAACAATTTTTATTTTTTATTTTTTTCTTTATTCTTTTTTTTATTTATTTATTTTCTTATAAAGAAATTGAAATTTAAAAATTAAATAAATTTAAAGACTGTCACCTTATATAAATTAAATTAATTAATTAAAATTAATTAATATTTCCCTAATTTAATTATTTCATTTTAGGAATTTTTTATTGATTTTATATTCAATTTATTTAATAATTTATTCAATAAATATTTATTTATTTATTTTTGATCAATTCTGATCAAAATTTTTATTTTAAATTTTATTTATTTTTATTTTAAGAATACCTCAAATATTAAAAAATATTATATTTTAGGAATAAAAAAATATAAAATGAAATTTAAAATTATTTTATTATTTATTTTAAATTATTTAAATTTAATTAATGCTCAAGAAGGTTCTTTTAGAAAGAATTATATAGTAGAAAAAAATCAAACTTGGAATGGGCATTTTTATATATTACGGGATGAACAACCTTTTTTTAGAGTTTTTCATGAAACACACAGAAAGGTTTTTAAATTTTAATTTTAGATTTTATTTTCTTTTTTAGGTATTTCGTGATAATCCAAATGCTGGAAAAATTTCTTCTCAACAACTAACAAATATTGATGCTCAATTAATGGAAGAGCATGGAAGTGATCAACGTTTAAGGTTTATAAAGGAAAATTAAAAATAATATTTAAAATTATTTTTATTTAAAAATAATTAATTAATTTAATTAAATTAATTATTTTTTTTAAAAAAGACTAGCTGCTCAATTTTGGCGTCAACATAATCGTTTATTACATAATAATAATAATCTTCAACAAAAACAATTAAATAATAATAATTATTATCCATTTGAAAAAAGAATTAAACGTTCAGAATATTCTCCAAATAATTTAGATGATTTAGAAATTTTAACAAAATCATTAACAAAAGAACAAAAAAATTGGATGAAAGCAGCAATTAATGAAATGATTAAAGAAGAAGGTAAAAAAGAAGAAAATGAAGATGATAATACAATAGCTTTAAATATATTAGAAAGAAATCAAAACAAGTAAGTAAATAAATATATATTTATTTAAATTAATTATTTAAATTAATTATTTAATTTTTATTTATATATTAATTTAATTTTTTTATTTATTAAAAAAAAAGACTAATTAATTTTACCATTAATTTTATTTATTTCTATTGTCTTAGACTCATTAATTTAAGACTAGTTTAAATTATTTTAATTAAATAATATATTAATAATTAAATAATAAAAACTTGTTTTTTTCATTTTTATTAAACTTGATTTATTTTTTGGTGTTTTTAAAATAAAATAAAAAAGGAAATTAAATTAAATTAAAAAATAAAAAAATTAAAATATTTGTGAATAAATTAATTATTTATTTTTTAAAGATCTGAAGCTAAATTTGGTCATCACCATTTACCTAATGGTGAACAAAAAGATTCTGCTACTTGGCCTTGGCAACTTTGGCCTTTTATGCATTGTTTAACATTGGAATGTATTTGTCCTTTATTTAAAGGTTTTTTAAAGAAAAAAATTTTTTAATTAAATTTCTTCTTTGTAGGAGATGTTTCTGGTAATCAATGTATTTTACAGAATGGAAAACCTTTAAAAAGAGCAATTAGAAAAGAATTTAGAACTTTTACTTCAGAAGAAATGGCTTTATTTTTAGAAACAATGCGTAGATTTAAACAGAGTGGATTCTATACTCGTTTAGGTAAAAATTTAAAAATAAAGGGAAATTAATTTAAATAGGTACTATTTATTTTGAATATTTGAACTTTTTAGAATAAAGGAAAAACAAATAAAAATTATGTTAATTATTCTTTTTATTAAACAGACCCTTTCTTTCTCTTTTTAATTTAATTTAAATTTAGGAATGATTCATAGAAGATCAGGTGTTCATTCAGGCCCTTCATTTTTTCCTTGGCACAGAGAATTCCTTAAAAGGTTAATTTAAATTAAAATTTATTTAAATTTTTTAATCATTATTTTCTTTAGATTAGAAATTGTTTTTCGTTCATTTCATCCAGAAAATACTGTATAAAAATAATTAAATTAATTAAATTAATTTTTAAGGTTCCAGTACTTGGACTTCCTTATTGGGATAGTACTTTAGATGGAGGTACTTTTTATAAAATAAAATAATTCTTCATTTTTTTCTTTAAGGTTTACCAGCACCAGAAGATTCCATTATGTTTAGTGATTATGTAAAATTAATTAATTAAATATTTTTAAATTTATTTTAATTTTATTTAAGTTATTGGGAGAAGCTGATGAATCTGGTTTTGTAACAAATGGACTTTTTGCTAATTGGACAACTATGGATGTAAATAAATTTATTTATTTAAATAATATAATTTAATTAATTTAAATAATTATTTATTTAAATAATTAAATTAAATAATATAATTATTTAATTTATTTATTTTTAGGGTAGACATTCATTTCAAAGAATGTTTGGTGATCAACCAGATGGTTTTATTTATTTTATTTTAATTAATTAAATATTTATTTTCTTAAAGGTGAATTTTTTAATGAAGCACGTATTGACTTTACTCTTTCACAAAATAATGTTGATAAAGTTTTGGCATGTTCTTTACCTTTACATGTAAAATAAAATAATTAACTTTAAATAAATTTAATATTATTTAAAAAAAAGACTTGTACTAATTATGAATTAGATGATCGTTTACTTGAATATTCACATGATTATGTTCATTATTTTATTAGTGGAGATATGCAAGAAAGATTTAGTTCAAGTAATGATCCTATTTTCTTTATGCATCATGGTAAAATTTAAATTAAGAAATATTTTAAATATTTTAGAAATTTAAATATTTAATTTTAATTTAAAAAAAAAATATTATAATAATTAATTTTCTTTAAAAATTAATTTTTATATTAAAAATTAACTTTCCTTTTTTGGTCCTTTTTATTTTATTTTAATTTTCAGGTTTTGTTGATTCTGTATGGGAAATGTGGAGACAAAAAAGACAAACTAGACATCAAAGAGAACATGATTATCCAAGAGATGATGGAGAATGTATGCCAGAATGGCATTTTTCTGATGCTTTTATGCCTATGCTACAACCACTTAGAAATTTAGGTTTAAAAGAAAAAGAATATTATTTTTAAAATTAAAAATTAATTTAGATGCTTTATCTAATAATTATACTGATAATATGTATGAATATTTAAAAAGACCTTCTTGCCCTAATGGAATGTCAGAAGAATGTGGAAATAAAAAGTATACTTAATTTAAAATTAAAGTCTAAATTAATTTAATTTTAATTATTTTTGTCAAAATAATTAAAATTAAAATTCTTTATTTCAGTGTTTAGTAGTGTTCACATTCTCACCCTTCTCCAAAAATTAAATATTTCTATTCCAAACTATTTTGACAAAAATAATTAAAAATTAATTTTATATATTAAATTTAATTTAATTTTTAATTTTTTTCTTTGTCTTTAGATTTCTTTGGTGTGATGTTAAAACAAATATTGGTTACCCAGTTTGTGTAGCAAAAGTTAAGCCAGGTGGAAATTGTAAAGGATTTGAATGGTCTACTGAAATTTGTTATAAAGGACAATGCTTGGAAGGAAAATGTACTCAAATAAATAAAAAAGAATTTAAAAAAGATGAAAAAATAATTAACAAAATTTTTGAACATTGGCATAGTGAAAGCTTTATGAAAAAATAAAATAAGATTTTTTTTTGAATTTTCTCTAAAAATAATTAATAAATAATAATTTTATTTATTTATTAATTATTTTTAAAGTTTAAGTTATTCTTTTAGAGAAAATAAAAAGACACATAATTTAATTATTTAAAATTTCTTTTTTTATTAGAATTTTATTTTTTTTTTTCATTCTTGCCACTTAAATTAGTACATTCGGGTAAAAAATAAAATTATTTAGAAATTCTTTTTTTTTTATTAATTAATAATAGTAAGGCTAGTTTAAGCTTCCTTCCTGTCCAATTAAAATTTAAAAGGACAATGGTTAGTTGAGTGTGTAGTGTGGTGTAGTGGGGTAAACTACATCCTTCTTTTAGGTGGAATATTGTGTGAATCCCCTTTCTATTCTTTTTAATTAATTTACCTTTATTAAATAAATTAATAAGTTTAACCCTTAATAAAAAATAATTAATTAATAATTATAAGTAGGGCTGCAAAAAATATGGAAATCCATATTTTTTTCCTGATATCGTTATGTCCTAAAACGCACAAAAAACATGTTTTTTTCATGCTTTGATAATAAAAATATGGACTTTTAAATCCATATTTTCCATATTTTTCCATATTTCATCCCTATACCCATATTTATATCCATATTTCACATTTTTTTAAAGAAATCTAGCTAAAATGCCTCCTAAAACGGCGAAATCTAGTATATTTACATCCAAACTTTGGCGAAATCAGCCAGGCTATTATAAAATTGGGAATTAAAGGTTTATCTATTGATGAAGCATTGAAAATTTTTACAAATGTTCGAAATAAAATGGACAGAGCTACAGATGAAATAGCTGGAAAAGTAAGAGACAAATTCAATTATGAGGTTTCAAACAACCCTGGTTTAAAGTTATCGCGAAAATTTGTCAGATTCTCTCGGGATATAACCAGCGATTGGAAGGTCATACCAAAATCATACTTATACCTCATACTCATACCTTGGTATGAAGTATGAGTATGATGTATGAGGCCTAAAAATAGCTGGTATGAAGTACGAGTATGATGTATGAGCTAAAAAATTAGCTGGTATGAAGCATGAGTACGAGTATGAGCAAAATCGAAAATTCCTATCGTTGGATATAACATTGAATGCGATATTTCCACCAATCTCATCCCACATTACAAGTTACTCCGATTAACACCATCGATAAAGAACGTTCGTCCTCCATATACAAATCTATACTTGCTAATAATCGAAGGAGCTTCAGTCCAAAAAATATTTAAATGTGCAATTTTAAGCCAAATTGTATCTTATATTAAAATTTTTACAGAAATTTGATAAAATTTATTTCCATATTTTTCATTTTTATATCCATATTTCGTGTTTTATATCCATATTTTATGTCCATATTTCCAGATTTTATATCCATATTTCTAGATTTTATATCCATATTTTTTGCAGCCCTAATTATAAGTATGTAGTATACATATATTTATTTGTTCTTTCTTTTAGTTAAACTTCTATTTATTTTTGATATTACTTGCCTCTATTTTTTTTAATAATTTTATTTTTATTTTTATCCCTTATTTCAATTTCCCTATTTTATTTTTTTTATATCACATAGTTGTACATATATGGCACAACTATTTATTTATAATTTTATTTTATGCTTATTGAATTTTTTAAATAAAAAAAAATAAAAAATAAAAAGCGTGGAAATTCTCCGTCATAGCAAATTGCATTATTTATTTTGTTAAAAACCTTAAAAAATGAATTTAAATATTTTACAATTTTTATTTAAATATTTTTATTTATTTTGTAAAGAGAAAGAATTTGTTTATTTTATGATTTAAATTAAATTTCCTTTTCTTTTTAATATTTAATGAAGTATATTTCATAGATTAAGCTTTAATTTTAGTAAAAAAAATTTCAGTTAATTTTAATAAATTACCAAATATTTTTAAAAAATAAAAAATTACTAAACATTTTTTTTGGTAAATCCTTAAAACTTGAAATGTTTACGTTGTCCTAATTTAGTGCTGTTTTCTTAATTATTTGGACGTAGACGTAGTCTTTTTTGGAGGTAGCAATATTAATATTTGGACGTAGACGTAGTCTTTTTTAGGCTGAGCAACTCTTTTAATATGTCCTAATTTAGTGATGTTTTCTTGATTATTTTGACGTAGACGTAGTGTTTTTTAGAGGTAGCAATATTAATATTTGGACGTAGACGTAGTCTTTTTTAGGCTGAGCAACTCTTTTAATATGTCCTAATTTAGTGCTGTTTTCTTAATTATTTGGACGTAGACGTAGTCTTTTTTGGAGGTAGCAATATTAATATTTGGACGTAGACGTAGTCTTTCTTTTAGGCTGAGCAACTCTTTTAATATGTCCTAATTTAGTGATGTTTTCTTGATTATTTTGACGTAGACGTAGTCTTTTTTAGAGGTAGCAATATTAATATTTGGACGTAGACGTAGTCTTTTTTAGGCTGAGCAACTCTTTTAATATGTCCTAATTTAGTGATGTTTTCTTGATTATTTTGACGTAGACGTAGTCTTTTTTGGAGGTAGCAATATTAATATTTGGACGTAGACGTAGTCTTTTTTAGGCTGAGCAACTCTTTTAATATGTCCTAATTTAGTGATGTTTTCTTGATTATTTTGACGTAGACGTAGTCTTTTTTAGAGGTAGCAATATTAATATTTGGACGTAGACGTAGTCTTTTTTAGGCTGAGCAACTCTTTTAATATGTCCTAATTTAGTGCTGTTTTCTTAATTATTTGGACGTAGACGTAGTCTTTTTTGGAGGTAGCAATATTAATATTTGGACGTAGACGTAGTCTTTTTTAGGCTGAGCAACTCTTTTAATATGTCCTAATTTAGTGATGTTTTCTTGATTATTTTGACGTAGACGTAGTCTTTTTTAGAGGTAGCAATATTAATATTTGGACGTAGACGTAGTCTTTTTTAGGCTGAGCAACTCTTTTAATATGTCCTAATTTAGTGATGTTTTCTTGATTATTTTGACGTAGACGTAGTCTTTTTTTGGAGGTAGCAATATTAATATTTGGACGTAGACGTAGTCTTTTTTAGGCTGAGCAACTCTTTTAATATGTCCTAATTTAGTGATGTTTTCTTGATTATTTTGACGTAGACGTAGTCTTTTTTAGAGGTAGCAATATTAATATTTGGACGTAGACGTAGTCTTTTTTAGGCTGAGCAACTCTTTTAATATGTCCTAATTTAGTGATGTTTTCTTGATTATTTTGACGTAGACGTAGTCTTTTTTAGAGGTAGCAATATTAATATTTGGACGTAGACGTAGTCTTTTTTAGGCTGAGCAACTCTTTTAATATGTCCTAATTTATTGATGTTTTCTTGATTATTTTGACGTAGAAAGATTGGTTCAAAAAATTCCGATTGGGACGCACCAAGCTTGGGCGCAAAGTTGGTCAGGGTAGACGTGTCTCAGTAAATCGGCACCTTCTGGCAGAGCGAGGTAAACGCAATCCAGCTATTTCAACTGCAGAACTGGCCAGCGGGGTCTGCTCTAAAGTTACGGCAAGGAGGTATTTTTATTATTTGAAATTTAAATAAAATACGCGGGTAAATATGATCGCACCGAATATAATAAAATAATTAAAAAGAATAATAATTATTTTATTTTAAAATATTTATTTTCTTAAATATTTATTTAATTTTATTTATATTATCTTATGGTTTTATTTCTCAAATTTCATAGTTTCTAATTTTCATCCGTTTTATGCTAATAAATTTTAAAAGAAAACCAAATAAATAAAAAAAAAAGGAATTTTCCTTTTTTAAAAATATTTTTATTAAATAAAAAATTAAATATTTATTTACTCTTTTTAAAAAACATTTAAAAAAAAAATTTTTTTTTCTTTTTGTTTATTATTTATTTAAAATCATAACAGAAAAAAATGAAACCCATCCATCTGGTAAATCCTTAAAACTTGAAATGTTTACGTTAGAAAAAGAAAATAAATAAATAAAAAAAAGAAAACAAATCATTGAAAAAATACACTATTTCTCTTTACGTGAAAAATAAAAGGAAATTAGAAAAGAAATATTTAAATTTTTTTTGTCTTTTTTTTTAAATCCCCCAAAGAATTTTTAAAAAATTAAAAAATTATTTATTTATATTTAAATAAATTAAAATTAAATATATTAAAGAAAAAGAAAAGTTTAATTTAGAATTATAAATTAAATTTTAAAATTTAAATTAATAAATAAAATTCTTAAATTGTTTATTTTTTTTAATTAAAAAAACTCAAAATAAATAAATAATTCAACTATTTTTTTTTCATTTTTACTACTAAAAAATAAATTCTTTTTATTTATTTCTTTTATTTATTTATTTCTCTCTGTCTATTATTTTTCATTTCTATGCTTTTATTTTCCCATAGCCAATTTCTTGTCCTAAAAGTCCCCAAAAAGAAGATTTTAAGCATTTTTAGGCCTTTTTTCTTGTCCAAATATCTCTGACCTATTTTTCTGGTTTCATTGATTCTTATATAAAATATTTTGCAATTCACCCAATACAACCAATATATTCCCTTTTTTTTTTAAACAAAAAAGGCTTCTTTCTCTACTATTTTTTACTATTATATTTATGCTTGTTTGTAGTATTATTTACTAATGCTGCTCATTTTTAAAAAAATATTTATTATTAGCTAGTACGTATTTTATTAAAAGCATATTTTTTGAATAAAAAAGAGAATTTTTTAATTTTTGGTAAATAATTATTTCTTCTATTTCTCTTTATCTTGGGTAGGGGGCAATTCACCCCATTCCAAATCACCCCACAGACAATACACCCCACGACAGAATACCCCATTACCAAAATACCCCATGACCAGAATACCCCATGATCCAAAACACCCCATGACTAAAATATTTTGTTTTCATTTTGTAATAATTTATTATATTATTTTACGTTTGAATAAACGCGTTTAATGAATGTTTTTAATGTTTTTTTATGTACTTCAATTTTTTAGAACATAGAATATGTTTTTTGGTCATGGGGTATTTTGGTTCATGGGGTATTTTGGTCATGGGGTATTCTGTCGTGGGGTATTCTGTCGTGGGGTATTCTGTCGTGGGGTGATCTGTCTTGGGGTGATTTGCCCCGACCGTTTATCTTATATCCAGAAAAAAGCCTCAACAAAAGAGTATTAAAAATAATTAAATTGACTTTAAATTAATTAATAAATAAAATATACATAAAATATGTATTCAAATTATTTGTTTTAATTTAATTAAAATATTATTTTAATTTTAAAGAATAAACTAAAAATAAAATTTCCCAAGAAATTTTCTCAAGTTTTTTTTTTAAATATTATAAATATAATAAATTTACGTTGGTATATTTTTAAATATTTAAAAATTAAATAAATTAATTAAAATAATATATTTTAATAATTTTTATTGATTTAAAAAGTTAGTAAATTAATTACCCATATTTCAGCAAATAAATCCTGTTAAACATTTATTTATCTATTATTATTTGTTTTTTTTTATTTAACAAAATCCCTGACGTCAATACTTTTTTCTTCTATTTTGGCCCACCTTTTTAAGGCACCATTGTATGTATTTTACTCGCAAAACATTGGTAAAAGAGTTGTTTTGTTTATTTCTCTTTTTCTTTTATTTTATTTCAGAGCTTTTACATTTAATTTTATTTTTTTTATTTATTTTTTTGACTGGCACTACAACAACTAAAACTAAGTATATGTATGTATTTCTCTCTTCTATTTCTTAGTATTTTATTTGTATTTTTTTTTCCCAATCTTTATCAACTTCTTTTCGTATAAATGAACACAAGTGAAGTTGTTAATATACCATTTGGACATTCTCTTATTCTTCTAGTAAATATATGTAATTTTCTGGCAATTTTATTGTCAGCTTTAAATGCGACATATACATATGTTAATTTCTAAGCATTAAAAAGCAGAGTGGGTTTTTATAAAAATAATATTTTATATTTTATTTACTATATTTATATAGGTATTTTATGTCACTAGGCGATACTAGACTGGCAATTTTTGAGGCAGTTTCTCTGTATTTATTTATTTCTTTCTTTCTATCTATTTTTTATTTTGTTTTTTCTTTCTCTTTTATTTTCTTCTTTTTTTTCATAATGGTCCACTATTAGTATTTTTATGATTCGTTGAAAATTGTAGTATTTAGTGTATGTAGTATTATCTGCTCTCTCTCTCTTTCTCTCTCATTTCTTTTGTTTCCCTTCATTTCCTTTTCATTCAAAAACCTTTCTCAAGATATAAATAAAATTCTGCAATTGAAGCTTAAAAAACGTTTATTTTATAAAAGAATAAAAATAAATTACTAAATCTATGCTAAAAATGCGGAAATTGATCTGAATGTCCTTTATTTAATAGAAAAAATTTCAGAAAATAAAAGAAAGGAAAGTTAATTAAAACATAATATTTACTATTTTGATATTTACCTATATAATTTTAAAGATTATTTTTTTATTTTTAAAATTTATTCACAAATAGTGCACATTTTTGCGTTTTTCCAACTTATTTTAATCCATAATTATTTTAATTTTATAAATATAAATTGTACATCTGTTTATCATCTGTTTTTCTTGAGCTTTATTTTAGAAATTGTCCAGAAATACTTTTAGAAAAGTCAATAATGATGACCTATCTTACTTAAACTTTTTTTTTTAAAGAAGTTTTCTATTAGTGTTATATATTATTTAGCAGTTATTTAGCAGCAACTGACTAAAAATAAAACTAAAAAACATTTTTCTAAACAACCCTTTTTTATTTCGACAAAAAATAGTACTTTTAAAGCAAAAAATAAATTGATTAACGTGAATAAAAAGAGAATATTTTTTTCAATTAGTTTTGATTATTTTTAATACTTTTATTTTTTTGTTTTTTCCATAGAAGAAAAAAAGTTTTATTTTATGATCAATAATATTTTAATTTTTTATTTAAAATAATTTTCCCTTTTTTTTTTTAAATAAATTTCTTTTTTGGAATTTATTTATTTTTAGACAAAAATTAATTAATTTAAAAAAAAACTACATAAATGAACTCTCAGCTTTAATTATAAAATTAAATTTTAAAACAACTATAAATACTTTTATTATTATTAATTAGTCTTTTTTAAACCAAAATTGCCTTATCAAACAACAAATTGGAAAAAAGATAACGTTGTGCCCCTGGTATGTTGTATAAAAAAGTAAAAAGGTTATCAATCTCTGTTGGCCCATTCAATTATTTTTTCTTATTTATTTACGTCTTTAAATGGTAAACCTAACTGTTTAGAAAATATTCAATATTTCGCACCTAAATTTAACATAAATCAAAGTTAAGATCTTTAAATAAATTCTATTATAGATCAATTTTATTTTTGGTTATCATATGAAATAAATTAGAGTTTGAATTTTTTAGTTTTAAAATAAAATGTTTATTAATTCTGATAAAAACTCCAAAAAGACTAAAGTACCAAATATTGTAATTTTACTTCACTTAATTTTCTAAAAGTTGTTTAAGAAGTGTTACTTTTTAATTATTTAATTTTTCACATTTTGAGTGTTCAGACTCTAGTGTTCTCAAAATTAATTTTAGCAAAATATCAAATTGGTATTTTTCTATTTCCCTATTTAAAAAGGTTCTTTGGAAATTTTTTAAGGCCAAAATTTTTTTTACTTAATCCATTGTATTTAGAATACAATTCGTATTTGATTTAATTTGCTAATATGTCTCATTTTATTTTTATGTATATTTATTTTACTGTTAAAATTAATTTTAGTAAATCAATGACGCCACACAAGCATCAAACGGGACGTGCCTCAACGGGCTTTCCACCATTTGATGTTACATTAGAAGATCTCAGAACGCTTATGGAATTTCGTGGCGATGAGGCTAGAGAAAAGATTGATGCAGATTATGGCAGTACTGAAGTCTTCTGTCAAAGGTTACAAACAGATCCTAACAACGGAATACCCAATAATGAGGATGAACTTCACAGGTTATTTTTCTTTTATATCTAATCGGTAAGGTTTGGCATTTTTTACCCGAATTACTGTTCCGACCGTGAATCATTCTATTTTTGTTATATCAGATAAATTTTCCTTATTCTTATGAGTGTATTCAGGGGAACGGAACAGACCATATCTTTGGGTTTTCTCGCCTTCTTTGCAAATATTTTTGTTTACAATATAAATTTATCTAATTTCAGGCGAAGGCAAGTGTTTGGCAAGAATGAAATTCCTCCACATCCACCTAAGTCAATTCTTACATTGGTTTGGGAGGCTCTTCAAGTATTTTTCTTTTTACTATACGATCAATTCGTAATTTTCAGGATGTTACTCTTGTAATATTGCTCATTGCTGCATTAATTTCACTTGGTCTTAGTTTTTACAGGCCTCAAGAAGAGGGTGAATGTTAGTTCTTTTATTTAATTAATTTTTTGAAATTTTTTATTTAAGCAACTGATGAGTCTGAACAAAAAGCGGGTTGGATCGAAGGTGCAGCCATTCTCGTTTCAGTTATTGCCGTTGTTTTTGTTACAGCAATGAATGATTACACAAAAGAACGACAGTTTAGAGGTTTTTGGTTCTTAACTATAAAAGTATCATAAACTTTTTCAGGTCTTCAAGAAAAAATAGAAACCGAACATAAATTTGCTGTTATACGTGATGGCCAGCAATTTCATGTTATTGTAAATGACCTTGTTGTTGGTGATATTGCCCAGATTAAATATGGTTATCTATTATTATTTAATCTGGGATATCTATTTTAGGTGATCTTATTCCGACTGACGGGGTACTGATTCATAGTAACGATTTGAAGCTTGACGAATCCTCTTTAACTGGTGAATCTGATCACATTAAAAAATCAGTTGAACATGATCCCATGCTTTTATCAGGAACACATGGTAAATCTTTTAAACATGAAATTATTTTGAATTTATGATTTCTCTATAAAATATAAATATATTTAACAGTTATGGAAGGTAGCGGTCGCATGGTAATTACTGCCGTTGGAATAAATTCACAAAAGTAATTTTTGTTATTTTATTTCTTATAATTAAATTAATTTTTTAGTGGCATTATTATGACACTTCTCGGAGCAGCAAAAAATGCCTTAGAGGATGAACGCAAAGAAAAACAGAAAGAAGAGAAAAAGACTAGACGGAGAAGTAAAACATCTGGTTTGTTATTAATTTTAGTTACTTCCATTGGGTTAGAATTTTTCGAAGGATTCCATCTTATTCCACCAATCTCTTCTATTTTCCCTTGCTCGTTTTTATTGTCTTTAATTTCTGAAGCTATTTTCCACCTTTCTAGTATTTTTCATACTCTTTACTAACTAAAAAGTTACAGTCAGAATTCGGCGTTCAATTCCATATACTGGCAATTCTTTGGATGGTAAGCCTAGAAATAGGTGCTTGTGGGTTATCCGGATGTAGATTTTTTGCTACTAGATTGTATCTTCTATTCTAACTGAAAACATACTAGATGGTCAATTAACCACATATCTTTTTAATAGAAACCTGCCTCAGGATAACCCACAAGTAATGAAACATAAGGTTTTATTTATTATTTTTATCTTTTTTCCTCTAAATATTTTTTTCTTTGTTTTGTGATTGTTGTTAGTATTTAACCTTTTTTCTGTCATACTTGGTGGAATTGCAATGGAATTTTTTATTTTTTGAAATTCTATAAATGAACGCACTTATTATTTTTAAATTTACTTTAGGAGAGAAGCTATTAAATTCTACATCGCCAATTGTAGATGGAGATATTAATCAGCAACCTCCAGCAATTACAATAGACGACGGAACTAAACAATCACTTTTGGAAAATGAAGAGAGTATGTTCTCCTAAAATTTTTTCCTTTTTGTTTTTTTTTTTCACTAGTTGGTCAATGTCTATGTTTTTTACACTTGCATTGACATTTCTAAATTAAAAGGATTTTTCTTTAGATATCAAGCTTGATGGCTATAATGGTGATGTTGTTTCTGGAGCACAACCTGGAAAAGATGAGATCGAAATTGCAACTTCCAAAAAGGAGCGTTCAGTTTTACAAGCAAAATTGACTCGTCTAGCTATCCAAATTGGTTATGCTGGTTCTTTTGTTGCAGTCTGTACCATGCTTATTTTGGTTATTCGGTTTTGTGTTCAAACTTATTTTATGGACTCAAAACCATTTTCTATCACTCACTTAAACTACTTTATCAAATTTTTGATTATTGGTGTGACAGTCCTTGTAGTAGCTGTTCCTGAAGGACTTCCACTAGCTGTTACGCTTTCTCTTGCATATTCTGTTAAGAAGATGATGAAAGACAATAATTTGGTTAGACATTTGGATGCTTGTGAAACAATGGGAAATGCTACAAGTATTTGTTCAGATAAAACAGGAACTTTAACAACAAATAGAATGGCAGTTGTTCAATCATATATTAATGGTTAGAATATTGATTTTAAATAAAATTTTTTTTTTTAGAACGTTTTTATAAAGACATATCTCCTAGTTGGTCTGAATTGGATAAGAAGACTAGAGAAATACTTGTTGAAGGAATATCAGTAAATAGTGGTTACAATACTCGAGTATTACTTCCAACATCGCCAGGGACTCAAAAAACTCAACTAGGGAATAAAACAGAATGTGCACTTCTTGGATTTACTCTTGATTTGGGACAAAATTATGAACAAATTAGACAACATTTTCCTGAGGAATCATTTGTTAAAGTATTTTTATAAAAATAATTATTATTTAATTATTAAATATTTAAAAGGTTTTTACTTTTAATTCTGATAGAAAATCAATGATGACTGTAATTCGTAGTAGGGAAGAAACTAAAACGTTTAGACTTCATGCTAAAGGTGCTTCTGAAATTCTTTTATGTCGTTGTAAATATATTATTGGATCTAATGGGAATATTCTTCCATTTAATAAAGAAGAACAAAAAGAAATAATTTCCCAAATAATTGAACCAATGGCTTCTGATGGATTAAGGACAATTGCTATTGCTTATAAAGACTTTGTTATTGAAGAAAGTGTTGAATATCCAAATAATGTAATTTAATTATTTTTAATTAATTAATTTCTTTAAAGGTTATTCTAACAGAAGAAGAAATGTCCACAATTAATTGGGATGATGAAGAATATTTAAGAGAAGGATTAACATTAGTTGCTATTTTAGGAATTCAAGATCCTGTAAATATTCTTATTAGAATTAATTTATTAATTATTTGAAGGTCAGACCAGAAGTTCCTGAAGCTATTGCTAAGTGTCAAAGGGCTGGAATTACTGTTAGAATGGTAAAATAATTATATTTAATTATTTAATTGTATTTAAAGGTTACTGGAGATAATATAAACACAGCAAGGTCAATAGGTAAAAATTTTTTATTTTTTTTTATTTAATTCCTTTAGCAATGCAATGTGGAATTCTTAGACCTGGAGATGATTATTTAGTATTGGAAGGGAAAGATTTTAATGCTAAAATTCGTGATGAAAATGGTATTGTTGATCAGACGAAACTTGACCAAATCTGGTAGCAATAAATAAATAATTAAATTATTTATTTATTTAAGGCCAAAATTAAGAGTGTTAGCTAGAGCTCAGCCTTCAGATAAATATGTTCTTGTGAAAGGAATAATTGAATCAAAATGTACAAAAAATAGGTTTTATTTATTTAAGAATATTTTAAATTTAATTATTTTTAAAGAGAAGTTGTGGCTGTAACAGGTGATGGAACAAATGATGCCCCTGCATTAAAGAAAGCAGATGTTGGTTTTGCAATGGGAATAGCTGGTACTGATGTTGCTAAAGAAGCCTCGGATATTATATTAACTGATGACAATTTCACTTCTATTGTTAAGGCTGTAATGTGGGGCAGAAATATTTATGATTCAATCGCCAAATTTCTTCAATTCCAATTAACTGTTAATGTTGTTGCAATTGTGATAGCATTGGTTGGTGCTTTAGTTATTCAGGATACTCCTATAAAGGTTCGATTTTAATTGTTTATATTAAACTTTAAATATTTAAAGGCTGTTCAAATGCTTTGGGTTAATTTGATAATGGACACTTTGGCTTCACTTGCTCTTGCTACCGAACCGCCCACAGAAGATTTGTTGAAAAGAAAGCCTTATGGGCGAACAAGGTTTTTTAAGTTTATACTTTATTCTTTCAAAATAATCCTGGTATAAAAGAGTCGAATTCACTTTAGTTCTCTCTTACATATTGTTAATAGAATAATTTGATTATCTAATTGTAAGGACTGAACTTTATATTTATAAGATCATTTTTTCTTTTAGAGTTGAGAAACCTGTTTTTTATTTCTTTAACTTTAATTTTATTTAACATTTTAGCCCTCTAATTTCTCGAACAATGATGAAAAATATTATTGGCCATGCTATCTATCAATTGATTTTTCTTTTTGCTTTAATTTTTTGGGGGTATAAATTATTTGGTATTGCTAGTGATTTGAATCCTAAACTTCATCCTGCTCCATCCCAACATTTTACTATTGTTTTCAATTCTTTTGTAATGATGACATTATTTAATGAGATTAATGCTCGTAAAATTCATGGGGAAAGGAATGTTTTTAAGGTTTTCTTTCTATTTTAAAGTATCCGTTATTTTTCTTTTATTTTCTAGGGTTTAACAACAAATCCTATTTATTACATAATTTGGATAATCACTTTTCTTATTCAAATTCTCATAGTTCAATTTGGTGGTCATGCCTTTTATACGGAACCTTTGACATTAGAACAATGGCTTTGGTGTATTGTGTTAGGGGTTGGTTCTCTTCTTTGGGCGCAGGTTTATTTCTAAATCGATTAACTCTAATTAGCCATATATATTGCAGGTTGTTGCCACAGTTCCTACAAAGGGCTTGCCAAGAAATTTCTCTATTGGAGGCGGTGAAGTTGAACCGGAAACTGCAAATATTTTGGCTGGTGATGTTGACGGTGAACCTTGTGAAAAGCGTTCTGGTCAGATTCTTTGGATTCGTGGACTTACTCGACTTCAAACTCAGGTTTTTGATATTTGCCTTCTTGATAAGAAGACAGCTATAAAATCTAAGCGTTCAAAGTTAAAACGTAGAGGCGGCGTTAATAAATAATAGGTAATGTAATTGTAATTAAAAAAGCGTTGCGCTTTTTCCGGTACATTTGTTCTCCTATGTATTATTGTTTATATATTTATGTTCTCCCTTATATTTATTTACCGATATTATTCTAAATGTGTTTTCTTTATACATATCATCATATATAATATCCTTATTTATTCTTTATATATATTAATGCCTAATAAAATGATTAAGTTTTATATAGTTGCGCTTTGATTATTTAAGGTTTTTTATGCTACTTCATTATTCAAATCTCTTTAAATTACATATTGCAGCAATTACTTTCCTGGACTTGTTATTTTATATCTAGATTTCTCATAATTTTAAGTTCTGTAATTATCTAGGAATGTGCTTTTAGAATGGTTTTAAATTATGTAGGTAAATATTGTTTTAGGCATAGAATACTTTTAGCTTTTCTTTCAATTTTTCAAATAATTAATTCTTTTCTTTTTAAAAAAATTTAAATTCTTTTACAAAATATCTTGCTTAATAACATTTAAATATTGCACTTGTATTAATCAACCCATTGTTTCCCTATTGCTACCCCATTTTGCCGCATATTTAGATAAAAGCGCCACTGAAAATATTTTTATAATTAGTTTTTAATTGTGTGTTGGTCGTTTTAGTTATAATTTTAAACAAGATGTTTTACAAATTATTAAAATAACAAATCTCTACAGTTAATAATTTTCTCTTTTTTGTTTTTTGCTTTAAAAATAGAGAGCTTTTGCTATTCTAATTTCTGCTTAAAAATCCTTTGTAATTATTTTTAATTTTATTCTTTTATCTACTGAAGCAATTGATATTTAAAGTTTATGTTTATTTTTGTTATTCCTTCAGTATTTGGACTTGGATTAGAAACATTACTTTAATTTGATACTAACAAAATTAGTTTCGTTAGTTTTGTTGCTTTTACATTTTATTTTAATTTTATTTCATTTTTTGCTTTCTTTTTAATATTCTTTGCTTACAAATAGCTTTTTCACCTTTTTTTATTTTTCTATCACATTACAAGCCTATTAAAAATTGTTCTGGAAAGAGCGCTATGTTTCTTTATATATCTGAACTAATTTTAACCAGAAAATCACAAATAAAACGGCCACACGCATTTAAATAAAGAAAACTGAAATTTTTAATTTTATTAGATGCGCTTTTATTTATTTATTTATTATTTTTCTCACACATCTTTTCCCTTAAAGTTGCGAGTGGTCAAGGCATTTCGATCATCAATTGATGAATTTGATGAGCACAATAATTCAATTAGCAGCGTCCATTCTGCGCATTCTATGCGAGGATTTCGCTCACATCATGAAAATCATCATCCTTCACATAAACGAAGCTCAGCCTGTTCTTTACTTTATCAAAACAATTCTTCTTCACAGCAATATCCATTTTTCCATTCACGACAGGGAAAATTTAATATTGGAATTGTAAATATTGGCAGCCACAATAATAATTTAAATCAACATTCAGATGAAGGAAGACTACTTTCTTCTTCACCTCAATATTCTCCTCTTCCTTCATCTTCTTCACCAGTTTCTGCCTCTTCTCCTTCACCACAAGCTGTTGTAGTTGAAAATGGAAGAAGGCAATATTTTACAAGAACATATTCTGATAAATCAAATTCTTTTAAATGTAAAAAATACAATACAAATAATGAAAATGGAGAAATACATGAACGAATTCCTTTAGTTATTAAATATAATTCAGGTAAGGGAGAAACAACAACAAAAAATTCAAATAATTCAATTCATGAAACAAAACAGCAACAATTACCTTTAATTCCTAAAGCTTATAGTATTGATTCACCTATGACAAGTGCTCATTTGTAATAATTATTTTTGCAATATTTTCCTAATTTGTTAGGATTTTTTTTTTGTTAAATTTGACAAATATAAAATATATTTATTTTTGTACTTATTTTTATAGAGGTGTTTAATTTTTTAATTAAAAATATTTTTATTGACTAATTTAAACTAAAAAAACATCTCTATGATTATTCTATGTACTGTTATTTTTTAATTATTTTTTAGATCCAACCAAACTGCCTGTTAGTATTATTAATTAATTAATTGTCCATTGGTTTTATTTAAACAAATTCACTTCAATTTTTGTAAAATATACCCAGTTTTATCTGTGAATTTTTACTTGTTATTTTTTCTTAATTTTTGTCCTTATTGCCATTCGGGTCATTATTAATTAAAAAAAATATTTTTGATTTTGTTCAAAATTATTTAAAATTTCTCAACAAAAAATATTTTATTTTTTAACATTATTTTTGTTTGAGTTTTTTTAAATAAAAACTTTTTTAATCTACTTTTTATATTTTCATTTATTAATTTACCTAATTTAAATTTTTGACAAAATATATTTTAAATAGTTTGAAGTACCTCTTATTTAATTAAAATAAATTTTAAAATTTTAATTAAATAAATACTTTAATCCTCCCCTTTTTTGAATTATTTTTGATTTTATTCTTAAAAGCCTAATTTATAGAATAAATATATTTTTGGTAGAATTTATTTATCTATTTATTTAATTCATTTTTATTTTAAGGCAAAAATGTTTAATAATATTTTAAAAATATCCTTACAATTTTAATTCAATTTTTGCTTTAAATTAAATAAATTAGGTTATTAAATTTTTCACTTTTTTTTTTTAAATAAATTTAAAACCACACTTAAAATAATTAAACTATTACTACTATTAAACAATGTCTTTTTTGTAAATCTACAAAATTGTTGTTTATTTAAAAATACTAAAATAAAATAAAATTTGTTTTTTTTTGCAGTGTTTTCTTTTCTGCTTTTATTTTTCTTTCAAAAAATGAAATTATTATTTAAACAATATTTTAAAGTCAATTTTCATATTATTAAGGCGGAAATAAAGCTAATTAAATTATTAGTAAGGATGGAAATGTCTGAATTTAAAAACTGATTTTTTAAATATTTTTAAAATTATTTAAATAATTTAAAGGTTAATTATTTATTTATTTAGATTTTATTTTTTTATTTATAAAATAATTAATTTTACTTCTTTTTTAATTTATTATCAGTTATTTATTTAATCCTTTTAATTAACAATATTTTTTTAAAACTTTCCCATTTAATTCCTAAAATGTTTTTAAAAATTAA
Organism: Meloidogyne exigua; assembly: GCA_018905775.1. Taxonomy (NCBI): domain Eukaryota; kingdom Metazoa; phylum Nematoda; class Chromadorea; order Rhabditida; family Meloidogynidae; genus Meloidogyne; species Meloidogyne exigua. The sequence continues at coordinate 1,341,763 of JAGUQR010000009.1, read as the reverse complement.
AAATAATTATGTAAATGTATTTATTTATTTTTAAAATTTTCCCCCAATTTTTTAGTTCATTTTTGCAAAAAATACAATTTCAGGTAATTGTTGGCGACCGAATCTCCACACCGCCTGGATTGATACCAATCCCACGTAGTTCAGCACCCACTGATCAAGCAGTAAGAAAATATAAGGAAATGCTCGTTCTCTCTCTCTATCTCTCTCTTCCTTTTTCTTTTTCTTTTTAAGAAATTAAATTTTAATATTTTTGTTTTCCTTTTTTTTGTTAATCATAACAAAATACATTGTTTTTATTACTCTTATTGTGTTGAGCATTATATTGCTTTTTTATATATATTTATTAAATAAAATAACTGCTTGATTAGTTGTGGTGCTGTCTGTTTTTCTTAACTAATTAATTTATATTTTAAAAAATTTAAAAAAACGAGGATTATTATTTATTTCAACTTTTGAGTGTTCTCTATTTTTTTTTATGTATTGTTGTTGTTGTTGTTTTGTTCTTTTATATATTCTAATTATTATTTTTTAATATTATAAAAATTAAACAAAAATTTAATTTAAATTTTTTATTTTTTAAATTATAGATCAGAGTTATTCGAGCTTTTCAATCCGGTGTAGACAGGAGGGAGCAGTCTCTTAGTGGTCCTAGTGCTGCTCGATTGAGAGAAATTAGTAGACAATTAAAATTACAAGTGGAAAGAGAAGGTAAATATTTTTGGACCTTTGTTATAAAGGCTAGGAAGTCTAGAAGCTTTTATTTGATTCCTATTTTATAGCTTTAATATTAAAGAATAATTAATCTAATAAATACTTTTAATTTAACATTCTCCTTAATTTTACTATTTTAATTTATTTAATTAGCAGTAAGATCTCGGTCTTCTTCAAAAGCTTCTCACACCGCCGAAGCTCATGCACGTTGGCATAAAAATTCAAAAACTCCAGAAGGGCATAATGAAGCAGTTAGTGCTGTTTAACAATTTTAATTTTATTTTATTTCATTTCATTTTTTTTAAATATTTTTTCAAAATTTACACATCTTAGCCTGCTTTTCATCGAATTGCTTTTTTTTCTATATTTTATTTTTTTAATGCTTGTTTTATTGATAAAACTGTTCATTTATTATATTTATAAAAAGTTGACTGAATTGTTTGATTAATTTACTAAATAATTTAAAATAAATTAAGATTATTTATAGAAGGTAAGAGGTCTAGCACTGAAATGGCTTACACAGAAAGTATCCTTACATACATAAATCAGAATATTAAACTATTTTTTCGATTAAATTTCTTTATGTTTTGTTTCATTGCTTTACAATGTTTTTAATTAAATTAAAAAACTTTTTTAAGGGTACACCTTTAAAAAAATAAAAATAAAGGAGTGTTTTTATTTAAGTATTTTTTTTTATTTATGCCGCCACTCGACCCATTTTTATTTTATTTATTTATTTATTTTAACTTTTCTTTTTTTCCCTCTTGTTGTTGTATTTATTTGCTAAAATTCTTCTTTTATTTTTTTTATTTCCTTCCGGGCCTTCTTTTTTCTCCCATCAATTTAAGGTAATAAATCACAAGTTTTTGGAACTGCCTCTCTATCTACATAGATTTACCAAATGACTGATGACCAACTGAGGACGAAAGATTGGCGAGAAAATAAAAATTTTTTAAAGAAAAAATAAGGCGTTTTTAAACACTTGGCTAAAAAAGAAGAAAAGAAGGGTAATAAATAAATATATTTTTTTTTTAAATTTATTATTCTATTACTACAAAAGAAAAGAAATTCATTATAAATCAGAAAAATAAAAAAAACACTAAAAATTTACTTTTTATTATTTTTAAGTATTTTTTTTTATTTATTTATTTAACAAATTTTAGTTAATTAATTAAACAAAAAATTGTTTATTTTTTATTTAAAATTAGCAAAACTGATCATCCTTCAGATATACAAAATTAATAATAATATTATTTTTAGGTTTAGATTATTCTTTTTTTTATTTAAGAAAATTTAAGGAAAGATAATATTTTGTATAAAATAATAATTTTTAAACATTTTTATTTATTCATCCATCCATCATCTGATCATCTTTTATTGCCTTCCCAGCGGGTGAAAGTATGTACTAAAAATAATAAAAAATACTATTCTCTTAAATATCGTCTATAATTTTTCTTTTTATGTATAGGAGCCATTGAGTTGCTTTAAATTTTATTATCAGCTCATCCAGAAATTTGGCAGAAAAGAAAGAAAAGGTAAAAATGCTGCAAAACAAGGAAAATCCTTCTTTTTTAATGATTAATCGGGTAAAATAAAAAGAAAAGTATTTTATATATTCAAGTATATGTACTTCTAAAGAGAGATAAGTCTCCCCTCTGGCGCCTTTCAAGGGCCATTTCCAACCCTATGCCGGTTACACTTTCTGGGCGCAATAAATCTTGAGAGCGATATACTTCATCTTATTTTATTTTTTTTATTTGCCGGCTATGAAGGAATTGAAGGAAAAAATGAGAACCTTTTTATTTACCCCTTTTTACCCCCTACTGGTATGGGATCAATTTCGCCTGTCCATTGATTTGACGGTGATTGATGACGACGGATTGACGGCGGCGACAAAGGACCGACACACAAAGGGTATAAGGGGAAAATTGAGAAGAAGAAGAAGAGGAGGAGGAGGACCGCCCCGGTGGGAAAGAAAATGTAGTAGTAGTAGAGGAAAGGGGTAAATGGGAGGGGAAATGAGGGAGTGGCATTAACAAACACATTCATTTCAGCATATAACATTTATTTTTACGCCCATGCAATTCTTCCTTCTTTTTTCTTCCTTTTTTATATTTTACTCAATTTACCCATGAATAAGTTTGTTTTTTTCTCATTGCAACAAACAAACAAAAGAAGTTTAAAAGAAACAAAACATTTTCTTTGATGGAGAGGGTTTTTTTTAATTAATGCTTATTTATATATATTAGTTAAGTTTATTCTCTTTGCCCTTTTCTTTTTTGTTGTTTTTTTTAAACTCTTTATTCTAATTAATTCCTAATTAAATAAAGATTATAATAAACTTTATTTTAGTTAAAATTCACATTCCTTCTTTATTCTTCTTCTTTTTCTTCTTTTTTAAAAATAAATTAATCGCTATAATTAATTAAATAAATAAATAGTATATGTAGTAGTTCTATTTAATAAAAAAATACATTTATTTATTTATTTATTTAATTACCAATTCATTGCTCAAATTCTTTTCTTCTTCTTTTCTTTTTTCGCCGCTAAAAAAGAAAATAATAAAAGAAAGAAGGGAGAGAGGAGAATAAATTTAATTAAATATATACTAAAGTCTTTTTGTCGGACCTGCCAAAACCTATTTATTTTAATTTATAATTGCCTTTTTTAAATACACATAAATCTTTTATTAATTTAAAATTAAATAATTTTAAATAAAAGAGCCACTTTCATTTTTAATTCTTTTAATAAATATATAAATAAAACTTGGATTATTTTAAACCTTTTTATTTTTATTTAAAGTTTTTTTTTAATTTCCAGAGGTGTTTTAGCTAAATATATTAAACAATAAATAAATAATATTTAATTAATTAAAAGGTCTTGAATTAATATATTACTAGTAAAATATTTTTAAATTATTTTTCTATTTAAAATTAAATTTTATTTTAATAATAATTTAAAAAGAAATAATATTTTCTATAATAAAAAATAATCTTTTAAATTAAATAAAAGAAGAAATATTTATTTTAGTAAAATTAATTAATTAATTATTCAATTACTATATACACCCATTTCCTCATAAATTTTCATTGGAATTTTAAAAATAAAAATAATAAATAAATATTTAAGTATGCTTATCTTCTAAATAAATCGCCAAATAAACTAATTTTTCTTCTTCTTCTTTTTTATCTTCATAAATAAATTAAATAAATAATTTGCTTTTCACAATTAAAATAAATAAATAAATAATACCCCCTACAATTACCCTCTCTCTTCTTATCCCTTTTTCTCGTCAACATTCTTTTCTCCCCCTTTTTTCTTTTATTATTTTTATTATTTTCCCATTCGCGTAATTAATCACTTAAACATTCATCAGTTTATTGACGGTTGCAATGAGAGGAAAATAATAATAAAAATTAATCAGAAAATTTTATTATTTTATTTTTATTTTTTTCTCTCTTTTTCTTTGATCTAATAGCTCACACAATGCTATTTTTATTACTTCTTTTTTAATTTTATTTTTCAATTTTATTTATGCTTTTATTTAAAGAAGAAAATAGAGAGAAATACATCTTTTTTAGATTTTTATTTAAAAACAATTTTTTATTACCTTTTTAGCTATTTATTTAATGTTTAAAGTTGGGGACACTACGGCGCAACGATTTTCTGAATTTGCTAAAATAAATATTTAAATTCTTAGTATTAGAAAAAAATTATTTTTTCTGAAATATTTTATGTGGAAATTCTCCATAAAATAAGCTAAAAAAATAATAAAATTATTTAAATAAATTTTTTAATATTTGCGTCAATTTACTTACGCCAAATTGACCCCAACTTTATTTCTTATTTTATGTTCCTTTTTTTAATTCTTTGATTTTATTTTTCCTTAAGTGTAAGAATATAGTTTTTCTTTATTTTTATTTCCCATTTTTATTTTTTTGCTAATTATTTTAAATGAAATTTTTTTATCTATTTTTATCAAATAAATTTAGGAAAATAAATTTAAAAAAAAATCGCCTTATTTTTCTCTATGGAGCAAGCAACAACAACAACAACTATTAATAATAATTGCCTTCCTCAAAAACAATCGTCAGAATGGAAAGATGATCCTTTGCAAATGTTAGCAAAACAATGTGACACAATTAGTGGAGATGAAGATAAAATTAAACAACAAATAGGAAATAAAAGACAACAAAAACATTATCAAAATGGACATTCTAATAATGATTTTATAGTAAAAAATAATAATAATGGTGGAGGACATGGAAATAAATTAAAGGCTAAAAGCCCTAATAATAATAATAAGGTAATTAATTTAATTGAGAATTTAATTTAAAATTAATTTTTAAATTTAAAGTTTGATCAAAATGCCATTCCAAATAATTCAGTTCCATTTATGGTTAATCCAAATAATTTTGGGTTATCTCACCCAATGCAATTAGCAGCTGCTGCTTTTTTACATCCTTTAATGCCAACAACACAAAGACAACCTTCCTTTCCTCCTTCAAATAATTTTTATCCTCCGCCTAATGCACAATTTACATCTCCAGCTCAAATTCAATTAATGCAACAATTTATGGCTGCTGCACAACAAATTCCATCATTATCTTCTCAACAACAACAACAACCACCACAGCCAAATATTCTTCCTTCCCTTCCTTCTCAACAACAACAACAATTACAACAACATTTTATTGCTCCTGTAATTTCCTTTTTCTTTTTTAAATATTTTTATTTATTTTTTATTTAAGTTATTTACACCACAAACAACGCCATCAGGTGTTCCTCTTCCTGCTAATATGCCAATACCAGCAATGAGGAAATTAGACCAAATACCTACAAATAATACTAATAATAATCAATTTATTAATCAACAAAATCCTGATGCTGAATTAGCTGCTTTAGCAGCAATGGCTATGTTTCAACAACAAAATGGGGGTTCTTTTATTAATGGACAGACAGCATTATCTACTACTAATGGAACAGTTAATCAACAGACACAACTTGATAATAAGTAATTAATTTATTCTTTAGTATGTAGTCATTCCCTGAAGATCAAAATTGTAATTTAAATATTTTTTGTTAGTCTTATTATTTATCTAACTAAATTATCTACTTGTTTTAAAAAAGATATATTCTTTAATTTTAAAGCCTCATTGCCCAACATTTACTTCAACAACCAATCCAGGCATTATTAATGGCTGCAGCTTGTGGTCAATTACCTTCACAGTTTGCCTGTCCCTACCGACTTCGTGAAGGACAGCCTTGTGGTCGTTTATTTGCTTCAGATGATCAATTATTTGCTCATTACAAATCTGCACATATTGCACAAATGAGTTCACCAAGTGCCGTCAGTTCAACTACAGAAGGACCTACTGCTGGATCTATTGCTTCAACCCCTTCAACTATTCAAACACCAACAACCACTACTGCAGCAACAACTAACTGCCGACCTAAAGCAGCGAAGAATTCACCAACAGGACTATCAACAATTAATAATCAATCAAATAAAAATTCCAATTATAATGGATGGAATCAACAATTATTTCAATCGCCAATTGGGTTTATTCCGGCGCAGCCTTTTCTTGGGCCTCCCATACATCCACCACCACCACCACCTACATCAGCTGCAATGATTGGAGGTTAATAATTATTGTTTTTATTTTTATTTATTCTTTTTGAATTTCCTTCCAAAGGGGAAATAAAGTAAAAAATTAAATATTATTTTTAAGCTCAAAATCATCGTTTTCATCCATATGCCCATCAACCAAATCAAGTAGGCCAACAAAAATCTGTTCAAATGCCAATTCCACCTCCAACATTTCAACAACAAGTTGCTCTTGCATTGGTTTAATTAATTAATTTAAACAATTAATTTAATTATTATTTTTCAGAATTTAATGGCTAATTCTGATAATTCTAATTTTCAACAATTTATTCCAAATAATCCTCCTCCAACTGAACTAAATTCTCATTCACAATTAGCTGCTTTAGCAGCAATGGCCAATTCTCTTGGGGGAAATAATAATCAAACACAAACTGCTGGAAGTAATGGATAAATAAAAATTAAATAAATTTGTTTAAAAACAACGATATATTTACGGGTTTTTAAATAAATAAATAAATAAATACCCTTATTTCTTCTTCATTTAAAAAATATTATTTTTTTGCTCATATATGTTAGAGAGGATATGTGTGTTGTAACGTTAAGAGTATTTTATAAAAAACTTAAAATATTTTTGTTAATTTTTTGGAATTTTGTGTTAAATAAAAAAAGATTAAATTAAATAATTAAAATATTCTATCTATTTTTTTAGCCTTAATTTTATTTTAAACCGTTACAACACATTTTCTGTTCTTTTGTATAAAATTCCCCTTTTTTTGCCTTTTTTATTCTTTATTGGCTCATTTTTCTTTTCTGACCATAAAAATAAAATTTACCTTTTAAAAGAACCTCAAGGCCATAAATGGCCTTCTTCCGGTCTTGCTTTGCCTTGTATTAATTTTTTTAATTTTCTTTACACTTCCATTTTTGTTGCGCAATAAAGGACATTTATTTTAATTTATTAACTAATTTATTTATTTAAATATTAAAATATAGTTTATAGGCAATTTGCGCATTTTAAGTTAAAGTTTTTTGATATTTATTTATTTTCTCGCCTTTATTTAAAAAGCACTGCTGTTATATATATATATTTGATGGATTATTTTGTTTGTTTTGCTGTTTTGAGCTGAAGGGTCTCATCAATCATTTAAGAAGAAAATGAGTAGATTTTAAATCCAAAAATATTTTCTAATTATTTAAACTTCCCTTATTTATATAAAAAAAAGATTTTTAGAGAGAAGAATATAAAGCCATGAAAAAAAAAGAATAATTCTTTTTTTAAAAATATATTTATTAATTAATCATTTTATTTTATTATCAAATGTTGTAAAAAAAAAGTTTTTGACTGCCGAAAGTTTTTGACAAACATATTTAATAAAAATGATCATCAATCACTGCCTTTAAAGCATTTATTATTTTAAACTCCAATTTTATTATTTTTATTCTTTTTAATATTTTAATTAAATTCCAGAATATCAACTAAATATTCTTTTTTTTTATAATTAAAGAAATTATTTATTTTTAAATTAATTGTTTGAGTTAAATTATTTTATTAATATTAATGTTAATTTATTTATTTTAAACATTGGAATAATTTTTAATTTAAATTATTTTTAATTAATAAACATTTAAATCCTTTATTAGTGCCACATCTTTATAAAAATTTTAAAAAATAGCGGTCAGATTATAAAGTTTTCTTTTTACTAGTTTTCTCATTCACAATGCCTAAGGGCAAATACAAAAACAATAAAATAAAAAAAGGGTTGAATGAATGAATGACGGCGGCAAATGAATGATTAGTTAAAATTCTCTAGCAACGCTCTAATGATGGATGGATTGAAGAGAATGTGACAGGTGGAGGCAAAAATAAGTATATAATAATAATAATAATAAAGGGGGTGATGATTGATGACTGTTAGGCCATTGCCGGTGGGGAAAAAAGGTGGTTGTCCTGCAAATTTGTTTTTTCCTTTTTCTCTGTTGTAAAGGAAAAGGGAAGGATTTTCCGCTCTAATGAGATGGAAACTGTAAGAAAAGAAAAGGTATTAAAAAAATATTTAATGCTTATTGAGCCAAAAAAGGATAAAAATATGATATTTATTTTTATAATGAATAATTTAAAATATTACTTTAAAACTTTTTATTGTTTAATTATTTTACTCTTATGGTTAATTAATTAGACAAAGAACAATATATACTCTAATGGTCATAAATAATTAAATTGTTGATCTTTTGGGTATTTTCTTTGATTAAAATTTATTAGGTTCTTATTTGGTTTAGCGATCTTGTCAGCATTTTAAATATCTGTATAAGGCAAGGGGGAAAGGGGAAAATGTCATAAAAATGTCCATTTTATGGGCAATCGGAAATGACAATTGTGAAATGAGTTAGAAAAAAAAAATATTTAAGGGAAAGAGCGGCAATGTTTTGTATTTCTAAAAGAAGAAGAAAAAGAAATGCGAGGGAAATTTTTATTTTATTTTTAAGGGTTGGTAATGTCGCCAATATTAAAGACGACAATAAAAAAAAACAATTTTATGAGCATTTTTATTTGTTAATTTTTATTTTATTATTTGACATTTTTATTATTTAAGTTAAAAAAAAAAAGAGAAGAGTAAAAAAAGTGTCTTTCTTTTCTTCTTCAATGACTTTATCAAAAATAAATTTAATTCAATTCAAAAGATCAACTCTGAATAATGAAAGATATTTAAGACTCTAAAGGTCTATTCTTTTGATATTTGAGTCCTCTGGAAAATAATATTAATTTGTTGATATTTTGGGTTAACCCAAAGTTGGTTCATTAAATGTATGGATTTAGAAAGGGATTTTGAACAATTCTTGAGTATTAAAAAAAAGAAGAAGAAGAGTATGTATTAACTCTATATTTTTAATTCTTTCAAATAAAAATAAACCCCCTTCTTTTTTCTCTTCCGCCTATACATTTAGATTATTCAAAGATTATCTACCCCCTTTTAAATACACTCTTTTATTTTCTCTCTTATTTATTTTTTTAATCTGCTTACCCCATTTTTTTCTTTTTAATTTACAAATCTATTCTGCTCTATGTTTATTCATCGGATTAGCAACAAAAACCCATCAAAGGTTGGTGGAATAGAGAAGAAGGATGATCCATATGGGGGGAAAGGCATACAAAAAAAAATAATTATTTTTTATATTTTATGTAATTAAATAACAAAATAACCAATTAAAAATAAAAATAAATTATAATCGGAAATTAATTAATTTATAAAAAGAAAATAAATATAACAAAACTAATTAATTTAATTAAGAGCCTATAAAATAGTGATAAATTAAATAATCAATCAGACATAAAAAGTGTTAAACAGCCCTAGGGAATTAAAAAAAGTTTAATTAGGCTCTCCATTCTTTTTCTTTTCTAAAAAATATTTTTTCCCATTTAGCCCACCAAATGTGGGGTGATGGACGACGACCTTTTTTTTCTTCTTTTTTTATTTATTTCTTTTCTTCCAATCACTGCACAAATTCTTAAATTCTTCTTAATGACTTGCCGGTCTCTTAAAAGCATTTTTTAATAGCTACTGATAGACACAATTGAATATAATCAATCAAGTCATTCAGCCAGACAACAACCATTTATAAAGAATAAATAAAGTAAAATAATGAGGGGATATTTCGGCGTTGATTATTTGGATAATTAAAATAATACTAATAAAAGTGCCATATGGGTTACTCTTTTTTATATAATTTGTTTATTCTAAAGAGTAATAAAATTCGCTTATTTATTTAAATAAAAAGAACTAGAAAAATAAAAAATAAAACATTTTCAATTAATTGACGCCAACTGAACTGCGCCGAACGTATAATTTTTGTAGTAATATGTTTCAACTTCTTTTTTTTCTTTAAAATAATTATAAAATATAATGTAAAAAAGCATCAAGTGTAGTAAATATAAGTAATAGTAATTCTTTCCTTTTTTTCACATTTTTCATCATCAATCATTTAATTGATGAGCGAGCATTTGAAGCGGTCATCATTCAAAGGCGTCAATCCATCAAATTAACGTCCATTGGAAGTAGAGAATATAAAAAAAACTAACTAACTACTACTATTAAATATATTTAAGACAGCAGATGGATGGATATTCCTGGAGAAAATTTTTAAAAAAATAATTTAAAAAAAAAAGAATAATTATTAAATTAATATTAAACTTTAATTATTAATAAATCATTTAAAATAAAAAGAAATAAATGTATTATTAATTATAAAAGAATATAAACTGAAGAATTTAAATTTAATTTTGAGTTGGAAATATTTTTTAAAAAATTTAAAATTAACTAATAAATTAAACAAAATAATAATCTGTAAAATATGTTTACGTTCTAAGAGCATTTGGGACCCTTTTTCGTTAACAATTGTTTATTTAATATTTTAAAAATAAATTAAAACTTTTATAATTTAAAAATATATTTAATTGTTTTTTACTCTAAAAGTTTCTTTATCTTTTTATTTTTCTAACAATTTTTTTACTAAATTTATTTATTTATTTTTAAGAATTTACAATCATTTTTGTTCTTTAATTTTATATCAATATTTATTTATTTATTTTCAAGTATTTTCCTTTCTTTTTTTACTAAATATAATTTTTAATAAAATTATTTTCTATTAAAAGATTAATTTAAAATCAATAACAAAATATATTCTTGTTTGTATTAATTTATTTCTTCCAGTCATAAAATTAAATAATTTCTTTTCTTTTTATTTATTTTTTAAAATAATTATGTCCTTAAAAAGACAAAGTCCTTGGCCTGCCATAGAAATAAAACAAGCATGGCAAATTATTGAAGAAACAGTTGATTTGTATTTAGAACAATTAAGATCAATTGAACAGAAAAAAACTAATGAAAATTTATTAGGTAAATTAATTTAATTAATTTAAATAATTAATTAATTATTTTAATTAAAAATAAATTAATTAATTAAAAAAAAGGTTATGTATTGGCAGAAACTTTATTTGCATTTAAACCTGTTCCAAATATTAGAGCTTCAATTATGGATGGATATTCTGTTATTTGTTTGTTTATTTAATTAATTAACCATCTCTTTTTTAATTCTTTTAGCTTCTGATGGTAAAGGTTCTAGAAGAGTTGTAGGGACAAGTAATGCAGGGAATTCAAATGAAAATAAATTAATTAGTGGTCAATGTATTCGTATAAGTACAGGGGCAAAAATACCTGAAGGAGCAGATTCTGTTGTTAAATTAGAAGATACAGAATTGCTAGAGGAAGATGTAAAAGAATTATTTTTAATTTAATTTAATTTTTAGATTGATGGAAAAGAAATATTAATTGATATTGGAATTGAACCAAAAATTGGACAATTTATTAGGTAATTAATTAATTTTTTAAATTATTTTTAAAATTATTTATTTTAGAGAAATAGGAAGTGATTTAGCTAAAGATGAACTTTTATTAAGAAAAGGAACTAAATTAGGCTCAGCTGAAATTGGACTTATTGCCTTAAGTGGAAAAAAGACAGTTTATTTTTTAATTATTTAAATTAATATTTTTAAAGATTTTGGTCTATAAATGTCCCCAAATTTGTGTTATTTCTTCTGGTGATGAACTTGTAGATTTTAATAAATATTTAAATTCTTCTTGTGATAATGAATGGCCTAATGATGGAGTAATGGACACTAATAGACCTGTAATTATTTCCTTAATTAAAGAAGAAGGTTTTGAAGCAATTGATTGTGGAATAGCTATTGATAGGTAAATAAATAATTTAATTAAATTATTTATTTTTACTAACACATTCTTTTATAAAATTATTATTTTTTAGTAAAGAATCCTTAATTGAAGTATTAAATAAAGCATTCTCTAAATCTGATGTAATTGTTGTAAGTGGAGGTGTTTCTATGGGAGAAAAAGTAATTAATTAATTTTTAATTATTTTTAATTAAAGGATTTACTTAAATCTGTTTTAAATGAACATTTTAATTTAAAAATACATTTTGGAAGAGTTTATATGAAGCCTGGTTTACCTTCAACTTTTGCTTCTGGACTTGGAAAAGATGGTCGTCCAAAATTGGTTTTCTTTTTTCTTTTTAGAATTATAAAATTAATTTAATTAAATTTTAGGTATTTGGTTTATCAGGTATTTTCTTTTTCTTTTTTTTTTTTAATTATTCTTTTAATTAATTTTAGGTAATCCAGTTTCTGCCTTTGTCTCAGCCAATTTATTTGTTATACCCCAACTTCGTAGAATTTCTGGATTAGAAATTAATTGGGAAAATCCAAGAATTACTGTTGAGGTTATAATTTAATTAAATTAAATTAATTTTATAAAGTTAATAAATTCAATTCCTTTACTTGATTCTCGTCCAGAATATAAAAGAGCAATATTTCTTCATTCAAATAAAGGAAATATAATTCCAAAAATACCAAAAGCAGAATATATATTTGGAAGTCAAATATCTTCTAGATTATTATCTACACGTTCAGCTAATTTATTATTAGAATTACCTTCAAAAGAAGAAGAAGAAAAGAAAGGAAATAAAGAAGGATTAAAAATTGGAGATTATGTCCAAGCATTAATTATTGGAAAAATTTAAATTTTATTTATTTAAATTATGTAGAAAAGTTAAAATTATAAATATTAGAAAATTGGTAAAAAAAATCTGGATATAATCAATAAATAATATAATGGAAGGGGAATATTAAGGAAGGAAAATAAAAAATATGGAAGGATGGGGAAAATTAAAATAAAAGTCTTAAGTTTGGTCTTAAAATTAACATAAGACATTAATCTAAAATTGGTTAGATTCTGAAGTATAACTTTACTCAATAATACCCTTAGAGTTTAATTTATTTACCTTAGTATTCTCTTACTTTTTATTAATAATTTCCTAATCAAACCATTTATTTATTAAAAATATTGCGCAAAAATAAAATTATATTTAACCCACAACAATCTTAACCAGTTATAATTAGAAAGAAAAAACTTGTTAGCCAATCAAATTTAATTTCTCTCTTTCTCTTTTATTTAACTAAAAAAGACTTAAATAATTATTGATTTAATTAAAATTATTATTAAAAAATGAAACTTACAACTGATTATGAAAGAGATCAACAATATGCATTTAGACGTAGAACTCAAACACAACAAGCTATTAATGATTTACCTGAAAAGGTTTTTTTACAGTCATTTATTGGTCTTTCCAAACATTTTAATTAATTTTTGCCTAAGGCATTAATCTTTAAATTATTTTTATTTTTAAGTGTCCATGTGAAGCTTTAGCAGAAAGAGTACTTGCAGGTGAATCCCCTTCACAAGTTCATCGTTGGGCTTTACACAATCAACCACCAAAATTCTTACGTCAATTAATAAGTTGTTTGTCTCCGTCTTCTGTTCAATCTGAAGCTTTTGGTCAATTTAGTCATTCAGCCAATCAATTATTAGCAACAACTGGATGTCCAATACCAAATGAAGATAATGATAGCCAATTTGGAAAATTTTCTTTTGATTCACTTGAACGTTCAAAAGTAGTTAATATTGTCCAATTTTGTGAACACAGACCTCTTTTTCTTGCTCTTTTAATTTCTGAAAGAGGAGGACATTTTACTTTATTGCAAAGGTTAGCAGCATTTGAATTTTAAAAGATATTGAAATAATTAATTAAATATTTATTTATTGGTTCAAATTATTTTAAAAGAGAAAAAAAGATTAATTATTTAAATATATAATTAACAATTAAATAAATAATTTAATATCTTCTAAGTTGGGGAATTTCTTTATCAAATATTAAGGACAGTAAAGGTCAGTTTTTTATTATTAGGTATTTATTTTATTTCTCTTTATTTTATTTAAATTTTAATTAAAAAATATAATTAATTTAAAATAAAATCACATAAAAAACATATAATGAATGATGATTACTCAACTGATTAGTATGGCGAAAATATCTTATTTAAATTTAAAGCTATTTTTTTTTCTTTTTTAATTTTCTCAGGACAGAATCCTTTACATTGGGCAGTACAAAGACAATCATTAAATTCAGTACAAGAATTACTAAAATTATTACCAACAGATAAAATTTTATCAAAAGATTTAAATGGAATAAATTCTTTACATTTGGCTTCAACACAAAAATCTTCAAAAATATTAAAAGTAATTTTGTTAGAAAATAATTATTATTTTTTAAAATTAAAAGCTTTTATTGGAAACATTAGAAAATGAAGATCTTCAATTAAAATCTGTTGATAGAGAAGGAATTACACCTTTACATTTAGCAGCTGCTGCAGGGTCAGAACAATGTTGTGAATTATTATTAGCTCCTAAATGGAGATTACCTGTTGATTCTCGTGATAAGTAAAGAAATAAAGCTTTATAATTAAATATTTATTTATTTTTTTAGTTTAGGTAGAACTCCTCTTCATTTAGCTGCTTGGAATCGTATTGGTAATATAAATATATTTATAATTAATTAATAATTAATTAATTAATAATTAGGAGCCAATGTTGCTAAACTTTTAATGACCAAAAAATCAATTGCAGCAACTATACGTGATCAACAAGGATGGACACCCCTTCATATTTCTGGTAATTATTAATTCTTTTATTTATTTTATTTTAGTTATGGCTAATAATCGTCCTGTTCTTGAAACACTTTTGGACGAAATGGGACCAGCTGGAACACAAGTAATTTAATTTTGAAATTAATTATATTTTTTAGATATTTGATTATGACTCAAGAACACCTTTACATGTATATTTTTTAATTTTTTAATTTTATTAATTAAAGTAGGAAAAGGAAGGATATATTTAATTAAGAAAGGAAGCATATATTTTTTTAATTTTTGAGAAAAGATTAAATAAATTTATGAACAAATAAACGAATAAGAAAAAAGGAAATTTTAGTTTTTTGAATATTTCTTTAAAAAATTATTAAATATATTTATTTAAATTATTATTTAGTATGCAGCACTTTATGATAGAGCAGAACTTGTCCAATTACTTATTTCAAAAGCTAATGCAAGTAATAATACAAGAGTAATTTTTATTTAAATATTAAATTAAATTAAAATTAAAGGATCGATTTAATGTAACCCCTTCTCATTATGCAGCAGAATGTGGATCAATTTTAACATTTAAATCAATTTTAAATGATAATGAAGGACAACAACCTGTAGATAATGAAGGAAGAACTCCATTTATGTGGGCAATTATTGGACAAAATGAAAAATTAGTGTTAAAGATGGTTTTATTTAATTTAAATTTAAATTAATTTAAATTAAAGTTAAGTAATAAAAATAAAAGTTAATCAATTACTTGAATGTAAAGATCATTTTAAGAGGTATATTTAATTAAATAATTTAATATTCTTTAATTTTAAGAAATTGTCTTCATTTAGCTGCTTTAGGTGGAGGATTAGAAATGTGTAAATTACTTATTTTAAGTAATAATACACTTAATGTAAATTATTTAATCAAATTAAATAATAATTAAAAAAAAAAAAGAATGAAACAGATGAGAATGGGGCAACACCTGAACATTTAGCTGCAGGACAAGGAAATAGGTTAATTTAATTATTTAAATTTGTTTGTAAAATAATTTAATTATTTAATTTAAACTTTTTTCTTTTAAAAAACTCAAGTGAATTAGTGCTTTGGTTTGGTTATCAACGTGGACATTTATCTCCTCCTTTAGACGGAATGGATAGGTAATTAATTCTTATTTTATATTCTAATATTAATTTTTAAAAGAACTCCTTTCTTCTATGCTTGTTTAGGAGGCCAAGTTTCAACTGTTGAAGCTATGGTTATTTTATTTTAATTATTTAATTAATTATTTATTTTAGTTACAATCTTTACATATTGACCCTGAACATATTGACAATCTTGGACGCTCTGCCCTTCATTGTGCTGTTATTTCTGGATCATTAAATTGTGTTAAAACATTAATTGAAAGCAAAGTAATTTTTTAAATAAATAAATTTTAAATAATTTTCAGCTTTATTTTAATACAAAATTAGCAGATAATAATAACAAAACACCTTATGATATTGCTAAAGAACAACAAATGATGGAAATATTGTCCTATTTAGAAAGAAAAATTAATTAATTAAATAATTTTTTTTTAATATCAACAAATATGTATAACTTCAATTGGATAATAACTTTTGTGATTACCTCCTCCTTGTTGAATTAAACTGAAAAAATAAATAAATAAATTATTTTAATTTTACCAAGGCCATTCCGGATGCTTAAGTTTTATTTGTTGTTTCTTATTTATAAATTGTTCAACAGTTGGTCCACGCATAAAAGCAAAAGTTCTGTTTGCCCCAGTCATTGTTAACCCTCCATAAACTTTATTTTTTAATTAATTAAAATTAATTAAAAATCAAACCAAAATTAATTGGCTTTTTTCCATAAAGTGCAGATAATTGCCTTTTATTTAATAAATTATTAATTGTATTTAACTAAAAAATAAATAAATAAAATTATAATTATTTAACAAATAGCCAAACATCTCGTTTAAAAAGAATTGAAAGTCTTTCCTCTTCAATTCCCAAAGTTTTCATTAAATATTGGGGAACAGTTTCAGGACTTAAAAATAAATTTATTTAAAAAATTAAAAATTAGTTTTAAATAAAAGTATATTTTTGTTTATTTTCTAAAAAATAATTCAACTAATTTAAAGAAAAATGTTAATTTATTTAAATTTAATACCAACATTTTCTCAATTATTTGTAGCTTACTACAAGAAGTTGTAGCATCCATTTCCAATTTAATTTTCTTCACTAAATTAGAAAAACAATTTAAAAATATATTTAATGAATTAATACCTTTTAATTCCCCTTCTTCAGAACTACTTTCAGATGAAGATACTGATGAATCAGAAGAAGAATCATACTCAGAGGAAGAAGAGGAAGAAGATACTCCTTCTCTAAGCCTTCTCTTCCTTACATTCTTTTCATCGGAAATTAATTTACTAAATAAAATATTTAATTATTTAAAAAATAAAAGGTTAATTAAATATATTATTCCTACTCTTTAGTATTGCATGTCTCTTCATCTGAATCTTGTTCTTCTTTAATTTTTTCCATTTTATTAAATAAATCCCTAAAATGTTGAAAAGGTTTAAAGTATTTTTATTTTAAAATAAAATATATGTACTAATATTATTCCTAAGGGAAAAGAGTCCTTATTTATAAAAATACTTCTTTTTTGTAACTATGTATTGACTTGCAAATAAAAACAAAAATAAAAACAAATAAATACATATACATATTTATGTACATAAATGAAAATAGAGAATTTTGAATTAAAATTAGAAAAACCCCAAGAATATATTTATTTGGCTGGTGAAGAAATAAAGGTAAATTATAAGTAAATAAAAAATAAAATAAATTTTATTTTAGGGTAATTTAAATATAATTACAAAAGAAAAGACAAGAATTGCTCGTCTTTCTCTTAGAACTGTAGGTTCTACATTTACTTATT
Source organism: Meloidogyne exigua (assembly GCA_018905775.1). Taxonomy (NCBI): domain Eukaryota; kingdom Metazoa; phylum Nematoda; class Chromadorea; order Rhabditida; family Meloidogynidae; genus Meloidogyne; species Meloidogyne exigua. The sequence goes on along the minus strand of JAGUQR010000009.1, from coordinate 1,323,964 downwards.
GGCAATATCCTAATAATATTGAATATGAAAGTAAAGAAATAAATTTAGATATTTATAAAGACTTAACTGGGTATTTATTTATTAAATATTTTTTAAAACTAGCGGAGGTGGACGCCCTTCGAGCGCTCCACTCGCTAACAAAACCGAACAAAATAACGTGATAATGACACACTTCTGCAGGCGGCAGAAAAGCATTAAATGTGCCGTTATTTAATTTTATATAGACGACTTCGTTTTTATAATGATTTTGTGGGGTTAGAAATCACGAAAAAATCGGATACTTAAAAACCCTCACTTTCTTCTCCCTTAAATCACTTTACTATAAAAGGACAAACAAACAAACTCTTCCCAATCACATAATAAGATCAATGTTTATTTAAAGAGAAATCTCTATTTATTGTGATAAAGCAACGGAATTAAATTGTGGAGAATATAAACTCGAATTTACTGTTAAAGTTATTATTTTTTATTTTAATTTTTTAATTACTATTTTAGCTTCCAATAAATGCAATTTCGAGTTTCAATCAAGCTGGTTATGGAAATATAAAATATATAATTGTGGCTACACTAGTAAGTTTGTAAAAATGATTGAGGATTGCAGAAGGGGAATTATAAAATAAATATTAATTAATTAAAAATTATATAATTAAAGGACATTTCTGAGGATTGCGGGGAAAGTGAAATTGTATCAGGTTAAAAAGGATTTGCTTTTATTTTAATATTAAATTTATTTTAAGAAGCTGAAATTCAATTAAAAAGTTTTTTAACTCTTGATTCTCCCCACTTTCTTAACCCAACCTGTTCAACAGAGGAAATTATTACTAATCAATGTTATATATGTTTTTGGTTATTAAATTTATTTTTCTTAAAAAATAATACTTTATTCACAGCAAATCAAAAGAAAGAATAAAATTTACACTGCGGAGTTCATCTTTAGGTCTTCTCCCAGGTACAAAATTATTCTAATATTATTTTCTAAAATTCATAGGTGAAACATGCACATTATCCTTAATTATGGAAAAACAATCAAAGAAATCAGGAAAAAAAAAATTCAAGAAAATTAAATGTATTATTTTTTTAGTACTCTAATTATGCATTAAATCAAATAAATTTAGGGATGCAATTGTCTCTATGTCAACAGGTAAATGTTTCCAAAGATTGGTAGAGAACCCTGTTTTTAAGGTAGAATTTATGGCATCTAGAAAAGATACTCGAAACCTATGGGAGAGGAGATTAATAACAAGGGTTATTCATAGCAATGTAAGAAAATAGAAATTTTAAGAAATACAAGAAAACCTCATTTTTAGACTAATAATTCTAATGTAAAATGTAACATATTGTCAGAGTCAGAACAGCAAATACAATTTCAAATTCCCTGCAATTTACCACCAACTTCAGCTAAAGAAAACGGTCTAATAAATTTTAGTTATTTCTTTAGAATCGAAATTGAACAAAATTTTGATATTATTTTACCTATAGTGATTGGCTCGGTTAGAACAATTCTGTAAATTTATTAAAAGCAATGATATACAATTTAAAAAATAAAATCGAAAAAAAACAATTTTCTTCCCAAAAATATCAAAAAATATTTATATATTAAAAAACGGCGGAGTATAAGTTTATCAATCATTTTATGAGGGTCTCGGTTGTAGAACAGCACTTGCTGTTCTAGCATCAGGGAAAAGCTCATGATATGACGTTACAGGAACGTAATTTGCTGTAATCACTTTACCTAAAATAAATAATTTATCTTTAAATATTGGGTTAGAAAATATTAACCTGAAAACCAACGCCCATGTAGAGCAACAACTGATTTATGCGCAATTGCAACAGTTGGGCATTTAACATAAACATTTCCTTGTTGAGAAGCTTTATCAACATATACATGTACACACCCTGAAAAAATGCAAGGAAATTTAAGAAATAATCAAAGCTAATAAACAATACCTCCATGATTTCTGCATTCCTCCACAACATCATCACGAATATCCAAATCCCACCCAGATTCAGTCTCTTTAGATGAATCAAACATATTTGAAAGCATAAAACATTGAGTAGCAAAAGATGGAATATTATCAGCATTTTGTTTGTGTGCTTGTTGTGCAGCAATTGCTTCTTGAGTAATTTTCGGAACTTCAACGTCTGAACGGCCTTTTGCTAAATTAGCAATTAATTGTAGTCGGGATGCTGAATTTTCTGCACTTTCTTGTGCTATGGTGGAAACTGGTTGCTCTTCTTGTTTAATGGGCGTCTCATTCTCTTCAACAGTTGTAACACGAATACTTCGATTAGCAAGCTCAAATCCATTTAACTGTTCCATTGCCCTTTTTCCTTCTTCTCCGTGGCGAAACTTAATTTTAATAATTAGTAAAGAAAAGAAGTAAAATACAATGACAAATCCAGTATTGCAGGTTATATCTGTTGGATCTTTTTGAACATAACAACGATCAACCTAAAATAAAATATTCAGAATAAAATACAATTAAAAAAACCCTTCCAAATGGTTCAAAAATATCTGCAAGCATATCGTCTGTTATATTTGGGTGCAAATTACCAACTCTAACTTTTATTGGACCTGTTGACATTCCAAGACCTAATCCTTTAATAGATGATTAAATTATTTTAAATAAAATCTTGTTTTTTATATAATTAATTAACCTATAGTCCCTGCAGTAATGATAGTTGCTGCTCGATTTCTTTCGGCAAGAGACATTTGAATTATCAATGGAGCACCATTTAACTTCTGCCCGTTTAACCCCATTGCCTTAAGTAAAGAATTAAAAATATTTTTAAGAGTTTATTAATAAAGTTCAAACATTTTAACTCACAATGGCTATTATAAAATGATCATAAAATATTTAGCAAAAAAATTAAAATAAAACAAACCAGTGGAACTGCTTCACGCTCCCAAAACTCTACATATGCAATGCCTTTGGAACGACGAGTTTTTGTATCTGTAATTATCCTAACATCTCGAACATGACCCACACTTGAGAAAAATTCTTCAAGATCCCGTGGACGCGTCTGTCTAGCAAGCTGAATGTTAAAACATTTCCTGAACATCCGTGAAGTCAAAGAACCTGGAGAATAAAGATTGTACGCTCGTCCCTCTCCTCGGTCGACAAGTCCATGCGTGCATCTCGTGGCGGTGAACGTCTCGGCTCGAAGGGCATGCTAAGTTGTGAAAGGCTGTGAAATTATTCTAGTAAAATTATCTAATAAATGTTATAAATGCTCACACATCGCGGCGCTCAGGTCCTGGTAGACGTCGGGCAGGAATCGGAGAACGACGCCTTCCACTCCATGGAGACCTTGATCGACTTCGTCTTGGTGTTCTACTGCGACGTACAGATCGGCTTCTCCGACGAGAACGACTTCGACGTCTGTTGCGTTCATGAGACCTAGAACGTGAACGGCGACGACGATCGCGCGAACTGTAAAAATATAATTAAAAACTGAAACAGTTAAAAGTGACTGCTTCAAAGACGTCACTCAATAAAGAAGAATAAGGATTGTAATTTCCTAATGCTACCTGGAATTAATAGTTAAAAAGTAAAGGAGAAAACTCTTTTATTTTGACGGTACACAGATGAAAATAATAAATATGTAAGATGAAATGCATATAGCGAAAGGTCAAAGATTGGTTTTCGCTCAGCACGTACCGCACCTCCACTTGCTCAGAGGCAACGTCAAGATCTGAGATATATTACTAATAAGTGTTTCGTCCCGGAACTAATTTTATACGTTTTTATAAAGAAAACATCTTACCCTGATCGACGTCGAGACCTTTTCTCACCTTCAGATGGTGATCGTCTTCTGCGTTCCCGAGAAGATCCCCTAGGGTATGCATTATAAATATCTTCCGCAATAAAAAAAAATAACCTTGTTCTTTTTTCGCGGCTTCTACTTCGTTTTCGCTTCCTATCTCGGCTTCCACTGCGAGTTCTGCTACGTTTACGCTTACCCTCTGATCTAAAAGAATCACTAAAGACAATATCTAATAAAAACTTACACTTTTACTCCACTCTCCTTTGCCTTTTTCATGATAACTTCATCCATCGTCTTACCATTTTTCTCAGCCTTAAGTAAAAATTTGCTAAAATTAAATATAAAAACCTCATCTATATTCTTAAAAGCTTCCTCTAAAAGATCATCAACCTCTTCTTCAGCCATTTGATAACAGTTATTAAATAGAAAGAATCCGACCAATCTGGAATAAATCAATATTAAAAAATATTAAGGAATGTTGGCAAAAAGAAAATTTGTTATGTGAAAATATTTATGTAGATGCACTAAATATCTAATCTCAAAATGTCCCAGAATGACAAAATATTCCTTGAAATCTTTAGGATGATACTGGTTATTTTTGTCAATAGGTTCATCTATTGCTTATTTTAAAGATTTTAAATATTTATTATGAGGTCGAAAATTAACATATTTAAAATTTATATTAAAAAGTTTCAATTAACTTTAATACTTTTGTATAATTATAATAAAAAATTAAAATAAACTATTGAAAAATCACATTTACAAACGTTGAAAACTAGATTCAAACACTATTTCAATAATATATCAGAATAATATTAATGACGATATAAATATTGACTCGGCAATATAGGTGGAGCATTCATAAAAGGATCATCACCCATTATATTCTCTATTGCCATCCAGTCACGCTTAACTTCTTTTGAATAATTTAGAATATTATTATTCTTTGAAGATACGTCAGACTCAATTCCAAAATCATTTGATATCTGTTCACTGTATTTATCCTTTTCTGAAATATTTACATTATGTTCTGATTCAAAGATCTAATTTATATAAATGTTCTAGGTTAATATTTTAATAATGAAATCTACTCATCTACATATACTAATTTATCCCAATAATAGGAAAATGTACATACCTGAAATTATGTTTTCTTCATCTTGACATTGAACACGGTCTCTTCTCATAGCATCAAAATGTTCGCCGAAAATTTTATCATCCATATTTAATTCAGAAGATGAGCAAGGCTGTGCAAAAGGATTTGACGCTTCAAATGTTCTTGCAGTATCTTCTGTTATTCTAGAATTATTATTTTTTTCTTCTTGCGATAAGGAATAAGGCTGGAAAGCACTTAAATGCTGTAACCGAGGTGATGTTAAATCTTCATCTTCATTTTGTTCCCCAATTTGTGGTGATGAAAACTTTATCCTAGAAGTTCCGCCAACTTGTCTATTTTTGTTGGTAAGAGAGTTATCAACTTCTGTTAAATTTGTTCGTTGTTTTAAAGAAGAAAAAGCCTGAGGTTTTGGCCTTAAGCGAGGATTTACAGATGTTGTAGCAGACCTTGGATGCATTTCTGAAAACTCCTTAGTTGTGTTTACAATAACACCTTCAATAAGTCTAGATGAGATAGTAGAAGAAGAATTGGATGTGTTAGGAGTTTCATTGTTTGTTGAAGGCACAGATTGATTTTCTTCTTTGAGTGTTGTAGTCATTTGATTTGGCATTGTATGACGTCTTTTCTGTGCTTCAAAATCATTAATAGCTTTCTCAAATAGACGGGAATAATTTGTGCCAAGCTTATCACGAAGATAAAGAATTTGAATAGCTTCATTTAATTCAATCCTTGCACACTTCTGATAATAAAAAAGAATAATTCTAATTATTAATAAGTTAAAAACCTCTACATTAAATACTGGACATTTCTTGTTAGCAGCAGAAAATGCTAAATGAGATATTTGATAAATGTTTGGCCTGTGTTTTGCACTCATTGTGAGCATTAAATCTAAAATATGGAGGATAACATTTATTTTTTACTATAAGTTAGGACATGCTTGAATATAAAGATAATTTAAACTAAACTTACTAATCATTGCTTTAATTCCATCCGCTATCTGTGGCACTTCAGGAAAGGAAAATAATCCTCCCTGTATTGCAAGAGCTGATTCACCAAAAGGAAGAGAAAAATAGCATAACTTGTAAAGCATTACTCCAAGTGCCCAAATATCACTTTTTGTATCTAAAAAAGAAAATAAACAACTATTAAATTTTAAATACCAATAGGAGTTCCAGAAAACAAATCAACCATTTCAGGCGCTCTATAACTAAGTGTAGTATAGCGTTGAATTTCCTCTTCCATAAAAGAATGAGAATGATGTTCTTTGCTTAAAACCTTCGTTGTTGCACTCCCAAAATCACAAAGTATATAACTAGGCCGTTCTTTGCTAGATACTCGATCAATTAGAACATTTTCTACCTATTTTTATTCTATTAATAATTAAAATGTCAAAAAATACTTTGAGATCGCGATGAATTACTGGGGTCTTTGAATGATGCAATCGAGCTAATAATATAAATAGAAAAAGGAAAGAAAAATATACCAACTGCTTCACAAATGTCACAAAAAATATCCAAAATTTCATTATGTGAGAGCCATTTATTGATCAAAATGCGAGAATTCATCAATTGAAGAACATTCTCTAAAAATATATTTGTCATTTAAGGAAAAAAGAACACAATTTAAAAAATAAATTCAAACTATAAATTTAATTAATAGAATATCACCTAAATAAAAAAACATAAATCAAGTTTACCTGAATAATATGTTGTCAATAACATATAATCATAGACACCTGTCTTTCCAAGCAAAAGTTGATGATCAACATATTCAATAATATTTTTATGCCCACTCAAATTTTTCTAAAATTTTTAATTAAAAATCACAATTTATTAACATACAACAATTTGACTTTCAGTCCTGCTAGCTTCTACTTGTCTTTGATCATCTCTAATTAATTGCCTTTTCAGTGCATAACTTCGATTGTGTTTATCAACCACCAAATAAACAATAGCAAATCCACCTTTAAATTTAATAATTTTCAAAAAAAAAAATTAAAACCTTCAGCAAGTTTACGTTCCACCGTATAGATCTTCTTATTCAGCTTTACAGTGGAGCCTTTCGTGTCCTTAATTTCGCTTGGATTGTTATTTGAAGATCCAACATTTTTCTCCCTCTTCAATGTCGAATCTGCACTTGTTAAAGGTTGTGGTTTAGGTCCATCTTTACCACTTCCACCAAATATCCCTAATGGCATTTTTTCACTAAATTGAGAAAATAATCTAAAAATCAAGGTTTTGATTAGAATGAAGATCAAGACAGGACCATGCTATGATTTCACATAATTCAGCGAAGCGTTAAAAAATTTTTTTTAGGAAACCAATTTCTCCGTTAGCCCAAAACGGTGGTACACGATAATTCTCCGTCATCGCAAACAATTCGCCGCAGTTTAGGCAAGGGGAAATATTTTACTTCTTCTTTTTACAAAGAATTGAAGTTGGCGGCGAATTGTCTACAGCAAGTGTCCTGCGAATTTTTTACACGTATTTAAAATTTATTAAAATTCCACTTTGGCCACTGTTAATTCTATAAAAATGTACGTTCGTGGAAATGGATAACGTCTTCAAATTATCGAGTTTTCAATAAATGTATGCAAAAATAATGCTTATTGATTATATGAAGTGTTGTTAACACCAGCCACATTTAGTTTTCAATTCATTAGAACTTTTACTAATTTGTTACATGTTTATTTCGATTTTTAGAAAATGTCAGCTAGCGATTATGTTGAAATTATGGATCTTATTTCGAAGATTATTGCTAATCAAAACGTAATCATTTCTCAGATAATTTTACTCAAGCAACAACAAGAACGTATTCATTCATCAAATCAACAACAGATTTGTACAAAAATAGTGCGCTTAAAACAAACATCAATATCTCCCACAATGTCTGTAAACAATTGTTATCGAAATAATAATGATTTGATAAAGGTTTGTTTTTATTAAATTTCAATAGTTTATAACTGTATTGTTGAGTTATTCTTTTTTGTATATTTTTAATAGTTTTTTGTTCTAATTACAATGGTTAAGATGTTTTGCTTATCTACGATCATTGGAGCCCTTATTGAACTTGCTGGATTGCCGTCTTTCCTGGCCAAAATGTTCATTTAATTTATCTATCGATTTCATTTTTTTACATTAATTATCCCAGTTTTGATTTTTTTCAATTAATAAACTATTAAATGCTAAAACTTTTATTAATATTTTGTTTAATTCAATCAAATGTAATTTTTTAATTGTTTATTAAACTTGTTTTAGCTTTAAAAAACAAACTATGTATAAGATTAATAGGACCACCTAGTCGGTAAAGTCCATCAAAACAGACCAAGTACTAACCTGGTAAAGGCCAACAAGGATACGTGCAACTGCCAGCTGTATTTTAGTATACCTTTCAAAATTACGCATAGAAAGACATACCGTTCGGTTTATCTCCTCGAGTCTTAAATTTTCCTAAAGTCTCTTCTCTCATAACGAAAAAAGCATGGAAGATGAAGAAGGACAAAGACTATTTAAAAAAAAAAACATTGATACTAACGATTTAAATATATAGCATTAACATCAATTATACATAAGTTGACCATTAGGCGAATGAATTTTCTCGCCTCTTTTCCCATATTCTTTTCCATTTTAATATGGTAATGGCTTTTATTTACATTATATATTTATATTTTTTTATGGTTGACGAATTTTTATTTTAGATATGGATGATGAAGGTTATTTTTATCAAACTTCTTCTGCTACCCTACTTGACCATCACAAATTTAATGATTCTGATGTGCATTCTATGAGTCTTGATGAATTAAGTTTTTAATATTTTGTTTACTGATAAATTTTATATAATTTCAGAGAATATGAGATGGAGAGTTGAAGCTAAATGTAAAAATTTACAGGATGAATTGAGTGATCTTGCATTTCACAATTACCGAACTTATGTTGATGTTAGCACAACTGCTGAATATTGTAGAGAGAAAGTATTAAATAATATTTAAGAGTAACTTGCTGAAGTGTATTTTTAGTTCTCCCAAATGGATCTTCTTATGCGACAATCAAGTTCTTTTTTTCCAACTCTTCAAGAAAAAATAGAACAATTTAAAACTCAATCATCACAATTACTCAGTGAATTTCAACTTTTAAGTGAAGTTGAGTCAACAAATTTTTTAATCTGGGAAGTACTTAAGCTTCCAAAGGTTAATGTTGTTTTCTTTTTATAATTTTACACCTTGTTTTAGTTAATGGAAAAGTGTATACGTGCTGGTCATTTTGAACAGGCTTACTCTATTACAAATTTTGCGCTTTCGATCAAACAATCAAAGCTTGTTCAATATCCTTTATTTAAGGTCTGTTGGAAATCCTATTTCTATCATAGATTTGTTTGTTATTAATTATTTAAGAATGTTGTTGATTATTTGCTTGAAGCGCGGCATAGTCTTTTGGATGAACTTTTTAACAAATTCAATGGCCCTCTCAATTTAGCACACAGCATCCAAGTTTTCTTTTTAAATTTTTCTTGTATAATTATATTTTAATTTTATGTCATTAATAATATTAGAAAAATTCCTTATATTTCTAAAACACAATTACGTATTTCAATTCTGCAATATAGAGATATGTATTTGGAAAAGAAGGTCATGTCTATTATGGTAATTATATGCTATTAAATGTTTTCTAGCTTAATTTTTAGTCGGAACCTGATTTTAGTTTGCGAGTAATCGAAGTATATAGAGAATGTATGTATGACACAATTATCCTATATTTGGCCGTTTTTCCCGATTCTGACACACAGCAACGATTTGTTTGTTTAATTTCTACATTTTTAAGTTTTTTTAATCAAGATATCTGTAAATGAAGATACCCGTTGGGAAAGATGGACAGGTAGTTCACAAAATTATTTGCTTCAATGTTGGGCTCAACGAAATATTGAAAAATTGTTATCTCATGTACAGGGTTCTGAATATAAATCTTTACTAGACATTGAAATGATGATTTCTAAGGTTTTTAAAGTAATTGTTTAGTATCTAATAATTGTTCTTATTGTTAGTTGATGAGTTGTGCATTTTCATTTGGTCGGATGGGACTAGATTTTCGTGCTTTGATTCATTGCAAATTTTCGCAAATGGTTCTCAATATTTTTCGAGCCAAAATTGAGGCGGCAACGAAAAGGTTTTTTTAATATGATAGTTATTCTTAATTCATTTCTTATTTTTTATTTTCAGTTTTACTTCCAATGAGAAAATTAATCTTATTGATTATGGAATTTTTGAAAATACTCAAAATGAATTAAAGAAGGAAATTGGTCATGTTGATTTATCTGCTCCTTTAGAATTATGTATTTGGGATGACCTTTGTATTTTTGGAAATTCTATTCTTGATGCATTAAATGAAATTCGGCATTCTATTTACATTAACTCGGTTTTTTTTACTCTTAAAAATTCAGAAAAAATTTTAAGATTCGCCTTGTTTATAATATTTTACAATTTTCTCTTCAAAATGTCTTTGCGTGGCTAGATTCTTTTCTTTCAAATTCTGACAATATTTCTATTATAAAAAAGGCAGCCTTGCTTTTAATTAAGCAATTTTTGCCTTTTATCAACAATTGCTTTTTTTCTTGTTTTCCTTTTGAGCAATGTGCTCATAAATATTTTTCAATTGGAAATTGTTCTTTGGATGAATATGTAAATTTAACTTAATGAATTTAATATTTTAGGTTCTTTTCTATTATGTGACCAAAAGTATTATCAAATCTTGTCCTAAAATAATTCTATAATATAGCATATTATTACTTGAGGACAAAATTTAAAAATTCTTAGGTTGCGTAATGGAAAACTCGCATTATTACTGAATTATTTTAATTTAAATAGAAAAATGCTTTTGCTTTGACGAATTCTAATATTTTTGGGTTATGTCGAAATGACTCTTTACTCTTTGAAATGAAAAAGGAATTTGATTTAGAAGTAAATGAGGAACAAAATTTTTCTATTGATCAAGAATCAGCCAATATAAAAGATGTAGAAGAAGAAATCGCTAAAGTTGAAGAAAAGAAGGAAGAAGATCTACAGCAAAATATTCCTTAATTTTAGAAATTGTACAAAGCACTTGGGTCTCATTTTGAATTATATTTATTAAATTGTGGGAATAATTTAAATATTGTGATAATAACGATTTGTTCATTAATAAATTTTATTTAATTTGTTTTAATATTATCAAAACTTATTTATTTTTATCAATACATATTTGTACATAATTTATTAATATTTTCTTAGACTTTTTATTTTTAAAGAATGTCATTAGCAACAAAATTACGCCGATTGAGGAAGAAACCACCAGAGGGTTGGGATTTGATAGAACCTACGCTAGAGGAATTTGAGGCAAAAATGCGCGAAGCTGAAACTGAGCCTCATGAGGTTGTTTGTGTGTTGTATGAATATTTATTTAATATTTAGGGAAAGAGACGTACGGAAACTGTTTGGCCTGTTTTTAGAGTTTGTTTTGTATTCTTCTAAATTATATATTTTATGTAGATCCACCATCAAAGGTCCAGATATATCTTCAACTTGTTTTATAAAGAAGAGAAAATTTCTAAGGAATTATATCAATTTTGTATTGATGCAAAACTTGTTGATGCACTCTTGGCTGCAAAATGGAAAAAACAAGGATTCGAAAATTTGTGTTGTTTACGATGTATCCAGACACGAGACACTAATTTTGGGACAAATTGTATATGTCGAGTTCCAAAGTCTAAACTTGATTCGGTTGCTTGAACAATTTTAAGAAATTTACCAATTTTATTTAATTTATAGGGCCGTGTTATTGAATGTATTCATTGTGGATGTAGAGGATGTTCGGGATAAAACATTTCCTTTAAATTAATTCTTTTATTTCTTAATTGATAAACTTTTTAAATTTATTTATTCAGTAATTGTCAATAGATTTAAATTTGTTTTTGATATTCTAACGTTATGTGTTTTTATTGTTTTTTTGATCTACTTATAGAATAATTGTAAAAGTTTTTGATAATAAATGTCTGGCTGGGATCACTTTTTTGCCTCACTTCGTAAATACTTGGATTATTTTCGAGCTAATATTCAAGTAATACCTTCAATAAATGGTTTATTGGGTGAAGTACAATCTATTTCTGACGGTGAACTTGCCGGACTTATGTCTTGGACAAAATTAGCAATTGCAGTTGCGTTAAAGGTTCACCTTTTTGAATATTTTGCTTTCTTTAAAACACTTTAAAATTAATTTATTAAAGGATCCAGAATCGAGAAGGCAATTTCGAGAAGATAAGGGTTGGAGTGCTATTGAATCTTCTGTTGGTCTTTTAGCTAGCCCTGTTCCTTTAGTACTAAAAGGCTGCCTTTGCAATTTTCTTGCAGCCCTTGCAATTGATGAAATGGCTGCTGTATGCATTTGGAATTGTCTTCTTTGTGAGAGTATTTGTGTAAAACAAGCTAACGGAAAGTCTATTGGGATTCAGGTTTTATTTTTCAAACAATTCTCGATTGAATATTTTTATAGCAAGACTTGTACTCTCGCGAGACTAACTTGAAGATTTATGATTATTCTCAAGGGTTTTTAACACTAATGAAAGAGTTACTCTCACATAAAGCTCGTCCAAACACGTCACAAATTGCCCCTTTTATTCATTTTATTGTCAATTCAATTCTTTGTCAATTCTCTACTCGTTCTTACAACAATATAAGTCAAATGGTAATTAAGATAATTGTTTAATTTATTAGTTTATTATTCTCCTAAAATTTAGTGGACATTAGTCAAACTTGCACTTGACTCTTTATATCAACCATTGAAAACTTTCTTTGTAACGGCTGTTACTGTTGATAACAAAGTTTTTGAAGTGCAAATTTTGTGTCAACTTTTAAGTGATAGCCCACTTTCAAGAGTGGTGAGTTTTAGATTATTTTTAAATTAATAACTTTTCAAACAAATAGTTGCTTCAAATAATTGCTGAAGGTGGTTCTCAACTTCAGGATGATAAATTATTTTCTCATTTTCCTGCTAGAGAAGATGCTACTTGTTCTGCCATTCGACTGCTTTATGTTGCTATTTCAAATCGTTCAGCATTGTCTGATGCTATTCGTGCTGTAAATTGTGATATTTTAATTGCTTCTGTTGAATCTATTCTTTTTTCACCTTTTCCTTATTCTCAACAAAGACTTGACAATAATTATATGAGCCTTCTTTTTCATTATATAAATGAGGTTTTTATTATTTTTTGACTTTTGTAAGAATATTATTTTTTAAAAAAGATTGATTCACTTGTAAGACATGCTTTCTTCGTTTGGCTTATAATTAAAGAAGCAGCTGCCCAACGTCCATCTCTTCAACAACATATTGTCCAAGCACTTTTACCTCGTCGTCAGAAGCTAATAATTTGTGCAGCAGCTTTATCAATATTTTCTTTGGACGATATTTTTATTGGAATTAATGATCTGGCTTTAATCAACATAGACGATGTTCCATATGGGCGATTGAAAGGTGAAGTATGTCGATTAATGTTTGAAGTATTTAATGATTCTATGCATTGCGATCCTCGTTCTCCAAATGTTACTTATGCATTGATGAATTTTGATCTTATGAATATTTCAGCTACGATTATAGATACACCAGGTTTTTTAGAATAGTTTTACAGATATTAAATATTTAGGCCTTGTATTTTTTAAGGTATCTTCTTTTTAACTAAAATTTTTCTTTTAGGACAAGGATCTACTTGTTTGCACAATCTTCTTGATATTGTTCTACAGTTGGCTGACTCTTCTTCACCTTTTTCTACCCAATTTTCTGGACTTTATGAACCTGCCTTACGTCTCATTGTGAGGATTTAACCCATAAAATATTCCCAATATATTTTAGCTTCGATTGTGTTATCTTGGGTCTTCAAGTTCTTCACTTGTTCTCAGATTTCTCAGATCTCATTACGACCTTATTTACCGATTGGCTCAATCATCAGTTTTTCAGAATTCTTATGCTCAACTTCATACAACTGACAATGAGTACACGTCCCATGAATGTTTAGAGACTGATTCCTTTTGTTTGAAAAGAGAAAATGATGAATATGCATTTGCAACAATCCAACGTTCAATTAAGGTTAATTTTCCATTTATAAGTGCTAATTGAGTAGGGAGGTCCAATTACAACAATAAGAAACTAGGTTGTTGATTTATAAAGGAAAAATAGAAGTGTTTGGGCAGTTAGTTAACTTAATTTTAACAGAAGCCAATTAATATTTTCTATCGTTGATATTTATTTAAAATTTTAGAGTATAATTTTGGAATTAATTGCCTTGGATCTTTCTTCACTTCTCCGATCTGGTTTAATTGAACATCCTCACAGATATTTGCAATTACTCTTTGCTGCATCAACAGATCAAGATTCTTCCTCTCAATCTGCTAATCTTTTTTCTTGTTCAACTATTGAAGGTCAAAATGGTAATTTATTTAATTTGTTTTAAGTTATTAAATAATGTTTTAGTTTTATTTTGGTCACTTTTGGAATCAAGTCGAGTTTTTGTTGGAGATCTTTCACCACCAGTTTGTAATAAATTTGATCCAAATAAAATGGAAGAGGTAATTTATTATTTTCTCACTAAAAATATTTTTTTAGTTACTTTCCCTCTGTATTCGTAAAAATTCCTGTAATATAGAACAGTTTGATGTTGTTTATCTTCAACTTTTGTTAAATAGTGAAATTAATTGTATAATGAATACAGAAATTGGTGTTATTAGAGAAGTTAATTTTAAATATTTTGTTGTTAATCTAATTATTAAATTTAGGAGGCCCGTTCAATTTTGAATTTTTGTGTTAAGAAAAATGCATTAAACCTTTTGGAGGGTTCATGTACTCATTTGTTAGAAGGATGGCTTTCAGTAATGAATGTATTTTCAGTACATGTTCCACTTCCATTCATTCATATTGGTAAACTTTCTTTAATAAGCAATATATCTTTAAAAAATAATTAGCAACACATAAACACATTTTGGTTGATGCACTCTTTCTTTTACGTGATTATTGCCGTTCTGTAGAAATGAGTTCAGAATTAGCTGCTTCGGTGGCAATGTGTTTTTCACGAATAGTTTCTGCAGTCTGTAGTCTTTTTACAAAATTTGAAGATATACAGAAGGCCAAGGGATCAATTTTACCTGTTTTACATCTTCTTCTTCAATGTATTGTTTTATCCGGTTGGTGAACAAAATTAGTTTATTTAGTTTAATTTTTTTATTTAAAGGTTATAGCAAATCATTTACCTTCAAAAAAGAACTTTATACTTGCTGTTTAAGGGTTTTGGATTTATTTTGTAATTTTAAATTGGAGAAAATGCAAGAAGAATTAACAAAAGGAACAACAAATTTGGCTTTAAAAAGTGATGATCTTCTTAGTATGCTTCTTTTCAGCAAACTTGGCCAAGAAGAGTATAAGCCAACAGATAATAACAATGATCAAACAGTTAGTATGATGCAGCATCATAGAATAATTAGTGATCTGTGGATGCAATTGATTGAACCTTTAAAATGTGAAATAATACAAACATTTACTTCAGATATTATTTTTGGTTCACTTTCTCTTAAGGTTTTTTATTTTTTTGAGAAATTATGTTTCACTGGGTCAACGCCTATAACTCAATTGACTTTTATTAAATTATTGTTATTAGAATAGGGCTATCTATTTAGAGGGGATTTCACACATTTTTAAATTTATTTATACATTTAGATGTTAGCAGCAGCAACTTTTGTAGATTTATTACGTGAGGACAGCAAATTCTGTGGACGTATTATAAAAGAATTTATTTTTGATGGCTCTTTACAATGTGTAAATGATTTAGCCAGAAGATATGAAGACAGCCTAAAAAATTCTGTTAAGGGGATAGAAAGAGAAGAAGAAAGAAGAATACACTCTTTAATTAATGCATTTAATTCCATAAACACAATTTCTGAATCTGTTCGAAATATAAACCATTGTTATTAATTTATTATGAAAATTAGATTTTTTTTTTATTGTTTAAGGTTTTATTTTTAATGTAATATTGCCGTTTATATTAATTTAAAATTTTTTTAATATATTAATTAACTTCAGATTAATTATGAGTGATTGTGGTCATGCCCGTATTAAGGCTGAGTATATTTTGAACAATAATAATAAAGAAAATATTAGTGACAATAAAGGTATTGATCAATAAACATTCATTTAGGTATTAGAATTTATAATTTTAGGTGAAAGGATGAGGGGAATGGATCGTCAAAGAATGAGCAAAATGTCGAAAGCCAGAGCGGAAATGGGAAAAAATTTGATTCGAATATGTCCTTCAGTTATTAGTGAAGATATTAAATGTAGATATGGTGACAAATGCACAGCAGAGCACTCTAAAGAAGAATATTGGTTAAAGAAAGCGCCTGATTTAGGTTTTTTGTTATTCGTAATTTAACAAGTTTTTAGGAGAAATTTGCCCAATTTTTGAGCAAGAAGGGAAATGCCGTTTTTCATTAGCTTGTTCATTTGCGAGGGTCCACACTGATCCGAAAGACTTGAGTCAAATTGTCAAGGATTCTAGTCCCTCATGGAGGCCTACAATTAATTCTCAGACTGTGCAGTTACAGATTAAATTAAGGAAAAATCTTTACAAGTTCGAACGGTTTAATAATTATTTTATTTTAAAAGTCAAATATTTTTAAGGACAGAAAATGCACTTAAAAAGTCTAACACCATCGGTTGTATGGAAAGAGAAAAATCCTTAAATTTGAGGTCTTTTTGTGGAAAGACTTATTTAGCACCTCTCACAACAGTTGGAAATTTACCCTTTCGTCGTCTTTGTACTGAACTTGGCGCTGAAATTACATGCAGTGAAATGGCTATGGCTACTCATATTTTGAAGGTTTAATGCCTCTCGGAATATTGTAGTGTTAATTTACTATGGGGTCTTAAAGGGAATTAGAGTTAGGGAGACATGGAATACTATAAAGAATAACTATTATCCTTGAAGAGAATTAAAATTATTTTTAGGGTCAACCGTCTGAATTATCGCTTTTAAAACGTCATCCAAGTGAAAAATTGTTTGGTATTCAACTAGCTGGTGGTTACCCAGACTCTCTTGGAAAAGCAGTTGAACTAATCAAAGATAATTTTGAAGTTGACTTTATTGATTTAAATTTGGTTATTATTTAATTATAATTTTTAGTTAAAAAATAAAGTTAAGGGCTGTCCTTTAAATTGTGTAAATAATAAAGGAGGAGGTTGTTCCTTGGCTAATAAACCAAATAAACTTATTAATGTTCTCAATTGTATGCAACAAGTAGCTGATAATTTGCCTATTTCAATAAAGATGCGTTATGGAATGAAGGAAGGACAGAGAACTGCACACCCAATAATTAAACAAATTTTAGAGAAAAGTCCTCCACAGTTATTAACTCTTCATCCAAGATCAAGGTAAAGAAGGTTGTTTAATAGAATATATTAGTAAGAGAGATAAAATTGAAATTTATTTTAAACACTTGCTAATTGTCGGTTTGGTTAAGATAAAAGGAAAAGAAGGGTGAAAACAAACAATGCCATGGCAACTAATAAGGAGGAGTTTATCGTGGTGTACGAAAGCCTAATAATAAAACGATTAATAAGAGGCAGGATTGCCTGCCCTTTTAATTCCTTCATTTATATTGTAATAACTTTGAAACTTCTTTTAACTAATTGAAAGATCATTCAAAACAATTGTAGTGGTTTTTAAACTTGGGAGAATTTAATAATTTTAAATAATTTTTAGAGATCAACGTTATACAAAATTAGCAGAATGGGAATATGTCACTGAATGTGCACAAGCAATTAATGGTAAAGTTCCTTTTTTTGTTTGTGGAGATGTTTTGAGCATGGAGGATTATTACCAGGTTCGTTAGAGAAAATAGGCCTTTATACAAATAAATATTTAAGAATATTTCTCTCTGGCCAGTTGATGGAATTATGATTGGTAGAGGAGCATTAATAAAACCTTGGATATTTACAGAAATTTCTGAAAGAAGGAGTTGGGATATTTCATCAAGAGAAAGATTTGATATTATAAAAAAGTAAGGAATGAATTTAAGAAATTTTCTAAAAAATTATTCCTAAAATTTTAAGGTTTGTAAACTATGCTTTGGAGCATTGGGGGACTGATAGTATCGGAGTTGAAAATTCACGAAGATTTTTGTTAGAATGGCTTAGTTTCCAACATCGTTATATTCCTGTAGGAATTTTGCAAGAACCACCTCAAAAGATCAATCAACGCCCTCCCCATTTCAAAGGAAGAGATTATTTGGAAACACTTTTAGCAAGTCCTGCTTGTTCTGATTGGATTAAAATCAGTGAAATGTTATTGGGAAAAACGCCTGAAGGGTTTGTATTTGTTCCTAAGCATTATGCTAGTGCATATTGACATGATTTATTTGTTATAAATACTAAGATTAGAGATCGGTTTTGTATAATGTATTCCATTGAAATTTTCCCGATCCCTTATCAAGTTTATTCTGAATATTTTTTAAAATGATTTTTTTTTAATTTTATGTATCGGAGAATTTATTTTTAATAAATTAAAGTTTCCTAATTGTTTATTATGTTTTTTGAAAAATAATTTATCATAACAATTATTTCTTTTATAACTTTATTAAATAAAACAAATCAAAAAATATAATTAACAAGAATCATCATTATTTTTTCTTTTTCTCGATTGTTTAGAAGAAGGAATAATTAAATTATCTTCTCTTAATAGACAGCAGTTTAATTGTACTTTTGCATATATTTTCTTCAAAGCTTGTTTTGTATCCAAATTGTGTAAAATTGCAAATCTATCAACACCACAAGAAAGGAAATTTGGTTGGGTATTACTAGCATCAATAGACCTAATAGCACCAGAAAATCCTTTGTATTTTGAAACTAATCGATCTTAAAAGGAAAAATATTTATTTTAGATTATTTTTAGATTACTTGTTGAAGAAGATCTAAAATCAAAAAGTCCCAATTCTCCACGGCTGTTTCCTGCCAAAATATGTCTTTCTCGACAACATGTAGATAAAGCATTTATTGGCTCTTCTAACCAAGATTGTTGTAATACTGGCCTTCTTTGTGTACGTATATCATATAAATGAATCTAATAAATATGATATTAATATTATTAATATAAAATTAAAGTTACCTGAGCATTACCTGTACTAGTTGCCAAACAACTTCCACTTTCATCCAAAAATCTACAATTTGTAACACAAACAGGAACTCTCAATTCTAAACTATCTGGTTTTACCTTTAAAAGAAATTTTAATTTTTATAACTTTTTAACAAACATTTTTCGCAATAAAAACACATTTTTGTCCCTCTAAATTCCAAATTTTTAAAGGATTTTCTTTTCCTCCTGTAGCAAAAACTGTTGGAGATTCACCAAGTGCCAAACGCATAATAACAAGGTTATTACCAGAATTCCAATCTTTATTACTTAAACAATTCCCTGAAGTATCCCAAATTGAAAGATTACCACAAGTTGTAGCTGTCAGAATTTTGTTACTAAAAAAATTAAAAAATTACTTTTTTTCAATTGTTAGAAGAAGGGTAACGTTAATTTAAACAAAGATTCCAAATTAATTAACAAAACCTTGTAATTAAGCATTCAACTCCACAAATATAAGAAGTACTTCCACATTCATCATTTTCATTTACATTAAATAATGGACTTATTGTTTCATTTAAAGTATTGAACAAATCAATTTGACCATTTTTTCTGCCAATTAATACTTCACACTTAATGAAAAAAATAAAATTATTAATCCAATTAAATATAAAATTAATTTTAATTTAAATAATTTTTTACCAACCTTTTCTTTGTCAGCAAAATTCATTGCAGTAATAGACCTCCCATTAACAGAATCACCTTTGTCAGTTCCAGGAGGTTGAAAATTAACAAACGTCGAATTAGCAAATTTAAGGCCTATTTAAAAATAAACAAAATCAACTAAAAAGTTTAAACCTTTAACAACTCCTGAGTTTGTCCCAATTACTGCATCAATTCCTGCCAACATTTTTACTCTAAAATTCTTTAAAATTATTTTAAAAAATCAACAACAAAAAACCTGTCAAAATCAATTAATCCTGTAGCACTCAAATTCTCGGTAAATGTAAATTCAATAGCTTTTGCACGTTGATTAGATTCCTCTGTTCCCAAAAATTTTGTTTCTTTATTAAATGTTGAAAAGGATGCTGAAAGTTCGTTCTTTAAAAGTTGATCAATATTTGGTTTTTTTCTCATTAATTTATTCACTTGCACATATATTAAGCAATCTAATTGTAAATGAACTGACAATGAGAGTTTTCATGGAAGAAAATAAAATTTTGTGAAAAGTAAATATCAAAAAGTAAAGAAAAATAAAAAATAAATAAATTAATAGTAAATAATTATTTATGAAAGGTATAAATAAATATTATTTTATTTCTCAAACAATAATTTATTTTTATCTTTTTCAACTTCTCTTCTATTTAATTCTCCTTCAATTTCTTTAATTATTAAATTTAAATCTCTATTAAACTTTTTATTCACAAAGTTGATTTCATTAATTTTAATTGAAGAAAATAAATTATTGAAATTAATAATTGGAGGTAAACTAAAATAAAAAGAATATTTTTCTTTAATTAAATAAAGCTTTAAAAACTTATTAAATTTTAAATTAATACCAATGTTTAGAATATTTATAAAAATAAATTCCCAATTTTTTGTAAATATTAGCCAAATATAATATTTGTTTATTTGCCTCATTAGCAACATCAGAAGCTATTGCAATAGACATTAAATTAAAAGTTAACTTAATTAATTAAATTAATTAAAAAATAAAATTAATTTCTTACAAAATGTCCCAATTCAACAAATCCTAAAGAGTAATCAACACAATGAGCACAAATTAAACGTAAATGATCTAGTCTTAACATTCTTTTCAACAAAATTGCTCCAAAAAAGCAAAAAGATTGTCTCAATGGGGAATAAACAAATTCACTATTTTTTAATCTCTAAAAAAAGGAAAAAATTTAAAAAAATTAAAAATATATTTGTCCCTATTTTGATCAAATAAATTTAGAATATATATATCCATCAAATCTCTTCTTTCATTACCTGACTAAATTTAATAAAAGGACCAAAAATATCTTCTTGATAATTTAATCGTTTTAATTCTCGATATATTCTTAAACAAAGTTTCCAAAATATTTGATGTTTATTTGAATTACCAAATTTATAAATTAAAGCCTCATAGAGTGCTAAATTAGAAAGAAAATTATTTTTAATATCCTGTTGTTTCATTTCTTCAATTGCTGAGTCAAAGATGATAGAAAATTTTTTATTCTGATTTATTGAAGATATTTTGTTATTTATTTTTGAAGAAAACATCTTTCCTGGACCAGAAGATGTCCATTTGTCAATTAATTCTAAAATAATTAGACAGAATATTTCCAAAAAAGAACCTTTAAATTTTATAATTTTCTCTGTTTTAGTTAATGATTTTTTCATTTAAAATAATTTTTATTTTATTTATTCCTGAAAGTAAAATTTAAAAAAAAATTCTTTTTCATTATTAAAAATAATGTTAGGTAAAAACCAATTAAAATTTAAAAAAAATCCGTTTTGTCTCTTTTATTGTAAATTCACATAAAAATTATCATCAAAAAAAGTGAAGATGTAAATAAATAATGCAGCATATTTAAAAGAACATAAAAAAACTAATTTAAAAAATACAAGGAATTTTAATTAAAAATAGTATTTTTTAATGTTCTTATTTAGAAGGCACAAAAATATGCACAAAATTGATGAATTAATGTGAATTAACAAATTATATTATCCTTTCTAGTCACAGAATATTCTCTACTAAATCTTTAGAAGAAATAGTACATTAAAGAAAGAATATAAATAAAATAAAAATGGAAAAATTCTTTAATTAAAATATATTTAAACTTTTCTAATTTGTAAAATTTATTCTTTTTTTTCCACTAATAATGAGACAAAACGGAATTTTATTTGTTCGTATTTTTGAATTTTAATTAACTTTTAAAAAAACATCATCTAAAAACACATCCAAAAAAAATCTCCAAAAAATCTGAAAAATATCCGTTTCTAAGTCCTTTAATTTAAAGGACATAAAAAGAAATTAAATTTAAAAAAAAATTAAAATGATATTAATAAAGAATAGAAAAACGTGTTTAAACAATAAATTGAAGAAAAATATTGTTATATAATTATGTACACAAAATGAGCAATAAATTGATAACAATTTTTAATTTTAATTTTCAATTTTGAATATGTAAATTTTTCTATTAAATATAAATATTAACCAAACTAAAATTTTTAAAAAATCAGAATAATTAGACAATAAATAAATATTTCTTCTTTTTGTTTCAATTTAAAATTTTCAGAGCCAAAAATATTAAATAATAATTCATAATTTTAACGAAAATGTCTAAGGCTGGCTCTAATTGAAATATATTAATGGGTCAATTTATTTTTAAACAAAAATATATTATGAACATATTCCTTCTTTTTTTATAATATAAAAATTAACCCAATAAAATATTTAATAATACAATTCATAAATAAAAAATTTTTTTAATTTGCGAATGCAATTTAAGAGGTTTAAAATTGATAATTAAAATGAATTAAAAAGGTCGGATGAAAAAAAAACCTTAGTCAAGCAATATCTGATTGAAATAACTCAACAAATGATTAAATAAAATATTTCATCCCATTTTTACTATTCTTTGTTTAAATGATGGCAAATACCCGCATAAATGGAAAGAATGCATTGTTATATATTTGTTTCTCGTTGTAATCTTTTTTTTTAATTATTTGTCAGTCATAAAATTAATTGAATTTTTTTATAAAATTGGTTAAATTTATTTTCATTAATTTAATAAAAACAATTTTTCCCGAAAAATAGCTAAAAAATATTTTGGCAATTTTATCCAAACAAATATTCAAATAATTAATGACCAATTTTTCAACGAGAATAGAAATAAAAGATTTTCTAATATACAATTAGTGAGACATTTCTTTTGCGCTCATAAATAATTTACTCGCATAAAACAAAAAAAATCTCTTAAAATAGTGGCTTGAATGAAAGGAGGAACAATACTTTCTTTTTTAAAATATAATTATATTTAACAATAAAAACATCTAAATTTGTCGTGTCAAAAATAGTTGAATAAAATTATTTAAAATAATTCGGTAATCACAGAATTAAAGTTTAAAAAAAAAAGACACGACAAATCGGAGATGTATTTTAAACTACACAGTTTTACTGAAAAGACGTTATAAAAAATAGACATAAAAAAGTTAACAAGAAACAAAATTAATTTAAATGGACATAATTTTCAAGTCTTTTGAGTAAACTGTGTCAAAATATCTTTAATATAAAAAAACTTATTCCATTTGATGCTCTGCCACATAAAGTTTTGGGTCAACTTCTTTAGGAATTGGCTCAATGTGTGTCCTCAATTCCTTTTCAATACGCTTGAGATTGTAACGATCCTCATAAGTGATAAGGTTAATAGCAATTCCAAGATGTCCAAAACGTCCGGAACTAAAAGAATTTAAAAAATAGAACATAAAGGCAATTAAAGTTAAAAAGATACCGCCCAATTCTGTGTAGATAAGTCTCAGAGTTGCGTGGAAAATCAAAGTTAATCACAACATTAACAGCTTGAATGTCAATTCCACGTGTCAACAAATCCGAACAAACCAAATTTCTGCAATGTCCTTGACGAAATTCGTGAAAAACCCTATTTCGATGCTGTTGTGCCATTTTTGAGTGAATATAGTAGCAGGAATAACCCAATTCAGTTATTTTCTTTGCAAGCAACTCCACTCGTTGAGTTGAATTACAGAAAATAATTGATTGATTAATTTGAAGCTACAAATTAAATTAGATCATCTATTTAAAAGAAACCTTTCGAAAGAGAGTATTCAAACAATGAACTTTCTGCTTTTCTTGAACATAAGCATAAAACTGAGTAATTCCAAGCAAAGTCAATTCCTCCATCAAATTAATCTCATAAGGCCTTTGCATATGCTTCTCCATAAAAGTTTCAACAGTACGCGGGAAAGTCGCAGAATAAAGCATAATTTGGCGGTCATTGGGCATAAAATGCACAAGGCGATCGAGAACACCTTGGAAATCCTGCGATAGTAGTTTGTCTGCCTAAATTATAAAATTAACGATTCTATAGTCAAACAAAATAAACTTCATCCAGAACAATCGTTTTACAACGAGTAACATTTGCAACTCCTTTCTCCATCAAATCAAGAATTCGTCCAGGTGTAGCCACAACGAGATGAACAACCCCATTTAGACGCAAAATATCATCCCGAAGATCTGTACCTCCAGTTGTGACCATTACCTGCAAATAAAGAGATATGAATAGCAAAAATTGTATGAGAACATCCAAAGCCATTTATATAATTAACAATTTATTTTAAATAACCTTAATTTTAAGATGTTTGCTCAACTCAACACAAATCTGTGAAGTTTGCAACGCCAATTCACGAGTTGGAACAACAATCATAGCCTGTATATATTCTCTTGACGGATCAATTTTCTCAATGCAAGGAATGCAATATGCTCCTGTTTTACCCGTTCCGTTCTTAGCTCGAGCTAGAATGTCTTGACCTAAAAATCATAAAAAAGGTAACATTTATTAAATTATGTAGGAACCTGAGAGAGCTATTGCAATCGAAGCTTCTTGAATGGGACTAGGTTTTTCCCATCCTTTCTCAAAAATTCCTTTTAGAAGATCGCGTGACAAACCAAACTCTTCAAATTCGATACCTTTAGTTGCTGTTACATCCTTAATTTTCATTAATATTTTTAATGTAACAAGTTTTAAGAAAAATAATTCGTACAGCAGTCTTAAATCGAAGGTCTTTTGTAGGTAAATTAAGTTCTGATTTCCAGTCCTCCATAGAAAAAGCAGGGGAAACGGCAGTCGACATTTAATTTTCTTTTAAATATAAAGATCTAAAATAATGAATAATTATTAATTTTGGAATAATAAAATTATGAATATACATATGTATGTATTAGTTCCACACTTATTGTTAGTTACAAACGATACGATTAATAAAAAAAGAAAATTGTAAAACAATTCAACATTGGACATTTTTAAATTAACAAAACAAGAAATAATAAAAAGAATAAAGACAAAATGTCATGACGGAAATATTAAGAATGTGCGGTATTAAATTAGAGACCGGTAAAATCAACTTTTCCGGATTCGGATTGGAATTCCGGAATTAGGTAGCAGAGCCGGACCGGATCCGGCCGGATTTTTCGGGATTAATCGTCCGGAATTAATCCGGATTTTTTTATTTCCGGATTCAAGCATAAATTGTCCGGATTCGGGACCGGATCCGGGTTTTTTCCGGATTTTTTAAAATTTTACGAAAATAAAGAAAAAATAGTATATACATGGGTTAACCTGCAATTTAATGAATCATAAAAATTAGAATATTTATTATTAAGTATAGTTCGGGTACACCCCGACGTACTGCAGCTCCAGCCCAGTTACCGCATGCCCAATGCACCACAGCCCAATGTGCCACAGCAAAATGTGCACCGCAAATTATTTAAATAAAATACCAGCGCTACTAAAATAAGGCAAGTTGAAAATCTTAATAATTTAAAACCTTTTCTTGTTCTAATACTCCCTTAAAATATTCGATTGTCTTATGCAATCCCTCAATCATTTTTATTTTTGGTTCCCATCCGAGTAATTCCTTAGCCCTTATAATGTCTGGTCTTCTTTTTTGTGGATCATCTATCATTTGTTCTGTATGTACAACTTCACTATTGCTTACTAGTTGCTTAATAGTAATTTTTTAAAATAAATCTTAATTTTTAAATTAAAAACCTATTAACTTTCGAACAATTTTTGCAAATTCTAAAATAGTATATTCTTCAGGAGTTCCCATATTTACAGACATTGTAGTATTTGATTCCATTAAATAAATTAACCAGTTATTAAATCAGAAATATATTGGAATATGATCAATGATTTTTATATATTAAAATTTTATAATGAAAATTTGGAAATCTAATAAATCTTTTGTATTGTGGAGCAAGACTTAGAGATAATTTTCGTGCACTGAGCTTGCGGTAACTAGACTTGCAGTGCACTGGTACATACACCAGATAAAAAATAATTTTCAAATCCTTTTTCTAGGCATTTTGTTTAATAAAAAAATAGTTAAAATAAAAATTTAAATTTAAAGACATAATAGAAGGTAGTTGGACAAAGACTAAGGTATACGCCCCCAAACGAAGAAGTAGTAAAAACCTGACATAGATTACTTTGTAGGGGGTCAGAAAATCAAAATATTTCAATTATTATTTTGTTTTGCATTTTTCAAATTTTATTATTATTATTTTTACTCTTGTAATTGTCCGTCGTAGAGCCAATGTTTTCCTTTCAAATAATTTCCTTAAATAAAAAATTTTAAATTATTTTTTTATTTAAACATTATTTTTTAAGAAAAGGATGACAATAGATTATCAGAATCATGTAGTAAGTAAATAAAGAATTCCTTAATTTTAATTGAAGAATTTTATTTGTACAAATATTTATTAAATTTTCCCTTTAAAATTTAAATAATTTTTCCATTAATCTATTTATTACAATTATTTTTCAGAATGCATCCATTCACAAAAGGCCAAAGGTTTACATTGTTGGTGTTGGAATGACTAAGGTTATTATTTAAAATTAATTTAAATAATATTTATTATTATTTTAAAGTTTACAAAACCTCTTACCTCTGGTAAGGATTATCCAGAATTAGTTAAAGAAGCTGGTAATTTTATTTTTTAAAGATAATTAAATTATTTAATTTATTATTAGTTGTTGAAGCATTAAATGATGCTAGAGTTAAATATGAACAAATTCAACAAGGCTAGTTTCTTTTTATAAACTAATAAATATATTTTACAATTGTTACACCCTTCCTCTTTTGTTAAAAAAAAATATTTTTATTTATAATTTTTAACCTTCTATGTATATTAAACTTATTTATTTAAAATATTTTAGCAACTGCTTCTTATATGTATGGAGGTTCTTGTTGTGGTCAGAGAGCATTATATGAGATTGGACTCACAGGCATTCCTATTTTTAATGTAATACTTTTAAAACAAATATTTTTTTAATAATTTTTTTAAAGTTAAATAATGCTTGTGCAAGTGGTTCTAGTGGTATATTTCTTTGTAAACAAATTATTGAAAGTGGTAATGTTGATTTAATGCTTGCTGTTGGTTTTGAAAAGGTAATTTAATTTTTAATAATTTATTTTTTTATTTTAAAAAAAAGATGCAACCTGGAAGTTTAGAAAATTCTCCAGAACATTTAGATGACCGTGCTTTACCTGTTGAAAAACATATTCAATTAATGGCTGATACTTATGGATTACAAGCTGCTCCAATTACTTCACAAATGTTTGGAAATGCTGGGAGAGAACATATGGAAAAATATGGCAATAAAATAATAAAATTCTTTTATATTTTTCTAAAGGAACAACAAGAGAACATTTTGCTAAAATTGCTTGGAAAAATCATTTACATTCTGTTCATAATACAAAGTCACAATTTCAACGTCAATTTTCTTTAGATGAGGTTGTTAACGCAAGGAAGGTATTTTTCTATTTATTATAATTGAATATTTAATATATTATAATAATAAAAAGATTTATGATTATATGGGTTTATTTGAATGTTCACCAACAAGTGATGGTGCTGCTGCTGTTATTATTTGTAGTGAAAAATTCATTGAACAAAATCCTCATTTAAAACCCCAAGCTGTTGAAATTGTTGGAATTGAATTAGGAACTGGTTAAAAATTAATTTTTAAAAAAATGTTTTAATTCTTGATTAATTAAAAGATGAACCAAGTGTTTTTTCTGAACAAAGTAATATAAAAATGGTTGGATTTGATCTTATTAAACGTATTTCTGAACGTCTTTATTCCAAAACTGGTGTTGATCCTTCGCAAATTCAAGTTTATTATTTTCTATATTAATTTCTGTTTTTTAAAAAAGGTAATTGAATTACATGATTGTTTTGCTCCAAATGAATTAATTACCTATGAAGCTTTAGGCCTTTGTCCTATTGGTTAATTAAAAAATTAATTTAAAAAAATCTTTTTTTAAAGGTAAAGCAGGTGAAGTAGTTGATAAAGGGGACAATACTTATGGAGGAAAATGGGTAATTAATCCAAGCGGTGGTTTAATTAGTAAAGGACATCCAATTGGAGCAACAGGTTAAAATAAAAGATTATTCTAATGTTATGTGTATTTATTAATAAATTTTTATTTTTTGATTATTTTTTATTTTTAGTCAATTATTAATTTATTGTATTAGTTTTTACAATTAATTAAGACTTTATTTTTCTTTAGGAATTGCTCAAGCAGTAGAATTATGTAATCAATTAAGAAAAAGATGTGGAGTCCGTCAAGTAAATAATGTTGTTTATGCCCTTCAACATAATATTGGTTTAACTTTGTTTTTTTTTTATTATTTTTTTTTTTTTTTTAAAGTGTGAATCGTTTGGAGAGTGTTGCTTTTTTTTTTTAATTTTGCTTTTTTCTTAAAAAAATTTTTTTAATTTGCTTTGATTTTGCTTTAATTTTTCTTACAAATTAAAATTCCCAAAAAAAAATTTTTGTAGGGTCACGGATTGTCTTTCGACCCGACCGCCAACCCTCACCCGAAAATGGTTCGCACTCTTCTCTATACATATATATAACCTTTCTCTTATTCTTATATTAAATTTTAAAGGTATCGGAGGTGCTGGGGTAGTTGCCATTTATAAACTTGGATTTCCTGAATTAATTAAAAATAATGAAAATATAATTGATAAATTTAAAAGTGATGTTATTTTTGATGAAATTAAAGAAAGAGCAGTTTAAGGTATAACAATAATATATTTATATTATTTTATTTTTATGTTAAAAAAAGGATATATATTTTTAAATTAATTTATAAAAATATTTTTCTTTTAATTATTTATAGGAAGAAGATTTAGTTAAACAAATTGGATCTTGTTTTAAATTTATAATTACAAATTCTGATTCTTCTGAAAAACGAGAATGGATTGTTGATTTAAAATGTTCACCACCGTTTGTTGGTCTTTCTGAAGAAACAGAAAGTAAACCAGAAGTTACACTTTCATTGGATGATGAAGTTTTAATTAATTTAGCTAAAGGAAAATTAAAACCTGATCAAGTTGGATTTTTTAAAGAATTTTTTCTTTTAAAATATTTTTTTAGGCATTTTTACAAAGAAAATTAAAAATTAACGGAGATTTCAAAAAGGCAATGAAACTTAGACAAATTCTTGATCCAAACAAACTTAAATCTCGAATTTAAATGTTTTAGTTTATTAAAATTTTATTGTGAAATTTTACATAAATAAAGAATATTTTCTAATTCATTTTGAATGTCCTCTAAATTATTGAGGATTTGTATATCTTTTACATTCATTTCAACCTTAAAATTAAAAAATAAATTTAAATAAAATTTAAATTTAATTACAATTTCTCTACATAAATAATTAAATAATTCATTCCAATTTGTTAAATTATTTTCTTCAACAATAGTAGAATCACTAAAAGCTGAATCTGGTGATTCAGCCATTAAAAAAGAATTATTTGTTTTTGTTGTGTTTTTTGAATGTTTTGTTGCATCGTTAGTGGTAAACTAAAAATAAAAATATTCTTTTTTTTATTTTTTAAATATCTTACTAAAGGTAATTTTAATAATTTATTATTTTCAGATTTTGAAGAAAAAGCTGAAGGAGATGTGAATGAACAGAATGATGATGTTGACGGTGAAGAATTATTTTTTATTAAAGTTGAAAAGGGTTCTATTAATTGATCAGAAGAATCTTTTTCTTCAATTAATGGAAATGTTTTTTGTTTATTTTTTGTTATTAATTTCGTAAAATTTTCATTATTTTTTCTAATAATGGAATTTGAATGATTGAAAGGTTCAGATGAAGATTCTAATTTATAATAAATATTATAAGGTAATAAAGGTAATTCTTCTTTACAAGGCTTTCTTAAAAACAAAAAAAAATCAAAACTTAAAATATTTTCTTTAAATAAAAAAACCTAAATTCAAAAAAAGGCCCAACAGGAGATCTATACATTGATGGAGTATTTAGTAATGACTGGTTATGTTGTTTAAGATTATTATTATTATTTTTTCTTTTTTTCCTTTTTAATTTTAAAGTTGTGGAATTATAGAAATTTTTTAAAAATTGTTTTGCTTGTTCTAAAGGTGAATAATAATTAAATAAATTTAAAGATGTAGAAGAGAAATTATGTTTTTCTTTTAAATAATATTCTCTTTTTTCACTAATTGCACGTTTAGTTTTATTTGTTGTTATTGTATTGATGTAGTAGAATTTATTTCTTTAATTTTATCTTTTCTATTAACAAGTGAAAAGCTTTAAAAAAATTAAATATTTATTTTTTAATTAATTTAACCAAATTCCATTGTCTAAACTTTTTGTTCTTAATCTTTGCATTGAATTATTTTTACAAATATTTTGGCAATTTTGAGATTGATTAAAATTAAATCTTTCCAATAAATAAGGAGAAAAAGATATTAATGATGAATTAACTTTTAAAAAATAATTAATTAATATATTTAATTAAAAACCATTTTTAAGTAAAGAAATTGAATTTCCAAAAATTAAATTATTATTATATTGAACATATTCTGTTGATGAATAAAAATCTGAATTTTTAATTAAATTATTCATTTTTCCAAAAATATTCTTAAAAGTTGTTTTTTGTAAATTTTTATCAATAAATTTCTCTTTACTAATTATTTGTTCGTTTAATTTATTTTCTTCATTTTTGAGAGGCAAAATCTGTTGTGAGCTTAAATTAAAAAATAAAGTTAATAAATTGGAAAATAAAAACAAATAATTCTATAAATAAAAATCCTTAAATTGTTAATTAGGGGATTTATCCAAAAGTTATTAATTTACAAAAAATATTTAAAATAAAAAATATGTGTGTGCAACAAATACATATATGACAAAATGTGGGCGGAATTTGCTAAAAGAAGGATACATTATTGAAAAATAAAAAGGAAAAAATGAAAATTTATATATTTATTTATTTTATAAATATGTTTTATTTTTTATTTTGGAAAAAATAATTTAGAAATAGAAAACAAAAAAAAAAATTTTAAAAACACAGTTGTCAAAAAATAAATAAGATAGAATTTTTACTTCTTTTATTTTTAAATAATTTTTCGTTTTATAATTGTTTGATCATTAATTATATACATTTATAAATATTTATTTTATACTAAATATATACATACATATATATTAAATATTTAATTTATTTTATAAAAATTATTTAATTAATTTAAAAATACCTGTTTATTAAATTAATTTCTTTTATTCTTTCAGTCTCAGTTGAACGGCATCTTTTTTTCCGTTCTTCAAAATGACGACCAGCATCTCCTACTGACCAAGTGCCAAAGGCTACCTTTTTTAAATAATATTTATTTTTAATTAATTCTTTTATTTATACTTACAGATCTATAAGCTGATCCTTTATATATTGCTTTATTTATTAATTTAGAATTTAATTTATTATTCTGTCCAATCATTTAATTGAAATATTTAATTAAAAGAATTGAATAAATATTGAAGAAAATAGAAGAGAAGAAGTGGTCATTAACTAATAAATAAATAAACAAAAAATAATAAATATTGCAAGTAATTAATAAATAAAAGTTTATTTGAAGAAAATAAGAAAAAAATTAAATGATTGAACTTAATAAGTTGTAAAGAATTATGTATATTTTAAATAAAAAATATTTAAATAATAACATTTAAATGTTTTAAATAAATTGTTTTATAATTTTATTAGACAAAACGACAGAATTTATTTGTACTTAGTAGTAAATAAAAACAGTTGGATATAGGCCAAATATATATAATAAAGAAATTGAATAAATAAGAAAAGCATATGTACATTATTTAAGAAAAGATTTGCAGGAAAAGAAAATGAAAAATAAAAAAGACGAGAAAATAGTAAAATAATGGAATATCTTTTATTTATTTATTTATTGTTTTGAAAATTTAGAAAAAAACAAATAAATATAATTTTGTATATGTACATTTATTTTAAAAATTTTAAAAAACTTTCTTTGCATCATTAGAAATTTTTGCTTTAAATTATTTTTTAATATCGCCAAAATATCCTAACGCTTTTACATTTTATTTTCATTACCTGACCACACAGAAAAAAAAATAAATTTTTTTTCAATTTATTTATCTCTGCGTGAAATTGAATCCGGCATCTTTTCAGAATAAAAAGAAATAAATAAATGGATTAACAGGATTAACAGTGAAAGTTATGGGAAATTGATGGATTGTATATAGAAAATGTAAACATATAATTTACGCAAAATAAAAAGAATTTCCACAATACCCCCTTAACCCTGTAAAAAGCGCGAACAAACTATCCTTGTACAAACAAGCAAACAATTTATTTATTTATTCCTAGTTACATATACATTTTGTTTTTATATTCCTGTTTTTCACTTTCCACTTCATCTATGTATATTTACCTATGAATATTAATATATTTACATCCATACATATGTATGTATTGATAGTAGTTATATATTTTTCTGTGTTTTTTTTTTCTGAAACATCTGGGAAAAGATTTAATTAAAGAAAAATTCCCTTATTCAACATTAGTATTTTCTTTTTATATGTACTATTATTTGGATTTTACAGACATTAAAGAACATAAATATATTCAATTGTTGAACCATCATACTTGGATTTTATGACTAAAAATTTGGAAAGCTTGAACAGACTACAAGAAAAATATGACATTCAAAAATTGCCCAGACAAAATAAAAACAAAGTAATTTCAATTAAACTAATGAACTCAAATAAATCTAAGGCTAAATAAAGATAAACAAACTAACCAAAATGAAATAAACAAATAATTTATTTACATAATATTATAGGATACATACATAAAATCACAAATTATTTATATAATTCTTGACGTCATCTTCATCTATTGTAGTTGCTCGACGATCTCCTTGAAGTGAGGACGCCCAGAAGGATTGCCATCCCAGCAGCTCTTTATCAGCTGCCCGATGTTGACTATTGTTGAAGAAAATAATTTAACAAATTGGAATGAATTATTTAATTATTTATGTAGAGAAATTGTAATTAAATTTAAATTTTATTTAAATTTATTTTTTAATTTTAAGGTTGAAATGAATGTAAAAGATATACAAATCCTCAATAATTTAGAGGACATTCAAAATGAATTAGAAAATATTCTTTATTTATGTAAAATTTCACAATAAAATTTTAATAAACTAAAACATTTAAATTCGAGATTTAAGTTTGTTTGGATCAAGAATTTGTCTAAGTTTCATTGCCTTTTTGAAATCTCCGTTAATTTTTAATTTTCTTTGTAAAAATGCCTAAAAAAATATTTTAAAAGAAAAAATTCTTTAAAAAATCCAACTTGATCAGGTTTTAATTTTCCTTTAGCTAAATTAATTAAAACTTCATCATCCAATGAAAGTGTAACTTCTGGTTTACTTTCTGTTTCTTCAGAAAGACCAACAAACGGTGGTGAACATTTTAAATCAACAATCCATTCTCGTTTTTCAGAAGAATCAGAATTTGTAATTATAAATTTAAAACAAGATCCAATTTGTTTAACTAAATCTTCTTCCTATAAATAATTAAAGAAAAATATTTTTTATAAATTAATTTAAAAATATATATCCTTTTTTTTAACATAAAAATAAAATAATATAAATATATTATTGTTATACCTTAACTGCTCTTTCTTTAATTTCATCAAAAATAACATCACTTTTAAATTTATCAATTATATTTTCATTATTTTTAATTAATTCAGGAAATCCAAGTTTATAAATGGCAACTACCCCAGCACCTCCGATACCTTTAAAATTTAATATAAGAATAAGAGAAAGGTTATATATATGTATAGAGAAGAGTGCGAACCATTTTCGGGTGAGGGTTGGCGGTCGGGTCGAAAGACAATCCGTGACCCTACAAAAATTTTTTTTTGGGAATTTTAATTTGTAAGAAAAATTAAAGCAAAATCAAAGCAAATTAAAAAAATTTTTTTAAGAAAAAAGCAAAATTAAAAAAAAAAAGCAACACTCTCCAAACGATTCACACTTTAAAAACAAAGAAAAATAATAAAAAAAAAACAAAGTTAAACCAATATTATGTTGAAGGGCATAAACAACATTATTTACTTGACGGACTCCACATCTTTTTCTTAATTGATTACATAATTCTACTGCTTGAGCAATTCCTAAAGAAAAATAAAGTCTTAATTAATTGTAAAAACTAATACAATAAATTAATAATTGACTAAAAATAAAAAATAATCAAAAAATAAAAATTTATTAATAAATACACATAACATTAGAATAATCTTTTATTTTAACCTGTTGCTCCAATTGGATGTCCTTTACTAATTAAACCACCGCTTGGATTAATTACCCATTTTCCTCCATAAGTATTGTCCCCTTTATCAACTACTTCACCTGCTTTACCTTTAAAAAAAAGATTTTTTTAAATTAATTTTTTAATTAACCAATAGGACAAAGGCCTAAAGCTTCATAGGTAATTAATTCATTTGGAGCAAAACAATCATGTAATTCAATTACCTTTTTTAAAAAACAGAAATTAATATAGAAAATAATAAACTTGAATTTGCGAAGGATCAACACCAGTTTTGGAATAAAGACGTTCAGAAATACGTTTAATAAGATCAAATCCAACCATTTTTATATTACTTTGTTCAGAAAAAACACTTGGTTCATCTTTTAATTAATCAAGAATTAAAACATTTTTTTAAAAATTAATTTTTAACCAGTTCCTAATTCAATTCCAACAATTTCAACAGCTTGGGGTTTTAAATGAGGATTTTGTTCAATGAATTTTTCACTACAAATAATAACAGCAGCAGCACCATCACTTGTTGGTGAACATTCAAATAAACCCATATAATCATAAATCTTTTTATTATTATAATATATTAAATATTCAATTATAATAAATAGAAAAATACCTTCCTTGCGTTAACAACCTCATCTAAAGAAAATTGACGTTGAAATTGTGACTTTGTATTATGAACAGAATGTAAATGATTTTTCCAAGCAATTTTAGCAAAATGTTCTCTTGTTGTTCCTTTAGAAAAATATAAAAGAATTTTATTATTTTATTGCCATATTTTTCCATATGTTCTCTCCCAGCATTTCCAAACATTTGTGAAGTAATTGGAGCAGCTTGTAATCCATAAGTATCAGCCATTAATTGAATATGTTTTTCAACAGGTAAAGCACGGTCATCTAAATGTTCTGGAGAATTTTCTAAACTTCCAGGTTGCATCTTTTTTTAAAAAAAAAAATAAATTATTAAAAATTAAATTACCTTTTCAAAACCAACAGCAAGCATTAAATCAACATTACCACTTTCAATAATTTGTTTACAAAGAAATATACCACTAGAACCACTTGCACAAGCATTATTTAACTTTAAAAAATTATTAAAAAAATATTTGTTTTAAAAGTATTACATTAAAAATAGGAATGCCTGTGAGTCCAATCTCATATAATGCTCTCTGACCACAACAAGAACCTCCATACATATAAGAAGCAGTTGCTAAAATATTTTAAATAAATAAGTTTAATATACATAGAAGGTTAAAAATTATAAATAAAAATATTTTTTTTTAACAAAAGAGGAAGGGTGTAACAATTGTAAAATATATTTATTAGTTTATAAAAAGAAACTAGCCTTGTTGAATTTGTTCATATTTAACTCTAGCATCATTTAATGCTTCAACAACTAATAATAAATTAAATAATTTAATTATCTTTAAAAAATAAAATTACCAGCTTCTTTAACTAATTCTGGATAATCCTTACCAGAGGTAAGAGGTTTTGTAAACTTTAAAATAATAATAAATATTATTTAAATTAATTTTAAATAATAACCTTAGTCATTCCAACACCAACAATGTAAACCTTTGGCCTTTTGTGAATGGATGCATTCTGAAAAATAATTGTAATAAATAGATTAATGGAAAAATTATTTAAATTTTAAAGGGAAAATTTAATAAATATTTGTACAAATAAAATTCTTCAATTAAAATTAAGGAATTCTTTATTTACTTACTACATGATTCTGATAATCTATTGTCATCCTTTTCTTAAAAAATAATGTTTAAATAAAAAAATAATTTAAAATTTTTTATTTAAGGAAATTATTTGAAAGGAAAACATTGGCTCTACGACGGACAATTACAAGAGTAAAAATAATAATAATAAAATTTGAAAAATGCAAAACAAAATAATAATTGAAATATTTTGATTTTCTGACCCCCTACAAAGTAATCTATGTCAGGTTTTTACTACTTCTTCGTTTGGGGGCGTATACCTTAGTCTTTGTCCAACTACCTTCTATTATGTCTTTAAATTTAAATTTTTATTTTAACTATTTTTTTATTAAACAAAATGCCTAGAAAAAGGATTTGAAAATTATTTTTTATCTGGTGTATGTATAATTAAATAAATTTAAAATGACTAAAAATAATTAGTTTTTTAAATAATTAATTTAGTAAACACATGATCAATCTAATAAAGGAAACAAATTTATGTATTATAAAATAAAGATTTTCCTAAAAATAATGGAAAATATAACATAAATGTGAATGAGCGAACAAATTAATGCAAATAGAAATCAATATTATGAGAATTAAAATTGAGAATAGAAATTCAATGAGAATAAGAAAGTAAAGTTAAATTAATATTATTTCTTATCAGGTTTTTGAACAAAATAATAATAATAATATTAACCTACATAAAAATATGTATGTATGTATGTATATTCTAATATTTGAAAATATAAATTAAAAAAAATAAAATCTGGTTTTTTCTTTAAAAGTAAAATTTGTTAATTTTAAAACAATTAGAAATACATGTGCTTGTAATATGTACATATGCATAGTATGTATTTTTAAAATTCAAAAATGTGTAAAAAATTGAAAAAAATGCTGACCATTTTGTCCCACATATTTATGAAAAAGTTAGTCTTCTGTGTAGAGTTCGGAACAGGAACAGGACCTGATTATGTTTCCTGGTCCGGTTTCCAATTTTTATGTAATTTATTTATTTATTTTGATCAACGAAGTGCCTATGCCTTATATTTTTGTTTAAAAAAAGGATATTAAAATACAAATATATGAATAAATTTTTTTGTTAATAATTAAATATTTTATTTGTGCTTTCATTTTATTATTATTAAAGATTATAGTTTAAAATCTTCTCTTTAATCTATCTATAGGCAAAAGTGGCATTATTATTTCTTTTGATTTTTCTTTGGATTGAATTGTGGGGATTGTTTGTTTCCCTATTATTTCTCCACTGTTCCAACCGTTTCCAATAGGTGAAAATCTCTTATCGTCGACGGAAACGGTATGAGATTGAATGTAATCTTGATTTTTTATTTCACTGGTTGAATGAATTGCTGCATGAGTATTTACTGGGTATTTCTGATAATTCTGAAAGGATTGACCAATCGGTTGAAATAGCTTAAATTATAAGTAAATAAGTGGAAAAGAATAAAGTTCGAACATTTAAGAAATTTCCAAAGTCGAAACCTCGTTCATTTTCATATCCTAACTGAGAATTTACCCCAAAACGTTGGTTACCCAATAACAATCCATTATCATCTTAAATAATTTAGGAAAATATTTTAATTGCCGACGATCAACTTGTGCTATAACCTTAGATGTAAGTGCCACTGTTGATAAATATAAAAAATATTTATGGTAACTTACTGATAGCACCAAACCGACCGGGCCCTATATTTAATCCAAATTGCCGATCAGCTCCAAATCCAAAAATATTTCCTCCTTGGTTAAGTCCAAAACGTAAATCGCCAGTGAATGGATTACGTGTGAAACTAAATGAGCCTAAGTTTACCTGCTGAGATTGTACTGTTTTAGTAAATTAAATTTTTACAGATATATAGATGTAGTTTAACAAAAAACCTTGCACTATCAGAAAAAGAAAAAATAAAATTACTTTCTTTAAATATATTGACATAATATACATAAGATAATTATAAGGTAGACTTCGTGCTATTCTGTACCTTCAAAGTATTTATTTGATATTGATAATAATTTTGAATTATGACAAAAATAACTGCTTTCTATATGAACAATTCTATATATTAAATTACGAGAAAAGCATTCGGATAAATTTTGTGAGGAGAGAAAAATACATTAAATGACCTTGATTTACATACTTAATAAAACACATACATAATAAATTTTTGAAAAAAAAATTAAAAAGACCTGTATTCCTTCATAACATATTTATATGTATACTATTTAAAAACAAGCCAGTACAAAAATTCAATTAACAGAATAATTATATATATATATATAAAGGAAAATTTATTTAGTTTTCTGTTTAATAAAGAATTCATTATTTAGAAAAACATCCTAATAATATATATAATAATCCATTTAATTAAGGTATTAACAATATAAATATTATTTATTATTATTCTATTATGATAAATTTGGGAATTTATGGGGAAAATATAATTATAAACGAATTACTCAGAATGCACAAACTAAACAGAAATATATATATCAAAAAAACTTTTTGAAAGAAACGCTAGTCAGAGAACACGAGTAGCAGAATTGTGATGTGGCAGACGATGTAATTGCTAAAAATAAATGTTTAATGCCTAAATATTTCATTTGGTTTTAGTTGTTTTGATAAGGAAATAAATAAACTTTATTTCATCATTTCATTTACCTTGGTTTGTTCGCCCATTCTAACAAATGGCTTATGCACTTCACGAATTCGATTGGCACCACCATAGTGAAGACGGTCCCAGCAGGCCTCACAATAATATTGGAGACAGCAAACATCACCACAAAAATAAGGAGCATAACGGTCTTGACAAAGTTTTCCATGACAGTTATCACACATTTGGTCATTCACTACGTATGGCTTAATCTCAACCTTAAATATTTAAAAATATAAAATCTATTAAATAATAAAAAATACTCGTTTAGTGCTATCAGAATGTGGAATATTCACAAAACGACCAGCCATAGCTGCCACATATGATTTGAAAGTATTGAAAGTAACTCTGGCAGCTCCCTTTGGATATTTCATCTCTGGATCCACATCAATTCCTGCATAGCAAACTGATCCATAATGACTTTCAAGAACAAAAGCTAATTCGTTAGCCTTCGTTGGTCGTGGCACTCCACCGATGAAGATCTGAATAAAAAAATAATTTCTAAGATATATCAAATAATAGCTAAAGAACAGTGCGACGTGGATCCAAAAAGCTAGAAGGTCGAGGCATATAATCCATATCTGTCAAACGCCATGGCCGAATTTGTACTGGCTTTTCACGCACAGTTTTGCTAGATAAGAGCATATAATAACGATCTCCTTCACGATAACATTTTGAGATGAGTCGTTGCACAAAAACTTCTTCAAGGTAAATAAGAAATGCATAACCAGTAACCTGCTTGCTCGAAGCTAAAATTAAGATTAGATAATATGAAAAAATGTTCTTTACGATGTTCTTTCTTCACAGCATAAGAAAAATCCATAGAACGGCATGGCCAATCCACAAGCAAAGCACCAAATCTTTAAAATATAAAGGAAAGAAATTCGTTAATGTCTTCTAAAATTTAACATACTTTTGAAAAGTTTGCTTAACCTCGATCTCTGTTATGTCAATTGGTAAGCCACCAACAAAAACTTTTCTTGAAAATACTTCATTATCACAAAACATTGGTAAAAAAGATGGGAATGGGTGAGCAATTTTCTTAAATTTAATAAGAATAAAACAAAACTAAAAAAGGTAAAAATAAATTAAATTAAATAAGGAAAATTTTATTTATTTTAAAAATCAAACAAAAATATACATAAATATTTATATTTTTTTAATTGGCAAAATGTTATTTATCATACAGTAAATATGTAATGTTAGTAAATTTATTTAATTAAAAATTGTTATTAAAAAAATTTAATCCAAAAAAAGTTTTACATGATTTATTAACTAGTTTATTCATTTATTTCCTATTCCGAATGAATGATCAAATCTGTTGATTTAATTATTTATATAATACATTAAACATTGTTTATTAGTTATTGTGATATTTTTATACATAAATTCCTCAAATGTTTAAAACTGTTCTCATTTATTTTTTATTGTTTTTACTAAAATTTTCATTAATTTGTTGTCAATTATTTCCATTGATTCAAAGCTCAAATCAACAATTATTTACAGGGTAATTTTTTAAGGATTTTGAATTAAAAAAAAAATATTTTGGAAAGAAAAATAATTTAAAAAGAATATTTTATGAATTAAAAATAATTTTATTCAACAAAGTAAGGGAAAATCTATTGAGGTTCGATTGTTAGATGAAGAAGAATTAATTTCGACTGCAACAACAATAATTAGTTAAACTTATAAAATTTGTATTTTTTAAAATATGTATTAAATAGAATCTACAAATTCAATGGCAATAGGTTTAAATGAAAATGCATTAAATCCTGAAGGTCGTGAGAGCTTAAGACAACAATTATTGTATGGAGAAGATGATAAAGAATTAGATGAAATGTTAAGAAAGGTTGAAAATATTGCTAAACAGGGCGGTGGTTTGTAAGAAAGACTTTTTAATTAATGTAGTATTTAATTTAAAGTTAAACCTTTGCCTTCGGGTGTTTTAGAATCAATGTTAACTAAAAGTGCCTATGATCCTAGAAGTGTTCCTCAGTTTCATGGTCGTCCTGTTGAAGTCCGTGTTGGTATATTTGTTCAATCAATTGCTAATTTTCAATTAGCTACAATGGTTATTTTAATATTAAAAAATAAAAAGCTTTTATTAATTTTGAGGATTATGACATGGATTGTTGGCTAAGAATGAGTTGGAGAGATCCTCGTTTAGCATTAAATCTTAGTACACCAATTCTAATTAATGATGAAATATTTTTAAAGTTTTTTTATTTCTTTTTCAAATATTTAAATTTTTTTTAAAAGGAAAATTTGGAGGCCAGATATGCATTTTGTAAATGCTCGTAATTCTTTATTTCACAGAGTTACTAGGCTTAATTTTTATGCTTTTATATTTCCAATGAGTGGAAAAGTATTCTTTGAAGCACGTTTATATGTTAAACCAAAAAGTCAATTAGTTTTATGTAAATATCCACATGACAGTCAAATACTTCAATTACGTATTAGTTCTAGTAATTTTAATTAAATTAAATTTAAAAAATTAATTAATTAATTAGTTGCTTCAACAAATAATTCTGTTAGGTAATTATTAATATTATTAATCTTTAAATAATTATTAGTTTACGTTGGTTTTCTCATCAATCTGATGCCATTCGTATTCATGGCCGTCTACAATTACCTGAATTATACATTGTTGGTTTAGAAAATAAAAATTGTCAAAGTCAAAGAAAAACTGGTTATAGAATTATTTTTAAATTAATTATAAAATTAAAGGAAATTTCTCTTGCTTAGAGGCACGTTTTTTGATGAAACGTAGTATTGGTTATCATTTATGGCAAACATATGTACCTACAGCAACATGTTTAATGTTCTTTCTTTTTTAATTTATTTATATTTTTAGGTGTTTTATTCTCTTGGATAAGTGTTTGGTTACCAGAAGAATTTGTTGAGGGACGTGTTTTTGTTGCTTTAACTGTTTTTTTAACACTTAGGTAATTAATTATAAATATTAAAAATTAATTTATAAAAAATATTTTTAGTGCAGAAAGTAGTTCTGCAAAAGAAACATTACCAAGAGTATTTATTTATTTATCTACAAATATATATATTTTTTAAAAATATTTATTTATTTTTTAGGTTTCTTATGTAAAAGCAATTGATGTTTGGTTCGGATTTACTTCTGTTTTTGTTTTTGTAATTTTAATAATTTAAACTTTATAATTTTAAAAATTAGTTCACAATGTTACAGGCTTTAATTGTTATTGGATTTGAACATAGAAGCCGTCAATTGGTTTTAAAATTGAAATAATAATTAAAATAAATTTTTTCAGAAAAAAATAATTAAAGAAAAAGCCAGTGAAATAAGTGCTTATAAAATTTCTATTCTTTTATCAGATAGTCAATTACATCACAGAAATGCTCTGAGACTTGATACGTTTTTTAAAGTAATAATTATAATAAATTAATATTCTTATAAGTAATATTTAATTTTAAAGGTTATGTACCCAGTTATTTTTTTTATTTTTCTTTTTATTTATGTTTTTGTGGTAATAGAAGGAGATGAAAATAAATGTATTCAAAATGAAGTAAATCAATTAAATAATCAAATACATAATGAACTTTAAAAATTTATTATAAAAATATAGAAATCTTTATATAAACTACAAAATGTTTAAAAAGGGTCCTTTTTTGTTATACTAACACTTTCACAAAGTTTTATCTAAAATATAGGTATGCATAACAAAATAACACCTTTTAATGGTTAAAGACTAATCACAGTAATATTATTTTTGTTTATTTGTTTTTTATTTAATAGACAATTAATGATTTCTCATAAAGGTCAGAAACTGAATCAAAATCAATTTCACGTGGTGATATCGGATTTGAACGAAAAGAATTAAGTGCCGCATCTGCTAATTTACTAACTGATCCTCTGTCAAATCCCATTTGTTTCAGACCATTAGGGCAACCAAAATCAGACATAAATGACCTTAGTTGATCAGCTAACACATTTCCTATCATATCAGTACTTGCTGTAATCTAATATAATATTTGAATATTTTAAATAGAATATTTAAAATACAGATAAATTAGATCCCAATAATTGACTAGCTTCTAAATGTCTTTGGGGGTCAGCACATGTTGTGAAGAGAAAATCAGCAGGTGCTGTACAGACAACAGACAAACCATGAGGAATAAGAGCATGTTCTTTTGAATAGTTTTGATCAAAATATGATTTTCCTTGAGAACTTATTGGATAAGAAAGTCCATGACATAGATGAACACCCTTTTTATTTAAATTAAAGTAATTAATTAAAAAATAATCACAGCATTTCCAAAACCCATTCCTGCAAATGAACTGGCCATCATCATGTGAGTACGTGCTTCTTCATCATCTGGATTAAAAATGGAACGACGAAAATATTTTCGAACACTTTGAAGTGCTTCCCTTACCCAAACATCACTAATCTTTAAATAAAAATTATTTATTTTTTTAAAAATTAAAAAAAAATTAACAGGATTTGATCCTTGATAAACAGGTCGAATATCTGGACGTAATGGACGTGGAGAGCGTTTTGTATAAGGCTTTGCTGTATATGATTCTAGAGCATGACAAAGAACATCAAAACCGCTATAAATGGCCACATTTCTAGGCATTGACATAACATTTAAAGGATCAATTATTGCCAAATTAGGTTTAATACAACGAAGTCTAATGCCTGTTTTACATTGTTTTTCAGGAATATCAATAATTGAAACTCCAGTTGTTTCACTACCAGTACCAGCAGTTGTTGGTATCTAAATAGTTTGAAATAAAAAATATAAAAAAAAGAAACAGCAATAAGTGGAAGCATTGGTTTAGTAGGAATAAGTCCATGTCCAAA
Organism: Meloidogyne exigua; assembly: GCA_018905775.1. Lineage (NCBI taxonomy): Eukaryota > Metazoa > Nematoda > Chromadorea > Rhabditida > Meloidogynidae > Meloidogyne > Meloidogyne exigua. The sequence continues at coordinate 1,280,337 of JAGUQR010000009.1, read as the reverse complement.
TGGTTTCTGGACAAAATCAAAAAAATCAGCCTCGGAATTATTTGCATATAAAGCTGCTGCCTTAAAGAATTTTTAAAAATAAAATTAATTTATAAAATATAAATACTTTTGCTGTATCAATAACAGATCCACCACCAACAGCCAAAAAACAATCATATGACTTTTTTCTGGCAAAATCAATCGCAGCTTGCATACCTAATGAAACAAAATAATTTAAAATTTGTTTAGATAAAAACTTTTTTGTGAAGGTTCACATTTAATTTCATCAAAAACATCAAAATTAATGCTTAAACGAGTTAAAGAACTTGCAGTATTTCTTAAAAAAAATTATTTTTATAAAAAAATTAAATTAAATTTACATAAAAGCAATTGTTTTTACAACATTTTTATCTGTTAGAATTAAAGGATTTTTTGCTCCAAATATCTGAACATCATAACCAACTTCTAAAGTAACTCCTTTACCAAAACGTAGAGTAGAACTAAATGCTTCAAATGCATATTCAAAATCCTCTGTTTCCCCACCTATTTAAAATAATAGAAGAAAATATTTTAATAAAATTACTTGAAGGACAAGCACAACCACCAATATTAGCCAATTGAAGGATATTTGATTTATTAAAAGTTAAATTAGTGAAAAGAGAAAATTTATTAATAAAGGTTTTTTTAATTAAAAAATTCATTTTCTTTATATAACAAAATTAATATATTCTAGAAAATATTAAAAATAAGTCTAATTGTAAGTAAATAATTATGAAGAAATTCTTTCAAATAATTTAAAATATTTTTCAAAATAAAAAGTAATTTTTCTTAAAATATTAATTTAAATAATTCTTCAACGTAAAAAAGAAAATTAACAAACAAATATGTTCTTTTTATTAAATAATCTCAAAACTGTTTTTATCATTTCTTTTTGAACCTTTTTTCCTTCCACCAAATCCATATTTTTGATCTCTTGTTTTTCTACTAATTTTCTTTTTCTATAATTAAATAAATATATTTATTTATTATTTCTAATTTAAAAAAAACCTTTGAAATTCCTTTCTTTTTGTCGTATTTCGAATTTTTTAAAATTTCTTCTAATGGCTCTTTATTTCCTTTTTTATGCTTTTTTGTAGCTTCTAATATTTTTTTTTTTGATTTTAATTTTTGTTCTTCACGTGACTTTTGCACTTTACGAGCAAACTTTCGTTCATCACGTAATCTGAATTTAAATATATTTCTTTATAAAAAATTAAATTTTAAACCTTCTTGCATTTTCCTTGCGTTCTTTAATGTTTTTTGTTTGAATAATTTTTCGTCTAATACGATCCATTTGATTATCTCCTTTTGCCATTTCAGCAAAATAATCAGAAGGTCGATTAATTTGAATAGAAAGATTCTTAAGAATTTGTTTTGCCTTTTTAACAGAATCAAGACTTTGTTTATAACTAAAAATTATTTAAATAATTTATTCAAACCAAATTAATGTATTATTTAAATTAAATTATTAAAATAAAAAAACAAACAAAGCAGCCTCTCTCTCCAAGTCTTGATCAACTAGATGGTTATAGCAAAGTTCTGGAGAAAATTCCATATGTAAAGTTTCTATCCAATTTTTTTTATTAATAAATGTTCCCATTTTTCTCAACATTTCTTCCTTAAAGAATTAAAATTTACCTTTATTTAAACAAAAATATTAAAAGAAACCTTTTTATAAATAGGTTCTTTCTTTTTAATTGTTGAAATAAATAATCCAGAATTATTTAAAAGTCCTTGTTTGAAAGCAATTTGTAACTAAAAATATTTATTTAAAATAAAATAATTAAAATAAATTAAAACTTCATCATCATCTTCATTATCAAAAATATTCTTTTTGTTAATATCTGAATTATCTTGTTCTAGTTCATCAACATTAAAATAATCAGAGGATGAGGACATCTTAATTTATAAATTAAGCTTTATTTATCCATAAAATTTTTAATTTTTTGTAAAGATTAATTTTCTTTCCTCTCTTTTCTCTTATTTTTCTTATTTTGGAAAATGTCGAAAAACCAACTAAATTAAATGGTCAGGCGTAAAAACTGCCGAACTTTTGAATTCTAAACATTTTAAAGTTTTGTGAAGAGAAGGTTTTTTAAATTTATTTTATGATAATAATTCCTTTTTCTTGTACCTGATCTGAATCTTATAATAATAAAATACTTTGGCATTCAAATCTTCTAAATCCAGAAAACAGAAATTGAAATAATCAGAATCTAAAACTTATTTACTCTTCTACTCTTAAGCCAATCTACCATTTGGTTGGTAGCTCTTTTCATTTTATTTTTGTTCATTAATTTTGCTCAATTGATTGTTTTTACATATATATTTTACTCAAAGCTGGTGCTAGTTAAGGTCTTTAGCCTAACTTCCGTTTTCTGTTTTACTACTAAAATTGATTTGCCGAAGGGTCAAAAGAAGGGGATTTTTTCTACCAACAAAATGAAGATAAAATATACGAGAAAAGGTTGGGAAAGAATTGTTATATAAAATAGAGAAGAAACTGAGAAGATAAAAGAGGAAATGGTCAAGAAAAGCTACAGAATTTAGTGAAATTAATAAGAGAGAAATGAACAAAAAAAAAAGCTAAAGAAATTTAGTAAAGCATTAAATAAAGGGACAGCTGCCACCACCACTACTATTTTTAGCTTTATGGACTTATTGTCAGTTATTGGACTAAAATAAATTTTCCTCTCATTTTGGCTTCTTCTTTTCATTATTTTAGTTACAGATTTATTATATTCTCTTTTGCTTAAATATTTTTATTCATCTTTAACTGACCATGACTAACTGACCCCAAGGGTATCTCAGAATTGGGCACTTCTTTTTAGTCTTTTTTTTTTTTAAGGGAAAATATTTTGGCATACATAGACTTACTTTAAACTATTTATATCCTTAACTAAAAATAAAACCATTTTAGTTTAACTGAATATATTTAAACTTATTTAACTATTATTTTATTTAACGATAAAATCCTAACATTTACATATTTTTAATAATTTAATAAATAATTAATTTATTTATTTTTTTAATAATTTATAAAACCTTTGGTTATCAACAAATATTAAATATTATAATTTTTAATCTTTATATTTTTTCTATTTTATTTGTTTGTTTATTGAACAGTCAATTTTCGATAAGTATTTTTAATGGGGTCAACACCCAAAACAAACCCTTAAAAAGAGTTTTTTTTATTTATTAAATTCATTTTAATATATTTAAAAAGAAAATGCTTTTAAATTATTTTAGTTTTTATTTATTTTTTAAAATAATATATATTTAGACATATATTTTGGTTTCCTTGACAACAAATTTAAATTAAAACAAATATTTTAATTGACTAAATTAATAATTTTTATTTTTATATCAAATAAATTTTTAAATAAAATTCTGTTCATCTTTTCTTTTAATTTTTAGTTAATTTTAATTTTGAATAATCTTTTATTTTTTTTAAATACCTATCCTATATTTAGTTATTTATTTAGTCAATTTATGTACTAATCCGTCAAAATTTTTTTTAAAAAGTAAAAATAAAATAAAACAACAACTGGCATTTTTATTTATAAAATGTTATTTTTTAATATTAAATATCCAAATAAAAAAATCTATTTATTTGCTACATTTTTTGAGTTCAGATATTATTTTTTAAATTATTTTTATTTTTTTAAGTATTAATATTTAAAAGAATTAATTATCCAATAAATATTTTTATGAAAAATAATTTTTAATAATAGTTAAAAAGAAATTAAATAAATTCACAATAATAAATACATTACAATCAATTTAAATTTATTTTTCAATTGAATTGTTCAGTCCATTAATAAAAACTTTTTTTTGAGGGAATTTATTGGTGAATGAATAGAGAGAAAGAGAAAAAGAATTACCTCAAATATTTTATTTATACATAATTAAAATATTTATTTTAAATACCTTTTTCTCTCTCTCTTTTTTTTTTAATTTTTATTCTTGTTTTTAAGTATTTTTACTATTAAATTTAGTTTAAAAATTAAATATTGATTTTATTTATTTTTTGGCAACTTTTTTGTTTTCATTTTTATTAAAAAATTATTTTATTTTTTTTTCTTTTTTAGAAATTATTTTTATCTGAAAAAAGCAATAAATCCTTTTTTTTATTTTTGTCTTCAGTTTTTCGCTAAATAGGGCCACACAACAAACTTTAAACATTACCAGAAAATTTCTAGCCAAAAATAAATAAATAAAAACCTTCGCCGACACCTCCGATCAATTTATCTATCTACCCAAATATTTCCATCACAAATTCTGTACTTTCTTTTTTTGAAGTCTCCAGAATTTTAAATACTAAATATTAATTGGGAAAAAAGTAATAAAATAAAAGAATTAAAAATAAAGCAATTAAATTATTTTATTTATTTATTTTTAGATAATTAATTAATTAAATTAATATTTAAATATTTACATAATTTCTTCTAAATATTTATTTTAAAAAATGGATAAGGTTAGAAAATTTAAAAATTAATTTTCTTTTACTATTAGTTACAAACAAAACTTCGAATTAAAAATGAATTAGGACGTGCTTTATTAGGAGAATTTCTTGGAACATTTATTCTTGTTTTAAGTATTTCTTGTGTTTGTGCACAAGCAATATTACCAAAACCTGGACTTAATCAAACAATTGGAATTAATTTAGGTGTTGGTTTAGGTATAGCATTTGGTGTAGCTATTTGTGCTAAAATATCTGGTAAATTTAAATGTTTTTAAATGTTTATTAAAATTTAAATAAAGGTGGACATATAAATCCAGCAGTTTCTTTAATGTTTTTAAGTTTTAAACAATTGGCACCAATTCGTTTTGTTTTTTATTCATTAGTTCAATTACTTGGTGCTTTTTTTGGTGCTGCTATTGCTTATTTAGTTTATTGTGGTAATTCTTAATTTAAATTATTTAAAAATTATTTATTTATTTTTTGATGCAATTAATAAATTTGATGGAGGAACTCGTCAGGTTTATGGAATAAAAGCAACTGCCCATATATTTGCCTCATATTCTTCTCCCCATTTGGGAATATTTAATGGATTTATTGACCAAATAATTTCTACAGCTGTATTTTGTCTTTTAATTGCTCATATTACTGATAAACGTAATCATTATCCAAATTGGGTACAACCATTTTTAATTGGAACTTCTTTTGTTCTTGTAGGAACTTGCTTTGCTTATAATGCTGGGTAAATAAATAATTAATTTTATTTAATTTATTTAAAAGTTATCCATGTAATCCAGCACGTGATTTTGGTCCACGTTTGTTTACATTAATTATTGGTTATGGATGGCAAGTTTTTTCGTATGTTTTAATTAATTTTAATTAATTAATTAATTTTAATTAATTTATTTAGATATAATAATTATGGATGGTTTTGGATTCCAATTATTGCCCCTTTTATTGGAGCTCTCTTAGGTTAATTAATTTTTATTTTTTTAATATAAATAATTAGGTGCCTGGATTCACCAATTTTTTATTGGAATTCATGTTCCAGCTGATGAACAATATGAAATAGTTACTACAACAATAACTACTTCACAACATCAACGAGAAATGCAACCATTAGCACCAACAAAAGAGTTAATTAATTAATAATTAATTAATTTAAAAATAAATAAATTAATTTATAGAGCTTCACCACACACTGAAACACAACCATAAAAAGAAATAATTAAATAAAATTAAAGCAATTTTAAAAAAATAATCATTTTTTCCCCAGTTTTTTAAAAATATTTTTGTTAAAATTTTAATAATTAAAAGAAAATTAAATTTAAAATAATTAAAAAATTTAGAGTCATTTATTTTGATTCTAAATATTACTAAACTTAATCATTTTATTTTAAAATTAATAAAATATTACTTTTCTATTTATTTTTATTTAATAATTAATTCATTTAAATTATTTATTTTTAAGTAGATTTTATATTACAAAAAAAGAAAAGATCTTTAAAAAAAGGAACTAATTATTAAATAAATATATATATACATAAAGTATTATAATAACCTTCAATTCTAATTAATTTGACCTAAAAAATATTTAAGTGTTTTTGGAGATATAAATATAAATATTTTCGCATTTTCTTCTTCTTCTTTTTTTTCTTCTTTAAATAAAATGTTTTTAATATTTTTAATTTTTATTATTTTAATAAAACAAAGAATTAATTATTGTATTATTTATAATCAAAATACTTGTTGTGGTTATTATTTACCTACTGGAACTAGATGGAATATGGGAATTAATCCTTTAACAAATCAACCAGAAAATGGAAATATTGGTTGGGGGAATAATATTGCAGCATTTTTTTTTAATTTGTAAAACTTGTAATAGATCTGGATAAATTTAAATTTAATTAAATACAAAATATATATAAGGCAATTAAATATTATAAAAGAAATATCACAATAAAAATATATATTAATTAATTTAATGTAATTCAGTTAACATTAATTGAGGATTTTCAAATAATTGTTTAACTCTATTACTAAAATGAGCTAAAGTTGCCCCATCAATAATCTTAAATTAAAATTAAATTAAATTTAAATTAATTAAATACTCTATGATCAGCTGCCCAACAAATATTAACAATTCTTTTATTTTTTAATATATTTTCAGAATCATCAAAAATTGCAATATTTTTAATTTTTCCAATTGCTCCAATGGCTACTTGTGGTGGAAATATTATTGGAGACATAAAACTTCCTCCAATCTAAATATTTAATTTTAAAATAATATTTTCTTTAAAAAATAAACTGATCCAATATTTGAAATTGTAAATGTTCCATCCAACATATCATTAGGTAAAAACATTCCTTTTTTACCTTTTTCTTTTAAATCATTTAATTCTGAAGCAATTTGCCAAATATTTTTATTTTCACAATTTTTAATATTTGGTACAGCTAAACCATTTGGAGTATTAATTGCAACAGAAATATTATGAAAATTCTTTTTTTTTTAATTTAATTTAATTAAAATTAAATATAAAAAAATTACCTTTAAAATTATATTTTCATTAATTAAATCTAAAGAAGAATTTAAAATTGGAAAATCAAAAAGTGCCATTGAAATTATTTTAATAAAAAAAGGTAAATATCCAAAATTAATATTTTCTTCTTTTTTATTTTTTAATATTACTTCCTTTGCTTTAATTAATTCTTCAATTAAAACCTCATCTCCATAAACAAAATGTGGAATTGTTAAAGATTCAGTCATTGTTTTAAACATTGAACGAGTATATCCACGTATTGGAATTTTTGTTATTTTATTATTTTCTAAATATTTTTAAATAAAAAAAAATAAAATTAAAACCTTTATAATTATTTAATTTATTTCCTTTTTCAATTATTTTCAAAATATCTTCTTTTAAAATTCTTCCATTTGGTCCAGTTCCTTTAATTTCAGATAAATTAATTTTATATTCATTTATTAATCTTCTAACTGCTGGTGAAGCTAATATTTTATTTGAATTATTTTCTATAATTTTTTCTTCTATTAAAATTAAAATAATTAAATTAAATTAATTAAACCTTTATTCTCTGGTTCTAAAATATTTTTTTGATCTTCTTCAGATAATTCAACATCTAATAAAACTTCTCCAACTTTAGCAATATCATCAGACTGAAAATATCTTTAAAATTAAATTATTTAAAATTAATTAATTAAATAAACAATTTATTTATAATTCCACTATATCGACTAGTTATTGTTACTAAAGCTTTATCACTTTGTACTGAACAAATTTCATCAAATTCATTTACATAATCTCCAACTTTTACATGCCTAAATAATTAAATAATTATTAATTAATTATTTAATTAATTAACCATTCTTTTAATTGAACTTCAGCAATACCTTCTCCAATATCTGATAATTTAAAATTAACTAATTTTCCAAAATAAATATTTGTTGTATGTAAATAATTAAATTGATAATTTAATAATGAAGTTTTATTAATTAACCGTAAAAAATTCATCAAAAATTATAAATAATTATTTTAATAATTATTTTAATTATATTAAAAATCCGAACAAAAATATTAAAAATTTTTTAAATAAATATTTATTTAAAAAGAATTTTCTAAATTAATTAATTAGAATATATATACATACATATTCGCAAGTATATATAAAATAATTAATAACAACACTCTCCAAACAAATATATACATAGCTTAACATTTAATAAAAATTGTATATATTATATATACAGAGTATGTATATGTATATACTATGTATATTAAAATAATCATGTGACTCTCTTAACATGTGAGGAATATTTTAGGTATTTATTGCTTGGAATTACTACATACATAGCTACAAAAAGAGCTTTTTCTCAATACTTTTTTTTAAATCAATATAAATACATTAATATTAAATAAATAATTATTTTATATATTTTATTAGAGTGTTATGAGGAGTTTTTGTGGATTACTGACAGAATCTTCCCCGTCATTAATTTCGGGATTAAAAGGACAAATTCAACAAAACTTTCGTGACGAAATAATGGAAAATCTTCAAAAACTTATTGATTCCCATCAAAAAGCAGAATTAGATCAACAACCAGGATGTTCTTCTTCAATTTTAAATAATAATGGATCTCATAAAAATAATAATAATGGAAATTCTTTAAATTTTCCAATTTTTGGATTGGATTCAAATTCATCAATTCTTAAATCAACAATTGTTGGAGGTTATTTTTGAAATAAATTATTTTTAATTTTTTAATTAATAAAAAGGTCAACTTTTATCATGTTTTGTTATTGGAGGGGAATGCCGTTTATGTTTTCCACAAATGAGAGCTATTTGTCTTGGAGATATTCCAACATATAAAATTGATGAAATGATGAAGAATTTGGCAATAATAAATCCTCATTCAAGTGAAGAACAATTAAATGTTTTAAAAAGAAATCAAATTGTACCTTCATATCTTCCAAAGTATTTTTAACTATTAAAATTTTAAAAAATAAATAAAAGATGTGAATTAATAACAAAAACAAATGCTGAAAGGTTAATTGCTATGTTAAAATTAACTGGATCTCCTGCTCCTTTTGATTTTTTAAATAATCAATTAAGAAGTTTATTATTTCCATTAAAAGTAGCCCATGACTGTTTTGGTGGTTGTTGTGGATATCTTTACCCAACATTTTCACCAAATCCTTGTTTAGAATGTAAAACTTGTCATCAAATGTTTAAACCTGAGGATTTTTGTAAACACACACATAAACCAACAGATGGAAAGAATACTTGTTTTTGGGGATTTGATACAACAAATTGGCCATATTATATTAGAATTGATGATGAGAATAATTCAGATGATGATAATTTAATATTTACTAGAAATAATTCAATAGAAGAAGAAGAGAACAGATTAGCAATTTTTATTAAGAATTATTTGGCAAGACAACAACAACAACAACAAATTATTACATAACAAAAAATATCCTAATATATATCCTTCAATTACACTTTTTAATTAAAAAATATTTTAACAATGAGTCGGGCATTTTCATTAAATTTTTAAAACATACATAGTATTAATATATTTTCTTTTTAATTAAATAAAACTTTTATATAATTATATAGTTATTTTCTAAGAATGTTATTTTATCTGCTATAGAGTGAATAGACTAAGAAATATGTATTGTCAATAAAATTATTGAATTATAATGGTCTTATTAAAAAACAAATGTTTTTTTTTTGTCAAATCTGATAAATTAATTTATTGTTGATAGGATTATGTGTACATACATATGTGAGATGAACTATAATAACCACTAATTTTGTTTAAAAAACATAAACTCCTTGATTTTTTTCTATTTATTTGTACAAAAAAGGAAATACATAAGACTGTTAAAATACTTTTTTTAAAACCTTTAATATATAAAAACATTTAATTTAAATTAATTAAATTATAACTCCGGTCTCACTCATTATAGCAAAGTTCAATAATTTCTCTGCTTCTTCAGTATCAATATGGTGGTTTTGTCTGCTTTGTTTCTTTCTTCAATTCAAGTTAGCCTTCCATTTCTGATGCTGCCATTTCTGATTATTACAATGATTTTGTTCTGTACAAAGAAGGTATGAATTAAAGTTCTATTTTTTAAAATTAATTTTTATTAAAATTTTATATCTTTAGAAGAAGAATGCGAAGGCACTCAATACGACTACTGTAAAGGCCAAAAAACGTAAAGTATTGTGTTAATACTAAATTTATTAACAAATTTTTTAGCTCCACCAAATGCTCGTGAAGATGAACCAAGAAAGGAAGGTGTTGCTACTGGCAAGGATTATCAAACGTTGTGCAATTTGGATGCAGATATCTTCTTAAAAGAACAGAATAAAAAGGGTGCCACTCAGAAAACGGTTAGCGTTATTTCTAAAGACAAAACAACCAAAGCAAAAGCCGGAGATGATAAGAAGGATTCAAAAGACAAGAAGGTAATAGATATTTTATTGAATTCATAATTTTCTTCACTTAAAGGATGAAGCAGCGAAGGATGCAGGTAAATCTGCCAAAGAAGCAGCAAAGGAGGGAGCTAAATCTGCTAAAGATGCGGCAAAGGAGGGAGGTAAATCTGCTAAAGATGCAGAAAAGGAGGGAGGTAAATCTGCTAAAAAGTCTGTAGTCAAAGACCAAGCAGCAAAAGGACCGTCACCAGATAATATTAAAGATGACAAAAAAGAAAAGGCAAATGAAGAGAAGCAGAAGCGGGGTGAGACTGAAACGGCTGAAAAACCGAAGGAACCTGCAGCAGATGATCAAGGAGGGGATAACTATGAGTCTTTGGACAATCTTGACAAACCAAAATAAATTGTAGTTGGAGAAGGAAATAAAGGAAGTAAAATTGAGAAAATAAATTTGTAATATTTGTGTTGATTGTATTAATATATATATTCTTCTTTCTCTCTCTCTCTCTCCTAAATTAATAACTACATAGTATATATTTTGTTGTAAATGTAAATATACAGTGCTCCACATAACTATAACTCCACACTAAATATCCTTATTTCCGTGGAATAAACGTTCAATATCCATTCAAATTTGTAGCAATAGTGAAAAATAAGCTTAAAAAATTAAATTAGAGAATAATTTTGATATATCTCTGTTTAAAGGCAGATTAAGGCCAAAATCACTTTTTTAACCTCCACAAAACTATAGTTCCACCTTGGTTATCTTTTTATAGAGCTATGGAAAAAGTCTACAAAAATTATTTTAAACTTAGCTATCGATAGCTAAATTAATAACAAAAGAAGAGGTTCCATTTTCACATCCATCATCAAAATCTCAAATCCTCAAAATCAACGTAAAATAGGGGTATTTTGCTTCAAAAAATATTTTCGACCCCCTAGGGGTTGTAATAATTTTTTATTTTATGCTCATCTGAAAGCCCTTGAAATTTACTATAAGAATATTAAAGTCAAATTTTACAAAAAAAAATTAGAATGAGACAGTAATGAATTGAATGCGGGATGCACCAGAAAACTCATTTTTAGGGGAAAATTGAGGGCTATTAGTGCCTCATGAATTTAACACCTTTTATCTCGGTGGAAAATTTTTTCTTCTAAAAAGTATTATAAGTTTCCTGTAGTAAATTTCAAGGGCTTTCAGATGAGCATAAAATAAAAAATTATTACAACCCCTAAGGGGTTGAAAATATTTTTTGAAGCAAAATACCTCTATTTTACGTTGATTTTGAGGATTTGAGATTTTGATGATGGATGTGAAAATGGAACCTCTTCTTTTGTTATTAATTTAGCTATCGATAGCTAAGTTTAAAATAATTTTTGTAGACTTTTTCCATAGCTCTATAAAAAGATAACCAAGGTGGAACTATAGTTTTGTGGAGGTTAAAAAAGTGATTTTGGCCTTAATCTGCCTTTAAACAGAGATATATCAAAATTATTCTCTAATTTAATTTTTTAAGCTTATTTTTCACTATTGCTACAAATTTGAATGGATATTGAACGTTTATTCCACGGAAATAAGGATATTTAGTGTGGAGTTATAGTTATGTGGAGCACTGTATATATAAATTGTTATAATTTTAATTAATTTTTAAAAATTAATTAATAAGTTTATTTCTATTATTCTTAATTCTAGTAATATTTTGAGCATCAGATATAAGAAAATCTAAATCATTTAATACTTGATGTATTTGTATTGGTGATGCCTAATATTATTTAAAAGAATATATTTAAATTAAAATATTTAATTATTAATACATTAAATTCTTTTGCAACAACTTCTAAAACATTTGAAAGTCTCATTTGTTTACGACCAAACCAAACCTTTAAATAAAATTTATTTAATTTTAAATTAAATAAATAAAAACCTGAATATTTCTAGCATTTCTAAATTGTCTTTTTTTATAACAAAATATTTTTAATAACCAATCTCTAACAAATTGAAACCAAACCCCCATAGCTATAATACCCAAACTAAGAAGAGAAATAAGTATTATTAATTTTATAGGATTTCCTTCTGTATTTGGAAATAAATCACCAAAACCTAAAGTAGTAAAACTAACAACAGAAAAATAAAGATGATCAGAATGTAAAAGAGGAATATTTTTTGATGATAATAATAATGCTGATCCAAAAAGACATAAAATAAAAATAGTTATTGTTAATAATAAAGGTAATCTTCTATTTTGTTGTCCAATTGAATGTGAATGAAATTTCTTTAATTTAATTTTAATTTTTAAATATTAATTACCTTATATCTTAAAGAAAGTGAAAGAGTAATATAAGCTTTTGTTAAATGTTTTCCCATATTAGCTAATGTTAACATACAAAGTGGAATACCCAAAGGAGCATAAATCATTGTAAAAAGTAAAGAAATTGATGTTGATGGTTTAATATTTCCATAACCTTTTCTTTTTATTTTTTTAAAAATTATTTTAATTTTAAATTAACCAATGGTTGTTAAAGTTCCAAAACAAAAAAGAAATAATTCAGTAAAAGGATATTCTTTAAGATTTTCATCCAATAAACGATAACAAAAAACACCAAATAATAAATAAATATATAATAATAAAGGTACAGCTAATTGAGGACCTATAAGTAGAAGTAACTAAAAACAATTAATTAATTAATTAAAAATAAATAAATTCCTTACTCTTTTCCCTTTTTCCTTAAATTTAAATTTAATTCCATTTTTTTCAAAATAATTATTAAAATTTTCATTATTAATTTTTTCTAATGATTTAGTAGCCATTAAATAATAATAAGAAAAAAAATCACGTAATTAATCAATAAATAAATAAAAAGAATGTGAATATAATTAAATTAATTTTTTTTTTCATTTTATTTAAAAAAAATGATAAAATTAAAAAATGAATGAAATTAATGAGAATGTAAATATTTATTTAAATAATTATACAACATTTTCTTTTATGTACAGCTACTAATTCATTTGTTGTTAAACTATTATTATTTGTATTATTTAAATTATTATTTTGTTGTTGAAAACTTTTAATTGTTGAAGAAGGCCTTCTACTAATATTAATTTTATTAAGTTTTACCTTTTTTTTTAAATATAAAATTAATTAAATATTCTAAATTAAATATTAATACTTGTTCAAGAAGAATTTCAACATCTGGCCAATCAATTGAATTATTACATAAATATGAATATAAAATTTGGCCTTCACGATTAAGTAAAATACAACCACTTTGTTGTTCTCCTTCTCCTATTTCATTTATTTTTTTATTATTAGAGGTAGCAATTTCTAATGGTTGATCATTACATAAAAATTCTGTGTACTAAAAAGAAAAATATTAAAAAAAAAAAGTCATAAAAATAATTAAAATTTCTGGATTATTTATTATTATGTATTAATATTGTGAGTATTAATATATAATTGAAATAGTAATAAATAATTTGGAATACATAAAAATAATTTTTAATAAAAAATAAAATTTACTTTTATTATTTTCCTTTAAATTTTTTAGAATTATTTTTTTTTAAATAAAAGAATAATTATTAAATTAAATTAAAAAACAAACAATATGTAATGCTCTATTTCCAGCCATTAATAAAGTTGATTGTCTATGCATTAATAATTGTTTCATAGATTCACTTTCATTTAATAACATTCTAAATGGCATTCCAATTAATTTTAAAAAACCTCCACCACCACCTTTAATTAATTTTAATTAAATTTAAATTTAAAATTAACCAATTGAAGGTCTTTGTGTTAATAAAAGAATATCACATCCTAATTTATTAAATTCTGTTAAAGAATCAAACATTTTCTTTACATGTTCATAACATTCTTGAACTGCAAAAGAAGAGACAATTTCTAAAAACCTTTAAAAAAAAGATGTTTTAAATTAATTATTTTTATTTAATAAAACAAACATAAGAGAATAACTTGATGATTGTAAATATGAAAGAAGAGAACCATTTTGTGCTAAACGATTTAAATGGCTAACTAATTGAATATCTATTTTTATTTATTTAAATAGAAAATAAAAAATAAATAAAAACCTTTTCCATTTTTTCCTAATTCTGAACGTTTTTCTGGTCCAACTAAAAGTTCTAATTCTTTATCTAATTCTGATAGAAATTCCTCCCATTTAATAAATGATTCTTTTAATTGTTTAATAATTATAACTTTAAAAATATTTAATTTATTTAATTTATTTAATTTTTACATTTTTCATTATTAATTTTTGATAATTCTTCCAATTTTTGATCAAATTCTTCCAAATTTTTAACTTTTAATACCTCATAAACTTTTGCTAATCGAATACCAATATCTGTACTTATCACACGTGATTGAAGAAAATTAGCTGTAAAACTAACTTTTGAAGAATTTTGTAATAACTAAAAAAGAAAAAATTATTTTATTTATTTTTTACTTTTATTTATTTAAAAAAAAAGGAAACATTTTTTTTAAAAAATCACATTTAAAAGTAAAATGTGTTTGTATTATTTCTTTTGTTTTTTTTATAAAAACTAATAAAATGTTTAGACTTTTTATTTATTTTTTAAAGTCTCATTTTTCAATATGTTTTTAAAAGAAACTTTTTTTATATTAAATGAACTTTTATTTTTTTTAATTTAAAATTTCAGGTTATATATATAAATAATTGTAGAACAATCTGTTATGTTTTTATTAAAATTTATTTTTATAATTTTATTTCCTTTTTATTGTTTTTCTTTAAATGTTTGTTTTTTTTTAATTAAAATTAATTAATTAAAATTAATTAGATTTATTGGGCAATTCCTAGTCAACAATGTTTAAATAAAACAAAACCAATTTTAGAACCTCAAATATTTGGTATTAAAACTAATAAAGAACAAAGATTTCATGGAACAGAAGTTTTATTTAATTTAGTATTTTTATTCTAATTTTATTTAGATTGTAATATTTTATGAACAACAATTAGGTCTTTATCCTTATTTAGAATTAGAATTAAATGAAGAAGAAGATATTAAAAATAAGACTTTAATTAAATATATAAATGGAGGTCTTCCACAAGTAAATTAATTAATTTAAATTAATTTAAATATATTTAGAATGTAAATTTAAATAAACATTTGGAAAAAGCCAAAAATGATATTTTAAAAGCAATCCCTGATCCAGAATTTTCTGGACCTGCAATTATTGATTATGAAAAATGGAGACCTGAATGGTCATTAAATTGGTCAATTAGACGTATTTATCAAATAGAAACAATAAAAGAAATAATTAAAAAATATCCTGGGATTAGTGAAAAGGCAGCCACAGAATTAGGCCATGAACTTTTTAATAAGAAAGCTAGGCAAGTATTTTAAAAATTAAATATATAATGGGTTTTTCTTAGAAAAGTAATTAGAATTTTTAAAATTAACTCCAAAGTTTAAGCTATTATTAATAGAAAATTTATTGTTCAAACAATTCGATTGGGACGTAAACTTCGTCCAAAAGCTTTATGGGGGTTTTATGATACTCCTTTATGTAATTATGATGCTGGTGAACATTGGCCTGTTGGTTGTTTAGAAATATTTAAAAAACATAATGACAAGTATTTATTTATTTAAATTATTTATTTATTTATTTAAGACTTTGGTGGTTATATGCAGAGGTTAGTGCTCTTTATTCATCAATTTATTTATATCCTGATGATCGAAAAAGAAAGAAAGTTTTATGTGAAAGGCATATGCATGCAAAAATAGCAGAAGCTGAATGGATTTGGTTTTTCTTTTAATTTAATTTTTAATTAAAAAAAAACAAAAAAGGTCTCTTCGCCGAAAAGATCGTCCAGTTATTTTATTTACAAAAATTGAATTAGATCCTTATAATAATAATTATCAAAATTTATTTTATTCAAAAGAAGAACTTTTTTGTAGTTATGAATGGACAGCTCAATTAGGTGTTGATGCTTTAATTATTTGGTCAAGTTCTAAAAAAATAAGAGAAAGATGTCAACCAATTTCAATTTATTTAAATACAATTTTTGGTCCATTTGCCCAAAAATTACTTGAAAATACAAAAGAGTTTTCTATTGGAAATTTATTTATTTAAGAAATAAAGTTTTAGTTGTTCAACAAGAATTTGTCATGGACGTGGCCGTTGTATTCTTCGTGACCGTCGTAGAAACCATAAACCTTGGCATGGACCAGAACATTGGCCTCGAAAAAGATTTACATGTATTTGTTCAAGAAATGAAACCTTTTATGGAGAATATTGTGATTTACCTTACCCAAAAGAAAATGGAAAAAGAAAATTAAAGAAAGAATATTTTAAGAAATAAAAAGATATTTGTGATAGAATTTTAAAGTAGTATATTTTACCTCAAATTAAAATATTAAACTAAAAATTAAATATATGTATAATACTTCTACTAAATAAATAAATAAATATTTTTTTATAATATACTTATTTTAAAAAATTTCCTTACCTGTTTACATTCTTCTATCTTAGAATACATAAATTCAGTCATTTGTTCCAATGATTTATCAATATCCACTTCATTAGTTGCATTAATTATTTCTAATGATGGGAGAACAATAATATCTCTAATTTTTTGTTCATTAAGATTCTCAGAAGAATTTCTCTCATTTTCATCTGGTTGTTCAATACTTAATACACTAATTTGTGTAGAAGGCTCAGGCATTATTTCTACGTTTAAATTTATAATAAAAATAATATTTCAATAATATTCTAGTAATAAAAAGGTTAAAAATAAAGAAGAAAAAGTTAATTAAATAGTTCTTGTATTTTTTAATTAAATTTAAATGTAACAAAAAGGAGAAAAATATATACTTACATACACACATATAATCTTCTTTTTATAAAAAAAACTTTAATAATATGTATTTAAATTAAAAAATAAATTAATTAAAAGAGAGAAAAAAGCCAATAATTATATATCCATTTAGAATATAAATGAATGCGCAAATTTCAACAAATACTTAAAAGAATATTAAAATAAAAGAGAAAAAAATCATAAAAAAGACTGGCACACCTACTACCATTAACAATAGAAAATATAAATAAAAATGTCTACTACACCACACATGGCGGAAAAAGGCAAATTAATGATTAAATTAGTTTTATAATATATTTATTGTATTAATTTATATATAAAAAGGAAATATAAAAATATAATTTTAAAATATAAATTTTTAAAGTTACTTCTCAATTATTTAGTAATAAGAACTAAATGAATAGGTAGGAAGGTCGAAAGAATTTTTACTAATTTATTCCATTCAATACATAATTGTTTTTAATTTAATTCATTCCTTTAGATTTAAAAATTGGTTAAATTGTATTAGCATTATTATATAAATTGATTTCATTGAGGAATTTAGAATTCGCACGCAAATGCTAAAAAATTTTAAAAAAAAAGAGAAAAGAAAAATGACGAATTTATTTTTAAGGTTAATTTATAAAATACCACGGTATTACTAACTAAGTTTTATTATGTGCGCATTTATTCTCAATTTAACAGATGTGGTCTTTTATTTAATTTAAAAAGAAACAAGATAAGCAATGTGTAGTCCTTTGGGAAATAATTGAAATTTTCCTGAATCGAGAGATCTGAGGCAATTATAACAGTAATTACTTTGCTGAACGAAATTAAATTCTGTAAATCCTATTATTTTAACAGACAATATTTCTCAATTTTAAGGATTCTTTTATTCAAACACATTTAGACATGGTCATTGTTATTTGTTTAAAAATAGAGGTATATAAACATACCATATCAGGAAAAACATTTTACTGACCAAAACACCTCCTATGTACATATATTAGAATACCAATAATCTCTATATCTGTAGATTGATGTATAAACTAAGCCAAGGAGCCGTCGGTCCTGAATACAAAAGGACCTATAGGCCATAGAGTCACTTTAGGTGTACCACGGACCGTTTTTTGACATTTTTGTGTAGCTGTCATTTAAATTTACTCTAATTTGTAGGATTTACCTATTTTGGTTAGTAAGGTTTTTCCCTACAACCTTTATGGAAGTTCATAAATTAAGATGAGCTTACTAAACCTTATAATCTCTGAATTTTATTTATTGAAGATCTCATTTGATCTGGCGTGAGACTATTTGATTTTTGGTAATTTTGAAGTTTTTGCCAGTGCTACGTTTTGAGACAAAATGGTCAAAGTAAGCATACTGCGACAAATGGTCAGGATTTAATTTTTGTTTTATTTAGATGCGAGATTTTCTGTGGTATCTAATTTATGTTAGATCAAGAAAATGAAATTCATACTTGCATTGATTTTTTTTATCAAGTTGTCGATTAAATTTTTTCGGACGTTTTACTAACAATGTTAGTTTTAATGCCGTTGCGGATAACATATGTATATTTTAGCTATGCTATTTATTTAGATTCTAAAAGTAATGGATGAAATTAATCCAAACTCTTCAAAAGTTGATGAGAGTCTTTCTATTCAATCCGTTCATTACCCTCAGAAGCGTTTCTATCGTCAAAGAGCCCATAGCAATCCAATGTCTGATCATGATCTTGTCTATCCTGTCTCACCTGAAATGTATATATACATATTAAATTAAAAAATTAAAATGATTCTTTTAAGAATGAATTGGACTGAACTTTTTATTACTAATTCTAAACAGTGTTTACCTCAATTTGCTGATATTGGATGTGGATATGGCGGATTACTAGTTAAACTTTCAACAATGTTTCCTGATATTATGATGGTTGGAATGGAGATACGCGTTAAAGTATGTTTAAAAAAGTTTTAAAATTATTTTATTTAGAATTAAATTTAGGTTTCTGATTTTGTTCAAGATAGAATAAAAGCTCTGAGAAAACAAAATTCTTCAATGTACGGAAATATTTGGTGTATACGAAGTAATGCGATGAAAAACATATCAAACTTTTTCTATAAAGGACAACTTCTCAAGATGTTTTTTCTTTTTCCAGATCCGCATTTTAAAAAGACTAAACATAAATGGCGAATAATTTCAACAAATTTACTTTCAGAATATGCATTTGTTTTAAGACCTGGAGGTTAATGTAAATAATTTGCTTTTATTAATATTTTATTTAAAATTTTATAGGTAGAATATATACAGTTACAGATGTAGAAGAACTTCATCATTGGATGGTTAATCAAATAGGACTTCATCCTCTTTTCAGATACTTGAATGATGAAGAGAAAGAAGAAGATGTGGTTGTGCCGATCTTGAATGATTGCACAGAAGAAGGACAGAAAGTTACTAGGAATAGTGGAAAGAAGTGGTTTGCAGTGTTTCAACGACTCGAAAATCCTGACGAGGCTTAGTTTTCATATTTATTTTTTCTTGTTATTAAACCTTGTTATTTTATCTTTGGATTAAAATTTGATTCAAATAAATTCAATTTTTATTGGAATAATTATTTTTAAAATTTATAGAATACTTATCTTTTTTTTTAATGCATCTTTTATTTTCTGTGAATTAGTAATGGCTGAAAGCAGCAGTGGTGATATTATTTGGGACTATGAATCATTAGGTCATTCTTATTCTGTGCCTGTACACATGGCTGCTGGGGCATTAGCTGGAATGGCAGAGCATTGTGTAATGTTTCCATTGGATAGTGTTAAGACGCGAATCCAGTCTCTTTGCCCATGTCCTGAATGGGAATGTCCAACGCCTTTTCACGGAGTTGCTTCAATTGCTAGGAGAGAAGGATTTAGGCGGACTCTCCGCGGGATAAATGCTGTTGCCGTTGGATCTATCCCCGCACATGCCTTGTATTTTACCTTTTATGAAAAGGCCAAGGTTTTTTAATTATGTTTTTTAATTCTCTCAAGCTTTTTTTAACTGGCAACACTTATGGTCATTCAAACACTTTTTCATACGGACTTGCTGGCATAGCTGCTACAGTTGTACATGATTTGATTATGAATCCAGCTGAGGTTGTCAAACAACGAATGCAAATGCATTATAGTCCCTATGGTGGATCATTGGAATGTATACGTTGTGTTTACAAAAATGAGGGTATTTCAGCATTCTATCGCTCATATTCTACTCAACTTCTGATGAACGTCCCCTTCCAGGCAGTCCACTTCATGAGTTATGAGTTTTGGCAGCAGGTTTGTTTGAAATTTAATCTCAAATAAAATTGCAACTTCAGTTAATAAATCCTATTCATCGATATGACCCAAAATCTCATTTAATTTCCGGAGGATTATCCGGAGGACTTGCAGCAGCTTTGACGACTCCCCTTGACTGCATTAAAACGGTGTCATTTTAATTTCATTTTATTATTTTATATCTTTAGGTCCTTAATACCCAGCAGTCTCCACAGCCTTTGTTGGATCAAAGGGGGTCTATCTTATATTTTCGAGGTTCATATAGAGGTTATTTTGTATAATTGTTGAACCTCTAAGTATGTTTTAGGTATTTTTGACGCTATTTATTCAATATATTCAACTCGAGGATTTCCCGGTTTTTTTTCTGGAATCCAGGCAAGGGTTTTATATCAAATGCCTGCTACTGCTCTTAGTTGGAGTGTTTATGAATTATTTAAATATTTACTTGGAGAACAAAATGCAGATATAGTATATAGTCAAAATGTTTTATTATCATCAACTGTTTGTTAACAAATGCATATTATATTGTGCAAACTTTATCTGTTACCTCCATCAAATATTAGATTATATATTTGTGCGTTTTCTTCTCTATCTTTTCGGATAAAAAACTTTTAATTGTTTTCATAATAAATTTTTCTCTTTTTTTTTTTGCTTTTGTTCTAAAGTTCCATTTCAACATATTTAGTATCTTTTATTACTATCATATGACATTTCTTTTACTCTTTGTTTCCACTATCTTTATATTTTTAATTTAGTGTAAGATGTCAAGTTCAATCGTTCCCGGCGATGTGTTAGGTTTTTTTTTATGAAGAAATGCTTTTGTTAAAATAAAATGAAGGTAAAGCCCAAGTTATTTTGGCAATTACATTTCTTGCTGGTGGCTTGACTGTCGGCTACTTCTTTGGTCGGCGTTCTGGACTTTCAAATGTTCTTCGTCACAACAAACGTATTTCATTGGAGAAAGACAAAATTGCTGACAAAGTAGATTTAGAAGATATTGTGGATAAGAAAGTATTTTGCCGTTGTTGGCAATCAAAGAAGGTATAAAATTAAAATTAGTTTAGTTTTTATTTATTCCCTTAGTTTCCATATTGTGATGGAAGTCACACTGCACATAATAAACA
Organism: Meloidogyne exigua; assembly: GCA_018905775.1. Taxonomy (NCBI): domain Eukaryota; kingdom Metazoa; phylum Nematoda; class Chromadorea; order Rhabditida; family Meloidogynidae; genus Meloidogyne; species Meloidogyne exigua. The sequence goes on along the minus strand of JAGUQR010000009.1, from coordinate 1,258,636 downwards.
AACCGGTGACAATATTGGTCCTTTAATTATTCAGAAACGTGCATCTTAAAGCAATTGTCACTTTTCTATTTTAACTTCTGTTATTTAGATTTTTTAAAAATATATCATTAAAGTATGATAAAATAATTTTTTTTATTCTATTTAGATCATTAAAGTGTATATACTTGGAGTTTTGTATTTTATTTATAACCTTTTTATTAAAATAGGAATTAACAAGTTCTATTAATAGATGCGTTTTACTGCATTACTTGGAGATTTTAAATCAATTGATATTTTTATAAGTATACTACATATAATTTAGTTTTTAAATTAATTATTTTTTAGAATTGTTGGGAATTGTTTCAAAGTTATGTAGGAAGAAAGTAGTTGTGCGGATTACTCCAAATGAATTTAGTTTTGTCAACATATACAGTCTGAGAGAAGGAATTTGTTTAGATTTTCGTTTACTGAAGGTTCTTTTTCTATTTTATTTCATTATTTAAATATTAATTTGAAAGGATCAACTCTTCTGTTCATGGACATTTGATGGAATTTCGGTAGAGAACAATGCAATTTTCTTTGAACTTTCCGTTGATGATTTAATGTCTTCATTACAAGCTCGTGAAAATCAAGCAAAATTTAAATTAATAACGAAGGAAAATATTCCTCATTTACGAATAGAATTGAATGCGAATGGACTTGTTAATGAGATTCCAATTAATCTAATTTTTGTTAAAAATTGGTCTGATTACAATCCTCCAGATATGGGTACTGCATCTGTTGCTGTGGCATTACCACCTGTCAGAAATTTATCTAAAATATTAGGAGCCATTAAAAATATTGGAGCAAAAAGTGCAGTAAGTTTATTTTTAAAAATTTTGAGAGATTTTTTGAACACATTTGTTTAATTAATTTAAAAAAAAAATTTTGGTTTCGGAATTTAACTTGCATTTTAATTATTTAAATGTATTTTAGGCTTTTAGATTAAATAGTGTCGGAGAGTTCAGTGTTTGTGCAATCACTGATATGGCAAGGATTGATATTTACGCTGGAGATTTAACCAATTTATCATTAACTGGGTCAACAAATAGTTAATTTTAAATATTTTATGAATTTTATAGTTTTTTAGCTAGTACGCCAAGAAGGTCGCCGGATGATTTTTCTTCTGTTGTTTTGGATATTCGGACGTTGTATCCTTTTATAAACAGTCTATCTCCATATATTTCTCGACTTGCAATGAGTTTCTTTTTAACTATTATTATTTAAATTTTTATTCCTAGAAGTTGTAAATGAGAAAGGCGCAATATTTTCTGCTAATGAACCCGAGTGCCATTTAACGCTTTATGTTGCCGGTCAACAACAAGATTAATTTTATTTTTACTTTCTTTATCTTTTTTAAATTTAAGAATAAATGTAACATAATTTAAATTAATTACATTATTGTCAGTTTTGTTTTATGACTTTATTACTATTTTTATTTATTTTTTATAATATTAATATAATTAAAGAAATAGGCATATGGTCGCGTTTGATAAGAATTTTGTCTGTTCTTGTCCATTCGGCATTCTGAAAGGATTACATTGGGTAAGTCTTAGAAAATGATTAAGGTTTTCATATGGAAGGCTAGGATTAAGAGATTCCAGGCTAATTATTTTTAAAATTAAACAAATATTTTTTCAGTTTATTCCCTTTGTCATAATAGCATTTTCTTTTCAAATTGGATATATTTACGGCTCAATTGGTTTTGTAGTATTTTCTAGTTGGAATATATTTTTTGCGTGTCTTATCAGTTACATTGTTTACCTTTTTGGTCTTCAAAAAATTGATATACACTTTGGTGGTGGATTTGCTTTTGTTCCATTTGCTCTTATTGTAAATAATTTAAATATATAAATATTAATCCATTATTTAGGATTTCATTATTGCCTTGATTGGTATTTTTGTATATGTAATTAGTACATTAATATGTGCTACAGCAGTACTAAGTTCTATCGCTAATTACGGTGGTAGTGTGGTACTTATATTTGTTGTTATGACGGTATGTTATTGTTTTTATATTTTAATATATTAGAAATTTAAGTCACTGTGTTTAATTTCTGCAGCTTCCTTTGGCTATTTTGTTATTCTCATTTATCGTGCTATTCCAAATGGACAATTCCGTTACCTTTTTTTCGATGATCATAGAAGGCAATCAAATAATCTCAAGAAATTTGCCGGGGCCGGGAGGGCAAAACAATGTCCCTAATATTTAATTTTATTTCTTTTTTGTGGAAGTCATTTAAAAATTATTGCGGCTAAAATATTAAACAATTATTCTTTATTGAATTTGTTCCTTTGCTCTAATATTTAGAAAGTAATTGGCTCTTAAACGTGTCCCTTCTTTCATTTTTTGTATTAAAGTTTAAATACAAATAATAAATTTTGTTTTAAGTTGTTTTTCAAACATTTTTACTTCAATTTTTGCTTGTTATATTTTTTTATTCCTTGTTGATGGTTTCAAATATTATTCGACCACTGGAAAGCAAAGTAGCTTTAGTTACAGGTGCTTCTCGTGGAATAGGTAGAGGAATTGCCTTACAGTTGGGTAAGGCAGGTGCAATTGTTTATTTGACTGGCAGAACTCCATCCATCTCACAATCACAAAAAGAATTACCTTCACTCGAACAAACGGCGAAAGGTACCAGAAGGCTAATAATTTATTAAATAATTATAAATATTTGCAGAGATTAGAGATGACGGAGGTTATTCCCATCCTATTTATTGTGATCATTCTAAGATGGAGGATATTCGTTTGGTCTTTAAACGAATTGAAGAAGAACAGGGTGGACGTTTAAATATTTTGGTAAACAATGCTTATTCTGGAGTCACTGTAATTTTATTTTTTCGAAACATATTTTATTAATTTGTTAGAGTCTAATGAAGAACGCAGGGAAAAAGTTTTGGGAATGTGAACCTGAATTTTGGGATGACATTAATAATGTAGGTCTTCGTAATGTTTATTTTTGTTCTACATATGCAGCACGTCTAATGGTCTCTCAACGTTATTAATGGTTCTCTTAATTATTTTGATAATTTTTTTCTTTAAAGGAGAAGGATTAATTGTTAACATTAGTTCAGCAGGAAGTCTTCAATATTTATTTTCTGTGCCTTATGGTGTTGGGAAGACCGCATTAGATCGAATGACCGCAGATATGGGAATTGGTTAATTTCTTTTAAATACTAAAGTACTTTCGAGCAGAACTAATTATCGTTATATTTTTAACACTTTTTCAATTATATAATAACAAAACTAATGCAATTTAGAACTTAAACCATTCGGAGTTACTTGTGTTTCTTTATGGCCAAGTTTTGTTCGAACAGAAATGGCTTCATTGCAAGAGAATGAAATCCCATTTTCTAAAGCGGCCGGAATGACCATTGTCTATATTCTAATTTTTTTATTTATAAAATATAAAAAAAAATTGAATTGAATAAAAACAATTTCTTAATTTAAGGATGCATTTAAGTCTTCATTAGCAAGTGCTGAATCAACTGAATTTGTTGGAAAAGCAGTTGTTGCATTGGCAATCGATTCAAAGAAAATTAAAAAAACTGGGCGAGTTCATATTACGGAAGACCTGCATCAGAATATGGATTTACTGACAAAAATGGTAAATGAATAAATGAATTATTTATTAGAGAATTTTTTAAGGCGTTATTCCATCTAATTTCCGTAGTGTTCGTTCTGCACTTGAATTCCTTGGATGGGTTACGATGGCTAAACTTTTTCCTCGTTTTCTCAAAGTACCAAAATGGATTCTTCATTTTTCATCATACAAATTCTGAATATAAAGATTTTCAGAGATTTTTACTATTTTTCTCACAAAAACATTATTTTTAACATAGTTTCTATAACAACTGATAAAAAACGCATTGAATCTAATTTTTGAATTTTTTTAAACGAAATATACTATATGAAACATCTAAATATAAGTTGAAATTTTGAAAAAATTTTAGCTCGAAAATTCCATGTTGAAATTCTAATTTTTTGTTTATAGCCAATTAACATCCTGTTCTTGAATTTTAATAAATCTTAAAAACTCTCCATAAAGAGGTTTGAAGCCGCGAAGCGGCGACAGAGCGCTCAAAAAATTAAATTTATAAGGTAATTTTTTGATATTTAAATTTAAAAATTCTTCTGTTTTTATTATGTACATATAAAAGCAAAATATAAAATAATTTATATTTAATAATATTTTCAAAATTGTTCTCCACAAAGAATGTCTGCTTTCTTCGTTTCCTCTGTTCTTGTGCCTGGAGTCTTGTCTTCGTTTACCTGCTTATTATTTCTAATTTATGGTAGTGCTATTATCTTATCTTGCTGCAAAAGATCGAGGCTTAAGAAAAGGGTTATTTTTATAATTATCTTCCAACCTTTTTAGATTTTCTTTGATAACTTTTATCTTTATTAGTAATCTTAATTTGTATTCAATTTTTAGAAAAATTGTGCCTCTAAGTTTGCAAAACAGTCGAAGGATTCGTCATCTGAGTGTAAGTCTCCTTAAATTTTGCGTTTATATTTTTTAATGTTTAGCAATTGATGAAAAACAGAAAAAACGGAAGAATGAACAGCGCGGAGGGGGAGATGAGTACCAAACCTTGGCAGGATTGGATAGGAATTTATTTTTGAAGGCTAATCAAAAAAATTCTCTACCTAAAAAGCAGAAGGTAAAGTTTGATATAATAATTAAACAGATAAAAGATTTTTAATTAAAGTTTTTTTAATCTTCCTTTCCTAAATTTTTATTACCTATATTAAATATTTCTTTTACAAAAATAAATTTTAAATTTTTAGAAGGCTGCGGGAAAGGCAAAGAAAAAGGTCAATTAGATAATCTTTTAACATTTAGTTTTTACTTATTTTCAGAAAAAGAAGCGAGGTTTGGGCTTCAAGGACGAGATTTATGAGGTAGAAATTTATTCCAACTTAATGGAATTTTAATGGCTAAAAATTAAACAGAAAAAAGTATACTTATTGTTAGTATTTTGTGTAGAATAGGTTACTACTAAGTACATATGTTTACTTTTAGTAAGAACTATTATTTTCAATATAATTTTTATTAATTTTTTAAAGGAGGAGGGGAGTCAACTTCCATTCCAAAAATCGGAAATAAGAACGCCTGGACTATCGATGTTATCAAGGGAGTGTTTTCAGGCGAAACAAAAGCAAAGTCGTCTGTCGCTATCTCGCAATAGTCGGTTGTCTCGATCGAAAAGTGTTTTTGTATAAGAGGAGAAAATAAATATATAAATAAATAGATAAGATGATTCTTTGTTATATTTTTCTCTAATTAATTAATTATGTTTGTTGAATATATGTATGTATGTATTAAAAGCGATTAGATTTAAGGAATTAAATTCGGTAGCTCAATTGGGCGAGTACCTGACAATGATAGCAAACGCCTAGTAATAATAATTGGGGTGTAATAGGATTTCATTCTCCCAAGAGCTAAACTTTTATTTTGTTTCCCTTTCTTAATTGGATAATTAAACGTTGTTAGAGCGTGCAAAAATCTGTGCTCATGTAAACCCTCACTTTTTAATTAGCTGAAAAATTAATAATTAAGACAAAATTTTTTAGGATTTATAAATTTATTAAATATAATCAACATAAAAAACATTTTATTAGTATTACATGATAACATGAAATTTTCGGAATAGGGTCTATCTACTATCTGACATAATTTTACTGTTTACAAGTTCTATAACTTAACGAAAATTGATTTTTGTAAAAATTAGATCGGAAGAGAACAAGTGCTTCAGATCCTTCACTAATAAAATTATTACGCTGAGAATTCATACAAAGTCTGTTTAAAAATACAAATCTATTATTGTTTATTTAATAACTAACAATGAACCACCTCTTCCTAGAGAATTTTGATAACGAATTTCTACCTAAAATTATTTCAAAAAATTAAAATAATTTTAAGATTACAAAAGAATTAGGCAGACATGGAGTAGAAGACTCTTTAAAGTTAATAATATCCATTGAAAAACAAATACGTGAATTTTTATTTGCCTAAAATAAATTGTAGAAGAAAAATATTTTATAATTTTACTTTTATCAAAAAATTGCATTCTCCAACACCTTTATACTGTAATGTTTTATTTGTTTCATCACTTTTAAGAATTAATTTTTTACCACAATAAGTTTTTGTTTTTTTAACTTTACTGCACAAAGAACCTGTCAGACCGTCGGGACATCGACATTTAGAACAATTTTTAGGGTCTGTGTAACCAGAATAAAGACAAGGAAGTTGATAAGAACAACTTGCTTAAATAAACTAATTAATTAATTAACTTATAATTTATTTTGACCATTGCAATAAGCAAAATTCATTTTTTTAACATCATCAAATGACAAACGGAAACGTTGTCCTATTGTCCCTTGGTAATTTTTATCTTTTGTAAGTATAGTAGGCATCCCTTTTTGGGCAAATGCCTCAATATTTTTATTTAAATTATTAATTAATAAACATACAAAGGCATCATAATGCATAACAGAGCTCAAATCATACTAAAAATAAATTAAAAATAATTTTCTTATTTCATTCTTTTCTTACTTGAATACCAAATGTAGTCATTAAAGAGGAAGAAAATTTAATAAATTGATTTAAAAAACCAGGTAATATATTATTAAATTGGATTAGAACAAATAAATCACGATCCCAACGAGATTGTTCATGAAAAAAGCCAAGAGCATGTGCTAGAATTTAAATAAAAAATAAATAATTAAATTATTTAAACCTATTTCATGGCTAACCACAAAAGGATTATCACAATATTTTCCAATACCAATTTGTTGATTTCGACCTTTTACCATTCCAACATTAGAAAAGCAACTATAAGGTATGTAAAATTATATTATGTATTAATTTTCAAAGAAATTTACCCTGATCCGAACACAAAACGTAAACCAGAAGAATCAGGGGGCAATTGATCTTTTTCCTCAAATGTAAGACAAGTTGTATTTTCCCAATTTTTTATTCCTAAAAGCACAGCAGAGCGATTAACGCCTTTTTGAATTAAAAAAGGAATTGGAAGTTCTTCCCAACGACGGCTCAAATCTGACGTTAAAATTCGTTTATTTCGCTTATTGAAATATGAAGTTTGGTCCCAGTTTTCGCTTGAAGTTTGGCAATTATTCATTTTACAATATTCCATTTTAGATAATTGTAAACGGAAATCTCTTTTAAAAAAATTAAAAATATAGGAAATAAAAATATAATTATAACATGACAAGTAATTGAAGTTGTTCAGCAGTTATTACCACATCTCCTTCAAAGAGATAGGGTAACTGTTCTGGTTTATTGTTATACATTTCAAATGAAAATTGCCAATTGTTCAAACGTTTTTCATCAGGCAACTTAAAAAATAATTTTAAAATTAACAAAAATTAATTTACTGTATCATGCCAATAAGCCATTATTTTTCGTTGAATTGAACATAATTCATTCATTCCATTAATATAAAAATTTACATCATCCTTTAAATATTTAATTAAATTTTAGAATATTATTTCACTTTTAGATATTTTACCATTGTTTTAAATGTGTCAGGATGTTCATTTATCAATTTATAATATAAAACAGTGTTCTGATACTCCTAAACTAATTTAAATAAGTAAAAACAATATTTCTTTATTACCGATATATTGCCAAAAATAAAAAATATTATTAAAAAGAAAATTATAGAAAATAAATTAAAAGGATACTTAACAATTATTTTAAGCATTTTCTAATTGAAAAATCATAACTTATGTTTAAACCTTTATTTACACCAAAGAATGAATAATTTATTTATAATTATTCACTTCTAACATTTACTCTAAGATACAACAATTTATTTCCTTTTAAATTATCACAAATATAAATAGAAAAACAAAGGACATTAAATAATTAAAAATTAAAGAAAAAGTTAAACTAAAAAACAATATAGGAATTAAAGTTATGTATTTTTTAATATTAGAAACTATTAAAGGTTATATCTATAGGAACTTGTAAAACATTTTAATGTAAAATTAATATTATTGGAAAAACTGTATTATAAAAACTTAATACAAAGAATCAATTCCTATATACAACTTTAATAACAAAATATAAAAGAAATACCTCAATAGTTAATACCTGAAAGAATAGATTAAAAGTTTAGTTAACAATCCTTGGTTCTTCAATAGGACGATAAACATGCCTTTTCTGTTTTGCAAATGGAAGTTCCATTGCAGCCACATAAAATACGTATAAAATTAATTATTTTTAAATAGAATACCTGTAAAGGCCAACCATTGATTACAACACCAGCCTGAATAGCAACCCCAATAACAACTGCTAATTCAGGAAAAACTCCATAATTTGGCACTTTACTAAAATAATAATTTTTTTATTTAAAACTACAAAATAATTACTTAAAAAACTGTCCAACGATTTGACGGATTTTTGGAATTCTTGTTGAACCACCAACTAAAACAATTTCATCAACATCATTCTGTCCAAGTTGGCAATCTGACAAGGCAGCCTTAATTGGTTCGACAATACTTGCAAACAAATCGCTATTAACATCCTCAAATTCCCTACGAGTTAACTAAAATATTATTTATTATTATTCTAAAAGAAAAAATTAACCAAATATTCAAATTTTCCAATCGATCGGAAATTTAAATGAATCAACGTCTCTGGTAGATTTGTAAGTCTTAATTTTGCTTCTTCAATCGCAAGTCTTAATTTTTATTTTTAAATATATTAAATCCAAAAATACCTCAACTGTTGGAGATCTTCTCTGTTGGATAATTCCTTTAAAGTTTGTTCCTTTATTCTCTGAAAAGTAGAGTAATCTTTATATACACTACTTTTTACCTTCAAAAGCAATCTGTAAATTCGATCGTTAAAGTCTTGGCCCCCAAGACGATTATTTCCAGCCATAGCTTGGGTAACAAAAACCTGAAAATTTTTGTTTGAATTATTAAAAAAAAGAACCGCATTATTGAGCCAAAGAACCGAGACATCCATTGTTCCACCACCTAAATATTTTTTTACTATTTATTTGAAGATATCCGGCTTATCTTAGTTTTATAAAAAAATGTTTTATCAACTTCCGCCAAATTCAAGTATTGTAATAATTCGACAAATCAAAGGACAAATTAATTTATCCACGTTGAAATGCCCAATGAATTTAATTAATCAATGGGTTTGGACAGTGGACATCAAATGAAAGTCTAAACCACTCAACCACATAAAAGTTAACCTACATTCAATGTATTAATAAGAAAATACCGATATCAACAACAACAATATATTCTACGCCCTTTTTCTCATGAAGTCCATAGGCTAATGCTGCAGCAGTTGGTTCACTTATTACACGTCGTACACTCATTCCAGCAAAATTTACAGTTCGACAAGTATAAGTTCGCTGTATTTGGTCAAATTCAGTAGGAACAGAAATGACAACTTCTTTAATACTAGAACCATAAAAATCATCAACCATTTTTCGAAGATAAGCAATAATAATTGAACCAATTTCTTCAGGCCGAATTAAACTAAAAATAAACAAAAGCAATTTTTTATTAAAGAAAGTTTTATTTAAACCGTTTAGCACCATTTTCTTCTATTTCAAAAACAGCAAATCCATCACTGTCTAATTTTATTGTAAATGGATAACGATTCTTGTCCAACTATAGCTAATTAATTAAAGGTAAAAAAATTAATTTTATGAATTACAACCTGAAATTGTGGATCATCCTCACTAAAACGTTTGCCAATAAATCTTTTAGAATCGTAAATTGTGTTAGCAGGATTTGTTTCCTGTTGCTCGACTGCTTTTGTTCCAACAACAAAATCACCATTACCTCTAAAATTAATAAATAAAGTAAATAATATTAATGACATTAAACCCATTTTTCTATTTAAAGGATCATAGATACTAAAAAGTTTTCAAATAGAAATCAAAATTTAGGAGATAAATTTCCATTAAAATCAAGGAACCCATTAGTGCATTTGTTCCTTTGTTATAATAATTTTTAAATGGCTTGCTGTAAAAAAAATCAAAAGAAATTTTGTGGACAAATGGAAAAGGAAGCTAGAAAATCCCCATAATACAACAATTGTAATTAAAAAATAATAAATCAAAAACCTACAAAAAACCAACAATGCTTGGAATACTTTTTTTGCCCAAAATGTCTTCCATAACCATAGTCTTTCCTGTAGCTGGAAGAAAAACTGCTATAGAAGAATATGTTGTGCCTAAATCCACGCCAGCTATTTTCGGTGGTGGAGGTGAACCATATTTTTGCAAATAATATCCAATTAAGGAAACTACTATCGCTGATATACCTAAAAGATTATTTTTAGCAACATAAGCAATAATATTACCAATTAAAGTAAAGGTTGTTGACATCGATAAGATTAAAAATCAGTAATAAGCAATAAAAATTATCAACAAATAAAATCACTTTTTAAAACACAAATAATAAAATATCTAATCACACATATGTATATAATAATTTAGAATAAAGGAGTTAAATTCGACTTTTTTCTAAAAAACCGACTCTGAACCAGCCGATTTGAACCGGCCGATTTGAATCAGCCGACTTGAACCGGCCGACACTGAATCAACCCTACTCGAAATGTTGTGGAGCCTCTCTATCTCCGATACTGTTAGAGTTCCTTTAACGTTACTTATTTATTGCTTAATGATTTATTTTTTTCTATTTTTTAAATAACCCCACCCCCAAAAAAAATTTATTCCTTCATAATTTTAGATACATAATCATCAAGTCAAAGATGGATGGATCTGAAGGTGTTGATGTTTCTTACTTACCAGAAGATAATATTGTATGTCTTTAATAGCTTTATCTAATAAAAATTTCTTGTTTAGAAAGGACTTGTAATAGTTCCTACCAATGCTGCCATAAAGATATTTACTTTTCTCACACGTGATGACATAGAAAATTGCAAACTTGTATGTAGAAGCTGGAAACAACTGGTTGATTTTGCTGATAAGGAGTTACCTAAAAGAGCAATTGACGCTTTGGTACTTTCCTCAAATCATGAATACACAATTACAATTTATCATTCGCGCCTCAGAAGGTTATTTTGCTACCGCAAATATTTCTATGATAGGTATTTGTTGACAAAGTTTTTTGAAGTATTTTTTATTCTGATTTAGAGATATTGACGAAATTGAATATAGAAAAGTACATAGAATACAGCAAGCGTTCAATTTGAAAACATTTAAATTTCCTTGTGGTAAAGATCTTCCTTGTGTTTCTGATAACGTGGATTTCGCTGTACCTGATTTAGGACATCGTCCGTTATGTAGAAGTAAGTATTTTATAATTTTTACTTTTTATAAAAAATATATGTTTAATTAATTTACAACGTAGGATATGATCATTGCAATTTTTTCCATATTGGAAGTCGCTATACTCGTAAACTTTTTACTCCACCTCTTGGGTTTTATGAACGTCTTAAAAAAATGTTACACAACGGTTATGTCAGACATCTTATTTTTCAATCATTCACTTTTACGGATTTATTTGTTGAGAAATTCTTCGAATATTTGAATGGGCCTTTTAATCATTTGAATGCCGTTTATATTCACTGTATACCTTTGTTTTCTATAATATATATTCTTAAAAAAATTTTTTTTAATAGTTTGTAGTTTTCGTCACATAAGTTCTGGGTCTTTCCACAACCTATTAGACTTTCTTTCTTCAAAGGAATATTTTATTGAGAAATCCACAGATTGTTTATCTACACATGTCAGCAAGCAGCTTCTTGATAAACGTTCAATTAAAATGTAAATTTAAATAACTTTTAATATTAAAAAGTTCAAGTTATGGGCATGTTCTAACTCATAACAGATAATTTAAGTGGTGTCACAACTTTTTTTGACCCAAGAATTTTTATTTACATTATTTTATTCGTGTTTATTTAATTTATAAACTTTTTAAGAGCCAGCTTATTTAAAAACGACACTTTAAAAATATCAACAACCCTTGTTTTAGTTAATAATTACCTATTTTATTTTTTAGGGCCGAGGTTTTCTCCGTTGGGAGTTCTATCGCTCGCCATCACCAAATACGTGATGATCTTTTCCTTATTGATGATGAGGCATTTTTTAATTTTGCAACTTCTTTAGCAGTCTATCCTAATATATCAAGAAAATTTTTTGGCATTGCTCAATGCAGGATTACTCCGGAATTTGTTCGGCGATATGGAAAAGTATATTGATTAATAGTCTTAAATAAATGAATATTTTTTTATATTATAATAGTTTAAATTTTAACTTGATTAATATTTTTTAGCTGGTCGAACAAGCTCAACAAAATAATCTTAACAACACTCTTCTTTCTAATAATAAAAATATTTGCTTATATAAATATGTGATCTTTGGAAATTTAATATATAAAACTGATCTTTGATTAATTTTATCTTTTTTTGTTTTTGATTTTATTGTCGCTGATCTATTGTTTATTTTTTAATTTTATTTCTGTTTATTTCAATTTATCTTTTTTATAGAAGAAGATTTTAAACCATGGATGAATATGGAATTGTATGTATTTCTTGTGTAATTCATAATAATTAGAAATATTTAAGGATGACTTATATAATGGTGTGATAAATGATGTCGTCAGCCAAGTACGGCCTATCTTTTTGGATGATGGAGTTGATATTGAAATATTACGACATTTGAAGAAGGTATTCTTATAAAGTTTCACGAACTTATACATATGTTGACAGGCTTGGGAGGGACGACTTCACTCTACTCACGGTACTTATTTTTAATAATTATCTATTTTTAGCATACCTTTTAGACTTGGTTGTACGCTGTAGTTCTCAATCAGAATCCAAGGTGAGAATTTTAGGAATTTTATTTTTGGTTGTATTTTTAATTTAGAGTCAGACTGGGACTGAAATTTCACAGTTGGATGGTGGCGGACCGACGATGACTGACAGGTTTTATCATATACCTAGTTTTTGTTTTGCATAATACGCCTGCTAAAATTTCTTTTTTTTAATAAATAATTGTTAAACAATTTAGCTTTTAAGCCTTTCTTGTTGGCAATTTATATACTTTTAACACAACTTTTTAGCTCTTCAGAAGAGGAGGAGGTGGAGTGCAAAGAATCTGTTAAGGAAACTGATGTAGTGAAAGGTTCGGATGACGAGGAGGAGCCACCTTTAAATTCGGATGATGATGGAGATGATGAAAATGTTGAAACGATTTTCGAGACTGATAATGTTATTTTTTATTATTTTTTAAATTTAAATTATATTTTAGGTAGTCCTTTGTCAATTCGATAAAGTAAGGAAATACAACTTATTTTTAATTATATTTTAGATTGTTCGAACTCGAAAGATGTGGAAATTTCATTTAAAAGAAGGAGTGAGCATTATTTTAAAATTTATTTAAATACAAATTAATTTGCTAATCTTAGATTATGAACATTTATGGACATGAATTTTGTTTTCGACGATGTAATGGTGAAGCAGAATGGTAGATATTGAATCGTTTTTAAGTTTCTTATGATCTCTGATATTCAAAAAAAACTTCATTTTTTTACAGAATTTATTTTAAGTTAATTATTTATTATTCTGTGTGATATTTTTATTTATTTTCTATAATTAATTTTTTAAATTCTTTCTTTTGATAACTGTTTTAATGAAGGAGTTGGAAACTTTAGTTCTGGAGGGTTGCAATTTTTTCCGTCAATATCTGGTTTTTTCTATTTTAAGCGGACGGAAAATATCTATAAGACTAATTCGACCATACGATGATTCTCCTGGTATCAAAGGTTTATTTTTCTGCTTATTAAACATATCAATTCTAGACTACGAATACAAGTGTTTGTCTCTTGTTGATATAATTACAAATGGAACGAAAATTGATATAAACAAATCAGGCAATTTTAAAATCTGCAATTAGTGAATAAGGAATTTAGGTACTCAGGTTGACTTTTTTCCTGGAACCTTGTTTGGAGGAGATTTTGAATTTCAATGTGGAATTGAGCGTTGTATAAGCTATTTCTTAGAACCAATTATTTTGCTCGCGCCTTTTTGCAAAATTCCTATAAATGTTACCTTTAAAGGGCTTACAAACGTGCCAGAAGAGTTGAGTGTTGATGCGATAAATAGTACGTGGTTACCTGTTTTTTCTCAGTTCATACCTTCTGATGATGACCTATACATAAAGGTAATACATTTTTATTCACGAAGTTCATATTCAAATTAAGATAAATAACAGAGGTTTTTTACCAGAAGGGGGCGGATCTGTAACATTTTCATGTCCAGTGAAGAAGAACTTAAGGCCTGTCCAACTTGTTAAACCTGGAAAAGTATGTAAAATTCGCGGTCTTGCTTATGTTTGTAAAGTTTCTCCTTCAATTGCTTCACGGATGGTTTTTAAATTTAGAATAATAATATTTAATAAATTGTTAGATCGAAGGTGCGAAGAAAATGTTACACGGCTTTATTGCTGATGTGTACATAACAGTTGATCAGAGAAAAGGGGCACAGGGCGGAATGTAAATATTTTAGAGATTTAATACATATAAATTCATATTTCAATGTGAATTTAATTAGGTCGCCTGGTTTCGGAATTTTCATAACTGCGACAACTACAGAAGGTATTTCCTATTTTGGTGAAGCAATGTCAAATCCTAAAGAATCACAGAAAATTCAAGTAATTCCAGAGGAACTAGGCTCAGAGGCGGCAAAACGTTTATTGAATGAAATTTATAAGGTTTTTTTTATTTCGTTCTTAATTTTAGGTTTTTAAAGGGTGGCTGTGTTGATTCCTCTGCTCAATCTTGTTCTGCTACATTTATGACACTTTGCGATAAAGATATTTCTAAAATTTTGTTTGGTCCTTTGACGTTTTATTGGTTCTATTTATATGTAATTTTTTTAATTAAAAGAATCTTCAGTGTTCACACTCTGCGCAATTTACGCTTATTTTTTAATCATAATTTCAAATTAGATGAACTATGGAAAATTGAGAGGAAGGAAGTAAATGAGGAAAAAAGTAGTCTTACTGGAAGTGAGGATAAATGTTTATTAACATGTGTTGGAATTGGCTATCATAATATTAATAAATTATTACTTTAAATTTCTTAACTATTTAAATTATTAAAATATCTTATATTTTAAATACTTATACTATTCTATTTACATATATGTCATTTATACCTAAATATGTGTTTTAATTAATTTGTAGAAATGGAAGGTAATAAATTAAATTCACATGTTGCAATAATTTTGGATTCAGAATTAACATCAAATGAACTAAAAACTGACGGGAGCAATCCTCAAAGTTCCAAAGAAAAAGAGCTGCACTCACTACCTTTTCATATCGAGTTTATAGGGGCTGCACAAGTATCTAATTTCTTCAACAAAGAAAATCTTTACCATGGAGATGTAAGGGCAACTTCTTTTCGTGGCCATATGCTTCTTAATAAGACAATTAGAATTCCTGAAGATTATGGAATTTATACATTAACTGAAAATGGAAGAATAAAAGGTATTAATTATTTTTTCTAGAAGCTATTTTAAAACTTATAATCAGATGGTACAGAGGGTAAAATACTTAAACATACTGGAGTCAGCGAATCTATTAATTTTTGGGTGAAGGATAAATTTTCTGAAGGCTCAAGCAAATTAGAGGATGCATTAGTTTCCATTTATCTTGCAGAGGCCCTATCTCTCTAATGTTTCTCGTTATGATAAATTTATAAAAAACGTATTTTGATTTTTTTAAATTAAGCCTTTTCTGTAAGAAAGGAAATATATTTAGTTCTTCATTTATCATGTATTTTTTGATTGATTTTACTTATATAGATGATAAGGAAAAAATCTGCAATGTTTCTAATAGGATTTTTATATTTTACTCAATTTTTTATTGTTTGTGCTGAAATTATTACACTAACAACTGTTGGTGTTGGAGCAGTAAGTGCATTTGGATTTTTTACAGGTCTTTATAGCTACACTAAATGCAAATGTTTGTTTATAAAGGTTTATTTAAAAATGATTTAGAATTTTAGTTTTTGAATGTTGTGGATCTCCATGGGTTAACACGGACGTTGCTCATAGTATTCAGTTATGTATTTTATTAGAACTAACAATTTATTTAAGGGTTAGAAGAGGAGGTCGAGGAAAGGCTTTATGGTCAACATATAGCAAAGAGAATTGTTATTAATGCTGTTCGGGCACATATCACTAAACAGTTAGACATCTTTTTTGACAATTATTTTTAAATTTAATCATTTAGAAAACCGAATAAAGCGCTTGTTTTGTCATTTCATGGTTGGACAGGAACTGGAAAAAATTATTTGACTCGAATGATTGCAAATGCAGTTTACAAAAATGGATTTAAAAGTAGATTTGTACAATTTTCTGTTGCCACATTTCATTTTCCAAATTCGAATGAGATCGATAATTATAAGGTTTAAAAAAATAATTTTTTAATTAATTATTTAGCGTCAACTAAGAACATGGATTGCCGGAAATCTGACTGAATGTGAACGATCAATGTTTATATTTGACGAAGCAGATAAATTGCCGTTACAATTGCTCGATGCTATTGTCCCTTATATCGAATTTTATGATAATGTAAATGGTATTGATGCAAGGAAAAGTATTTTTGTTTTCTTAAGGTAAATATATTTAAATAGATTATATTCTAATAATGCATATTTTTAGTAATGGGGGTGCTAATTTAATCGCTAAACGTGTCCTAGATCATTATAATAAAGGCCAACCTAGAGAACAAATTTCGTTTAAGGAAATGGAAGAATTAATGCAATTAAGTGCTTATAATGAAGGTTTTTAAATATAATTCTTAAATAAATAAATATTTTAGGAGAAGGTGGACTAAAAAGGAGTAGAGTAATAAGCAAACATTTAGTTGATTATTTTGTACCTTTTCTTCCATTAGAAAGAAGGCATGTAATTATGTGTTTTAAGGATTATTTGAGGTCAAGGAGTATTGTTTATTCACCTGAACAATTAGAAAACCTTGCGGATTCACTTCAGGTAATTATTTTTATTTTTTAATTGAAGAGTTTTTTTTAGTATTTTCCTAAGGAAACACCATTATTTTCAACTTCTGGTTGCAAACAGGTAGAAAGCAAAGCGGATTTTATGTACGCCGACGTTATTAAGGAAGCTCATATAGCCAGTCAATACAAGGATGAAATCTAAATGATTCGATTAAACTTTAGAATTTGAAGTAACAGAAGAAGTTAATCAATTTTTTTACGGGTTCATCTTTGTATGTATTATATATTTTTATGTTTACTATTTCATACCTGTTTTTTAATTAAATGTATAAATTTGAGGGAGAATAATATCTTTTGAATAAACTAGTAGAATCTAGTGATAAATATTTTATACCATGAAAAGCCTGATTGTAATTTTCTCACAATCAGTTGTGCTTGTTTTGATTGTTTGAGTCTGCTCACAATCAGACTGAAATGTACGTGTTATAATTTTCTCTTGTTTGATCTTTGTGCTTTCATTTTTCGGAATAACATAAACTATATATTCCTGTCTTTGTATTCTTAAATCTATTATTAATAATCTTTTTATTTTAAAGGTATTTATTGTATATATAGAGAACAGTAATTATGGATATATCTAAAAATAATAACAAAGGGATTACTAAAACAAAAATGGATACAAATGGGGAGGTTAAGCCAATAGCTGAGTTTTCTTTTTTTGATCTTCTAGTTCGTCTTATTGTTGCTTTATTAGCTGGTAAGTTTATCTACTGTATGAATAAGGATGCAAAATTTCCCTTTGCTTGGTTACAATTTAAGGAAAATTAATGCCCTTCACTGTTAAATTCTTTAAATGGTTTAACTGTATTTCTAAAGCTTAGGGAAACATTTGCATTGTTAATAAATTGATAACTTATTTTAAAGCGCTAAATAATAAAAATGTTATAGGTGTGATTGGATATAATCTGAGATTATTTATTCCTTTGACACTTCGAGGATTTTTCTGTCATGATTTTTCGATTCGATTTCCTTATCAAGATTCAACCATTGAATCAAACACTATATTTTATGTTTCTATTCCGATTCTACTTGTTTTGGTTTTTTTGTTTTTAAATTAAAATTTTTTAATTAAAAGGTGGTAATTGGTGAATTCTTTCTTAATAAACCTAGCAATCCGATGAATCTAGAATTTTGGAATTTAGATGTTTTATCATGGAAATCATTACAATTTGGAGGATTTACAAGTTTTTTTTAATTAATTCAAGAATAGTTTATTTATTTTAGCTGTTTGGATGCTGGGTGTTGGCATAAATTTTTTATTATTCAATGTCATCAAAATTTCTGTTGGTCGTCTTCGCCCAAATTTTATTTCTCTCTGTCAGCCGTATACTGAGATAACTTCTGCAGAGAAATGTTTAAATGAAACTCCAAATTATTTTTTTCCTGGGGATTTATTTAAATGTAACAAAACAATTACAAATAGTCCAAGGATAATTGATGCTAGATGTAGCTTTTATTCTGGTCATTCTGCTCTTTCAATTTATTTTGCTGTGTTTATTATTGTTTGTTTTTAAATATTTTTTTAACTAAAAAACTGAAAGATATATTTATTTGAATACTAGTACTAAAAGAATCTATTAGTGTTAATTTAAAATATATTTGTTAATAAGAAATTTTTCCACATTTTCTGGCTTTTTAAAAATCCTTTCTTTAATATTAAATTTATTTTTTAATTTAAAATAGTTATATACACATATTCGGGTTTTCTCAAAAAGTTTTGGTTCTTTTACTGCTCCAGTTCTTCCTCTTCTGATCGTTATTTATTCAATAATTATTTCACTTGGCAGTTTTGTTGCAGTTTCAAGAATTTTTGATCACAAACATCATCGTTTAAATATATTTATTTTTTTAAATAATAATTATTTTAGCATCTGATGTTGCTGTTGGTTTTTGTGTTGGTACAATTACTGCTATTTTATCTGTCTTTTTCCATCGGAATTTCTTCTTTTCTGCTAGAGAAATGAATAAAGATGTTGGGAACAGTAATATAGAAATTAAAGTTAGTATTACTGAAAATACTCATATTTAAACTGTTCTTTTATATCCAGGTTATTCTTCTTTTTCTTTACCTAAATTATTCTAAATATATATTTAATTATATAATTAATTATTCCAAATAATAATTTTGCCCAATTTCCTTCATTTAAACCGTGTGTTCAATATAAATAATAAATATACATATATAGAGCTTTAATAATAAATATATGAATATGTATATTAATATTTGTTGTTTTTATTTAAATATTAAAAAGAAATAAAAATGTTTTAAAAATTAATATAACTTTTATTATATGATTACTTATACATATGTATTTATAAAATTAAATAAATAATATTTTATAAAATGAACAAATGTTTGTAAATGAATATTTCTCTCTTAACTTTTCTTTTTTTACTCATTAGAAGGTTTTTAATTATTACTGACAAAAGTGGTTTTTAGAAAAAAATTGTTCAATATATTTTAAATTAATTAAATAATATTTTTTAATTTAATAAATATATGTACATATATTTAAATTAATTGACAGACAGATATATAATTGATGAAAAAAAGAGAAAAAAAAGTTCATCAAAATGAGGGAAATTAAACCAAAAAGAAGAAGTAAAAAGCTAAAAATTTATTTTAATAGAAATAAGAGAAAAGCCTCATCTGTTTTCCAATGCCACAACCGCATGTTATATACAATTATTTCTTTTTATTTCATTTTTAGCCATTCGGTCAGCCAATTCAATTAATTTCTCATTACTTTTTTTTTTTTTAATAAATAAAATTTTATATTCCTCAAAAATTATTTTTCCTCTTTTCGAATATTTCTTTTAAAATAAAAACTTTAAAAATAGCTTAAAATAAATATTCTCCTATTTAGGGTAATTTTGTTTTTTAATTCAAAATGAATATTGAATGTTTGCGCAAAAAAATATGAAACCTTTTTTTTATTACATACATATTTATGTGCATATTCATAGAATTTGTTTTTTCATTGTTCTCCTTTTTATGTACTCCTTTTTATTCTTTTGTTCTAATATATTAAAGTTTTAATTATTCTCTGTTCATCCTTTTTTAAAAATAATTTAATGTTTTATTAAAATTATATTAATTCTATTTAAAATAACTCTTTAGAGTAAAAAAAGAGTAGAAAAATAAAATCATCAATGTTTAAATGTAAAAATAAATATCTTAAAAAAGGCTTAGGATTAAATATCCTTTCTTCTAAAAATATTTTTAGTGGTCAGTTTTTAAGGTATTTAACTCAAATTTCAAATTTAAAAGCTTCTCTTTTTGCATTTCTTCCTTCCTGTTTTATTCATTTTACACAAAAAAATATTATAAGATAACTACCTATACATATTTATATTTTGAAAAATTGAAAAAATATTAAATTTATTTTTTAATAATTTTTATAATTAAAATTATATCATTTAATCCTTTTTAATTAATTATTTATGTTTAGTTTTTTTAGATTTATTTATTTAAAAAATAAAGATATTTTATCTATTTTTTAACTAAAAACCTTTTTTTTTGTAATGGTCAGCAAACAATCGAGGACTCCTTTTATTATTTCTTTTATATATTTATGTATATACCTATTAAATGAACATTACTAGAAGAACACATTTTTAGTAGTAAATATTATTTGTTTTTATTATTATTTTACATACATATGTACATACATAGACATGTACAGACAAAAATATTTAAATAAAAAAAATATATACAAATAATTTTATTAATTTTTGTTTCTTTTTTTTCCTTTCATTTACATAGTATTTTACCTACAAATACGTAAATATTATTTAT
This sequence comes from Meloidogyne exigua, assembly GCA_018905775.1. Taxonomy (NCBI): domain Eukaryota; kingdom Metazoa; phylum Nematoda; class Chromadorea; order Rhabditida; family Meloidogynidae; genus Meloidogyne; species Meloidogyne exigua. The sequence goes on along the minus strand of JAGUQR010000009.1, from coordinate 1,237,766 downwards.
TTACTTTTAATTAAAAAAAAAGAGATTTGAATTTAAATATTTAAATAAATTGTTCAATTAAAAAAAAAATTCCTTTTAATAATTAATTTAAATTTAAAAGTTCTCTTTTTTTTCTTTTTTGACCATTCAAGTGTTTATTTATTTATTTATTTTGGTATTAAAAATTCTTAAAATGTCAGTGCCAGAAGTATTAACCAATGGTTTTTATGCTATTTAGTCCCGCCGGCACTTTGATGATTGCAAATGCAATTTTTTGTCCCCGTGGAAAAGGAAAAAGATAAACATTTTGTCCAGATATTTAAAAAATAAAGGAAAAAGAAAGTTTTTTTTCTTTTCTTTTTCTTTTATTTATTTCCTTCCTTTTTAACTTATCATAAATATATATTTTTATTTAGTAAGGCAGCTGACAGAAATTTTCATTTTTATATATCTTTCTTATGAAAAAGAATGACACTTTTGAGTGAAAAAGTAAATGAAAAGAGAAGAAGAAGAAGAAGATCATTCTTTAAAAATATTTATTATTATTATAATATATATATATTTATTTCATCATTTATATAGTCACTTACTCAATCATCGTAAAGTTGACTTTCTTTTCTTTTTTTTCTCTTTTCTCTATTTTTCTTTTTACTACTTAACTACTAATTATTTTAAAAACTTTAAAACATTTAAAATAAATTAAATTAATTTTATTAAAATATTTAAACCGAAAAGGTTTTAATATAAAATTTAAGTTTTTTAAAAACTTAGCTTTAATTCTAATATAAGTACATTTATATATCTGTTAAACATAAATGAATTTATAAAAATTATTATCTGTATTTAATTAATTTAAATGTACATTATAAATTAAATATATTTATATTCTCAAATTTCTTAAATTTATTATTTTTTAAATTTCTTATATTTCTTCTTTTATCCATCACTAGCGGAGTAGGCCGCCTATCGGCGGCCTTCTTCGCTAGCAAAAACTTAAAGAACCTAAAAAATAAAACATACAAACTTAAACACATTTCCAAACTAAACAAAAACACAAAACAAAACAACCATCATCAATATAAAAACATCTAAAACATTATAACAATAAAACTTCAGGATATAAAATAAACAAAAGTGTATAGAACATTTTCATCAAAAAATATACAAAGTTTAACAAAAATAACTTAAAACTAATCAAACTTTAAAGAAAACCTCATTAAAGTAACTAAAATTAAAAAAAAAAACAAACATAAACAAAATTTTATTCAAAACAAAATAAATATACAATTAAAATGATACAATAAAAGAGAGTACAAATAAAAGGGGGTATGTATGTATATATATGTATGTATGTATCGTAAATGTATAATAAATAAATTAAACAAAAAATTTCAAAGCAATTCTATATCTTTAACTCGCATATATATACGCCTATTTTTCTACGAAACTAAGATTCTAATCTCTATCATCTAGGATCTCTTTATAAACTACATTCTTGACCTTACGGTCACTACTACTATTATCTAATTTAACTTTTATCATATTCCATGATCTCGCTCTCGAAAGAGCCACATACAATTGTCCATGTCCGAAGACCTCTTTTCTAAGATCTATTCCAACTCGCTCAAGGGTTTGCCCTTGAGCCTTATTTATCGTCATAGCAAAAGCTAACACCAATGGGAATTGGTGCCTATGCAAATCAAATGGGTATTCCTCGGAACAACAAAGTGTTATCCGAGGTATATACTCAGTTTGACCTGCCTTATCTCCAGTCAGAATCCTGCAAACAATTAAGTTTGCATTCATCTCCTCAACTCTCATTCTCGTCCCATTACAGAGACCTTTTTCTATATTCAGATTTCTAATTAACATGACAGTAGCATGTTTCTTTAATCTAAGCTCATGCACTGAAAAACCATTTGGTCTCAGAGCATTCAGATACTCATCTAGGTACTCATTGACACGCTGTCGATTTTCATCCTCAGCATGATCAATGCTAGTATACAAAATCTCTTTTCCTGGCAGCATAGCCAGGACTTTACTATTAATCTCAGATACATCTATATTCTTTGGTGCTAAAATGGCACTATTGGCCATTTCTTGAAAATTCTCAGAATCAATACTATGTGCAAAAATCTCTTCAGCTAAGTCTCCAAAACTAATACACTCGGATGGTAATGTAATGGAATCATTTTCATCATTCCATTTACCATTCCCTATTTCTATTAAATCTCTTGCAAATTCTTGCTCCATTTCTAGAGCTCTCATATTTCTAGATAACTTATATTGCTTTGCAATATTCCAATACTCAGATCTCTTAATGGTCGAGTTGACCACCTCTGCTCTCGTAGCATGTTTCTGAATTGGCAGGGTTTGACGAAAGTCACCCGTCCAAAGCATAACTTTGCCACCAAATACTAAATCATTATTCATGATTTCTTTTAACTTTTCATCTAGTGTTCGCAATGCACGCTTATTTATCATAGGCGCCTCATCGCAAATGAACACCTCGGTTTCTTTTAACTCAGTCCATGCCCTACTTCTAGGGCCTATGTTCGAATTACTCATATCTAATGCTAATCCAAATCTATTATGCAAAGTCCTACCGGCAGGCATTAAAGTAGCTGCCATACCGGTAAAGGCCATAGTACTAAGTTTCTTTTTCTCTCCTCTAAGCATATGAACAATTGTATTGTTCACATGCGTCTTACCTGTTCCACCTGGTCCACTTAAAAGTAGAACGCAGGCTCAAGAACAGGCCTATGTACTCTATTCATAATCTCATCAACTATTAATCTCTGCTCATCATACATATTATTATATGCAGATAAGCCTAATTCCTTCTCTTCTTTAGCATCGAATGTAGCTTCTACATCCTCAGCTAAATCTATTTGCTCCATGGTAGGAAAATCAGCAAGTGATTTCCCACCCTTAACAATACTAAAAGCTATTTCTCTATATGCTTTCGCATATGCTAAATCTACAGAAAAATTTCTAATAAAATCTTCTGCTAAGAAATCTCTAAACATCAACCAAAGCTCCTCCGGCTGAGCCGGGTTGCAATGGACTAAGATCAAAGCAAAAAAATCTCGCAATTTTCTAGGCATCTCAAAACTAATTGCCTCTTCCAAGGCCTTTTTCCACTCTTCATCATTTCTAATTAACCCATGTTCAAGACATGCTTCAGAAAAGGTCGTACAAACCTTAACTGAGCCATCTGAACGTCTAATAGTCTTGAGCTCTTCATAAGAAGAAGCTCCTCTAACATTCAACAACAATAGCCGCAGGTGGTATCGCTCTGGTTCTGCCGGTGACACTTTAACCATACGACCAATTGCGTTAAAATGTTTCTTACGCTCAGACCAAATTCCTTTACTAAAGCAAAACTTTTCAGGCAACTGATGGTACAGTAAAGCCCTAGAAGAATCACTTCTCTTATTCAAATCAAAATAAGCTAATAACTCAGAACAATTACTTGTCCTTTCTAAAATCTCGGCTTCACTCATAGTCTCATCAAAATAACAAATTTGCTCGCCTTCCAGATGAACTGGCAAGGCCATAATACTATGACTTCTATCATACATAGGCAATTCTAAGATCCGCCAGACTGCCTCCTGAGGGCAGACATATCTAGCGTCTATGAACTCTTTGACCTCATCATGGTCATTTCTAGGCTCTAGTTCTAATCTAGCTCTATCCGGTGGTTTATGCACATACTTATGCAAGTATTTCACCGAACTAATGCTATTAACTTTTTCAAGGTTAATATGGCATCTAAATACTTTCAATAGATAAGGATTGTGAGGCACAACCCATCTATTGTCCAATTCTATTCTCTTTCCTGAGACTAATACTTCTACTTTTCTACCATCATCTGGTCTGGCGTATAACGTCAAACCCTTCTCTAAGACCAAAGTCTTATCTTGAAATGCTTTAGGATAACCCTTAGAGCACTTCCTAATTTTCTTTCCATTTTCTAAGATCTCTTCCATGCATGGGGAGTTTGGATTCAAACTTCCACATGGGCCATGGATCATAAAACTCTTTACTAAATCAAATAACTCAGTACCCTGTTCAGGTATTCTAGCACTAATGCCTCTATTATCAACATCTTCCGATGTCAATAACTTATCCTCTTCACTAAGCGTCAAAAGCAAATGAATATGAGGAAGGCCTCTGCCTTGATTCTCTACAGGATACATCCAGGCATTGACACTTCCAAATATTCTCTCTTTTACTATTTGCTGCATAACAGCCTTGACTTTCAAATGAAAGACTCTAACAACTAAGTCTGGTCTATCGCTAGGAACTTGTCTAGGAAACAAATTATCTAAAATCTCAGACCATCTAGGATTACATGTCATAGTCAAGAAGAGATCTGGATTACCAAACCTTCTGACTATGGCCATAGCATCTTGGAAATGCTTCTCAACATATCTAGGACTGTTTGTTACACTTGGTGGAAGTATTACCTTCCGACCAAGGGGCAAACCTAATTCTAAGGATCTATTAAACATAATGTTATCTATATTCTTATATGCCTCAGCACATATCTTTTTTTTGATTCATACGAATCCATCTAAGTCTATCTCCTTCTATTTTCACATACTCATCTACGCAATACTGTTGAAAGAGTTTGCCTCCATGTAAAATGGGATTAAACTCATTTCGTATTGCCAAACTACAGCAGACATACTGCAGCCTAGTAACTCTTCTAGTACTATTACTCTGCTTTAGTTCTGGATGCCAACCAAGAGTACCACGCGGATAAAAAAGCGGGTAAGTCATTGGTGTCACCATTGCGTCAGCACTATTCAAAATCTTTAACTCTTTTCCATGTTGTCTTACGACAACCTTTGCATCTGGTACTTCCCCGTCTGCGCCGGGTACATACACAGCTGCAATCTCATTTGCTCTTGGTACATTGTACCCTAATCTTCTATCTAATTGCCTTCCGGTTTCAAACAAAAGTTTGATCTCGGATGGCTCTCTGTTCTCTAATCTAGCTCTTTCGAATTCAGAAGATTCCTCTTCCTTCATCATCATATAAGCCTCAGCAAAAGGGTTTCCCCTTCTAATAATCTCATATACACATCTAAGCAATTCAGGGTCAACTCCGGCATTAGCCTTTGTCATCGCCCTCATTGCCTCAGCGGTATCTACGATGAAGATCTGCCCGTAAGCAGGTTCATCGCCTAAATCTGGATTCAAAGCTATGTTCAGTTTGTGATATACTTGACCGTATATGCGAAAGCAATACGGCCCTCTTCTGCTAGGAAATCTATGTCTAAGTGGATTCATTGAAGCGAAGGACACGCTACTATTCAAATGACGAATATTGTCAAAGAAATTCACATGCCTTGCATCAATTCTCAGAAACAAATTTTTCAATTCTTCAGGAAAATCCTGCTCTGGTATATTCAAATTAACAACTTTACCATGATGGCAACAGTCATTAAATGAATTACCTCTAGTCTTCTCTTCAGCAAAATGCAAAGCACCGCAGTGCATGCATTCAATACTAAGATTACTAAGTTTATTCTCAATTGCTAATTCTAAACAACCTGCTTGATACTTTCGTACAGCAGGTTGATCTAAGCTCTTTCTCTTTTTTTTTTCTCTTATCTTCTAGTCTTTTTTTCTCGTTCTTGCTCAGATTCAAGCGATCTTTTAATTGCCATCCTCTGTCTATTTTTCTCAAGTCTAAGATTTCTATGATTCTCGTCCTCGAGGGACCTCAGAGACTGTTGCCTCTCTTTTTGACTATTTAATCTATGATTTCTAAGATTCTCATCCTCAAGGGATCTCAGAGACTGCTGTCTCTCCTTTTGACTATTTAATCTAAGATTTCTAAGATTCTCATCCTCAAGGGATCTCAGAGACTGCTGTCTCTCCTTTTGACAATTTAATCTAAGATTTCTAAGATTCTCATCCTCAAGGGATCTAAGATACTCGTGTCTCTCTCTATCACTGTTTAATCTAAGATTTCTAAGATGCTCAGGTTCCTCAGCACGGGATCTTCTTTTCCTGGCGGCGGCACTGGAGAAGCTTTGTTCGTTGACGGCACTGAAGCAGCTTTGGTCGTTGGCAGCACGTGAGAAGCTTTGGTCGTTGGCGGCATTGAAGCAGCTTTGGTCGTTGGCGACAGTTGAATAGCATTGGTTGTTGACGGCAATAGAGCAGGTTTGGTCGTCGGCGGCAGTGGAGTAGCATTGGTTGTTGACGGCATTGGAGCAGCTTTGGTCGTTGGCGGCACTGGAGCAGCATTGGTCGTTGTCGGCACTGGAGCAGCATTGGTCGTCCTCCATGAGCAAATTCAGCAAAGGTGTCGGCAATAAAGCGGGAACAGAAGATTTTGAAAATACAGCGTTGTTTATGTAGTATGAAGAATGTGTGGCGGTTGAGAAATGAAAAAATGCGGGTTTTTATAGTATCAGAGACTGAGTAAAATAACGGTTTATATAGTGAAGTTCTAAAGCAACAAAAATTAACTTGTCATAGTCATGTATCTTAAACTCAAGCGGCACAGACTTAAGTTCAAAGAATCAAGTTCACGGACTCAAGTATCACAGACTCAAGTGGTACAGACTCAAGTGGCACAGACTTAAGTTCACAGACTCAAGCATCACAGATTCAAGTGCCACGGACTCATGTGGCACAGACTCAAGCGGCACAAAAATAAGTCCACAGACTCAAGTGCAATAGACTCAAGTGACACAGACTCAAGCGGCACAAACTCAAGATCGCAGACTCAAACGGCACAAACTCAAGTCCACAGATTCAAGTGCCACGGACTCAAGCGGTACAGACTCAAGCGGCACAAAATTAAGTCCACAGACTCAAGTGTCATAGACTCAAGTGACACAGACTCAAGCGGCACAGACTCAAACGCCACAAACTCAAGATCGCAGACTCAAATGGCACAGACTTAAGCGGATCAGACTCAAGCGGCACATACTCAAGTGCCATAGACTCAAGTGGGACAGACTCAAGTTCACAAACTTAAGTATCATCCCCGACTCTACCTTATCACACTTGATTTTATTCCACCTTCCTCTTCCCTCCAAAACTTTACTATAAAAGCCTTCATTTTCTTTCATTCCACACAACATTACTATAAAAGGACAGACAAACAAACAAACACACACCTTTTCTCAATTATATAATTAGATTATATATATACATATTATTATAATATAATCCTCCTTTTTTTCTTATTAGTAGTACAAGGAACAAAGAGAAAAGGTTAGCACAACCAGACCCCGAATATATATATTTTGATTATAATAATAGTAAGAAGAAGAAGCTGATGATCATTTTCTTATTTTAAAAAACATAATTTAAATTATTTATATTAATTAATTAATATTTTTTATAATATTTTAAGGTCAAATATTTATTTATTTATTAGAATTCTCAAATAAATTCTAACGAAATAATTAAGTTCCGAAAATTGCTGAAGCATAAATACATTATAATATTGAATGAATAACGAGAAAAAGTAAAAAAAAGTAAAAATATATTTAATTAGTTATTTATTCTCATAATCAGTTAAAAAAAATAATTTCTTTATTTTTTTTAAATTTATATTTAAATATGTATATTTATTTATTTTTATAAATAAATATATTCTCCTTATTACTTCACCTTTCACCCATAATTTTTTTACAAATTTTTTTCCATTGTCCTATTTTATAAAAATTGCCGAGTAGTAATAAAACAGAATAATAATAATTCTTTTTCTTTTATTTATTTTTAACTACTATTTTATACATACATATGTATTTATTATTTTTAAACAAATCATGACCACCACCTGCCGAGAATTACATAAAAATAATATAATTTTATATTAAAATATATTTAAATAATTATTATTATTTAAATTAAATATATTTATTATTTTAACTAAAAATTTCCTTTTTTTTTTTCATTTTAGAAAAAAATGTTGCTATTTCTTTTACTAATTTTACTAAATATGTATAGAAAGAAACTAATAATAAAAAGAAAAGTAAAATTATTAGTAAATATATTTATTTATTTTAACAATTTTTTAACAAAAATTATTTTTATTTAAAATAAATAAATTTTCTTTTTTTTTTTAATTTTTTTCTTTCTAAGGGTCATTTATTTCTTAATAAATAATTTAATTATTTAGAATGGCATGCCAAAAAATAATTCAATTTATTTTGACATTAATGGATATATTTAGTATATATTAAATTAAATTAAAAAAATATATAAAATTAACATTAATTTAATTATAGAAAAAATTAATTTTTAAAAATAAATAATGTGGGAAAATAAAAAGATTTACATTTTTAAGAAGAAAAAAAAATAAAAAAAATTTTTTTATTTTATTTTAATTGCTTTATCTTTTTTTTAATTTTATCTAAATAAATTTTTATATTTATTTTTAAGGTGTAAAATAAACAAAACAATTTTGTTGGCCTTAGCAACGAATATTATTTAAATAAATATTTTTAAAAAATATTTTAAATTCTCTAAAATAGTCTCCAAAATTTATTTTTAAATGGACTTATATATTTTAAATAAATTTTTTATATTTAAATTTATTTTACCTTAAAAAGTAATTTTTGTTTAATTAAAATAATTTAAAAAACATTTTTTATTTAAATATTTTTATTTTATTTTGACCTATTTTTAAATATTAATAATAATTTTAACTAGTAAAAACACTTAAAAATATTTATATTTATTTAAATTGCTTATTTTTAATTTTATTCTTCGCGCACCCTTTTCTTTTTTTAATTATTTGTTCTTTTCATTTTCTTTGCTTTTTTTCTTATTTTCAAGTGGTTCTTTTTTTGCCACTTTTTAAATCTTTGTAAATATAATTCACACAAATTCATGGCCTTATTAACTAACTAGTAAATAAATAAATACATAGATTTATTTATTTATTGACAATAAAACTCCCTTCCTTTTCTTATAATTTTAATTTATTTTAAATAAAACTGACCAAAAATATTTAAATAATTTTTAATGAAAAGAATTATTTTTAGTAATTTAGTCTTAAATTAAATACATATTATACATAATATATACATATTAGAATAATATTTTATTTTTTAAATATTTTTAATTTTATTTTTATTATTTTTAAAAAATCAAATAAAATAATTTATTTATTTAAGGAATTATTCTTTCATAATCTATTTTTTTTAATATTTAATTTAATGTTTACCTATAGATATATTAATTTTTAGATTTTTTAATTCTAATGAGTCCTAAACCATTTGATGATGAATTATTTATTGAACCTGCTGGAGATTATGATGTTGTTTATGGTGACTATAATTCTACGTAAGTTTTAAAATTAATAATCCTCTTTAATTTAATTAATTAAAATGGAAGAAACATTATTCTTTTTTTTAAATTCACTTTTCTTGTTTGATGTTAATAAACCTTTTAAATCTTCTAATTAATTTATTTATTTAGACATTTTTTGTTTTTCCTTTAATTTATTTTCGAATATTAAAATGAATAAAATTATTTCGGATGATCTTTATTTATTTTTTAATAATTCCCATATTCATTAAAAATTTCAATAATATTTTTATTTATTTACTTAGGTACTTATGACAGGTAAAATTAAATTGATTTTTAACTAAATATTCTGTTATTTATTCCTTTCTTGTGCTATTCAATTTTCTTTCACAACCCTCAAAATATAGTAAAAAAGTAGTAGTAGTAGTAGTAGTAGTAGTATGTAGTAGATATTTTGCTTAACAAATGGAATAATGCATTGAAGCGATAAGCTACTACTAGACCTACTACTACTAGTTACTACTACTAGACCTACCTACTACTACTTCTATTTATTTATTTTTGTTGAGTAATACAATGTGAAGAATAAAGGGAAATAAGGATGGAAGGAAATAAATGAAAAAAGAAGCTTTTTCTCCAAGTGGACAACAACAACAGCTCTTCTACTTTCCTCTATTTCTCTCTCTGCGTCCAAAATTTTCCTTTATTTTAGGGTACTTCAGTTTTTATTTTTCTCAACAGCCTTCTTCTACTTACCGACCGAATTTAGCTTTAGACATTGCCATTGGGCTATCAAAAGAACAAACATTTTATGAAGAAAAAAAAAATAAATTAGAGAATTGGAAAGAGATGAGAAAAAATATTCTTCTTTTTTACTAGTAGTAGTTCAATATATATAATGATTATATATATATAAAGGCTTGGAACCTTCCTTCCTTTTTTCTTTCTCTTTACTGACCTAATTTATATTCTACTACTACTTCCTCTTCCTTCTTTCCAAAAACATTCATTGGACGTTGCAATTCCCGAATAATTTATGGGAAGCAAATTGTATTTTTATTTATTTATTTATATAAGTATTGTCCTCATCTTTTTTATTTTTTTAGTAGAAAAGTCCTCTTCTCTCTTCCTTTTTTTATGTCATCAGTTAATAAATAATATCTACATACATAGTAAATATTGGCATTTAATATATACATAATATATAATTAAATTGATTATAATGAATAAAAATAAAAGGAGCAAAAACTGCCTAAATTAATTATTATCTTTTTTAAATTTTGTTGATAATAAAATTGAAGGAAATTTTTTAGCATAATTTTCTGCTTTATTATTTTTTCTAAAAAAAGTTTATTATATATTTCTTTCTTTTTTCTCTTTATGTATATAAATATAAAGGATTATCTTTAAGTAAAATATATAAAGATTGCCAATTTAACTATTTAATAATAAAGGGAATATTTGAACAAACAAACAAATAAAGTAGGGAAATACCAATGGTTTAATATATATTTTGGAATTAAAATATATTTTATTTTATTAAAAATTATTTTTAATAGAATGGGTGAAGAAAATCCTTCAAGTAAAAGACCTTATATTCGATTAACTAATGGACTTCGAAATATGACTAGACCAATAGGAGGTGAAGTTAGAATGCGTTGTGAAGCAACTGGTTCTCCTCTTCCTCTACAATTTACGTAAATTTAAATTTTTAAATATTCTTAAAAATTATTATTATTTTTTAGTTGGTTAAAAAATTTAGCTCCATTAGAAAAAAGTCGAAGATTTAAACTTAAAAATAAAGAAAAATCTTCAAAATTAATTATTGTAGAATTAGATGTTCTTGATTCTGGTTATTATCAATGTTCAGCTAGTAATTCTGCTGGTAATGTAAATAGTACTGCTGTTCTTAGGGTAATTATAATTAAATTAAACTTTAAACAATAATAATTTAATTTCTTTTTTTTTTTTAATTTTTAAATAAATTTAAAAAAATAATTATTTTTAATTAATTTTTAAAAATTTAATTAAAATTTTATTTGAATATTTTTGGACATAAAATGGTCATTTAATATTTATTTTTTGTCATTTCTCTCTTTTTATTTCTATTATAAGGGAATTGAGCCTGGCCATTTATAAAATGAAAATTAAAGTAGTGTCTCAGTCTTTTTTAACCAGTCAAACAAATTTATCCAAAAAAAACAATTTTCTTTTATTATTTTTGGCACTTTTATTTGTATTTATTAAATAAAATTTTTATTTTTTTAAAATATTTTGTCTCCTTTTTTCCCTTTTAAAAGAAAAATTAAAAGGAATATTTCCTCTTAATTACTTAAAAGTAATTTATTATCAATCACTTATACCGCCACGATCTTTTTTCCCTCTTCTTTATTCTTTATTTTTTTAGTAATTTTTTCTGTCCATTTTTTGACGATCGATGCAAAAACAGAACACAAATATATATTTATTAATGTTTAATAGAAAATATTTATTTATTTATTATAATTTTTTATAAAAATAATAATAATTAAATTTTAAATAAAATATTTTTTTATAAAAAATAAATAAATAAAAGTGTTAAAAATATTTTATTTAAATAAAACAATTCATCAATCGACCAATGCTTTTTTAAATTAAAAAAGAAAGAGAAGAAGCTTTAATATTCTCTGACCTTTCTTATTTTCTAGTAAAACCTAATGTACATTTATCCATTTCTTTTTTCCTCAATATTTTAGCATATTTTCTTTTTTATTTTAAAGAAATTCAATAACAGAAAATTCAATATTTTAATTTCAAATAAAACAAATTATTTCAAATAAATATTAAGACTTATTTATTCTTTTAATTTAAATATATTTTTCTCTCTAAATAAAACTAAGTAAAAATTATTAATTTTTTGATTTTTCTTTCAGGTTTCTTCATCAATTTCTTCCCCTTCCGGATCTTCAAATAATAAAAAAAGGCCACCATTAGACGGAGGTAGACGTGTTAATCATCGGCATCATTTAAAACATCAACAAAAACATCAGGAAGAGAATTTAGGCTTAGAAGAAGAAGAAGAAGAAGAGAACGATTACGAAGGATTTTATGATAATTATCCAGAAGAGGAGGTATTTTTTCTAAATATTTTAATATATTAATTATTTTAAATTATTTTAAAAAACCTTAAATTAATTCTTTAGATGAGAAATACTAACAATGAACACTCTTTAGATGACTCTTGGAGAGTCCCAAGTTCTGCTGCTGGTCCTGGATATATTCCTTTAATTAAAGAATCTAATAATAATAATAACAATGGTCGTTGGTTAGATGGACAAACAATTAAAAAAGGAGATTGTATTATTTATAAAGGAGAAGTAAATAAATAAATTAATTTAAATAAAAATAAATAATTTTAAAGGCATGTAGTCATTTTCTTGAAGGAAAAAACATAAAAGTTCTTATTGACAGAGAAAGTATTTATGATTCAGAAAAGGATTTATTAGCTGCATTAATGACTGTTAGTTTATTTTTTTAAAAATATTATTAAAACCCTTCTTTAATTTAAAAAGGTTCGTGTTGTCCCAGGTCTTTCAGAACAATGTCGTCATTTTATGCATCAAATAGCTTGTTATCATATGTTTAAAGTTTGTGATCCTTCTATTTCTACTATTGGGTCTTCAAATATTATTTCTCTTTGTCGTGATGATTGTAATAATTTAAAGGTAAAAAATATATAAAATTAATTTAAATTAAATTTATTAGAATTCTTTTTGTCCAAATGAATTTTCAATGGCTACTCAACATGATTTAATTGGTGATGGACCAAAAGCCCTTCTTCCAAATTGTGAAACACTTCCTCCTCTATCACAAAATTGTTTACATATTTTAGGAAGATCTGAGGTAAATATTTTCCATTAAATAAAAAATTAATTTTATTTTAACTTTAAGTCTCCTTCTTCAAATAATCCTTCTACATTATTGCATTGGTGTTTTAAAGGTTTTGGAACTAAATACCAGGGAAATTCTGCCATTACACGTAGTAATAGGCCTTGTATTGATTGGCCTAATTCTTCAAATGGAGAATTTAATATTGGAGAACATCCACAATTAATTAATTCTAAAAATTATTGTAGAAACCCTTCAAAGAATTCTCAATTTAATGAACCTTGGTGTTATACATTTTCCCCAGGTGGTCAATCACTTATTGCTGAGCCTTGTAATGTATGTATATTTAGAAATTGATAAATAAATTATTTTTCTAAAAAAAGGTTCCTCGTTGCCCTCCTAACATTTATCCAGAATTAGATGATTCCCAATTAACGACTACAAATACAAATATTTTGGAATCATTTTTCTCATTTTGGAATTCACTTTCATCACAATCACAACTTCTTGTTTTTACTTCAGCACTTGGTGCATTTGCTTTTTTACTTTTTATATTCTTTATATGTTGTGTTTGTTGTTGTAAAAATTCTGGAAGAAGAAGAAGAAGAAAATATAATAATAATAATAATAATGGTCATCATTGTGAAGAAATTAATGAAGGTGATTGTAGTGGTGGTGGTGGTGGTGGGGGTAATAATACTATTTGTGTTGGAGGAATACTTCAACAACCTGAAAGTGTTAGTTCGATGATTTCAGGAAGTTTAGCTAAACAACAAAAATTATCTGTTCATCCTCATCAACAACAACATATTTTAATGCATAATTGTAATGGTATTATTGGAGGAAGTGCTGGTGGTGGTTCAACAACTCTTTCTGGAAGTGATATGAATAGTGCTTTTTATCGAAAAGTTCGTGATGAAAGAATACGTTTAGGGGGAGGTAATAACGAAGAATTACTTAATCCACTTCTTCCATCAATTGAACAACAACAATTCCAAATGGGTTATCATCAATCACAACAAATATTTGAAATGCCTCAACAACAATTTAGACCTTCATATTGGGAAAATAGTGGAACATTAAATTCAGCTACAGCTTCTGCATATCCTCAACCACCACAACATGGTTCTGCTTATTATGCACCCCAATCTGTGAAATCACAACAGGTAATAAATTAAAATATATGTAAAAATATATTATTATTCTAGGCATATAACAGTCCACATACAAGTACTGAACCGCCACCAGCAGAACCCTATCAAATAGCACATATCCAAGAACGACAAATTAAATTTTTAGACCGAATTTTGGGTGAGGATTCAAGTACTCAACTAATTTTGGGTGAATGGGTTGGTGGAATGTTAAGTGGAGCTGCTCTTCAGGTTTACTATCTATTTTTTATAATTAAATAATAAAATAAAAGGTTGCATTAAAAACATTAAAACCAAATATGGCTCCACATTTAATAGAAGAACAATTTAAAGAAGAAATTCAAGCTATTGGTTTCTTTGAACATCCAAATATTTTGAGGCTTTTTGGTGTTAGTTTTCTTGGTGGTCGAAATCTCTGTGCTGTTTTTGATTATATGATACATGGTGATCTAGTTGAATTTTTAAAAGTTAGAGAACCAAGGAATTTAAATGACATAAATGATGAACAGGAAAGGCAAAGAAATTCTGAAGATTTTCTAAAAATATCTTTACAAATAACCTCTGCAATGGCTTACTTAGCTTCTAATGGTTTTATTCATAAAGATCTTTCTGCTAGAAATTGTTTAGTAGGAGACCAACAAATTATTAAATTATGTAATTTTGCTAAAATGAAAAAACAATATGAAAGAGATTATTACAAGGTTATTTTTATTTTTAAATTAAATATTTAAAATTTTTATTTTTTTTATTAAAGTTAAATAGTAATTGTCGAGGTGTTCCACTTCGTTGGATGTCAAAAGAAGCATTAAATGAAGGTAGATATGGACAAGCTAGTGATGTTTATTCCTTTGGTGTTTGTTTATGGGAAATATATACTTATGCTAGTAATTAATTAATTATTATATATCTTTTTAATTAAAATTTAAATTAAAAAGGACAACCCTATGAAGGTTGTACAGATGAACAAGTTATTCAATTTGTACAAGAAGGGAGTTATTTAGCTATTCCAGAATTTTGCCCAACAGCTGTTTATGCCCAAATGGTTGAATGTTTTAATGAAAATGCAAATCGTAGACCAAGTTTTGCTGAATTAAATTCAAAATTTCAGGTTTAATCTTAAATAATTTGGAATAAATAATTTTTATTTTTTATTTAGAAATGGTGTCAAAATGGCCAAATTTCTGCTTTACATATGCAACAACATCGTGCTAATAGTTCTATACATTCTGGAGGATCTGGAAGTGGAATAACAACTAATAATAATGGAGTAATAAATAATAAAATAATTAGACAACAACAAGGATATTCTTCAATAATTGGGGGAAATGTACCTTCACCTGCACCTAATAATAATACAACTATCTTAGCTGGAAATTTAAATGAAGATAAAAATAAACCATTAGTTTCTAATGGAAGAATTTCTATTGTACATAGCACACCAATTGGTTGGTTTAATAATTAAATTAATTATTTTATTTTATTTTAGTACAAAATAATCAATTATTATTAAAAGAAGAAAATAAAAAGAAAGGTCCAAGGCCTATACCAATGGTAAGAAGAAGACAAGCATTTACAGATGAAGATGATTTAGATGATGAAGATGAAAATGATAATTATAGCAGTGAAGAAAGTAATGAAAGTTAATAATTAATTTTTGTTTTAAAATATTTTAAAAGAAAAAAGAGCTTTTTGTTATTTATTATAAAAACAGGGTTTTTTTTTAATTTTAATTAATATTTGGACAAAAATATATTTTAAATTAATTAATTTGTTTTGTTTTAAAAATATTTTTGTCCTTTTTTTAATATATTACCTCTTTTATTTCTTTTTTTCCTTCTTTTTTTTTTTGAATCTCTAATAAATTAATATAAATTTTTTTTTTGATTTATCTCCCATAAGCGCCTAAATTTTTTTCGCAATTATTATATATATATTTATAATTCTTAATTAAATAGTGATTCTTTATTTTTATTTAATTATATTTCTTTTTAATTAAGCATTTTGACAATTAATTTCATTAATAATTTGTGAAAGTCCTCCTTGTTGGAAAACCCATTGCCCATCAATACAATTTAATGTAGCTGTAATCATTGGATTAGTTGGATTTGAAGGTCCTCCTTGATTAATATTA
Organism: Meloidogyne exigua; assembly: GCA_018905775.1. Classification (NCBI taxonomy): domain Eukaryota; kingdom Metazoa; phylum Nematoda; class Chromadorea; order Rhabditida; family Meloidogynidae; genus Meloidogyne; species Meloidogyne exigua. The sequence continues at coordinate 1,221,347 of JAGUQR010000009.1, read as the reverse complement.
AACTTTAAAAATAAATAATTTAATTAAATTTAGTTTTATTTTATATTTACTTGCATAAATACAGTTCCACCATTGATAGCCATACAAGTAATCATAATATGGATACAACCATTTGGATCAGTAACTGTACCAGAAGGGATCTAAATATATATTTAAATATAATTATATTAAAAAGAAAACAGGTGTAGTTGTTGTCATTCCATTTCCTAATGTTAACATTAATTGATTAATTGAACAAGCTGAGCATGCTAAAATAATTAAAATATTGAAATAATAATATATATTTATGTACCAGGTATTGGTGGTGGTACAATTGCAGTCATACATGAATTTACATAATTATTAAAAATAATTATTATTAATTGAAGGAAAAAAATAAAAGAAAAAGTTTCCATTGTTTGGCATTAATAATAATAATATTTTTTCTTTCTTTTTTTTTTATTTCAAATAAAAATTTCATACCGGAATTAGAAAAATAAATTTAATTTCAAGGTAGACTTTATTATTTATGTTTATGAAATATAAAGTAAGTGTAGTACATAGAACCTTTTTTTTATTCTTTTATTGTAATTTATATTATAACAAGTTTTATTTTTTGTAAAAAAGGAAAATAAAATATTTTTAAAAGAATATATGTATATATATACTTTTTAATATAAGTTTTGTTTTAATTTATCTTTTTTAATGTTTGTGTTTATTTATGAATGAATATTGGAATTTTATTAAAATTAAATTATTTTGAACTATTTAATTAATTAATTAATTATGAGTCATTATTTACTCCATAACTTAAAGTATTTAATGTCGTCATTCGTATTTGATTCATTTGATAGCTTCAACTAGTACATTGCATGCGTAAATGAAGAAAAAATAGCTTTAAAAAGAGGAAAGGGCCAAGGTTATTTAATAATAATAATAAAAGGTAAAAATGCCCTTAGGGTAAGGAAATGAAGGACAAGCTTTTTTTTAAGAGAGCGCAACAAGGACAATTTAATGTGATGAACACACAACTGTAAAGGAATGAAACAAAAGTATATATATATATTCTCTTTTATTTAAACTATATTTGAAAATCTAATAAAAATAAACCAAAATTAGTTAGAAAATATTTTATTAAATGTTTTTTAATTATTTATTTTTATTCTCTTTTTTAATTATTTTTGTAAATGGACAAAGCCTTTTTGGTGGTTGTGGAATACGTTCTCCATTCCAATTACCTCTTCCATGTCCAGCACCAATTGCTCCAATTGTAAAAATTAAACAATTACTTATAATTAATTATATTTTATATATAGCCATGTCCTCCATCACCTCCTCCTTGCCCTCCAACATTTTGTCCTCCACCAGTAAAAAAATGTTTTTTTCAAAATTGAATTAATTAAATTAAAAGATTGTTTGTCCACCTCCACTTCCACCTTTACCATGTCCTCCACCACTTCCACCACCTCCTCCATGTCCTTTACCACAGCCTTGTACATGCCCTTCCCAATTTGGTGGAATTGGAAGTCCAATTGGTGGTTATCAATTTAATGGTTATTTTAATAAATTTTCTGAATTCTTTATTTTATTAAAGGTTATCCTAGTAATGATTGTTGTTGTCAATGTAATACTCCTTGTAGATATATGGGGAGAGTTAAAACACATGGTAAATTAGAGATTAAATTAAATTAATAATTAAAAGGATCACAAATATTTGCTGCACCAAATGAAGACCAAAAAACAGAGGAAGATTCAACATGTAATAGTCTAAAACTTAAAAAAGCAATACAAGAGGTTATTAAATTATTTATTTATTAAAAATAAAATATTTTAAGAATATTATTAATGATGATCCAAATACTTCAAAAAGTAAATTAAAAAATAATTAATTAATTTTTTAAAATTAATTATTAAGGAGAAATACAAAAAGTAGCAGAAGAAAAGCTTTTTACTAAAATAAATGTAAAAATAAAATATTTATTTAAATTTAAAATTAATTCTTTCTTTTATTTAAAAAAGGTTATTTGTGCTAAAGGTGATTTCTCTTATTTAGCATATACAGATACTTTTTGTCAAGCTTCTTATGGAAATGGTAATTTAATTAAAATTTTAATTTTTAATTTTTATTTATAGTTACTTGTTATGCATATAGTTCATTAGGTTTAGAAAATAAAGAAATAATTAAAACAACAACAACAATAAGTGATACTATTGATTTAATTTAAATAAATTAATAATTAATTTTTTATTAAATAAAAGAGCTTTTTTTTAATTTAATAGAGAATATTTAAGTATTTTTATATTAAATTTATTTATTGGTATTTCATGGGGCAAATGGAGAAAAAGAATCTCACTTTGCTTTATTTTCACAAAAAGTGAGCTTTAACAGTGATATTCATTTCTCCACTTAAACCATGAATTCCTTTATTTTATTTAAATATTTAATATAAATTATTAATAAAATTTAAAAAAATAAATAAGAAAATAATGGAAGCTTTAGTAAAGATAGATAGTAGTTGTTGGTGGTGGTGTGAAGGTGGTGATTGTGTGTGTGTGGGGGTATTTTGTTGAGTCAACGAAAAATAGAAAATCAACGTTGAATTGGTTTTTTTTAAAAGGTAAAAAATTCTTGTCTTTTTTTTAAATATAAAATTTATTATTGTGAATAGTTTTTACAATAAAATGACTGGTTGGTAAAAATTGCTCAATAAATGTTGTCTTATCAAATATATATTACATATAACAAACCTTTGCTTATTTAAAATATAAAAGATAAAAAGAAAAAGAGAGAGAGAAAAGAAAGGTGAAATAATTTCAAGAAATAATTAAATAAATATTTAAATTTATTTAAAATATTAGAAAAATATTAAATTGTATAAAAATATTAAATAAAAAAAAATATTATTTTTTAATAAAAATAAATGCCTCTATTTTCATTTATTTATTATGAGTGTTTTGCATTTTTATTAAATTAAAAGGGAATATATCAGAATTGTTAATGCTTTTTAAATAAGTTTATAAGAAAAAGAAGAAGAAAAAAGAACAAAGAAAATTTTAAATATTTTTGAATATAAAAAATAAAAAAAGAAATAAAAAAGAGAGAAAAGGATCATAAAAGGAAATTAAAAGCTTTAAAAATGATTGGTTAAAAAAAATATTTAAACAAAAATATATTTTAATAATTTCATTGCCTCTTCTTGTTTAGTTTACTCAACTGTTTGTATGTATATTATTTAGTCAAACAAGCCATTCTCGATAGACAGACAAAAAGAAAAAGACAGGTGTATGCCCTTTTAAATAAATTTAATAATAATCGAGAAAGGAAGAAAATATATATTGGATTATTTAATAAAATTGTATAGTCAAAATATTCCAATAGTAAGGACATTAAATAATTGATTTAGAATAAATTAATAGTTTGGGAAGATTATCTGAAAATTATAATAAACTAAAATATTTAAAAAGAATATGGAGTCATTCCTATCAAAAGATCCTTCAAGAACAGACTTTATTAATGTTAAAAGTTGACCCCAGACAATTAAATGAACTTTTAAGTTCATTAGTCATTAATATTTAATTTCTAAGATAATTCTTAAATTTTAATAGATCATTTTGTATACATATATCTATGAAAATTAAAAAAAAACTTTTTTCTTTGTATAGAAATATTTTAGAATATGAGACAGTAAAAAAAAGTTGTGAAAATGGAAATTGAAGATTAAACTAAATTTTTTTAAATAGGCGACGATTGACAGATTGTGACAGAAAAAAGTGAAAAAGAGAAAAAAAAAAGAGAGATTAAAATAAAAGAAATATTGTTGGCAAAAAAGGTGCGACTATATTACTTCTTTATCATACCTTTATGTAAAATCATTTTCACCTACAACGTTTATTTTTTATTATTTTTACATTATTATATATTTATATAGTAAAGTTGGGAGGAAGAACCGTTATAATATTGAGAGTGTACAACATTAAATAAAGGGAAAATGTGAATTTTAAAGCGTTACATCAGCAGCTGCGTAAATAATGAGAAATACTTAATAAAATAGAAAGGAAATACTTACATAGTATATCTATTATATACATATATCTCTATTAAAAATCATAGATAGAAAAAATTAATTACTAAATATGATCGAAAAAAGTTTTAAATTAATGTGTAAATATTTAATTTATTTTATATGTAGATCAGAATGTCTGCAAGTTTCTGCAACTTTTTATTTTTATTAATTATTTTGAAGATCTAGAATCAACAATATTAGATTAAGAGTAAAGGAATTAATTTAATTTCTGATTATTTTAAGTTCTGATTTTAAATATTAGAGGGTAAGGATGATTTAATTTCTTGTTGAGCTGTCAATTAAAAAGCTTCAGTATTTTAAATGTGTATAATTGAGAAGACTTTATCTGTTTGTCCTATTATACATAATAAAGTGATTTAAGAGAGAGAAAGTGAGGATTTTCCTTTTCTTCATTTTTAACCCCACAAAATCATCATCAAAACCAACGTCTTCTACATAAAACCAAACAACAAAACTTCTTGCTCTTCCCCTGTCTGCATCTGGAGCTTGACACCAGACCTTGGACAAGAAAGTCTTCGGCGCGGTGATCTATCAAATACATATAAGGAGATCTTTCCTAATGCTTGTGATGTTCGAATTAATAATGAAAGCATGTAAGAATATCTACAATTTAAAATAAATAAATATGTATGTATGTATACGTTGTTAATTTCTTCTTCCTACATTCCTCCTCCTAATACGACATCACAACAGAAGCTCATTCAACAACTACCCAACTAGTCAACGTGTTCATACGTAACAACAACAAAATGTCCAGCCGAGAACAACGAAAAAGTCACACCTAAATATGAAAGAAGTTCAAGGTAGTTGAAGTCAATGTAGAGTGCGGTTATAAATATAATACTTGTATAAATTAATTCCTTTATGTAAATATAACTTGCAGAAAAAAAAACTTGCGGATATTGCGGCCATATTCATATTATTATGTTATTTTGTTCGTTTTTGTTAGCGAGCGTTCACTTCCGTTATTAATTAATTTTAATTTTTAGTTCATTTAGGGATGTGCCACACATCTTCAGATCAACAACAGTATTTGGCTGTCCTTAATGAGCTTAATTCATTTCCATATTCACAGTCTTATTGGGCGAGAAAATCAAGAATGTTAACATTAGAAAGTGAATTTAGTCCTTTGGAATTTAAAGTATTTTTATATTTTTACATATGTATTCTAAATTTTTTTAGTTATTAGAATTTGATGTGGCTTTAATGTTTAATAATGCTAAAGATTTAAGTTTTAATGCACAAAAAATGTTTGTTTGATTATTTTAATTTTTATTGTATAATTTTAGATTTCAATTAGATAAATCGGAAAAAGTTAGGCAAAGAATTAGTCAATTATTTTCTGTATTACTTTCTGGAAAACCGGATCGGCAGGTTTCTTCAGGTATTATGAATGTAAATATTTTTATACTTTTCTTAGAATTAGTTGGAGAATTAAATATGGACATTTTGCAAGAAATGTTTTTCTTTGCATTTCCTGAACAAAGAAATTCAACTAAAGGAAGTCTTCAAGTTTATTTAACATTTGCTTGTAATCAACCTAATAGTCTATGTAATGTTGCGGTTATTTCAATTTTTAATTAATTTTTTAATTAAATTTTTAATTTTTAGACGAAACTTTTTGCTTATTATCTTGGTGCTAGTGGTGAATTTCAATTAGATTTAAACTCAAAAGAAAGTAAAGATGAGAGGATATCTGCTGTTGATGCTGTGTTATGTTAATTAATTATTTTTGTCTTTTAATTTTTTTTTAGTTCGTCTTTTTGATAGTTTAATTCAATCAAATTTTGGCGATCTTTCTTTACACAACATTGTACAAATTTTTCAAATTTTATTAAGAAATTGCTTTGCTGATTCTATTGGACTAATTCCTGAGGATTTTTACAGGTATTTATAACATATTTTTAAGGGTTTATCACTTTTAGCCGACCAGCAATCTCTATTCTATCAACAATAGAACGACCTTCTGTTTGTTGGCACTTTTGTTTGTCAGTACTTGCACATATATGGCATAAACGTGGTCAACTTCAATTGGCTGAAATATTTGAACCATTACCTATAACATTTGAAAAAATGGGACAAACATTAGAAAAAGTTTTGTCTGATTCTAATATTTGTCATCAATTAGTCACTAATCTTGAATTTGTTAGACTTGCACTTCGATGGGCAACTGCTTCACCTTTGAAGGATACTCAAAATAGTTTAAATATTTTTTAAACTTTTAATTTTCTTTTTATTTTAATAGATTATTCCAATCAATTAGTTAGTGTTCCTGCTAATATTTTCTGGATTGATTTAAGTGGTTTAGAACATTTTTGGCTTTATAATTTAGATGTTGAGGAAGAAGATTCCCCCGCTGAAATTGAAGAACCTCAACGAGAAAAAGAAACTCTTAAGGTTTTTTTTCTAATTTATTTATAATTATTTTTTATGTTTAATAGATTTATGAACATCTTCAAACACCCATAATTGTATTAAACAGCATTTTTATTTCTTGTGATATTTCTTCAAATATTATTGATAAAGAATTAGCCTCTCTTTCAATTTTAAAGCCAAATGTTTATTCAATTTCTCTTTTAGCTTTAATGGTTTCTGAAAACTGGAAAATGGCTTCAGAATTATTTTCAAAGGTTTAATTAAATAATTTTATTTTTAAAAATTTTTTCCTTATTTCAAGTTACTTAGTTTACCAAAATATAATCCCCAATGGATAATTATTCGAATTCAGTATTTACAAATATTAATTATCCAAAGAAAACTTAAACTAGCATTTGAACTTGGACTTGAAATTTTTGATGAAATTATATTGGAAAAAAATGAAATAAATTATTTGAATGAAGAAGATATTGAATTTAAAACATTTCCAGCACTTGTTATTTCTCAAGTATTTTTAAAAATATTTCAAATAAAATTAATTTTTAGGAGCCAATTTGGGTTAAACTTTCCCATCAAAAAGATGCTCTTTTATATGTTCAGGTTGTTAATTAATTATTTTTCTAAATGATTTTAAATTTTATTTTTAGTTACTTCTTTTTCATATTTGTTGGCTTTCCTTTTGTCGTTGTCAACATTCTTTATCTATTAAATTTGCTGAAAATGCCAATTTTCTTTTTTTAACAATGATTTTATTAGCACAATCTTGTTGGAATTATTTTGGTTTTGGTCTTTTTGAGCAATTAATTGAACATTTAATAAATAAAGTAAATAATAGATAAATTAATTTATTTTAAATTTATTTTTTAAGAAAAACTTTCATTGTCCAGAATTACTTTGTTATTTAAAAGAACCTTCCTTAATTGAACAACTCTTTGATTTGGATAATATTTTAATATGTTTTGACAAAAAAGGAGAAGAAAAGTTTGTAAATTAAGTTTAATTATTTTAAAAATATTAATTTTTTTAAGGTTGAATTTTTTAACTTTTTCATCTATTCGTTCACAAATTGAAGAAGGAAAATTATTTTTAGCTACAAAAGAACCTTCAACTTTTAAAATTTTAGTAAACTTTTTTGAACAAAATAGGCAACGAATTACTGAAATACTTTAATTATTTTTTAATTTATTTTTTATTTCCCTTAGAATTTTGCCAAAGAGATTTTAATAATTAATTTATAATTATTTTTGTCAATTAATATATAGGTCAGATCTTTTTTTATCTGAAATTTTCTTCAATTAATAGAAAATACTTTAATTTCATTCGTTTTCCTTAACTTAAGATTTGACTTATTATTAAAATTAATAATTTTTAATATTTATTGTATTTATTTATTAATATAACCTTTAAATAATTCTTTATTTTAAAACCTTAACCGTTTCAAATTTTTATTTTTATATATATATATATATTTTGTTTTAATTATTTATTTTATTTATCAAAGCAAAACAACTCACAGGAATGCAAAAAATTTAAAAAAATATTATTTTGTATTTATTTGGTTAAAATTATCGGCAGAGAAAGAAAAGGTGTTAAATAAAATGCTGATAAAAGGAAGAGAATATTTTTGTATTTAAAAATAATTGTTTTTGTATATTTAAAAAATAGGGTAATTAAATATTTAAGTTTAATTAAAATTGGATTTAAAAAATGTAAGGGTAAAATGAAAATGACTAAAAGAAATGAAAAAATATTTGGAAAGAATTTTTCAGAGAAAATTTTAGTTAAAATTTACAAAAAAGAGGATTAAATAATTCCAAATATTTTTAATTAAAAAAATTAATTTTTTTGTTTTTTATATGTATATACAATTGAGGGTATTGTTTAATGTAAATAATTGCAAAAAATATTTTCTTTAAAAAATAACAATATATACATAATTCTATTTTAATTATCCAATTTTTGTGTTATTTTTTTAAAGAAAACATTAAATTAATAATAATATTATTTAATTTAATCACAGTTTTTTTCTAATCTCTTCCTGAAGAAGATTCATTTTGTTGAATATTGCTTGTTTGACCATTATTACTATTACATAAAGCATCTACCAATGCAGAAGAAACAGATCCTTGTTGTGATTGAGGAAATGCTCGAAAAAGTGGAGAAGAGAATAAGGAAAAAGCAGCAAAATTATTGGGAATACAAGAAGCTTAAATAGATTAAATATAAATAATAATTTAATTATATATTACCAGAATAACCACCACCAGAACCACCCAAAGAAATTGAATTAATAAGAGGAGAACAAGGACTTTCATCGCCCAATAAAGCAATACCTGAAGAAGGTGAACCTGGAGAATTAGAAGAACCACCACCACCACCACCAAAATTATTATTATTATTATTAAGTATTGAAGGGGAAATATCTCCTCGATCAAAAGTTTCTACAGCTTCTGCTCTTCTTCGAGTGGCTTGATCAGCAGAATCACTAAATATATTTATATACATTTACATATATAATTAATATATTTTTGAACCGTTTTCTCCATTTTGTTCTTCTATTTTGAAACCAAACCTAAAAATATTTTTTTAAATAAAAAGATTTGTTATTAGGTTTTTATTTAAAATAAAAAATATTTAGTTTACAAATATATTTTTGGCGGAAATAAAAAAAAAGTGAAAAAGAAGATAGAACAAAAAATAAAATTATATAATTTGAATAATAAAAGAATAAATAAATAAAAATACAAAAGTTTGGGATAGACAAATAAATATATAATACAAATAAATATAAATTTTTTTAAATTTAATTCTATTTAATTTTTAAAGAATATTGTTTATAATTAATTAATTAAATTATGTAAATATTTAAATATATTTTCCAAAGACTTCCTTTTATGAAGGATATTTAAAATAATTAAATTTTTTATTTCAAAATTATTCACATCTCTTTAGAATAAATTGTGTTAATTTTATTGTATTTTTGTATCAAAAAATGCAACATTTATTTAATTTAATTGTATTTTTCTTTTCTTATTTTCCCCAAAAAAATATTTTCATTGTTGTCTTGTCTTTTAAAGGGTTTATTCACCTTTTTCTGTGCCAGGCAAGGGCTTCACCCAAAAATACATAGTTATCTCTTTCAGGTAAATAAACATTTTTAAAGAAATAAATAAATATATGTATAAAAGAGTAAAACCGACAATTTAAAAAAGAGAAGATCCCCTCCTTTTCATTTTTGCAATGTCCTGAGAATGGGAAAGTGCGCAAAGGAAATTAAAGAAAAATTAAAAAAAAAGAGAATTAAAAGAAAAATGAATATAATTTATTATTCAAAGATTGTGGGAATTGTAGAAATTAAAAGAAAAAAAAAGAAAATATTTTGTGTAATTTGAAAGTAATTAGTAGGCAGAAATAAATAAATAAAGTTTTTTTAATTTAATTAAATATTCTTCTTAAAATTTAATTTTAAATTGTTCTTTTCTTTTTCTTTTTTTTTCTTTTATATATTACAATTAATTATATTCTCCCCGCTTATTCTTCTTTCACCATTCTCTTACTTAAATATTTATTTCCCCCATTTCCTTTTTTTATTTTAAATTGTTTAATAAATTCATAAAAATTATCTTCATAAATTAAAAAGAAATACATAGATGAGTTTTGCATTAAAAATTAAATACATTAAAATAAATAAAAATATCCATCTGGATATTTTTTTTTATTTTGAAAAAAAGGAAAAAGGAGTAAAACATGGAAAAGGACAAGAATTACCCGAGGGGGTGATGGAAATGAAATTGTCTTTTAAATAGAAAATAATGCAAATAATGCATTTAGTTATATAAATAGTTATTGAGAAAATAAAGAAAATATTTTTAAATAATAAAAATAATAATTTATAAAGACTTAAAAAATAGTTAAAATATTTAATCTGTTTTCTTTAAATATAAAAAGAAATATCTACCGCTAATCTGCTGCTTATTTAGGCAAATAATCCAGAAAATAAATAATTCTTTTTTATTTTATATGTTGTAAAATCGCTACAAAACAGTCACTCATCCCTTTTTTATTTTTACAATTTTTTAACCCATTAAATTCCCGCTAGCCAGGCGGAGAAAACAAATCTTTTAATTTAATGAACATTTTTGGCAACATTAGCAGATGCCTCCCTTCTTTTTCTACCTTCTTTTTTTATTTTATTTCACATTCTCGAATAAGATCCATTAATTTTTTAACGGAGCAAAATAAATAAATAAAAGAATTTACCATAAAAAAAGAAAAGAATTAAAAAAAAAAAGAAGAGAAAATAAATACGGTAACTATTTGGAAATTAAATAATTAATTATTTAATACACTTACTTTTACTTGACTTTCAGTCATTGATAATTCTTTAGCCAATTGTGCTCTGTCTGTTCCAGCCAAATATTTTGAATTTTCAAACCTTTTTTCAAGCATATAAATCTTTAAAATTAAATTTAAAATTTAAATTAAAATTTAAAACTTGTTGGCCACTAAATGTTGGTCTAGATTGTTTTTTACCAATAATCTGTCCATTATTTGCAGTACTTGGAGAATGTTGTGAAGAATCAAAAAGAATTTGTTGAGAAAATAAATTATTATTATTATTTATTGTTGTTGTTGTTGTTGTAGGTGATGGAGAAGAATTATTTATATAATTATTATTTATTATTTGTGAAGGTTGTATTGGTTCCATTTTAATTGTTTGAGGAAATGAAGGAAGAAAAAAAGCTCTAGAAGCAGTTAAAGGCAAAAGACCTAAAATTAATTAATTAATTAAATACAAAATATTTTAACTGTTAAAACCAATTTATTTAAATTGATTTTTAACAACAAATAAATAAATATATTTGTTCCTTACAAATAATATGTATTAATTTATTAAATAAATAATGAATCATTCAAAAATATGTTTACTGTAAATACCTATATTATTATCATCTTCTCTACAAATTGGATTATTATTATTATTTTGTTGTTGTTGTTGTAATAGAAGAGAAGATTTTAAATTATTATTATTATTTAAATACTTTAAAAAATAAAAATTAATTTATTTAAATAAAAATAAACTTGATTTTGTTGTTGTTCATCTTCATATAATTGTTGTTGATTAAAATAATTATTATCTTGATTATTATTATTATTTAATTGTTTAATTGAAGGAAAAAATGTATAATTTAATAATTGTGAAGGAATTATTTGTTTTTGTGAAGAAAATAAATTTTGAACAAAATTTTGTACAAATTGTTGAACTTGAACTGTTGTTGTATTAATTTGTTCTTCTTCTTGTTCTTCTTCCCTTTCTTCATTTTCTTCTTCTTTTTTTAATTGTTTTCTTAAATATTTAATTATTTAATTAATTAATTTAAATTTACATTTTATGTTCTTCAATTTGTTCTTCTCCTGAAGTTTTTTCTGCTAAAATTGAATTAATTGAATGTTTGGGTTTTTGACAATTTTCTTCTTCTTCTTCTTCATCTTCATTATTTTTAATTTGTTTTATTATTAAATTATTATTATGTCCATTATCTCCATTAGACCAAACAGGGGAAGGACAAGAACCCAAAGAGAACATAAATATATTTATTTATATTTATTAATTTATGTATGTAAGTATTTATGTAGTAATAAAATTAAAATTCTTTAATAATAATAAAATATTTTAAAAATTAAATAACTTTATTCCTTTCTCTGTTATTTATTTAATTAAATTAAATTATTATAATTCTTTTTTAAATAATTTATTTTCTAAATATTTATTTATTTATTAAAATAATAATTAATAAAAAGACAATTGATTTTAATTTTTTCCAGAATATTCTCAATTTTAAATATTAAAAATTAAAAAATCCAAATATAAAAAAAAATAAATGTTTTAACATTTTCTTTACTAAAAAGTAATAAAAGTTGGCGGTGAATTTGCTCGACAAAAATCGTAAATTGAAAATAAATTTAAAAATATGTTTATTATAGTCAAGAAAATAATAAAAGAAGGTTACAATTAAAGCAAAATAAAAATAAAAAAAAAATTGTTGGCAATGAGGTAATGGGGGAAATAAATAAATAAAATTAAAAAATACTAATAATTTTAAATAATAATTAAATTAAAAAACATATTTATTTTTAATTATAAATAAATAATGAAAGAAGAAAATATACTACTACATACAAACTAACTAACTAGTAGTAATAATATTAGTAGAGAAAAGAAGAAGATTTAAAAAAAGGCGGGGCATTGGGAGAGAGAAAAGAAGGAGAAAGAGAGGAAAAGAAGAAAAGAAAAGAAAAGAAAGAAAGAGAATTATTTATTTTATTCAATTAGAAACCAATTGAATAAAAGAGAGGGAAAAGAACCAATTCCCGGCCATTTATTAAATATTTATTTTTTAAATTCTGGAAAGGAACCGCCTTTTTTTTTAATTGTAAGAAAATTATTTTTATTTAAATGTTCTTAATTTAAAGAAGAAAAGTTTAGAAAAAAACAAATTTTAGTTCTCTTCTCTCTTCATATTTGTTGAGAATATAAAATTAATAGGTCATCATTTAATTAAAATTACTGTATACCCTAAAGGGTTTACTAATAAAAATAAGAAAAATTAATTAATTAAAAAAGAAAGAAAGAAAAAAAATACAAATATTTTAAATATATTTAATTAATTAATTAATATATTTTTAATTAAAAAAAATACCAAAATAAAAATCATTTAAAATATTTTTTTATTTTTATTTAATCCAATATTTTTGTAAATATTTTTTGTCACATAAATAATAAATAAAAAATATTTTTCTTTTATTTTGAGGAACAGATAAAAGGAAAAATGAAAGGATTTAATTTTTATTATTAGCTAGGTTATTATTATAGGTAATTTTTTTTTTTTTGACTTTTTTCTTTCTTTATTGCATTTTATATTTTATAAAAATGTTAAAAAGAAAAAGAAATAAATATTTAAAATAATTAATTAATTTTTGATTTAATATAAAAATATTTTAATTATTAAAAAGGTTTCTTTTTTTTATTAAAATATATTTAAGAATTAAAAACAAAATAATAATATCCTTGTAGGTATTCAATAAAATAAATATATTTATTTATAGAAATAAATAAATATTAATTAATAATTAATTATTTTAATATTAAATAAATAAAAATATTTTAAATAAAATATTTATATATAAATAATTTCACTTGACATTTTAATAATAACATTTAAAAAATGAAATTTTAATACTAATAAATACAACAACATAGAGGAAAATGTTAAATATTTAAAATATTATTTAATATATTATTATTAGTCCTTTTATTTATTTATTTATTTATTGCTCATAATATTTATTTATTTTTGTCAAAACCAATAAATAAATTAATTAATTAAATTAAATTATTTGCTACTGTACACATTAAACAAAAAAATATATAATAATATTAAATACTAATTCTTTTCTCTTCTTTCCTTTTTTGCTATTATTATGGAGATTTTTTATTTTTATTTTTTTTGGTTTTTTATTCTCGTCCAATATTTTTTTTTTGGTTATTGAATTGTAAATTACTTTTAAAAAATTTAAAATAACCTTTTCTTCTTTTTATTTAAAATAAATATTTATTTAAATATTTATTAATAATTAAAAATGCCTAAATTATTTTTTGGTTATAAATTTATTTTTTTTTAATTTAATTTTTTATGCACAATTTAGAAGCTCCGATTAATTTATATTTTTTCCTGTCAGTGTCATAACTCGTTCCGGCACATTTCCGGCAAAAGCCATCAGCGCGTGGCTGACAAAAACATCTTTATATAAATGAATAATAATAAATAAAATAAAATAAAACTAAAAGAATATTTATAAGTTGATTTAAGAGAAATAATAAAAAATATGTTTAATATAAATTAAATTGTATTTTAGACAATTTATTTTTTTTAGGATAATAAATAAATTCTAATTTTACAGATCATTGAGTAATAAATAAAAAAGAATTAAATATTAATTAATTATTTTGGATATTTTTAAAATTAATTAATTTAAATAAAAAATAATTTAACAATTTATATGTCTATGTATTTATGTATATTCTTTTTAGTGAAAATATCCCGCTGGGCCAAAAATTAAATTGTGTCGGTGAACACGAAAATTGACTTTTTTTTTAAATGTTCAAAGTAAGAAAAACTTAGAAAGAAAAGGTAGGAAAAGAATTTAATTAAAAATAAAAAATAAAATTAAAATTCTTTTATAGAGAATATATATATATATTATTTTAATTAAATATATATATATTTATAACCTATAAAAAAGCGGTATAATTCTTTTAAAGTTTAAAAAAAGCAATTATTTTCTCTGAGAGAGAAATAGAAGAGATATATGTAGACAATTATATATATATATATTTCTTTACTGGGAGTGCCATTTAATAAATAAAAATAAATTTTTTAAAAATTATTATTTTATATATGCGCGAATAAGAAAAAAGTTTATAAATTTTATTTTAATTATTTGAGAAAATGTTTAAAATAAAAATAAATAAATTATTAATTTATAAATAATTTAAATAATATTTAAATAAAGGAAGAGAAAGTACTTTAAAAAATATTAAAAATATACAAAAATGAAATTATTAATTAGGTAAAGGAATTAAAGAATAAGGGAATAGAAAGAAAATAATTAAATTAATTAAATTTAAATAATTTATTTATTTAAATTATTTATCTTTCATTTAAAATAAATTATTTATTTAAAATAAATATACTGTATTATTACTAGTAGTAAATATATTTAACGAGATTAGCCTTGGGAAACAAAAATTTGATTAGTTTTAGTTAATCAAAATACCCAATAGAGAAACAGAAGCAACAAAAAAAGGAAGGAAGGAAACAACTTTTACGAGCAAATGACGGAAAAAAGAAAAAATTAAAAGAAAAGTATTATTTATTTATTTATTTTTAGTGTTTGTTGTTGTTGTAGGGATTTAGTTAATGAAATAAAAAAAATTAAAAGACAGATGGTTTGTTGTATAAAAAAAAAGAATTAAATAAAGAATTAATTAAATAAGTATTTTTAAATTTAAATACATTAATTAAAATTATTTAATTATTATTTTATTAAATAAATAGTTATTTCCACATATGTTTTTAAAGCCTAACAATTATATTTTCTAAATATTTTTCGTTTCTTTTTTCCCGCATTTTTTATTTTTCATTTATTTTCTGTCAAGTCCATTGCTTCTTTATTTTTTAGTTAAATTATTATGTACATATTATTATTATTAATTAAAAGGAGAGAAAAAGAGAGTTAAAGAAGAAGATATATAACAATTCAACTAATTATATATATTTATTTATTTAATAATCTGTTAGCCAGATGGCTGTCTTTAAATAAAAATAAATAAATAAATAACTAAGAGAGGGGTCAAATTGCTTTATATTTTTTCTTACATATTTTTAAATTATTTATTTTTAGTTTTTTTAAAAAAATAAAGTCTTTTCTCAATATGTCCTTAACACTCTAAACTGAAAAATAAAATAAATAAATAAAATAGGAGGCCAATTAAAGGTTCTTTAATAAAAAAAAAAAAAGAATAAAATCTTAAATTAGAAGGAATATATTTTTCCTTAATTTACCCCATTATTTTTCCGGAAAAGAAAGAAAAAGAGATAAGGGATTTAAAATAAAAGAAGCCTGATGAAATAAAAAAAAGAAAAGGAAAGATATACATATTATTTATTTTTTAAATAAATAATAATAAGAAGAAGAAGAAAGGAAATAAAAATGAAAGGTCAATTATTTTAATTTAAATATAATAGAATAATTTAAAAATTAATTAATTATTAAAAGAAAATTCTAAAATTTATTTTTTTTTTAAATATTTATTTATTTATTATTTTATAAAAATAATGAGAATATATTTATTTAAATAATTAAAATTTCCTAAATAAAATTATTTTATTATTAAAAAAGAGCAGTTAATAATACTAAAAATGTTGAAGTAATTATTAATAAAAATAATCCTCCAGAATGATTTAATTCTTTAGTAGATAATGCACCTCCACCTGGAACATCACTTTGTGAATTAGAATTAGAAATAATATTATTTGTTTCAATTTCTTCATTATTCTCTTCTTTTTCATCTTCTGGTTTAGAAGAAGGACGAAGTAAAGGACCTTCCTTAAATTAATTTTGATTTAAATTAATTTTAATTTAAATTAATTTACTTCATTATCTCCTTTATCTGTTTGTTTCAAACAAGACTGTAATGTTCCTTCACGTAATTGAGTACAACGACCATCTTCTTTATCTGTACATGTACCTAAAAATTAAAATTAAAAAATAAAAATAAATAAATTAACAAGTTTCAAAAGAAGCTCCTTGTTGTGTTGCCAATGTTGTATTTAAATAATTATGACATTTATTAGAACAAGGATGTACTAGATTATTATTATTATTATTTGCTGCTTCACATTCAGAAATAAATACTTCCCATTTTGAATTACACTAATTATTTAATTTTAAATTAATTTTTAATTAAAAGTAAACCTGTAAATCAATTTCACAAATTAATTTAGCTAATAAACAATGTTTAGGTAATTTATTTGGTAGAAATCCACACTTTTCTAATTCATATCTTCCAGGTACACAACTAGCATCTGTTCTTAATAATATTCTACCTTCACGATTTTGATAAAGATTTAAAGCAGCTTCTCTACATTGTGGTTGACAAGTATTTGTTACACTAAATAAATTAATTAATTAATTATATTATCTATTCAATTATTTTAAATTAAAAAATAATTAATATACTTAATTATATAATTTAAAATAAACCAAGCAGATTGAAGTACAGCCAATCTGTGTACACAATCTGTTGAATTTTCACAATTTATTGCTGCTTTTTTACATTCAATTGATTGAAATGGTTGTTGTTGTCCATTAATTAATCCAAATATTTGAATAAATAATAATAATAGAAATAAATTAAAAATAATTATTTTAAATAATTTAATAAACATTTCTAAATTAAATTAAAATTATTTAAATAATATTTATTTTAATTAATTATAAATTTAAAAATAAATATTTTTAATTAAATTTCCCTATTAAATATTTTACATTTAATTTTTTTATTGAATTTAACTAACTAACAACTAGTACATACAAATGTATTTACATTATTTTTTTTGTTTAATCTCCTTTACTCTACACTAAATAAAAATTCTTTTAATTCTTTTAAAAAAGGCTGATTTTTATATATTAACATTATCTATTTTTTATTTAAAAATAAATAAAATTAAAAAAATAATATTTTTATTTTTTAATTTAATTTAAATAAATATTTTCTAAAAAATAAATAAATAAATTATATATTTAAGGCTAAATAATTTTTTAATCTCTGACTGTGTCCTTTTTTTTCTATTAATGAAGGAGGGAATGATTTTTTGCTGCGCGTTCAAACAAAATTGGCTCAAATCCTTTTGTAAATTTAATTCTGAAGGAAAAAAAAGAATTTTTAGGAAAAATCGGAGAAGAAAAAAAATAGTAAAAAAGGTAAATAAATAAATAATTGTGTATATATTTAATGATTTTTGTGATCTATTTCTTTTATTTAAAACTAGCTACTATTTTTTCTACTAAAAATGACCGCGCATAAAGCAAACAATTTAAATGGCCTCGAATATTCTGAGAAATATTTGAAAAAATCAAAAGGAATAAAAATAAAATTATTTAAATAAAATTAATTTAAAATTAATTAATTAATTAAATATTTATATATTTATGTGTATGTATATATAAATATATATTTATTCGGTGTGTATTGATATTTTCTTTTCTTTGTCTTTTTTCAATCCGGTTGTTTTGAGAGAAGCGCAATTTGTGGAATAGCTGGTTAAATAAATAGAGAAAACAAATATATTATAATTAAATAAATAAATATGTAAATGGCCATTTTATTTTAAAATTTAAATAATTATATTTTTAACACTAAAATACTAAATAATCATTATTTAATAAATAAATTGGGATTTTTTAATAATAATTAAAATATTTAAATTAAATTAAAATATACTTTAAATAATAAAAATAATTAAGAAAAGGATTTAGTATATATTTATTTAAATAAAAAACTTACGTAAAGGAGGAGATCAACAATAAATAAATAAATATTTGAACATACATAGTACAAATAAACAAGGTCAAAAATAATAAATAAATAGTCAATATATATTTTACATATATATATTTATTTATTTATGTACATATATAATATAATATTTAATTTTTATTAAATTAAATTAAATTATTTTTTTAATAAAATATTTAAATAAATAAAAAAAAAATTAATTAATTCATTAAAGTTTAACTAAACAAAAAACTTTGAAATGACGTAAAATAATTTAAAACTTAAACAAATTGAAATAATGAATCATTATTATTAGTTTAATTTAAAATTTAGACAAAACAATTTTAATAAACACCGGAAATTAAATAATTAAAAATATTTATTTAATTAAAATTATTTTTAGAAATATTTTATTAATTAAATAAAAGAAAATATTTAAATTAATTAATTACTATATTTAGAAATATTAAATATTTGTCTTTAAATAATTAATTTAATTAATCATTATTATTTAGTCTTGTCTTTTTTTTAAATGAAAGGACAAAATTATTTTTATTTTAAATTTAAATTAATAAATTAAAAATTAGAGACATTCTCTTTAAATTTAAAATATATTATTAAATTAATAATTAATAATTAATTTAATTTATTTAAAAATCGTTTATTATTTTTTAAATGTTTAGTTAATTTAAATCCAAAGCAATTAATAAATATAATAATTAAATTAATTTTATTTTTTTTTGTTTATTTTTAATTAAAAAGAAAAATAATTTTAATTATCGTTATTAACCACAAACAACGGCCATTGAACTCTTTCAATTTTTTTAATATTTTTCTACTAAACAAAAAGGGATCATTCCTTCTTTTAATTAAATATTTATTTATTTATGTGTATCATCAATCAGTTAATTTAAAGAAAATTTTTGTTTAAATTTTATTTTATATTTCTTCTTCTTTTTCTTTATTTTTAAATATTCTCATTTCTTCTTTTCCGTTTTTTAATTAATTAAAACTAAACTTCTATTTCATTCATTTATTTTTCTCCTCCTTTTTTTTTTTTTTTAATTTCATCACAAAATATTCACATCCCCCAAACTCCTTTTAAGTTACCGAAGTTTTTAAATTAAATAATTATTATTAGACTTTTTTATTTTTTAAATATTCTTCTTTATTTTTTTTATTTATTTTTTAAATTTTGGTATTTATTGATAAATTCTTTTGTTATAAAAATAAAAATAGTTTTAGTGTATTTAATTCTACATAAAATCAAAAAAAAAGGAACATAAAAAAGAAAAAGAAACAAAAATTAATTTTATTTATTTTATATTTATGTATTTATATATTGCCTATTTGACTGAAACCAATCGTTTTTTTAACCTTTTTTATTTATTTATTTTCTTTTAAATTATTTTTCTTTTTTTTTTAGTTGCGCAATTAATTAATTAATATTTTAAATATAATTTTTAATTTTATTTAAAAAGAAAAATAAAAAATAAATATTAAAAATGTCTATTAATAATATTGAAGATAATCAACAACAAATATCAAGCCGTACTAGATTTTTATTACTTTTATTAGTTGTTCTTTGTTTAATGATTAATTGGGCAAATATACTTACATTTAATTTTACTGTGGTAATTTTAAATTAAATTAAATTAAAATTAATTTAGATTTGTATGAAACCAAAAGAATCAGAAAATAATTTAATTAATAATACAATAATTGATGAGAATAAAATAAATAATTCTTTTTCTTCTTCTTCTTCTTCTGAAAGTTGGTTAACTAAAGAATTTACTAGTTATGAGAAGGTATTTTTTAGTTATTTAATTAATTAATTAATTAATTAATTTAAATAGAGTCAAGCAATGGCTATGGTAGCAATTGGTGCATTAATAACAAATATACCAATTGTAACACTTATTAATTGGTATGGACCTCGTTATTTATTTACTGCTGTTGGCTTTTTTGGTGCTATTGCAACAGCTTTAATTCCTTTTTCTATGAAAATGGGTTGGAATTGGTATTTATTTAAATTAATTTTTATTAATTTAAATTTTATTTTTTAAAGGTTTTTATTTGCCAGATCATTACAGGGAATGGCATTTGCAGGAGATATGGCAACTTTTGGGCATTTTGTCACCTATTGGACATATCATAAACAATATGCTTTTTTTACTGCTACTCTTTGTGTTTATGTCCAATTAGCCCCTATATTTACTAATCCAGTCTCTGGAATTTTATGTGAATCTTCTTGGCGTTGGCCTGGTGTTTATTATTTCCATGCATTTGTTTCTGTTATTTTATTTACTTGTTTTTATTTATTTTATCGAAACGATCCAAATAAACATCCTTTTGTTAATGAACATGAAAAAAATAAAATAGCTAGAGGAAGAGATTCTTCTGATTCTGAGGCACAGAAATATGTACCTTATTTGTTAGTTTTATTTAAATTAAATTTATATTAATTAATTTATTTATTTATTTAAAGAGAAATAATTCGTTCACCTGTTGCTTGGGCTGTGTTTATTGGTGGAATTGGAAATTTTACAGGAATTAATCTTCTTTATCAATTTACTCCAATTTATCTATATAAGGTAAAAATAATTAATATTTTTAAAAAAAAGAATTAAAAAATAATATTTAATTAATTACCAATAATTATTTTTAAAAACTAATTTAAATTAAAAAAAATATTTAGGTTCAAGGTTTTCATGTAGTTAAGACGGGATTTATGGCTGCTTTACCTCCATTAGGTCAAGCATGTATGAAGGAATTGGCTGGTTTAATTAATGACAGAATTCCTAAAAGATTAATGAATGAAAATACTAAAACTAAAGTAATAAATACAACATAATTAATTAATTTAATTAAATTATTTAAAATTAAATTAATTAAATTAATTAAAATTAATTAAAAGGTATTTAATTCAATTGCTTTTTGTTCAATGGCTTTTATTCTTGTAATTGCTTCTTTTGTTCCTCCCGGATATGGAAATTTAGCACTTTTTCTTTTAACAGCAGCGGCCTTTTGTCTTGGATTTAATATTGGAGGATTTTATAAAAGTGGTTAGTAATTATTTAATTAATTAAATAATTAAATAAATATTTAAAAATAGGTTCAATGATTGCTGGTCCTTATTCTCCATTTGTTATGGGACAAATATCTACTGCAATGACATTAACAATGTAAATATTCTTTTTTAATTAATTAATTATTCTTCTTTTAAAGGTTAATGGTACCTTTAATTGTTAATCCTTTAACTCCAAATAATACAAGAGAAGAATGGGCATTGGCCTTTTATGCAATGGGAGCTATAATGGTTTTATGTAATATTTTTTATTGTTTCTTTGCAAGTGCTGAATTACAGCCATGGGCTACTGTTCAAGTAAAAATAAAATCTAATAAATATTTTAATTTAATGTTTAGCATTTCCATGAACGTATGAGAGCAAAAGGAAATAAAATATATGACGAAGAACAAATTAAATCAGAAAAGCCATCTTCTTTGTCAGTTATTGCTGCTTGATTTATAATTAAAATTGTGCACATAAAAATATTTAATTATTTTTTTAAAATTATTTTTCTATTAAATAGATTTTTTTTTCAATTTTTATTTAATAATTTATTAGAATAATAATAATGCTAAAGGAATAAAAAAAGAAGAAAATAATATATGTATATTAACCAAAGTTTATTATCCATGAATTGTTGTAAAATCTTCATATTCATATAAATGTTTATTTTGGGCATAAAAAACCCTTGGATCACGAGGAAATCCACATCTTAATACAAACTTAATTGTTGTAGAAATGCAATCACCAGAACGCCAAATATACCTTTTTAAATAATTAATTTAAATTTAATTTAAATAAATTAACCAATCTCTTCTTCTTCTTTCTAAATTATAAGTATGAAAAGAAGAACATATATGATTATGTGAAGGTTCTTTTCTTAAAACTGTAGCTTCATCAGATTCTTCACATTTTAATCTACAATAAATTAATGTTTTATTATTATTATTTAATTCATCAAAACATCCAGGATTTAATTCTGAAATTCTTCCTTCTTCAAAAAGAGCACAACGAGAAATATTTAAACCATGATTAATACATTCTAAAGATCTTTCACCTATTTTAAATAAAAATAAATATTTTTAAATGAAATAAAATAAATAAACTCCAATAATAAGAAGATTTTCCTCCTTTGAATAAAGGTTCTAAATTAATTAATTTAATAAATAAAAATAAAATAATAATTAATTTAAACATTTTTTAAATAATATTTATTTATTTATATATATTATATAATAATTAATGAGTTTTCTTTGGATTATTTTACGTAGAAAATTAAAATAAATCTGGTTTTTAATAATAATTATTTTTTATTAATTATTAAAAATATCTACAATAAATATACATTACTGTTTAATAGCTAAAACAGGCTTTATTAATTACATAATAAAATTAAATATTTAATAATTATATAATACAAATATTATTTTTCTCTTAAAATGTTCTAAATAATTATTTATATGTATATATTACTATAAAAAATAATAATTAAATAATTATTTTACTCATTAATCCATAAAAAGTCTTCTTTTTGTTTATTTGAAGTTTCTCCAATATGTTTTGTTCCTTCTGAATAAATATCTGATTTTTGAGAAACTCCAAATGCTTTATTAATTTCATTATTTAATTTTGCATTAGATAATCCTCCTCCTCCTTTTTCAGTTTTTTGTCCTTCATTTCCTTCATAAAAAGTAGAAATTATTGGAGAATTATCTAATGATTTCCATGCTCCATTAGATGGTGATAATGTTGTTGATGGAGAATATAAAGGTTGTTGTTGCCCATATTCTGATGGTAAAATAACCCCAGCATTAGCTCCTTTATAATTAGAAAAGAAAGTAAAATTTAATTAAAACTTTACCTCCTTGGCAATGCTGACAAGAACCTGGATATCCAGGATCTCCTGGAGGTCCTATTATGTATAATACAGTTATTTTAATTCAAAATTCTTAGAAAATATCTAATTAATAAATAATTAAACAAACCAGGTGGACCCGGCAATCCAGAATTTCCTTCAGAACCTCTATCTCCAACAGAGCCACGTATACCTGGAGGACCTTGCATTCCACTTTTTCCATCATGACCTCTACCGCCAGGAGGACCTCTTGGACCTTTAAAGGAATGAGCAAACTATGTTATATCTTTAATTAGTAATTAAATACCAGATGGTCCTGAAGGGCCAGTAGAGCCAGGAGGGGCTCCATTTAATACCTTAACATAATTAATTAATTAATATTTAAATAAATAACATACTTTCCCTCTATCTCCTATCGGTCCTTTATCACCCATAAAGCCTGGATCACCTCTAGGGCCAGGTGGTCCTGGAGGTCCAGGTCTATTGTGGTCTATAGTAATTAAATTATAAAAAATAATTTATTTATATTATCTAAACCGCCAGCTTTTCCAGGTTGTCCAGGTTTACCAAAAGAACCACGAGGACCTTTAAATTAATTAAATAATAATTATTATCCTTTTATTTTAACCTTTGATTCCAGGCAATCCTGGAGGTCCTGTAGAACCTGTTGGACACTAAGAAGTTAATTAATTAACTAAATTAAGTATTAATTAACCTTTTGACAACTGTCAGTACCAATTGGAGGAGCAGGTAAATATTTTCCATTTCTCCCTGGATATCCCTCAGATCCCGGTGTAGCATCTTTTCCCGGACGTCCATCTCTTCCAGGTTTTCCTCTTTCCCCTGGAGGTCCTTTTTTAAAAAAAATAAATTCCATTAATTTATTTATATTTAAATAAATAACCTTGACTACAAGAACAACAAGCACTAAGAGAAGCAGATAAAATTGCAGCATAACGTGCATATGGATTACTTTTACTATTTATATCTCGTTTAATAATCTTATTATATTTTTCTGGCATTGAAACTGTTATTTGAGATAAAATATTTTTTGTTTCTGTTTTGCATATTTCAATGTTAATTAGCAATGAAGAAAGTTTTTGTTGATTTTTTATAAAAGAAATTGGAATAAAAATAATAGCAAAAATTAAACAAGCAGAGGAGAAAACAGTTGCCAAAAATGTTAATTTACGATAATTATTTGAATTTTCATTAAACATTTTCTTTAAAATTTAATAACAATATTTAGTTATTTTGTAGTAAAATAAAGATGTTTTATTTATTTATTTATCTCTCAATGACCTAAATTAATACAATCAAATGCTCTAATTTTTGATAACACAAAAAACAGTTTAGTAATTACCCAATCTTTCTATTATAAATCAAAGTGCAAATTATTTACAGGATTTTTTAAAATAATTGTATTATTTATAAGTAATTAAAAAATCATAAAAATATAAAAAAATTATTTAAAAAATTTCTAGGTAAAAATTACTGAAAATAAAAATTCTAAACTAAGTGATCCAAATAAATTAAATCTTCAAAAATAAAGATTATCTTTTATTACAAATGTTTTTATTAGTTTACAATTAAAAAAAATTAATTAAAACACAAATTAAAAAATAATTATAAATAAATTATCAATTTTATAAATTTAAATTTTTTCACTCAATTTATTATTTAATTTATTCTCTCACTTTTAAAGGCATTTCCAGATCATAAATATTTAATAATGGAGAAATTAAAATTCTCAAATTAGAAAAAAATATTTTTCTTATAAATATAAATATTTTTAAAATAATAAAAAATAATAAAATAAAAATAATTAAAATCAAAATAAATCCAAGCTGGGTTGGAGAGAATTCTGTTGAAGAAAAATTTTTAGGTAAAATATAAAATCTCATTATTTTTTCAAGTTTTTATTAAAAATTTAATTGATTATTTTATTAAAGATTTTTTAGCCATTTAATCGCAATTAAATAAATATTTAGAAATGGACATTTTGGTGCGGAATTTTTTCCATTCAATTTTATTTAATTTAATTTTTCTTTTAATATTTAATGAGTTTAAAATTGGAACCTGTATTTACACAACATTTAAATAATTCAAAAGAATTTCCTTCCTTTATTTTTAATCAGAAGGATATTATTTTAATAGGAACAAATTTTGGCAATTGTTTTAATTTTTTACCAGAAAAATTAAAACTTGTTCATATATATGGTTTTATTTTAAAATAAATTAATTAATTAATATTTAATTTTAAAGAAGATTATAAAAGAAGATATATTATTGCAATTGGTATTTGGCCTTTACTTGAAGAAAATAATGGTATTTATTTAATTAATTAAATGATCCTTTTTTTAGAAAATAAAAATATTATTTGGATCCATTTTCGTGGTTCATCAATTTCTCTTTTTAAAATAACTATTTCTCCTCTAAATTCTGAAATAATTGGGTTTTCACAATTAAGAGAAATTTCTACTGAACATTATGGATTTTGTAAATCCTTTGCTGATTTAAATAATAAAAGAATGTTTTTACCTGATAATGAAGTATTTATTTATTTATTTATTTAATTAATTAATTAAAATAAAAAAGAATTTAATTAATATTTTACATATTTATTATCAAAATGGATCTGAACGAATTTTATATTTAAATGAAGAATTTTTAAACAAGAATAATAAAGAAGAATTTAAGAATTTTTTCAAAGGATTATTAACGGGAATTGAATTAATTAATGGTTTAAATTATTTAATTTTAATTAATTTAATTTTTTTAAAGAAAATTATTTATTCCTTGCATTTGAGGACAGCACAATTTGTATTTTAAATTTACAAAATAAACAAATTATTGATCAATTAAAGCATCCAAAACACTGTGAATTCCTTTGTTGGTCAATTAATAATTATAAAAAACAAACTTTAATTGTAATTTCTGTTATTGGCCAACTTTATTTAATTTCTTATTTTTCTGAATTAAATGTTGAATGTATTCTACAAAAAACTAAAAAGTAATTTACATAATTGTATTATATTTTTAAACTAGCGGAGTCGGCCGCCCTTCGGGCGTCCTGTTCCGCTAGCAAGAACAAAACAAACTAAAATTTTAACTCAATAACATTCTCCCTTCAAATAACTTTACTATAAAGGGACAAACAAACAGACAAACTCTTCTCAATTATATAATAGGATTATTATTATTTAAAAATAGATTTATTATAAAAAAACAATTTTTAGATTTAATTTTTTTTATCACGCAAAAATAAAAAACTACAAAAAAATAATTAATTAATAAAAATAGAAAATACAAATCTAAAAAAATATTTGTTTTTTTTTCTTAAAATATATTTTTATTATTTTTCCTTTTTCAGTAATATTAATTATACGGCACTTGCAATTACAGAAAATAATTTTAACGGAAATCCAAAAATAGCAGCAGGATTAAATAATGGGGAAATTCAAGTTTTAATTTTAGTTTTCAAAATAATTATTTTTTTAAAGATATTCTCTTTAATTCCTTCAAAAGATCAAATACCAAAATGGTCAAAACAATTAAATATTTGTCTTAAAAATATTCATTGTAGTTCAATTCAATGTCTTGAATGGATGATTAAAAAAGAAGAATTAAATAACAGTCAATTAATATTTCTTTTTTCTGGTAGTTTTGATGAAAAATTTT
This sequence comes from Meloidogyne exigua, assembly GCA_018905775.1. Classification (NCBI taxonomy): domain Eukaryota; kingdom Metazoa; phylum Nematoda; class Chromadorea; order Rhabditida; family Meloidogynidae; genus Meloidogyne; species Meloidogyne exigua. The sequence continues at coordinate 1,194,180 of JAGUQR010000009.1, read as the reverse complement.
CTTTTTCAAAATTATCTTTATTTAAATAAATTTAAATTTTTTATTATTTTTATATTTGATGTACACAGGTCTTTGTGAAAATAAACTTGTAATTATATGTACCAATTAAAATAATTTAAATACAAAAAACAATTATTGGATTTATTATTTCTTTACCTTAACAATTTATTTTAATTTTACGAATAAAATGTTTTTAAAAATAATTTTATTAGAAAAGAAAACAATTTTCTTGATTTCAAAAATTTAAGTATTTATACATATCATTTTCCTTTAAAATTAATTTTAATATATTCAAATATTTTCTTTTAAAATCTTTTTCTTTCATCGTCGAAAAATATTTGCGCTAGAGCAAAGAAATGCAACAAGAGATTCTGGAGAACCTGGTTTTGGTGTTCTTTTTCTTTTAAGTCTAGGCATTCGGGCACAGATATTTCTCATTCTAGTAAATATTTCAGAACGTGTTTGTGAAGGTTGTTCTTCTATTATTAAATTATTAATTTCATTATTATTTCTTTTAATTAATTGGTCATTATTTTGAATTAATTCTTCAGCATCATTTACCTCCTTTTCTGGTAAATAAATAATTGAAAGTTGTTTAGGTCGATGAGAAATAATTCCTTTAAAAAAAAAATATTTAATATTTGTAAATAATATTTTACAGACTTTTTTTTAAATTTTTTATTATGAAAAAAAGTTTAATGTATTAAAAAAACTTCCCTCAAAGATACAAATTTAATATAATTTTATTTATTTAAATTAATAAACTTACGATTATTGTTATATGCCTCTGATTTATTTAATGTTAAAATAATTAAAATAATAATAATTTTTTGGAACCAGAAATGATTATGTTGAATATTTGTTAAATATTTTCTTTGAATTTTATTCATTATCTAAAATTATAATTTATTTAATTTAAAAATAAAATTAAATATTAACAAATAATTAATAATTAAAAGAATATTAAAATATATTTTTTATTAAATAATTTTAATTAAATAAAAATTTAAATTTATTAATAAAATAAAAGAAAAACTAATAAAAAAAAATTTTAATAAAATAAATAAATATATATTCTATATGTATTTATATTTGAAATAAAAATGAATGAATATAGAGAATTGCGTGAATTTTGCCGCATACTTGTAAATATAATTATTAATGTTAAAATAATTTCACACAAAATACTACAAATATAAATGATTTAAATAAAATATATATATCTGATTTTCACCTTTTATATATAATTAAAATAATTAATTAATTAATTATTATAAAAAAATTATTTAAATAAGAAAGTTCGAGAAAATAAATAATTTTTTTATAATTATTTTAGAATGAGTTTTAAACTATTTTTTATATTTATTTATAAATATTATAACTAATTTAGTATAATGTAGTTAAAAATTAAGAATCAATTAAAATAAGATAAAAAAAATTACAGGAAGGGGTATTTTTATAATTTCTTTTTTAACTATTTTTAGGGACAGATTAGTGCTTATAAGAATTAGAACATTTTTGCAGTAAAGCATTAAATAAATTATTTTAATTTCCCTTACTTTGACGTAAAAATTTAGATTTTAAAATAATTTTTTTTTAATTATAAATTTAATAATAAAGAAAATAAAATAATTATTTTAAAGAAATATTAGAATAAATAAAGAGAATAAAGTTTCGGTTTTATTACAAATATTTTTGTTTCTAAAAAGTATACATAAATATGTATAATAAAAATTTTAACTTTAATTCAATTATATTGCTTTAAAAAACTGTCAGTTATAAAATAATTTTTTTATTTTAATGTATACTGATTACTAGAAAAAGTTTTTTTTTAATTAGACCAAACCTTGATAATTGTATATTCCAACCTGGTTATTTGTAACCCTCCGTTACGAATTATAATTACATACGTTTTTTATTTTACATTTAATACTGGCGTCATGCTAGAAAAATGGCACCTTTAGAAGTTAAAGCAATAAAGTCAACCTTTTGATGATTTATAAAAGAAAATATTAAATTATAAGTAATTTTAAAATTAAATAGGAAATAAAATAAAACGAACAAATTAAATTGTAAATAATTATAAAAATTGTTTAATATGATAATATACTTCATCAGAATCTGATAATGTTTACTATGAAAATAATTTGAAAGAAGGCTGTTTCATTAATCTGATTTTGTTAAAGGCCTTATTTAATAAAATATAAACAACTTTTAATTTTTTATATCCTGAAGAAAAACAACAATTCAAAAATAGTCAAATATATGCGAAAAATAATCAAATGGAAGAATAATTATATTCAGATGATTCTGCCACTTTTCTTTTCTTCATCATTTGGCATCTATTCATTTTCTTTTTTATTCTCCTTTGAACATAAGCCAAACGCGAGGACTTTCGATGTAACCTAAAAGCATATTAAACTGCTAAAAGAATTTATTAATAAATTTTAAAAATTGTAAAAATTTTTAGAAAATAAATGAAAACATTATGATTAACAGTATATTTGTTGGAAAGTCTTTATTATTAGATGCTTTATTAAAAGAAAAATAAATTCTAAAAATATTATTGGGAATTAATCTACATATTTTGATCTTTCTCTGCAATCTTTCTTCTAAATAATTCGCTAAAAACAATTTTTAATTTAAAGGATGAGATTTAAAATTTTTAAAAGAAGTACTAGCCAAGGCTTTAGTGCCGGCTATTGACTCCATAAAAAACCAACAAATAAAAAGATTAAACCATTCAAATATTGATAAAAATAAAATATTAATGGACACCACCAATACAAATGCAGTTCCCAATAATAATGTTCTACTTATCACTTTTGATGTTCTGAATTTTGCCAGCTGACCTGAATTGAACTCTGAGGACAGATAACCACCATGCTCACTCAGCATATGATTTTTTAGATCTGCCCATTCACCCAATTTTGATTGACAAATTGTGCATAAATATCCATGTTCATCCTTCCGATGTTCTTCCATATTTAGAAAACGATTGCATTTAAAGTCACAAATTTTGCATTCAAATTTGATTATACCAGTGTGAATCCTCTCATGAGTAGTTACCTTAAATAAAAATATAATAAACAAAATAATAAAAGTTGTAACCGCAGTCTCGCTGATAAATAATTCTTCGCAAAAATGACATTGATAAGTTTTAGTGAAAACATGAGACATTTTTTTATGTTTTCTCAATTTTCTTGGCGTAAGGAATTTCTGAGTACATAGGTTACATTTGAAACCGGAATGTTGACCGCGATGAAATTTGGCACGATGATTGAAAAGTCTAACTTCATTGCATAAATTCCTAATTGGTATACACTCAAAACAAATAAAGACCTGAAAATGAAATTAAAAATAATTAAATAAATGCATATAAATGACCAATTCACAAAGATGATTGCGTATTTCTTCTTTACATGTAACGGGTTTAAAGCATTTCAAACACTGCACCCACTCATTATATTCTGAATGTTTTTTCGCAATGTGTTTTTTTAAGGAATGCTCGTTTCGATAGCGTTTATCACAAAACATGCACTGCGGTGAGACCTTCTTTTTGTAGATACGTTTTGGTTGAAATAAAACTCCATAACGATCAAAACGTGCAGGAATTCCTCCTGTTAATTCACCAGGAAGTGGGATTCTAAAAAGAGAAATGTTTAAATCAAAAATAAAAATAACAAACTCATTTATCTCAACTTCATATTTTGACGCTTCCAAATCCTCTTGAGGGGGAATAAATCCACCACTGATTATTTCGTCCAATCTATTTGTTTCAAGCTCTTCTTTTCTTTGTTGAATCATTTCTTCTTCTTGTTGTATTGCATATGCTAAATATTCAATGGGGTGTCTGTCACGTAAGTGTCTTTCATAAAGATGCCGCTCAAGAAAACGATTTTTGCAAATACGACAACGAACCATTTTCGAACGGAATAATTTACGGATCTCGGAAGGTTTAGTCGGATGAGCCACAGCAGCAGAAATCTCATCAGAACCTTGCGAATGAATAACAACAGGGATAGGTTTTATTGTTGTGACATTACACACACCTAGACAAAATGAATATTACAAAATAAGATTAAAATGTAGTTTAAAGTGAAGAGATAATAATCACAAGTAAAAATTAAATACCATTGACAAGGTGATTATTTGAGGTAGAAGGTAGTGCAGTCATTTCTCCTGAAGCAGATGCGATTGGAGCTCGATTGGCACTCCAAAATGAAAAAGATGTACCATTTATAGGCGCGCCAGCTTCATTTAAAATGATGCGTTGTTTTCCAATGCAACAGGGATCCCTTATTTGCTTCAAGATTTCACCAACTCCAGTAATTCCTTCCTTTAATTAACTGAAGTAACCACAAAAATATTTTATATAAATTGAACCTTTAATCTTGCTCTTCTTTTCTCGTCATATTCAAGTTCCAAAGCAGTCCTAAGCTTCTCTTTTAATTCTATGCAGTTCAAACCATTGTTGCGATAAGCCATTTCAGTAAATAAAAAGGATGGATAAACAGTTTTTAAAAATTATAAATCTTACGAAATACTAAAACTAGGTTCACAGAATAAGTTGGATAATGTTATAAACGATTAAAAAACATGTTAGAAACATTTTTATGAGACGAAAAATGTAAAAATGATGGGCTACTTTCAGCCATTCTTTTCTTACACCATCTGCACTGGACTATTTCTACACGCTTACTGTACAATTTCTAGTAAATAAAGGACGGTTGATCGAGAAGTAAGATTGCTTATTTGAATCAAAAAAGACTTCTAATAATTTGTTAGTTTTTAGCCTTCATTTCTATAGTATGTATAAAATTAAAAATGATTTTTTGGATTTCTAAACTATCCATTTTTCCATACTCAATCAGCTTCCCTCACTTACCAATTTAATGAGAGATAACTTGTTTGTGAATAATAAATATCTGATTGATAAATAGGAAACACATCAATATTTTTATTTGGTTAAGGAGTTGTATTATAGATAATTTTATAGTTAATTATTTTATATTGCTATTACTATGGGCAAGGGTGATAGAACTGCATGGAAAGCGACTTATTTTACTAAAATTATTGTATGTTTTCAAAGAACACTAAATTTAATATAATTTAGGCACTCTTTGACGACTATCCGAAATGTTTATTAGTTGGTGTTGACAATGTTGGTTCTAAGCAAATGCAGGAAATCCGACAGGCTATGCGAGGTTTTTTAATTGTTTTTTAATTTGAAAAAAAATCAGGCCATGGCGAGATTTTGATGGGAAAAAATACAATGATACGAAAAGCCATCCGTGGACATTTACAAAAAAATCCATTACTCGAGAAATTGCTTCCGTTTATTGTCGGCAATGTTGGATTTGTTTTCACTAATGAAGATTTGTCTGAAATTCGCAAAAAGTTGTTGGAAAACAAACGGGTTTCTTTTCAATTTTTATTCTTTCTAGCGACAATTTAGGGAGCTCCAGCAAAAGCTGGTGCAATTGCGCCTCTTGATGTTAAATTGCCTCCACAAAACACCGGAATGGGTCCAGAAAAAACATCTTTCTTTCAAGCGCTTCAAATTCCAACAAAAATTTCTCGTGGTACTATTGAGATTTTGAATGAGGTTCATCTTATAAAATTTGGTGAGAAGGTTGGTGCTTCTGAAGCTGCATTGCTTAACATGTTAAACATTCAACCATTCTCTTATGGTCTCGCAGTACAACAGGTTTATTTTTATATTTTACTCAATATTTCTCTAGGTTTATGATACTGGAGCAACTTACTCCCCAGACATATTGGACATTACAATGGATGATTTAAGAGCTCGTTTTATGAATGGAGTACGTAATATTGCAGCTGTTTCGCTTGGAATTTCATATCCAACTAAGGCTTCTGTTCCACATATTATTGCTAATGCATTTAAACGTTTGTTGGCAGTTTGTGCCGAAACGGATGTTACTTTCAAGGAAGCTGAGAAGGTAATTTTCAAAATATTTATCTATTTTTAATTTCATTACAGTTTAAAGAATATCTAGCTGATCCATCTAAGTTTGTAACAGCTTCTGCTGTGGCGGCACCTTCAACTGCACCTGCAGCTCCTAAAGAAGAACCTTCCAAAAAGGTTGAAGAGAAAGAAGAGTCTGATGACGATATGGGCTTTGGTTTGTTCGATTGAGCCCTTTTATTAATAAATTGATTTGTTGCTTTGAATTTGTTGCATATATAAACTATTGAATTGTTGTAGTTTTATATTTTCAATTTGTTTATCTATCACTTACTTTTTATTTGCATTTAATTATTTTTAAATATTTTAAGAAACTTTTGAACAAGGATGATTATCTATAAGGATGTTTTCACTGGTTGGTTTAGATACTTTAACTGATAAAATGCAAAATTAATTTTAGACGATGAGCTTGCGTCTGATTCCTACCCCATGAAGCTCGTTGATGATCTCATTTTCGAGTTTAAAGGGCATCATGTTGTCCGGAAGGAAGGAGACATTGCCTTGGCAGGCGCAAACCCTTCTGCTGAAGAGATGGATGAGGGGACTGAAGAACACGTTGAACGAGGCATTGACTTTGTATTAAATCATCGTCTTCAGGAAATGAATTGTTATGAGGTAAATTAGAATATTATATGCATTTTATTTTCATTTTAATAAAGGATCAAGCAACTTTCAAATCTTATATAAAAGATTTTATGAAGAAAGTTATTGAGCATATGCAAAAACAAGGAAAATCGGCTGAACAAGTGGATGCATTTAAGAAGAAAATTCAGAATTGGGTGGTTTCTTTGCTAAACAAGGAACGTTTCAAAACCATGGCATTTTTTATTGGTACTTTTTATATTTAAATATTTATAAATTAATATAAGGTGAGAATATGGCAGAGGGAAAGGGTGAAGGACAAGTAGCCATTGTTGAGTATCGTCAAGAAGGTGGAGAGGAGGTTCCAACTCTAATGCTTATCAAAGAAGGTAATTTTAAATTTTGCTTCCATTTTAAATAAAATAGTATTTATAGCATTGGAAGAAGTGAAATGTTAAGAAAAATGGAATTTTTGACTTATAATTGATTAAAGTTATATATTTTGTTGTTTTGGTTAAAAATTGATAGATATAAATATTAATGTTTATTATTAATAATTTTAAAAAAAGTTTATAATAATAATATACGAACAAAATCTATGTATTTCATATCATTTGGAAAAATTTAACTTCTTGAGAGCATCTTCAAGTTTTGCCATTTGTGCTTAAAAATAAAGAAAATTGAAAGAATTTTATTATTAAAAACAAACTTTTAACATCTTTTGCTAATTTCTGAACAGCTTTTGGATGGTCCAATAATTCAACTCTTTGTGTGTATGGATTATAATTTACTTGAAATGGGCGTGGAATTGTTGCTGCCCAGGCCCTAAATTTCGAATAATTTTTTAAGATACAACTTGTTTATATCACGTTAGTTTGTTTTTAGCATCAGTAAATGATTCAGCAACAAAATATTTTGGCTGATAAGAAGTGATTGGATATTTTGTTTCAGATGTCATTGCTGGGTCAAAGGAAAGTAATTCAGGCTTTCCACTTAGTGAATACTCCAATTCTCCAAAACTAATATAAATTAATAATTGCTTATTAGATTAAAAAAAACAAACGAGCTAAGAAGACCAGCACCGTAAGCCTTTTTCTCTCCTTCCTGTATACAAATACCAAATTCAACAGTAAACCAATATAACTAAAAAAGGTCATAAAAATATAATTAAAAAAGAATTTTCTTTCTCTCACAGATGCAAGTTTTTCTATCATTTCATCTGAAGCCCCCAGCGAAGCCATTCCAATTTCCTGTGAGAATTTTGCAAAATCTGGATCAGCAAAAAGTGGAACATGTCCAAGAAGTTCATGGCAAACATCTGGCTCTGGTGTATAATCTGGTCTTGAATAATGCCGAATATATTGGGTTGAATGAAATACCTTTTATTAAAATTAAAAATAAATATATTTCAATTAAATTAAGTTTTACCCGAAAAGCTAATCCTGCCAAAAAGTCTCTTGAACTTAATAAGCCAGCTACTGGGCGTAAAGTAAAACCAGTACAATCTAAAAAAATACATAAATGTATGCAAAATAAATATTTATTTTGTTTCAATTAATTATTATTTACCTTTAAGAAATTCAGAAACATTTTGTAGCTGTGGAATATGATCGGGCCCGTAACCACAATTTTGTTGTAATAAAGGAAATATCTTAAGAATTATTTTAAAAATTAATTATTCTCACATACATAATTAAATTCTCTACAAGCATGTGTTGGGTAAAGACCCACTAATTCATTATATATTTTCCTCCATGTCCCTATTTCCTCTTGAGTGTATTGAACTTGAGGGATTTTATCTCCACTAAATATTTTAAATAAATAATTAAATATTCCTAATAATAAATAAAGACTATCGAAATGATGCAGCAATATCTGCAAATTCTTTTCGTCGTGCTCTATATATTTCATCATGAAAACCCTACAATTAATTATTAAATATTATTATTTTTAATTTAAAATTACTGGATGATCAGAATCAAGTTCAGCACCATAACTTAAAACACGATTAGCAAAATTGTCAATATCAGATACTTTCATTGGAAACCAAGGAATACTTTCTATACAATAAAAAAAAGTACTTTTTTAACCTTTTAATTAATTTTTTTAACTTATTCATTCCTTCTTTTTTTCAAAATTACCTTGATTTTGACGTATTTGTGAATTATGATCATGTACTCTAGGTTTATGTAAACCAGCACTTTCAGCACGACGTCGAAATAAAGAAATAACTTCCTCCAAACTTTCAGGATTTGAATCTTCAGCACATTCTACCATAAATTCATAACAACCTGGATGAACTTTTGAAGGTCTTGATTCAATATGTGTTAAATTAAGGTTTTTCAACTACATAATTAATAAAAGGATTATTAAAAAAAAAGAAAGAAAAAGGACTTTGAAGACTTTAAGTGTTTCTGCAAGTGCACCAGCTTCTTCTTTAAGAGTAAATATAAGAGTTGTATGTGCTTGATTTGGATCTACTTCAGCAATATATGAATCCATTGTAAAAGGCTTAAAAAAAAAGAAAAGAAAATAATTTTAGTTTATTTTTTCTAACCAAATCATAATCATTCTCATCAAATTTAGTCTTTGTTTCACAATCAGTAATAAGACAAAGTACATTATTACTTAATGCTGTAGCCATATTTTTTAAGTAATAATAACAAAGGTTTTTTTTATCAAAAATTTTAAAAACAAATATTATTTTATTTTAAAAATAATTAATAAATAAATATGTGAACACTCTAGTATAAAAATAAAATTAAATAAGTAAAATATCCTTCAAAAATTTAATTAAAGGACACATGTTTAAAAGAGCACGTGTAAGTAATTTTATTATTTATTTGCATATAATAATGAATGACCTCTTATAGAAAAAATTATTTTTCTTTGAAATTTAATAAATAATTAGAATATTTCATTGAAATAATAATTTAATGAAAAGAAAAATTATTTCAATGTAATTTATTAACAATGCAATGAAATATTATCTTAATGTTCTCCACAATTAATAAATATTATATATACCCCCTTTTTCCTCCTTACCTCTGATTATTTTTATTTATTTATTACGCCCATATTAAATATTTTAGTTAATAGTTGCATATCTATATGTATGCACATATATTAGATAAATAAATAAATAATTCATTTTCTTTTTTTTTTTAATTATCATTTAATTTATATAAGCCTTAAAGGTTTCTGTTTAAATAAATAAAATATAATCATATGATTAAAATAAATTTTGGCCTTCAAATCATTCCATTAAAATATTATTTTATTTTTTATTGTCAATTATTTATTTAATTAACTCCAAAGTATATTTATTTATTAAAATTTTTCTTATCTTTATTTTTTTAATTTTTGGTTAAACATAAGACTAGACAAAAAAAAATTTTTTTTATTTAATTAAATAATTATTTTATTTATTTAAATTAAATTTTATTTAAACAACATTTTATTTAAAATTTATTACTTTTTTTTTGATAATCTATTTAATGTTCTGTGAATATTTTGTATATTTTCTATTTCTTTTGATTCTTCTTCTTCTATATTTTTAATAATATTTTGGTCCTTTTTGTTTTTTTAATTAATTATAAAATTTAAAATAAAAAATACTTTTCGATTTTTCCTAAAAGGTCCATATCGTGGAGAAGCAATTATTTGTTCAGGCCAATTTGGTGGTGGAGGAGGAATATAATTATAAAAAGGTGTAGCTGGTCTCCAAGCTGCTCCATATGTTGACCCTTTTTAATTAAAAATAATTAAATTCAGAAAAAAAAGAAGAAAAAAACTAACAGACTGGACAACAAAAATAAGGTCCAATATCAACAGAATTTGTTGCATAACAATAACTTTGTGGAGGGCATTGAGGCCAAGGCCTTTTTGGGTCACATTCTATAGGTAAAGGAGAACCTCCAGGGCAAACACCAGCTGTGGGTTGAGCTAAGGAATTTACTTTTAAAAATTAATTAAATATTAAAAAAACCAATTCCTGAAGGACCTAATTCTGGAATTCCAATTTGTTGTTGTGTTGCTGCATATTGACTAAATTGACGTCGTTTAGTTAATCCACCATCTGATTCAGAAGAACCAAAAGAAGTTTTAATTATTTTTGATTCTCTGTCCTTTTTAATATAAATAATTTAATACATTCACTACTTATTTTTAAAAAATAATTTAAAGTGATAATATAAAAATAAATATTGCCAATAATTTAATTCAAAATTTAGAGAAATTAAAATTACTTTATTTATTTGTTCTTCATCCATTTTTTTATTATTTATTATTTTTTGTTGAATTTCATTATTTATTGATTCAAAACTATTATTAACTTAATTAAATAAATAAATAATTAATTAATTATTTAATTAATTAATATACTTAATGAATTATTCCAATTATTTGTTGAAGGTAAATAAAATAAATTATTTTCATTATTTTCTTCAATTATTTCATCATCATTTTGTATTAATTCTGATGATGTTAAAATAATTGGGTTAGGTTCTATTGGGGGAGAATAAGCAGTTTTTGAAAGATTTGGATCTGCTAAAACAAAAGAAGAAGAAGAAGAAGAAGAAGGAGAAAAGTTTATTTTATTATTTTGTTTTGATAATAAAAATTCTTTTAAAAAAAAAAATTATTTTAAATAATTTAAAAAAATAATAAATAACCTTTTCCATAAATTTCTGGTAAAATTATAAAAATCAAAAGGGAATAATTTAAAAATAATTTTATTTTATTTAAATTTGTGTAGTTATTTTTGCCTGATGAAGGAGACATTTCTTTTTAACTTTTAAAACAATTTAAAATTAATTAAAAAAGAAAGAAAAAGAAAAGCAAAAGAAATAATAATATATAAAGACAAATATATCCTCACATTTTAAGAGAGATAGGACAAGAATTATTTTTACTAAATAATTATTATTTTATTATTATTATTAAAGAAAATAAAGAAAAGAAAAAAAAAATAACAATAAACAAATAAATAATTATTATGGTCATTTAAATAAATAAATAAATATATTCGTTATTGGTGGTCCATTATTTAATAAATATTAAAAAATAAATATGTCCATCATACATAATGTTCTAACTTTAAAAAAAAATATATATAATGTATATAAAACAATAACTTTAAAAAAAAATAAATTAAAAGGAAAGGAAAGGAAATAAATATTTTAAAATAAATAATATTTATATTCTATTGTCTTACTATTTCTTTAAGACAAAATATTATTATTATTATTATGTACATACATTGAGTAGATACTATATTGTCCACTTAAAATAAATTAACAAATAGATAGGTATTTTCTAAATAATTTTTTCAAGTCTTTATTTTTGTATTTTGAGGTATGTAAAGAATAATAAAAAGATATTTTTTTTAATTAAAAGAATTAAAAACCAAATATATTTTAATTAATTTTTAAATATTTATTTAATTACATTATTTTAATTTTTAATTAAAAAAAAAACAATTTAATTAATTTCTCCTTTATAAAAAAAAAATAAATAAACTATTTTATTTATTTCCCATAATATAAATAAATAAATATATATCCATTTTTTTATTTCCCATAAAGCCTTTTTACTTAACATATTCCCGACAGACTCTTTTTCTCTATAATCAATAAATATATTTTCTCTTTTTTTATTTTCAATTTTCTCAAAATTTTTAAAAATTAAAAAGAAAATGTTCAAAAACAAAAATTAATAATTTATTTTTTTTAATTTAAATTAAATATTCTATTATCCCTTAATTATATATATAAATATTTTTTAAAAATATAATTTAATAAAAGGATAATTCCTTTTATACTTTTAATCTTTTTTTTTTCTTCAATAAATAAAAATCTCTTTTAAAAATTAATTTTCTTTAAAATATTTATTTATTTTTCTTTAAAAAGATTTAAATATAAATTCTTTAAAATACTAATTTCTTTTGTATATTTTTTAATTCTTTACATATTATTTTTTTATTTTGTAATAATTATTCTTTCCCAAAAATTATTCTAATAATAAAATTATTATTTTTAATAAATAAATAAATTTACCCAAATAATTTAATAATATTTATTTATTCTTTTTTAAGAAAATAATTTTAATTAAAATATATAATGGCAAGTAGTAGTACTACTACTACAAGTAATAATAATATTAGTAATTTTGCAGAGGAAAAATATCCACATCCAAATATGTTAATTTATATAAAAATGGAAAAATTAATAAAGTAAGAAAATTAAAAGAAATTTAATTAATTTTAATTAATTTAAGTCAAATGTTAAATTCTGAAGATGGAATTAAAATAAAAACTGTTAAAAGTTTTCTTTCAAAGTATTTTCATTATTTAAATATTTTAATTATTTTTTATTTAATTTTTAGAATAGTTTCAGTATTTTCTGGTCAAGATTTAATTAATTGGCTAATTAATGTAATTAATTAATTATAATTAATTTATTTATTTTTCTTTTCTTTCTTTTTTTTAATAGCATATAGATGTTTTTGATGATATAGATGCTAATCATTTATTACATTTATTTTCTTCTCATGGATATATTTTCCAAGTATTTAATTTTATTTAATTTTTTAAATAATTAAAAAGGTTGATGATCATGTAATTTCAATGAAGGGAGGAGATACTTCTTTTTACCGTTTTCAAACTCCTTATTTTTGGCCTTCAAATTGTTGGGATCCAGAAAATATGGATTATGGTATTTATTTAATTATTTACTAATTTTTAATTTTATAGCTGTTTATTTATGTAAAAGAACAATGCAAAATAAAGCACATTTAGAATTAGAAGATTTTGAAGCAGAAAATTTGGCTAAATTACAGAAAATGTTTAGTAGAAAATGGGAATTTGTTTTTATGCAAGCAGAGGCACAATACAAGTGAAAATTAAATTAAAAAAAATATTTTTTTAAATAATTTAATCTAAAATAAATTTTTCTTATTTAAAAGAGTTGACAAAAAAAGGGATAGAATAGAAAGACAAATTTTGGATAGCCAAGAAAGAGCATTTTGGGATTTACACAGACCATTACCTGGTTGTGTTAATACAACAGAAGTAAATTAAAATTAATTTTATATTTTTATTTATTTATTTATTTTTAGGTAGATATTAAAAAATTAAGTAGTCGTTCTGGAAAGTTTAAATATAGTAGTAATTGTAATACTTTAATTATACAAATGGATAATAATGAATATCAATCAAATAATAATTTAGAATTAAAAATACCAAAGTATTAAATAATTATTATAATTATTTATTAAAATAATCTTTTGTAGAGAAGTTCGTTTTCATCAAAAACCTGGTAGAAAAAGAAATATACAATTAAATGATTATTTAAAAATTGAGGTTTAATTAATAATTATTTTTATATATAAATTAATTAGATTAATGAATTACAAACAAGATTATCTAAAAATGTATTAAAAACATCAAAATTAACAGAAAGTTATTTACAATATTATGGACATAGGTAATTATATTTAATTAAATTAAATAAATTAATTAAAAGAGTTTTATTTGATGCATTTATTATACAAATGGGTTCTCCTACTGATCCATTTCAGGGGCAACCAAATCCATGGATTTCAGATACTGTTGATTTATGGCAACATGACAAAATGTTTTTAAAAAATATTTTAATTAATTTCTTTGTTTGTTTTAAGAACTGGAGATATTTCAACAAGAAGATTAAAACTTTGGGAAGAATCTTTTGAAGAATTATTAATAGATCCAGTAATTTTAAAGTTAAATATTTATTTTTTAATATTAGAATTAAGGTTGGAAGAGAGACTTTACAAAAGTTCCTTGATAAAGAATATTCTGGGGAAAATTTACGTTTTTGGATGGAAGTAAATTAATTAATTTAATTTAAATTTAATTTAAAAAATAGGTTCAAAAACTTCGTAAATGTAGTTGTCGAATGGTACCTGTACTTGTTACTGAAATATATAATGAATTTATTGATTCAAATGCTCAATCCCCAATCAACATTGATTGTAAAATAATGGAAATAATTGATGAAAATTTGAAAAAAAATCCAAACAGATGGTCATTCGATGAGGCAGCTGATCATATTTTTTGTTTAATGAAGAATGATAGTTACCAGAGATTTCTTCGATCAGATTTGTAATTTTGGGGGGAAAACTGGAAAAAAAAACAAAGAAAATTCAGGAAATAATTTAGATATCGTGATCTGTTGAACATTTCTGGAAAAAAGGCATGTTTGCCAATTTTTTTTCTTTTAAATTTTTTGCTTAGAGAATTGATTCTGCTTTTTATTTCATTTTAGCTTTTGCTTTTTTTTAATGCTTTTTGCCATTTTTATTAATTTTAGTACTCCTTATCGACATTAATTTCACGAAAAGCTTCGCGCAAAACACCTTCAAAATCAACAAATACAAATCATGAAGGAGCTAATCAACAATTCTCCCTTTTAATGAATAATAATGGCAGTAAATCATTAACTAAGAGTGGAATTAAAGGAAATAATTCACGATCTGGTTCATTTGTTGGAATTGATCGTGAAAAAAAGACAAAATGCCATCCAAATTCTTTTGACTTTTCTACATTAACAGGTGGAAATACTGGCAAAAATAGAAGAGATTCTAGTTGTTCTTCTACTAGTGCAACAACATATTATAACAATCATCTTCATTAATTAATATAACAATTATTAGTTTTGTATTGCCTAGTTTTGCTGTTTTTGGATTAGACTTTTTATTCTCCTTTCATCTTATATTAGGCCCCAGGCCTTCGTGTCGCAGCTCGTGAACTCGGTAGGCAATTAGCTTCAGCAGCTACAAACATCACTGGCAGTAATTCTTCAAGCAATTCAAAACAACAAAAAGAACAAAATGAGGACCAACAACAAAATACGGGAAGTTATCTTAGCTCAACACATTCAAGAGCCTCAAAAAAATCATCATCACAAAGTACTATTAGTCAGCAGCAGCCTGCGGAAAATAACTAAAAAATTATTTGTAAATAAGAAATAAATTTCAAATTTATATAACAAAATTATTTTAAAAGAATAAATAAATTTTTTTTATTTAATATTTTTATTTCCTTTCTTCTATTCTTTTTAATATACCAATATCTTTAAAATTATCTTTAATCTTTTCCCAATTGAATAAACATTCGGCAAATATAGGAAAGTAATGATTTTTAATAGATGTATATACAAGGTCATCTAGCATTTTAAACTGTGAATAATATTCACTAGAAATGTTCTATATATGTAAATGTTATTTAAATTATTCTATTTTAGATTAAAAATAATACCAAAAAAATTTGTGGATCAATAGCATTAATAACATTTGAATCATTCAAGTTAGGCAAACGTTTCTGAATTTGAGAAAGCTAAAATTAACAGGAAATTATATATTCTACTAATATAATTTTATACCCTCAAATAGCAATTCCAATGAATATTCCAATCCATATGTAAAAGACGATAATAAACAGTAAATACTTTAGCATGATTATAACAAACAAGGAAATTATTTAACTACATTAATTTTTCAAAATTTAGTTAAAAGTGAAAACCTTTAAATCATCACCTTCGATTAAATCAAAATTATTCCTGTATCTACAACCTTCAAAATTAAGAGTATAGGTCGATTTAATAACTGTTTCACAACAAATCTTAAATTTAAAATATTTAAATAATTTATGAAAACAAACCATACAATAAGTAGAATCTTTTTTATTTTTAGTCTCTGACATAAAACAACGTCTTGCAGCAATTTGCATATCAGTAGGGAAATTAAATATAGAAGCCAAATTTTTTATAATTATTTTTAGTTGCTGTCTAATATTTTCATAAGCCAGAAAATAGGAATGTTTAGCTGAAAATTCGAATAAAAATTAGTTTAAAATTTGTGTAATACATTTTAAATTTGCAAATTGATATTCAGCGTTAGAATTAAATATTTTAACTGCATGGAAATAAGCATAATCACAAAGTTCTTTTTTAAGTTTTTCGGCATCCCACATCAGAATTGTCTTAATTTCTATTTAAATAGTTAAATAAAAATATCTTACTTTTTCTCTAAGACTATCTCTAATTTCTAAACAACTGAAACAAGTATTTTCTTCATTCACATCAAATATGCCAAAAGGATCACAAATATCCTCTTGGGCACAATTGGTAAAATAAGCAGATTTCTTCCTCCATTCAGCAATTTGTGATACATGACATTTCATTGGAAGAGACTTGTTATGTTTTGTACTCCTCGTTCTAACACTCATGCAGTCATTCATTTTTTTAATACCCTAAATTTTATCCAATTAAAATATTTTCAATTATAATTCTTAAACTAAAATTTGTCTAGTAAACATCAAATGGCCTTTTAATTTTTGTAGAATAAGAAACCTTTTCCTCCTCATCTGGGAAAATTGCCAAGCAAGAAACGTTAATTGTTTTAGGATTATAATCTTCACGTGAAGATGCTTTATCATTAGAAACTTCTTCTTTGTTTAGTTCGGCAGGTAAGGGCTGTAGAATTTTACTCATCGTCAGGTGTAAATTTGGTATACTAACCAACGGCAAAATTTCCTCGAAAATTGGGTATGAAGTTAACCGTCAGTTGAGTCTCTTTTTAATAAACTATATTTTCTATTTCTACGTATGTAATACATTGTATTTCTTTAGATAAAAATAGAAATACGTACGATGAACATTTGTACCTTTGGTCAGCATAGAGAAATGTAGAAACTTTCTAATTAACAAAATTAAGTCTGACTTTTAATAGTGGGAAAGTACGACGTCGAGACCAACTTGAGATAATTGATCGTCGCATTATTTCACTAAATTCAAGTTGTAAGTATGCGATTCAGGTTAATACGGATGCTGGGATATCGACTATGTCATTTGAACGAATTGACGACCGATTGTAAATAAATTCGAATATAATTTGGAATCCTTTTTTTTTTAATTTTAGCCTCTTATGCGGAACTTCACGGGGAGCAGTTTCTATTGTCGATTTTGAATCATTTACAAATTTCAACTCCACTTCTGAAACATATCCTCTTAATTGTAGAATAATTCAGACTCGGAAGAAAAGCAGCCATCAGCACATGGTCAATGGTTCGCAGTGGTATCCGGTCGATACAACTATTTTTGTCACTACAGGGATGGATAATTTGCTCAAAGTTTAATTTTCTTTATAATCAGATGGATTAAACTATATTTCAGATTTGGGATTCGACACGGTTAATCTCAATTGAGGATTATAAATTTATTCAGCCAGTTTCTCATTTTCATTGGACCGTTTCAAGTACGAATGCTTCATCATTGATAACTGTGGCAACTTCTTCCTCTAATGTTTCTTTTATAGATCCAAGGTTTAAGTTTAAACTTTCCTTGCTAAACTTAACTTTTAGAATTGGTCAAATTCCTTTAAACATTCGTGCTAAGGATCAGAGGATATACAGTGTTCGTTGGCTTTCATCTTCGAAATATATTTTAGCAACTGGTAGTGACAAAGGAAAAATTGCTCTCTGGGATATTAGGTTTTATTTAAATTTTTCTTTTAATTGTAAATATTGTTAAGAAGTGGGAAAGATAGATTTGAAGAAGTTTCATCTCCTGGTTGGTCTCATTCTTTTCTACCAAAGAGGCGAAAAAGTACAGCACATTCTGACAGAATTACCTGTTTACGTTCTTCCATGGATGGTCAATTTTTAATTTCGATGACTCATGACCAGAAGTTGTGCCTTTGGAATCAAAATTTGAAGCTTCTATTTTGGACAAAGGTTTGATAGAATAAGTATTTTTATTAATTTAATATTTCAGCTATCGGATTCTGATAATCCGCTCGATTATACTCCGGTAAATTTTGATATTGGTGATGAGGGACATAAACTTTGGGCATTTGTTCCATGTGTAAACGATCTTTTGTCAATACCCTTTCTCTATCCTACCTTGAATACTAGTAAAATTATACCACTGACTCCTAACAATTTTCTGAGACTTCATGGCCATTTTCAAAGAGTTATATCATGTTCTTATCGTTATGGGGCTCAACAGGTTTTACCTAAATAATTTTAATTATTCTAAATGAAAGGTTGTTACTTCCTCAAATGACCGTTCGATTTTAATATGGGAACCAGCAATGGACACTGTACTTGATGACTCAACTGAATCTCAAGTTCAGCAAATGTACAAAGACTCTTTTAGTGATGATGAGTTTATATAGTATTGCAATATGTTTTAAGTATGATTAATGGCTAAGTGGTATAATGCTAATTTTACCATAAAGGTTTGTGTTTACATTTACTGTTTGTTTATGAATGTTGTAATTTGCGCTATGATGAGTTCTATTTATCAAAGGGACGTAATTCTGAGTTAACTGAAGAAAAGTATTCTGAGCGCTTCATCATTTTTTTGAAAGCTTTTCACTATTAGTTAATGGATTCAATGTCATTTTATGTTTTAACTTTTGATGTTTAGAAAATATTTATTTACCTAATAGAACAATAACATTCTGATTATTATGATTTAATTTACTATTCTTACTATGTTATCTATTATTATTATATTATATTTCCTATTTATATTACAATTTTATTAAATTTTTTTTTGAAAAAAGTTGAGATCATTTTACCTTGTTTCTCATTGTAAAATTTATAATATTCTATTTTAGTATATATGTTTTCAACCAAAATCATCGTTCGTTCGTTTAACTCCAGGTTTATCTGTAAATTAATTTTATTTCCATTTTTTAGTTCGAGGATGTCTCAATTAGGGGACATGGGAAGTGGTGCTGGTAAGGGTGGTGGTAGTGGAGGTACGATTCGCGATGCCGGAGGTGCTTATGGTAAACTAGAAGCAGCACGCGAAGAGGAATATTTCCATAAACTGGTTAATCTTTATCTATTTTATAGATTAATTTTTTAATTTTCTACATTTTTGACTTGTTTTAGCATTGATTTTCTTAACGAATGAATTCTAGGGAAAATATAAATTTAATATTTTAGAAGCAAGCTCAACTCAAGGCTCTAAAGCAACAATTAATGCGTGAACAATCACACCATGAGGAGCAGGCAAAACATCATCAAGATGTGATCGAACGACACAAGAAGCGCATTCAAGAATTGGAAGAAGAAGAAAATTCCAAATAGAATTTAGGAAGATTTAATAAAGATAATTCATTGTTAGATAGATTTTAAGTCTGGTTGGACTATTAAAACTAATGTCTACACTGTTATTTTTATTTCAGCTTGTTTAAGGCCTTTATCCTCAAACTATTATTTAAAACATTTATCTTAATTTATATTATTATAGTTTTATTAGACTTCTCTATGGACGTTGCAGTTGTAGTAAGTAACGAATTGATTCAATAATTCTTTTATTAGGTTGATGAGATAGTAAATCCAGAAGACTTGGAGAGATTCAGGAAGCAATATTGGGAGGAAAGCAGACATGGGGCACCAACAGTCCAGACTGCCTTTTATTATGCACATGCATTGATCAAGTCCAGCAAGGAAGATGTTAGAATTGGGATTTATATTCTTGAAAGTAACGAAAAATTATTATAATTTTAGGTTTTAATTAAGGCATACTGAAACGACCTGATTCAGGTATGCCAAAACGTGATTATGTCTATTACCTTGCTATTGCTCATACTCGAATAAAGGTATTTATGTATATGTTTGCATTATTTAAAAATAATTATAAGGAATATGATCGGGCATTGGAATATATAAATTTGTTGCTATCGGCTGAAAGTGACAACCATCAGGCTCTAGATTTGAAGGAGCTTATTGAGCAACGCATGAAACGAGGTTTGCTTTAAAAGATTGTTACTTAAGAATATTATTTTCGATGGTTTTGTTGGTTTGGCCTTAACATTTGGAGTTGGTGGTGCTGCAATTTTAGGAATGGCTGCGGCTGCTGTTATGGTGATAAAAAAGAAATGAAGTTGTATAATATTTTATCTTTATGAATTCTGTAAATGAATTTTTAATTTAACAAATTTATTCATTTTCGTTCAAAATGTTATTCTAAAAAGTTCATGGCTAATGTCTTTAACAGTAAATTAAATTCTATTTATGATCCTTTTCTTTGAAATATAAGTTATATTCTGACAACTTATTTCTCGGTTGCTCCCTACTAGTTCATTATATATTAATTAGCTTTTAGAAAAACTAAATTCTGATTAATGGAAAGTCAACAACGTAATGAAACACAGCCAACTGAGAACTCTGTGATTGAAGCATCAATTGAATGTGGCGAATTGACTGATCAAGCACCAGTTATATCATCAAATTTTTTACTTAGAATTATTTCATTATTTGGATTTAGACCACAGAAGGATTTACCAGTTAGGAGTGTACTAATCAGTTTTGCTTTGATTTTAATTTTAGGTTAGGACTAAATATTTTTACGTCAAATTAAATTAAGGTACTCTGGCTGAGGTATTTCTCCACGCTATTGGACCTTTTCATCGTGGTTTCTTCTGTGACGATGATTCGATTCGCTTGCCTTATAAAACTGGCACAATTCCTTTCTGGTTATTGGCCTTTTATTGCATAGCTATTTCAACGATAAGTGTATGTTTTCTTATTTTTGAAATAAATTATGTCTTATTCATTGTCAGTTCATTGGCTGTGAATATTGGAGATTAATTGATCCAAAAACATCCTCAGAATTGCTTGTAACCTATGAACGTGGAGAAGTTCTTCGTTTACGATTATTTATTCGTTTAGTTTTCTTTAAAGGTATTCTTCAGTTACTTATCCTCTATGCATACTTTTTTGTAAGGATTCTTTCTTGTAGCGTTGGTTGGTACACTTATTTTTACTTCATTAGCTAAGTTTACAGTGGGACGACTTAGGCCCCATTTCTTGGCGGTATGTGCACCAATAATTAACGGAAAGGAAAAAGAAGCTGATTTCTGTTCTTTACTCAATAATCAACACTTCTATGTGGAAAACTACACTTGCTCAGGTAGTTCAAGCCAAGATATGATCGACGAGGCTCGCCTAAGTTTCTTTAGTGGACATTCAAGTCTATCAATGTGTGCGGCAGTATTCACAATAGTAAATTAAATTAGAAAAAAAGTTGATTAGGACAATTCATTAAAGTTTTTTACCCAAAATAAATAGTTTTATACATAACATTAATTTATTTTTATTCCTTTAGTGACTGTCCAGGGGCCGTAGTCTAAAAAGAGGGTAAGGGTTAACCAACCTGCAACTGAGGGTAAACCGACCTTTTACCCATAGTCTAAAATGCGAGTTGTGCTAACTCTGGGTTCGGGATCAGTCTACCCGGGTTAAATAACCCCGAGTTGAGAGTAAAACCCTACCCTTAGTTTAAAAAGAGAGTAACTGGTTGATTTACCTCCAGTTGCTGGTAAAATGGCAACCCTCATCCACTGAGGGTTAGCCGGATTTTCAAATGGCTCTAACTCAGTCCATAAAATTTTTTTAACTCCAAAATTTTGTCAGATGATCTCCAAAGAGTTTTCAACTAGATATAAAAATTTCAAAATTTTAAATTAAATATTTATCGAGTTACATTTTAAAATGTAAAAGTTGTCATTTTTGATCGTGTGGTTAAGTGGTGTGAAAGCGAGTAAAACATCGAGTAACGGGTAATTTTTTTAATCTAAGGGTTAACCCTCTACCTATAGACTAAAATGCGGGTTAGTTTACCCGGGTTAACTTACCCGAGTAAACTAACTCTCTTTTTAGACTACGGCCCCATAACGGATTTTAATTAATTCTAGTAATTATTTTTACTAAATATTTAAGCTTTATTTACATTGTCGCTTGAAACCCTTGGTTAATTATGTAGTGGTTATTCCTCTTATTCAAATTTGTATACTTTCTTCTGCTATGTTTATTGCTTATTCACGTATTAGCGATAATATGCATCATTGGTCAGATGTTTTAATTGGGATGTCAACAGGGTCGTTTGTAGCTACATTTGTGGTATTCCTTTCTTTTTATTATTATTATTATTTATTTATTTAAGGGCCTAAATATTGTTGGTTTTAAATTAAATACAAATAATTTCGAGGAATTGATTTTATTAAAAGAAGAAGGGAAGTAAACTTTTTATCCGTTTAAAAATAACAAGTACAAAATAATATCAGCTTTTCAATTTTTGTAACAATTTCACTTTTAATATTTTTATTATTGTAAACATATTTTTTGTTATTTTTTTAGTTTTATTTTAAAAATAAATCTGACATAAATAAAGCTTTAATACTTGGCTATTATGATTGTAATGCTTATTCTTTTTCAAATAAAAACGTGAAAAAATATTAAACAAGTGAAGGAAAATAGAAAATAGCTTCCTTTTTTTTATTTGAATAAAATAATGTTTTTTTTTTATTCAAAAATTTCTATAGGCTAGGCAAGATTGGGAGGAAATTGTACTCTTTTATTTTTTAAATAAATTTATTGAGTTTATTTTTTAAATAATAAATCCTTTGGGAAAATATCAAGTTAAATTTTATCAGTTATCCAAAAAAGGTTCCGAAAATTTTTCTAACAAAGTTTTTTATTCCATAAAATATAAAAGTCCCTTCATTTCTTATACACTCTAGGGGAATATTTCTTGGAAAAAAAAGAAAAAAAAATAAAGCAAAGGAATTTTCTTTTACTTAAAAATATTTTTTAAATGTTGTTTTTTTCTTTTTGAATTAAAAATAAACTAGAAAATTTACAAAAAAAAAATTAGAGAATTAATGTCCCATAAGTAAAAAATATGTTGCATAATAAGTAGTATGTAAGAAGAAAAAAAGATTTATAAACTCTGACAAACATTCCAGGAAGACTAAAAATAATATGTAAATACATAAATATTAATTTATTCTTGTTGTATTTGCGCGAAGAAGCTACATAGTAAAAGTAGACATTTCCTTTTAATAATTTATTAATATATTTATATATTTGTTAGTACTTAATAAATATTTATGTTATAAATCTTTTCTTTTAATTTATACTAGAATATTTTCGATTACGTCAAAATTATTTAAAAATATTTTCTTTTAATAAATTGATAAATTATAACCGAATGAATATGCAAATTATAGATCATTTGAAAAAGCCTCTGATGACTAATCAAATATACGTATTGTAGGATTTGTTTTAGTCCCCTTCATGGTTTTACAATTTTCAGAGACCTATCTATGTAGAATATATCTCGGTTAAAAACGACCATTTATGCTTTGTATCATTTGATTCTATTAATAGAACCTACTAATAGTTGGTGTATATCCTTTAACTAAAAACTTTGCGTTTGGTATATTCAAACAGATTTTATTTTAAATAATTAAGAAAATAACATAAATATATATGTACATGTATATTTGGTATTTTTATTTTTTCTCTTTTTTAGGATTTTTTAAAATTTCCGTTTATGTACATATATATACACATATTAGTTAGTAGCTCTTTATTTTAATCCAATTTCAGTTTTGGTCCAGATTTATCTTTACTTTTTTTTTACTAAAAATGGATAAGAAAAGAATGAATTTTTTCAAAAAGGAAGGAAATGGAAAAATTAATTTTTTAAAAAACTTAAATTTTATGAAATTAAAGGGTTATTTAAAAATTAAATTATGTTAAGAAATAAATACTTTTTAAATGTTTTTAGACTTATAACTTAGTTTCTGTTTTTTTATTGTCCATATTTTCTTTTAAATATCTGTATAAACTCCATTAATCTAATTGTGTTTACCTTCAATTAGTAAACTTATTAATTCTTATTTCATGAGAATTATGTCTTGAAACATTTCTATTAAATAAAATTAGTTTTACTAAATATGTACATGTAAAGGTTTAGGATTAAATTAGAAAAAAAAGTTTAAATTAATTTTTATTCATCTTTAATTAATTAATGTAAATATATTTATATATGATGGGTATTTAAAAAATATAAAATCCATTTATGGTTTTTATCTAAATCTTTTTTTTTAATTCTTTTCTCTATTTATTATAATCCAACCGATAAAAGGAATTTAAGGAAAGAACATACCCCTAAAAACCACTAACAAATTTGTCCCGTCACATTCACTTTTTCTTTTGCATTTTTTGGGTTTCTTTTCATTGGACATAAATTTTAAGAAATAAAAAGGAAGGACAAAAATCTCGTCATTTGCCAGTTTCCTTCACAAACAAATAATATTCCAAGTTCTTTTTATTTTCTTATTATTTTTATTTTATCTTTGCTTTTTAATTTCCGTAAAAACATTTTCTTTATATGCAGATCGAATTTATTTAATATTAAATATTTTATTTAAATAACATTTAAAAGAAAGAAAAATACATTTAACTAAAGAAAATATTTAAAAAAGTGTCAGATTAGATTGAAAGGAAAAAGAGAAGAAAAAGAAGAGTCAAATAGCTACTAACTATTTACTATACTAAACATTCTACTTAAAAAAACCTCGTCATTCATCTCCTTTAACTTAACAAAATTCTTTTGCCTTTACTTATTTGTCTTTTGCGCTTTTTAGGATTTAATCCTTGCAAAAATGATGATGTTAGGAGGTGGAGATGGGCGTAGTGCCAATTTTATTTCTCCTCCAATTTCAAGCAGTCCATCTAAAAGAAGGAAAAAAATAAATAAAAATACAGAAATGACTTCAACAACACTTAATAATGAAATTAATTTGCCTGTTAGTTCAGGTATTATACGACAGTATAATCCAAATGGTTGGTCACCAACAAATGCTATTAAGTTTGTTTTTATTTATTTATAAACAATTTTCTCATAACCTCTGATATTGCGAAAAATCCCATTCCTATCAGAAAGTAACCTGATAAATATATCATAATTTATATTCAAGAAGTTATTGCCATCTTTTAAGCTTACCAGGACCATCTAACCGTTTACCCTCCTGCCCTAATGTCGGCCAATTAAAGCGACAAAATTCAACTTTTAATCGGGCAATGAATATTCAAAGTTCTCAACAACAACAACTAGAAGCTGAAAAAGATAGACGTAAATCTCGTGCAAGTTCATTAGCAGCAGCAATGTCAACCAGAAAATTAAGTTTATTTAATAGATGGAAGAATCAAGCATTAACAGATACAGCACTTGATGGAATTAGTGAAGAAGAAATGGTCGAATATAAAGAAGCCTTTCGATTATTTGATAAAGTAATTTTAAAAATAATAATTTTAGAAATATATATTTGTATTAATAGGATGGAAATGGGTCAATTTCTTCAAAAGAATTGGGTGTAGCAATGCGTTCTTTAGGTCAAAATCCAACTGAACAAGAATTATTAGATATGGTAAATGAAGTAGATATTGATGGTAGTGGTACAATTGATTTTGCTGAATTTTGTCAAATGATGCAACGAATGAACAAAGTAAAAAATATTTTAAATAAATATTATTAAACTTTTTAAATTTTAAGGAGAACGACAGTGAAAGTATGTAAAAAATAAACATATATTTTAATAAAATTATTTTAGTGATCCGTGAGGCATTTAGAGTATTTGATAGGGATGGTAATGGATATATTACAGCTGATGAATTTAGATATTTCATGACACATATGGGTGAACAATTTAGTGAAAATGAAGTTGATGAAATTATTGAAGAAGTAGACATTGATGGTGATGGACAGGTAAAAAGAAAATATTAATAAATTATTTTATTTTTTAGATAAATTATGAAGAATTCGTTAGAATGATGGCATCTTAATAAACTTTTAATTTACCAAAAAAAACATTCCTCTTAAAATATTTTTGTTTTATCGTTTTTAAATAAATATCTGTACAAAAATATATATAACATTGTAAAAAATAAATTTAATTAGAATTATGCAATTAGATAGGAAGAACTAGAGTAGATGATTTCTTAGTACAAAATGCCATTTGAGCCATTCGACCCATCCATTTAAGTCCATTCTCCCCTCCCGGTACATAAGAAAGAAGAAACCTGAAAAAACAATTTTGTATCATTTCATCTTAAGAATTAGTTGTGGATTTTAAAAATCTAGAAAAACATTCTTTATATATTATAAAATATAAAATACATATTTGGTCACATTAATATTTCAATAAGAGGCTAGTTTAAATTTATTAAAATAAAAAATTACCATATAAGGGCAAATGCCTCAAAACTGGAGGCAAAAATTGTAAGCGCAGTACTTTTAAGCCAAAGTGATGTATAAAGAGTTGTTAGAACACTGATAAAATAAACAGCTGTAACTAACCTTCTAGAATCGGAGAAGAGAAATTTTAAATAAGGAAGTGGACCCCAAAGAAATCCAAAACTAAAAATTTTAAAATTATTATTAGCTTTTATACAAAATTATAAAAACCTGACAACAAAAAATGTAGACCCAAGAGTATTTAATGCTGCAAATTTTCTTGTTTGAATAATGAGAATGGGTAATAACATCATTGCCTAAATTTTTAAAATGTTAAAAAATAAACTTACAAAGACTAACCGTCGTAAAACAAAAGCCTGCAGCAAATAAACAGATAAAAAATGCTGCAATGCGTTGAAAACGACTGAGTCCACAAGGATTAGAATCTGCAGTTACTTGGCCATTTAATGAAGTAGTAGTAGAAGAAAAACTCATCCAACCAACACGTCTGAATTTTTTAAAGAACAAGTTTAGTGAGTATAATAATTTGTAAAATTATTTTCCAGCATCACAAAAAACGTAAGGAATCCCCCATATCTTTCAGAAAAATTAAAATTCTAAATATTTACAAAACCTGTTTCTATTTGAAGGAAGTTGCCCATTTTGTTCAGGTATTTCACCTGTTAATCTTTCAGTATCGTCAACACTTTCACTAGTTTTGAAGAAACCATTAAAAGATTTACTGACTTTGGAACCAAATGTTGCTACATTAAAATAATTTCGATTGAGAGAACCGGCTTTATTCTTTTGTTCGTTTACAAAATCAGCTAAAGACATTCTAAAAAGAAATTTTTAAAAAACAAAAGATACATTAAAAAATAAATAAAAACATAAAATATAATAATGTTTTTCATAATTGAGCGTATTGTTATTTGATATTTTGACATTATATGAAATAAACTCAACACATATTGCCAGAAATAATAAATGTTAATACATTCAAATATTTATCTCTAACTAAATCAGCATAAAATGTGGAAAATCTCTTTTGTTTAATGTTTTTATCTTAAGGTTAGGAATTTTTAAATATTCTCTACACATTTTTCTTCATTAGTTTTCTTTAGTTTTATTACTGGTGCTTCTTTCAATTTTACATTTAAATACCAATTTTCTGCATGGGCAATTGCAACAGTTAAAATCTAAACATTATCTTTTTTTAATATTTAAATTATTAATTAAATAACCTGAATTGTATTTGGTTTTACAATTTGGTCTATAGCTAATTCTTTTCCTTCAATATTAACATTATTTGAACCACTTAAATCTAATTCATAGTGTGTAATTTTCTTTGTTTGTCCTGCTATAAGAACTACAAAATAATCAGCTCTATATTGGCGAAGACTTTGTAATTCTTTTAAATACGGAAGAGGTTTCCCTTGATCCCAAAAATGTTCAGCTAAAAGAGGATCAATTTCAT
This sequence comes from Meloidogyne exigua, assembly GCA_018905775.1. NCBI lineage: Eukaryota > Metazoa > Nematoda > Chromadorea > Rhabditida > Meloidogynidae > Meloidogyne > Meloidogyne exigua. The sequence continues at coordinate 1,166,054 of JAGUQR010000009.1, read as the reverse complement.
CTGAATGGAAACGATCAACACGAAAAGGTTCTATAAGTAATGGACCCTCAGAGCAATATAACACTAAACGAAGAGGACAAGACTAAATAAAAGGTATGTATTTTATTTAAAAATTATTTTTACAGTGCTCATAAAAAAACGTCTGTTATGTCCAAGAGCCCTAACAGCTTTCCACATTTGTTCTAAATTGCCTTTTGGTCCATAACTTTCAGCTTCCTTTTGATGCATTTGAACAAATGTTTTTATAGGTATATGTTGTTGACGAAGTTCAAAATCATTGCAAATACGTCCCCATTCCTTTTAATTAATTAATTAATTAGTTATATTTAATTACATGTTCACTAACAGGTCCAGTACCAGCTAGAATACTATATGCTTCAAATTCTCTTCTACTAAGAAGACCATCATCATCCAAATCAAAAATATCAAATAAATTCATTAACATTACTCTTTAATTAATTAAAATAAATAAATATATTTTAAAGGAAAAACTTGAAAGGTTTTGTTAATTTATTTGTTTTTTCATCAACAATTTTGTCAGATTTTTCTGGTTCAACCATTTTAAGTGCTCTACAGAATTTAACTCTAATTAAATGAGTTCCTGATGGAACCTATTTTTTAAATTAAATTAAAAATTAAATTATTTATATTACCTGTACCCATTCTGTTGTAGTCATCTTTTAAAAATAAATTAATTAATTAATAAATAAATACATACTCCTTGTTCTTTACGTTTAGTAACTCCATAAATAGTTGGTTGTAAATCTAATTCTGAAGACATCTTTAAAAATAAATAATTATATTTTATTTTAAAAATAAATAATATTTAACAATTATTCCTTGAACAGAATTATGAAAACGATTTAATGAAGGATCAACTTTAAAATAAAAATTAAAAAATTAAAAATTAAACTTACTTAATTCATTAACACAAATACCCAATTTTAATTTTTTTGATTTTTCTAAATTAAAAGAAAAAGAAATACAATTAGTTTCAGTCATTTCTCTTTGAATAATTAAACTTTTTAATTGAATTTTTTCCTTCTAATTTTTCTTTTTTAATAAAGAATTATTATTTTCATTAATTTTTATTTCAGGAAATTCTTTTGAAAAAGAATTTTTATTTAAATTATTTCTATTATTAGAAAATAAAGAAGAAAGAGATTCTCCACTTTCTGAACGATGTAACATAATTAATGTTGATGAACAATTAGAAACTTTAAAAAAATATAAAATAAATAAAAAAAAAGGTAAAAATAAAATAAATAAATAAATATATTATTTATTATGAGAAATAAATTTTTTTTTCTCCTTCTACCAACACCTTCACATATTAAATAAATAAATTAATTAATATTATTATTTTGCAGAGCTTTATGTCACGAATATAATAAAAACATATACTATATTATTTTTAATAAATAATATATTTTTTTTTAAAAATAAATAACCTTTATGTTGTTTATCATTATTATTTAAATAATCATAATTAATTATTTGTTGTTGTTTATTATTATTATCAATATTTAATTCAAATCCATCTTCTTCAATTATTTGTTTATTTAATAATCTTAATCTTTTTTTAGTTTCAATTAATTCATAAATTAACTTTAAAATTAAATAAAAGAATTATTTTTAATTAAATTAAACATTTTCAATATCTGTTCCTTTTTGTTTATTTAATTTTAACCATTCAATTAAATAATTATTATTTGTTATTTTCTCAATTTCTAATATTTTTAAATTTAATAATTCCCAATTAATTTCATTTTCTGATATTGCAAATAATTCTAATAAATTATATATTTCTTCTAAACCAGTAGAAGGTATATTTTGATAAATCTTTTTTTAATTTAAATTTTAATTTAATTCAAATTTATAAACTTGAAAACATTCTTCAAATGAAAATATTTCATCTTTAAAAAAATTAATTAGAATTATTTTATTTTTACCTTTATCTGTTGCATATGGACGTAATCGACATAAATCCTTTATTTTTAAAAATTAAAAATAATTTAAATATTTAATTTTATTACTTCAATTTGTACATCTTTTCCAGTACATATAATTACATCAAGTAATTCTTTTAAAGATATTAAACGATAATTATTATTTTCAAATTCAGAAGGACCAATTTCTGTAAGAAAAGCTTCTCTTCAAAAGAAAAGAAAAAAAGAATTTAATTTAATTATAAATTTAAATTAAAGAAAAAAAGACTTAAAAATACGTAAAGCATCAGCTCCTCCACGTGTTCCATTTAATAAAGGATCCATAAATAATTAAATAATATTTAAATTTAAATCAATATTTATTTTTTATTTTTTATTTTAAAAGTAACCTTGACAACTAAAAGAATTTAAAAAATATTTTTATATATATTAATTAATTAATTGTTTATTTATAAAGAGAATAAATTGGTTGGAATATTTAAAATTTAAAAATTAATTTTTTTAGAAATATAATTAAAGTTTTCTTTAAGTATAAATTAAATGATGTTTTTTTAAAGATAAATTAATATTTATTTTTAGAAAAGAATATTAAAATATATTTAAAAGAATTTTAATTTTAAAAAATATTTGAAGAAAAAGGAATTTTAAATAAAAATTGTTTAAATATTTATTTATTTAAATAAATGTTTATTTAATTAAATACAATTAAAGTATTAAATGTATAACTTAATTAAAAATAAATATTTAACTTATTCTTTCCTTTAAAAATAAAAATATTAATTGAAAATAAATAAAACTTGATATTTAATTTATATTTAAATTAAAGAAAAATAAATATTATTTTTTAATTAATTAATTAATATTCGTCTATTTTTAATTTAATTTTTTTATTTTCTCTAATTTTTATTTAAATTTAAATTAAATAGAAGGAAGCATCAAATTGCATTTTCTCATGAATATAATAAAAATAGGATAAATAAATAATTTCTTAAAAATAATTGTTTTAAATTATTTTAATTTTTAAAAATATTTATTTAATTAAATATAATTTTTACTAACAAAATAATTAATTGAATATAAATGAGTATTTATTAATAAATATTTAAATAATTAAATAACAATTAATTGAAATATTTTGGGATTTTAATGAATATTTATTAATAAATATATTCTTTTTTTTTCTATTATTTTTAATTAAATAAATATATTTATTTATTTATTTAAATAAATTTATTCACTTTTTTAGTATTATCTTTTATTATATAATTTATAAAAAAAAAAAAGAAGATGATGATGAAAAAAAAATATTTTTTAATAAAACAAAAAACATTTTTCTTTTTAAAAGTTCATTTTTATTAAATTTTATTTAAAAGAAGATTTTCTTTTTTAAATGTTCATTTCTCAAATTTCTTTTAAAAAACATAAATAAAATATTTATTTTCCTTGTTTTTCTCTCATTTGTCGTCAATTTTCTTTTCTTTTTTATAATAATTATTTTCTTTTATTTTTTTAAATTATTTATTTTCTTTTAACAAAAAATGTTTAAAATAATTATTTATTTTAATTATTTTTTAATTATTAAATACAAAATAATTATTTTTAATTAATTCATTTTATTTCCTTTTTATTTATTTTCTAAAATAGAAAAAAATAAAAAAGCAAAAATTTATTTATTCTAATTAATTAATTAAATACACATCCATCCTTTTTGATTTTAAAAATATCTTTTCCGGTTATATAAAATAAAAAAAAAAAAAGAATTATTTGTCCTATTTAAAATAAATTAGTTAATTATTTATTAAATAAATAAAATTAATTTTTATTTCGATTTTCTCTTTTTATTTATTTTTTTTTATTAGTTAAATTTTACAAAAAGAAAAAAGAAAATATTTTTATTTAATTGTCACTAAAGAATAATTATTACTTTATTTTTTAGTAAATTATTTTCTTCTTTAAATTAATTTTTAATTAAAAAAATAAAAATTAATTAATAAATTAATTTAAATTTAATCCTTTTTCTTTTATTTATTTAATAAAATAATATTTTTATTATTTCTCTAGGGACTTTTTTGGTTTCCCCATAGGTCCTAAACATATTTATTTTGTTTTAATGGAAGCCTAATAAATAAATAAATAATTATATCTATTTATTTATTTGCAAATATTTTATTAATAATTATATTTAATTTTTTTTAACGTCATTTACACGTATTATTTATTTTTAAAATACATCTTTTTCACCTTCTTTTCAAGCGGATAAAAACTTTGTCATGCGAAAATATTATTATTTATTTATTTATAAATATCCTTTTTTTATTTTAAAGATGTTCAGCTAAAAATTTACGAGCCATAAAATTAAATGTTTTTTTTCTTTCTTTCTCCACCCACATTTATTTATTTTATACCTTTTTTTTTTAAATTTTGTTTTAAAAATCGATTATAATTTGCCAAAAATTATTTTCTCGTTTTTTTAAAGTATTTTTTAAAATTTTAAAAAAGTCTAGTATATATTTCCAAAATAAATAAAAGAATAAATATTATTTATAAAAGTATTATTTTAATAGACTTTAAATAATTAAAAAAATAAATATTTTTTTAAAGGAAAATAAAAATGAATAAAATAATTTTATCAAATTCTTGTTCTCCATTACAATATAAATTTAAAAATATAACAGAATATGTATTAGAAAAATTAGGAGAACGTTGTGCTGAGGTAATTTAATTTTAATTTATTTAATTAATTTAATTAAAGTCTTCAATAATTATACCAACAGCAATAATTTATGGTTTTATATTATTAATTGGTTTATTTGGAAATATTTGTACTTGTTTAGTTATTTTTAAAAATAAATGTATGCAAAATCCAACTAATTATTATTTATTTTCTTTGGCTGTTTCTGATTTACTTATTTTAACACTTGGACTTCCAATGGAACTTTATGGAGTTTTTGATGTTTTATATCCATATAAATTTGGAGAATTTATTTGTAAAGGAAGAGCTTTTTTAATTGAATTTACCTCTTATGCATCTATTTTAACAATTACCTGCTTTTCTATTGAACGTTGGCTTGCAATTTGGTAATTTTTCTTTATATAAATAAATTTGTTTTATTTTTTAAAGTTTTCCTCTTCGAATAAAACTTTTTTCTACACTTGATAGAGCTATTCGTGTAATTATTACTGTCTGGATTTGTGCTTTTATAGCTGCTTTACCTGTTTTAGATATTGTTGTTGTTAATAAATTACCTTTACCTGAATGGGCAATTGGGCAAAAATGGTTATTACCTTTAATTTCTGATGATAATTCTACTATAAAAAATACAGTTAATTAATTAAATATTTTTAATTAATTATTTAAAAAAAAGGATACTTGCGCATTGGATTTTCATAGACCTTTAGCTCAAAGAAATTTTATTTTGGCTGCTTTTTTTATTTTCTTTCTGCTTCCAGCATTATTAATTACACTCGTTTATTGTCATATTTTACAATGTTTATGTTCATCTGTTCGTTCTTCTAAAGAAATTTTTGGTAATGAAAGAATTCAGAAAATGCGTTCTCGTAAAGGATTACTTAAAATACTTGGTAATTAATATTTAAATTAATTTATATTTCTTTTCTAAAAAAATTAGTTTCTGTCGTTGTTATGTTCTTTCTTTGTTGGTTACCCTTTCATATGCAAAGACTTTTAAGTATTTATTTAAATGAAAATGTTGGAAATAATAATGGAGAAGAAATTGAAAAAATAGAAGAAATAAAAGAAGAACCTTCTTCAGCTATTTTTTCTTTATTTAGTATTGTTTTTTATATCTCAGGATATTGTTATTATTCTAATTCTGCTTGTAATCCTATTCTCTACAATATTCTTTCTTCTAAATATCGAAGAGCTTTCTGCCGAACAGTAAAAGAATTTTTTTTAATTCAAATGGAAAACATTTATTTATTTTTTTAGATTTTTGGAGATAAAATTGCAAGTAAATTATTAAATGAAAAACATCCTTCATCATTATTTGGCCCTCCTCTTCATTCTCATTTAAATACAAAATTATCGGCTAGTTCAGCATTAAGGCATACAATCTCTCCAAAACTTTCAACAACAAGTACTAACAATAATAATAATAAACCTTTTTTACCACCATCACCAACACAATTAATTTCATTTTCAAAATTAAATGGAAATAAACAATTTATTCAAAATTTTGATGATCGTTATGCTTGGAAACAATTTTGTGGAAATACATTTATGACAATAACTGCAACAGGCACAGCTAATAATTGTCTTTCTCGTAATCGAAATTCTGGGGGTTCTTCTTCAAATATTAGAAAACAAAAATCTTCAAGTTTAAAAACAAAAAGAAGAAGAGATACAACACCAGCAGATTTAATTAAAAGACAAATAATTGTAAAAGATCCACTTTTAGATAAAAGAATAAATAATTAAGAGAGAATATTTTTAATTATACATACTATTCTATTTATTATTGATTTTTAGTAAATAAATATTTTTAAAAATTAATAAATTTATTATTTTATAATATTTCAATTAATTATTATTCTTTTTATTCATCAAAAAACAAAAAAAAATAATATAAAATTTAATTAATTTTGTAATCTAGGTATTGTTTTTCCACTTTCATCAACTATTAATTCACCTCGTTCAATAGCAATTTCTTCATCAATTTCTTCTAAAAATGTTTCTTGACCAAGAGCATAACAACCATAGAAATAAATTGCAACAACAAAAAGTGACCAACAAATACAAACAATAATTCCCCGATAATTACGAATAAACATTTCTTTAACTCTAATTTCATTAACTCTGTCAAGTTGACGTGCATAACCTCGATGAACTCTAGAAAGTTCATTAACATCAACTGGATCCATCATTTCATATTTTTCAAATTCTTTTTGAATATTTTCATCTTTATATATTTTCTTTAATTGTTCATTTGATCCTCTAACTGTTAATGGAGTATCAGAAACAAAACGAAAAATTGAAACAAAACCTTTAAAAATAAATAACAAAATTAATTATTTATTTATTTAAAATTACCAGTTGGATATTTTGTGACCAATTTTAAGCGAAATAACATTTAAAAATAATTAATTTAAAATTCTGAAAATTAAATTAATTAGAATATATATAAAATATATTTAAATATATATATATTAAAATAATTAAAAATTAAATTGACAATAAATAATTTTAAAATAAAGAAAAATAAAAATAAAAAAATAACAACAAATGTTTTTAATTTTTAAATATCTTCATCAAATTTTGTTATTTTTTTTAATTTCCTTCGAGATATCCATTGTTCCATAATTGATTTTTCTTCATCTTTTTTGTAAATAAGTTCTTCTAATGAATAATTTAAAGGATTATCAAAAGGATTTTCCATTAATTCATCTAAAAGTTCAAGTCTTAAAATATCAGTAAATCCAATTAATTTTTTATTATCCGGAATTGTATCAATACGTAACCAAGGAATTGATGTAATCTTTTTTAAAATAAATATTTATTGAAAAACCCTCCTTCTATGCTACAAAAAAAGATAAAAATAAATACCCTCTCCTCAAGTAATAAATGTAAATTTCTTGAGCCAATATCTCTATAATTTTCCTTATCATCAATATGCATTATAATTTTATCTAAATCTTTAAAAGGAATTCCAAGTTCACGGCCAATCTAAAAATAAATAATAAATTTAAAAATTAAAAAAAAACTTTAAAAAAATGTGCAGTGTGTGTAAAAGGAAGCAATTTTAACCAAAAATCATCAAATAATTGTTCCAATAAATCTTTATAATATTCTGGATAAGAACATCTCACTGAATTTAAAAATAAAAGCATAGCATGAGATCCTCGTTTAATCACTAAATCAGTCTAAAAAATATTTTTAAATTATTTTAAAGAAATCTAAACAAAAACAATTTCAAAATTAGTTTTTTCCAAATTGTAAAAATTACAAATATCATTTAATTCATTAAATGAATAATTCCTTTTGTTAGCAAATTCACCTAATTGGTCAACACCATCTGTAAATTAAAAGTAATTATGAAAAGGAAGAATTTTCTAAAATTAAAGTTTTGGATAATTTATATTTTAAAACACATACATATTTCTTTGTGCAAGAAAATATAATTAACAGGCAAATATTCAATCATTAATTGTCTATATTTCTTCCATTTAGGAATTTTTTGTTGTAAAACCTTAAATAAAAATAAAATAAATTAAAATTAAAATAACCTTAAAAAATATCCAAGAATTTGGAGATCTGATATCATAAAATAAAGATAATCTTAAAGCCATTTAATATATAAAAATAAATCTAATTAGTGTATTTATAAATACATTATAAAGTAGAAAATTATAATTATAAAAAACTTTTGAGATTATGATATTTTTCCAGTTAATAAACATTACGAAAATTAAGAATTTTAATTTTTAAAGACTTTTGAGTTCTACCACTTAAAAAATATTAAATTAAAACTTTGAATAACGTAAAAATTTTAAACTCAAACTTATTTTAACGTTAACTTTATTCTTTTAGAATATATTTAGTAAAATTAAATAATTATAAATAATCAATGTAATTATGTCTTCCTGTAATGATGAGCAATCTAATTTGTTAACTCCAATTTCAAATGCTTTATCTATTTTTTTAGCAAAAAAGTACTCCAAAATTTCTGAATTTTTAATAGAACATATAAATGATTTGGATATTCAATTTCAACATTTATGTGGATTTGCTGTTTCTTCTGGTGGATTAGTCTCTGATGATTTTCGACTAAAGTATAAATTAATTTTTTCAATAATTTCTTAATATTTTTACAAATACAAATTAATAATTTTTAGAATATGGCCAGTATTAGCTAGAAATATTCCCTTGGCAAAGCGCTGCATTTCAACGCCTTACGAACCATTTAATATAGTTGAATTTAAAGATGTATGCAATAACATTAATAAAGCAAATAATTCTAACATATCTGACTCTGATTTTGAATCTGCTTTTTCTACATTTTCAGACTCATCAGATGAGGAAGAGGATATTAGGATTATTGATAATTGTATTGCTTCATGTTCTCCGGTTTAATTTATTTTTAATCTTTTGATTATTTAAATTTTAGAAAATTTCTATTGGAGAACTTCAGTCACATTCAGATTGGAAACAAGTTGAATTAGATGTGATAAGGACACTCTCTCGGTTTCCACCAAATATTGAAGATGAAGAACGGCTAAAACTACAAGAGCAATTAACACCATTAATTGTACAAATATTATATCAGAATGAGAATTTTCATTACTACCAAGGTAATTTTGTTCAAATATATACAATTAAATATTTTCAGGATTTCATGATGTCTGTTTAACATTTTTACTTATATTGGGTGCTGATGAGGCTTATAAAGCAGTGCAATCTATCTGTCAACGCGGGTCTTTTGGAAATTATTTGTCATGTTCTCTAGAAGAAAGTGTTTTACGAGAATTAGATGATATTTATGTTCTTTTGTTTCTACATGACAGTGCAATTGAAGAAAGAATGCGTACTCTTGAATTGGGTACACTGTTTGCACTTAGCTGGCCATGTATTCGAAACTATTTCTAATAAATACATATTATAAATTTAATTTAGTAACTTGGTTTTCTCATGCTTTGCAACATCATTCTCAGGTTTTAATATAAACCTTTTGAAATAATAGAAGTGTTAAAAATTATAGATTGCGCTCTTGTTTGATTTTCTGTTGTGTTCTGATTATCTTATGCCGATCTATGTTAGTGCAGCTTTGATTTGCGAAAGAAGAGAAGAAATTTTAAATTGTGAAAGAGAAATGCCGTTAATGCATAAACTGTTAAATCAGGTTGTTTTTGTTATTAAAAATATATTAAAGGTTATTTTAATATCAGGTCCCAGCAGAAATAAATTGCAACCGAATTGTGTCAATAGCTCGTTCTCTTTATAGCAGCTACCCACCTACTGTTCTTCATGAATATAAAAAAGAATATGATAAAATACGTGAACGACAACGTCGACAGAGGGATATAATGGAAGAGATTGATAATATCAACAGAGAGGTATTTTTTTATATCGGGGGAAAAATAACTCTTTTATATTATTAGAATAAGCAAATAAGGCTACAAAGAAGAGGGAGCTCTCTACGTCTTAACGTATACGAATTTGCTAGACCTTTTGCAGTTGTTGGTAGTGTTGCGGCAATCGCTGTTGTATATTTTTATACTAAGAATGGGTTTCCAATTTTTTAGTCAATGTTTTAGCCTAGCTTATACTGACATCAAATATATAAATTTAGTCGAAAATTCTATATAAAATTTAAATATATTTTCCTATATTAATTGGACATTATTCTTAAAATATACAAACAAATTGTTATTTTACTGAATAAACATATTTTATCATATTATATTCTGATTACATAATATATTTTTACCATTTTCCAGCCTTCTTTTTCTTTATCTTTTTGCCTTGGTTTGGTCTTTGTTGTCGAGGTCCTTCCATGGTTTTTTGGGTTACTTGTGGTGATGGAGAAGTACTAGTAGTGGCAGCCTTTGTGCTGTAGTCACTAAAAATACAATGTAAATATATTGATGATGCATATAATTAGTTCTTCACTATTTAACAGCTTTATTACACTTTTAGCCAAGCGACTATTTAATAACTTGCATGTTTGCCGAAGTACATGCTGCAGCTCCTTGAGTTCCCTTTCCAACTTCGCGATCTTTAAATTTTTTGTGTAATTTTTTGCGATAAGCAGTTCGCTCTTGACGAGGCAACCAGCGTTCTGGGTCGATTTGAATCGTGGGGTCATAATTTGCGGCTAACCGACGACGTTTTCGTCGTAAAATTGATCTCTTATTGTTAGCCTTAAATTTTAATTTTTTATTAAAATTTTTAGATTAATTACTTTGTTTTGGTCTATCCCACGTTCATGTTTTTGTTTTATTACTCTCCAACGCTTTCCAAGCTTTTCATAATCAGCATGTAAATTCCTCATAATAATGGACTTCAGTTTCCAATCCAAATTTCTAAATTATGATCGATTGATTTAACAAATAAAATATAAAGTCTAAATTCACTAACCTTATTTTTAGAACATCTCTATAAATTTTTAATGCTTCCTTGGTATTACCCAACTTGTTTAAAACATAAGCAACTTGCGTTTTAATAGGCGCTAATTCTTTCCGAATTGTAAGTTCATCAAGTCCATCTTTAGACAGAGATCGTTCACATTCTTCTGTAGAAAAATAATTATTTAAATTGATTGTCCCAAACCTGAAGCTTTGCAAAGTAGTTCATATGCTTCATTCAATTTTCCACTAAAAATTAAATGGCAAGATGCATTGTACATCAAATTGAACGAATCCAAACTAATAAGGTCAACTTCTTGAGCACTACCTTGAGAATGAAGCCGGGCTTGCACCGCTATAAAATTTGATCGACGAACTTCATCAAATTCATCACTATGAGTTCGTAACAATTTCCTAAATTTGAATAAAGTTTTTAAAGTATTTAATTTGTACTTTAACAAATTCATTGCTTCTTCGAAGTTTTCCATTCTGTACGCAATCTGAGCTTTAAGTTCCATAACTCTTGGCTCATTCTGATCCAATTTTCTGATCACTCCAATAGCTGCTTTGTCATTTTTTCTATTGTAGAATCGATAAGCTTTGTCAAAAGAAGCTTTTTCAATAATTACTTGTGTCATTTCTTAAATTAAAAATACTTACAATTAGTAATTTAATAGGATAAAAAATAAAAAAATATTCAGGCAAAAGTGACTAAAAGGGCTTCACAAATTTCGGTACAGAATAGAGTCACGAATTTTGATACAATGTATTAATCTACAAGATAAGTTTTATACTACTTCATTTTGAACCCACCGATATTTAAATTTCCCCAACAATTAATCATGCCAGAGGATAAATCTATGAGAGGATGCCAAAAATAAGGTGTACCGAAATGTCGCTACCAGAATGTCGTTTTTGGCTGTGTCCCAGATGTCGTATACCAAAATGTCGGTTCACATTTGAACTTGAGTACAGTCAGTTGAGTCTCTTTAAATGCGTATTTGTTCTTCCATTTACCTATGTCTTATTTTTTTAAGGTTGTAATTGTATTAAAAAATCTAGTACTTTTTTTAAATTGCAATCTAACTCCTTTTCTACTTTTGTTTTACAGAAATAATACTTGAATATGGCTCAGGTTAGGAATAAAGCTCGTCTAGATCGCATGGTGGAATGGTTCCGAAAAGAAATGCCACCGAAGCCATACATGTTTACAAAGCCTCCACATCCTCGTGACCTCCCATCTCCTTGGTTTTTCAATACGTATTTTTTATTTCTAATCTAATTGTCATTCATATATAAATTTAGTTTCTTCAAAACCTTTGGACGATTCTGGGAACGTCAGGGTGTTCACTTTTATAACAATGCGTTTAATAAGACAGAGATTGGACTTTATCATAAGGATTGGAATCCTCGAGTTCATGGGATGTATTGTCATTGGCGGTATTACGGAACATCTCGTTAGTTTTTAATTTTTCTTTTGGAGATTTTATATTTTCTAAGAACATTATGAAACGTTTAGGTGTCAAATAATTATTCTATAAATTTTTAACCTCTAGGAGATATTCCTCTCACAGAAGTGAAGTTGAGTGATTTACGTGGATGGTTTGGTAGGCGTGATTATTCACCTAGAGCGCTGTATTCTTTTTTATTGTTTAATCCTTTATCTAATGTTAAAATTCTTAAGAGTTGCTGAATTTCGTCGTTTGTTTTTTCAATACAAGAATGATTATCTGAGCGGCTCTTATCATCAGAATCCAATTGAACATATTTTCCGTGTGATATTTATTTGGCTTTTCTTAATGTGGCTTATCAGGTTTTTCTAAAAAAAATTTTTTCATTACTTATCCCCTTTTCCAAAGGGGAGTCATAATGGGATATTTTGATCATACAAAGGAGGCTGTTTACCATTGGTAAGAAACAAGATTAAACAAAGAGATTTAAATGAATAGATGACACTCAAAATATTAAAAAACAAGTTTTAGTAAATAAAGGATTTAAATATGTTTTCTCTTTTTTTTGACAATATCTTTGTTAGAGAGAGATTTTTTTTAGATAAAGTTAATAATATTTAAATTGTTCTCCTTTTATTATATTTTGTTTATAACCAATCAAATATTATTTTATTTAAAACTTCGATAAAATATTAAATAGTTATGGGTAGTTCACAAAATGGTCACACAGGGAGAGGTTTGTTGATTGTCTTAGAGGGACTTGATAGAAGTGGAAAGACTACCCAGGCTCGTCTATTGCTTGAACATTTTAAACAATTAGGTCTTAATGCTCGAATTCAATGTTTTCCAGGTTTGTTTTTTAATTTTCCTTCCCCAAGAGAAGAAGAAGTGAAGGAAATTTTTACCTTTTTTTATCAAGAAATTTTAGGACCTATTTACTTTAGGGAGCCTCCCTGATTTATTTGCGAAGGAAAAAGTAATTTAATAACGAATGATAGCTAATTTTAAAGATTCAAATAGAAGAGCTATTTCAAATGAGCTATCATTCATTATGAATAAATTTTCCTTCGCAATAAATGACGCAGACTTCTTAAAGTAAGTAAGTTCTGAACTGTTTCTCCAAAATTTGAGTTTAGATATCCTTTTTATTGCAATTAATTTAGATAGAGAAGAACCAATAACAGGGCCGGTAATCAATAAATTCCTTAAAGATGCTAAGAATGTAGTCGAAAACTCAGAGGCCATACATTTGCTTTTCTCTGCCAATCGATGGCTTTTAAATTCAAAAATACATAAAGAATTAATTTCTGGAAAAATATTAATTGTTGATCGGTAAATTAATTATTTATTATTTATTTCCTTTCTTCTTTTTTTAAAGTTATAGTCATTCTGGAATTGCTTATTCTATGGCTAAAGGAATTGATAAATATTGGGCATGTCAATCAGAAATTGGTTTAATTCGTCCTGATTTGGTATTATTTTTTGATATTTCTTCTGAAATAACAAGTACTCGTGAAAATTTTGGAGAGGAAATAATGGAAAGGAGGTTTGTTCAAAAATTGAAATTTAAAAAAAAACCTTTTTTTAGTGAATTTCAGAAAATTGTTTATGACAATATGAAGATGCTTTTTGATGTAAATTACTGGAAGGTTTTAATAATTTTTTGAATTTTATTTTGTTTTAAGAAAATTAATGCTTCTCTTTCAATACAAGATGTTCATGAGAATATATTAGAAGAAGTTTCTTTTTTGTTGGATAAAACAAATAAACCATTGAAAAAATTTACTTTAAATGACTTTGGAATTTATAATAATTTTGTATCTTAATTTTATAGATTTTTTGTAGTTTTATATTCAAATATTTGATTATATTTATTTTGCTTATTTTATATGTCTTTCCATTAAATAAATAAATAAATATTTTCCTTTTTTAATTATTTAATACTATTAATTTTATTAAACTGTAAGAAGGACAATATTTATACAATAAATGGAATAAAAAAGTTTTTTTGTAAACGAATCGAATTCTTTTGGGTAAATAAAATATATTTGGGTTAATATATTTTTGTTTGAATTATTTAAAAATTAAAATCCGTAATATTTTTCTTTAAAAAATTAATTCTTCTCATTATTAGAATATTTTTTTTGAGAGGATAAAAAATTAGAAATACTGCTAAACATATTATTCCCTCCCCCATTTTGTAATTTTTTATTATTTTTTATAATACTACTAGGAGGTGTTGAAGGATTTTTTGAAGAAAAAGAATTTCTTCTATTTAATATTTGTTCATTTGTTGTTGAATCAACAGGCATTTTTTCAATTTCTTCATTATTATTATGACCTTTAGCATTTTTTAAATGTCTATCTAAATTTGTTTGTTGTCCAAAACAACGATCACAATGTGAACATCTAACTAGTGAAAATAAAAATAATTAAATATAATTAAATAATAAAAACAAACTTGAAAGGTTTTTCTTTATTATGAATATTTCGAACATGTCTTTGTAAATTAGAACTAATTGAAAATGAACGTTCACAATGTTGACACTTAATAAAATTAATATTAATATTTTTTAATTATTAAATAAATATATACTTTATATGGTTGTTCTCCTGTATGTGTTCTTAAATGTCTTGTTAAATTAGCTGAACGTGGAAATATTTTTTGACAAAATCTGCATTGATAACGTTCTTTAATAATTTGTCCTATAAAATATTTATTGCTTTTTATTAATCACAATATAATTTTTACTTTCTCTATTTTTTCTTAAATGTCCCCCTTTTTTATTTATTTTTCCAATTCCTTCAGACTTTATTTTTGGTATTTTTTGATTATTTATTTTATTTATTCCAATATTATTATTTTTTATTTCTTTTGATTGTTGTGCAATTTTAATAACAGATGAAGAAGAAGAAGAAGAAGGAAGAGGACAATTATTTGGCCATTGTTGATTTGTCTGTTAAATTATAAATTAATTTTAATTTAATTTTAATACTGTAATATTTGTTGTAGTACAATTATTAGATCTTTTTTGAATTAATCCAAGGAAAGCATTAGCAGAATATAATGATGCTAATGTTGATTGATCTACAATTGTTTGTTGTCCTAATAATAATTTAATTGAATTATTATTATTTATTTTATATTCTTCTTCATTTTTTTCTTCTTTCCTTTTTTGTTCATTAGAAAAATCAGAAAGTGGAGATGTTGAGGAAATTAAATTATTTTTTTGTGATTTTTCAGAATTATTATTTATTTCATAAAATGAATTTGGAGGTGTTAAATGTTCACTAAATAGTTAATTAATTTTAAAAAAATATTTATTTACCTATCCAAATGAGATAAACTAGAAGATCCACATTCTTCAGTTGTAGAACTTGGATCTGGAGAACTTTCCCCATCAGAATTTGGTAATTTATTATTAGACTGTTGATTTGTAAAGAATTTGGAGGATGTAAAAGAATTTTCATTTTCAATAATAATTCCATTTTTAGATAAATCAATTGGTTGATTAACTATTTATTTAAAAAAAAATATATGTATATGTAAATAGAATTACTTGTAGTATTTAAATTCTGAGCCATTGCAGCAGCTGCTGCCATTGCCAAAATAGAGGAAGAATTAGAAGATGTATGTCTAGGCAATACAGAAGGATAAAAATGATTAATTGGAGGAAAAAGAGAAGAAGAAAAAGAAGAATTATTTTGATTATTTTGAGGTGAAGATATCCAAAAGGAAGGTAATGATTGTAAAGGAAAGAATTTCTGTGTTGATTTTGGTGTTAAAAATAAATCTGTTGATTGTTGGAGTTGTTTAAAAAATAATGAAACCGGAGAGGAAGAAGAAGAAGAAGAAAAAGGTAATAAAGAATTATTTAAAGGAGAAGAAGAAAAAGGATTCCCAACAATCGGAAGTTCTGATGTTAATGAAGAAGAGGAAGTAAATAACTAAAAATAAATAAATAATTAAATATAATAATTAATTTTTACTTTTTTATTATTTTCTGGTTGATCAAAATTTTGTTGTTGAATTAATTGTTGTTGTCCACTAAATGGTTTAAATAATGTAGAAGAATTAATTGAAGAAGAAGAAGATGATGATGAAGAAGAAGATGTTTTCATTTCTAATACAGTTGAATGTATTCTTCTATGTCTACAAAGATTAGAATGTTGAGTATATGATCTAGGGCAATAAGTACAACGAAATTGTTTTTGTGGATATAAAGTAGGTGAATGAACTGAACTTTTATGTTGTTTTAAACCACTTAAAAATAAATAAAATTAAATTCTAAAATTTATAAATAAAACCCGGCAGAAGAAAAATTTTTAGAACAAATTAAACAAGGATATTCAGTAGTAGATAACGAAATAGTATCAAAAGATGAACGTCTTTGACAAATAAAAGGTTGATTAAATTGTGAACTATTTAATTAATTAATTAATTAAATAGTATTTAAAATTAATTATTTAAATATTTTATTTTAAAAATTGGAAATTAAATTTAATTATATATTTTACCTTTTTTCTTTATTTCTTTGATTTTCTTCTTCTAAAAAATCTAATGAATTAATAATATGTGGTCTTGGCTTTGGTTGACTTTGTTTTCGACGGCGACAATTTTTTATTTTTTGTTCTGAAGAATCTATTTGTTGGGGTTTAGTTGTAATTGGAGTAGTAGATTGGTCATTATTTATTAAATTATAATGATGGTTATGTTTAAGTAATCGACGTGAAAGAAATTCTAATGAACGGCAATTAGTTGAAGATAAAGAAGATTTAAATAAACAATTACTATTAAAATAAATAAAAATTAAATTGTTTTAATTAATAAAAAAATAATTTTCTATTTATTTATTTTACCTTTTTAAAATAAATAAATATTAATTTATATTCTCTTCAAGTCAACAGTTCCGGATAAAAAGGGAGAGAGAAGAAACAAATACGCGGATGAACCAAAAAAAAAAGAATTAAAGAAATTTCACAGTTAAAAATAAACTAAAAAACTTTTCTTTTCATATAAAGTTAGATCATTAATAAATTTAAAAAAAATAAGTGCAATAATTTATAGAGAGAGAAAGAGGACAGGATATAGAATTTATTTAATAGCTTTCACTATTTCTTTTAAAAAAAATAATGATCAAGGAGGATCTCTCTTTCTTTCTTTTATTTTTTAGAAAATTCTTTATATATTTTTTTTTTCTGAAATTGTACAACAATCATTTTACATTTTCAGCTTTCTTTTCGGCATTCATTCATTCACTCTTTTTTTAATTTTTCCACGCGGATGGCGCAATCTGGGTCAGTAAAAAGATGAAAACAAAGAAAAGTAAAATAATATATTTATAGCTATGTAAAGGGTTAAAAGTGAATGGGAGGGAGGGGAGAAGAAGAAAATTAAAAAAAAAAAGAAGAAAAGTGAAAATCGCCAACCATTGCGCGTCCCATTTTCGCCGTTGAATGAAAAAATAAAATTAAAAAATTATAAAGAAAAAGTGCGATGAGTGGGGGAATTTTAAGAAAAAAAAATGAAATCCATAAAAGGAAATTGTAAAAATTAAAATGAAAAAAAAATATTTTTTTAAAAATTATTTTCTTATTTAATATTCCTTATTAATTAAGTTTAATTAAAAAAAAAAAAACAATTTAAGAATATGTGTATATATAGTAGTATTATTAAAAAAAAAAGAAGAATTAATTGTTATTTATATTAAACAAAATAAAATTAAATAATTTGGCCCTTTTTATTTAAAAAAAAATATTCTTTTTCTTTTTATTGTGTTATCCATCCTGACCTTATAAAAGCAATAATAATAAGTATATATTTTGAATTCCAAAAATAGGAAAAATTAAAAAAAGAAAGAAAGAAAAAAGAAAAGAAAGGTCAGGCAATGCGCGATAAAAATTCTGGAGAAGAATAAAATAAAAATAATAATAATAAATAATGAAAGAAAAAGATTTATATAAAAATAAGCACTTAAATATATTTAAAGGTAAAAAATAGAGAAAGAGAGTAAATATTATAGAAACAAAGTTTTAGAAAATAAACTTTTTTTTTAAATTTAATTAAAAATAAATATAAATACTTATAATTATATATATAATGAGAAAAAACAACAACTTTTTTTTTAAATAAACTAATAGGAAATATACATATATTCGAGAAATATATATTTTGTAACTACATATGTATGTATGTATTAGATAAAATATTTAACACTTAAGGACTTTTGTTTCTTTTTTTTTTAAGAGAAAAAGTAAATAAATAAATAAAAACACCTTTTTTATTTTAATATTTATTTTCTCTCTTCTCAATCAAAAAAAAAAATGTTTGACACTTAAAATATCTTTTTACCTATTTTTTAATACCTAAATATTCTCTCCTTTTCCCTTTTTAAAATCCTTGTAAAAATTCTTTTTAAAATTAATTTTTTTACCTTTCATTTGATTTTCTTTCTTTAAATATTAATTCTGTTTTTTCAATGTTGTTTATTTTGTTGGTCATTATATTTTATTTTTATTTGTTCAATTTACTTAAATTATTGTTGTTCTTGAAGATTATTATTTTTTTTTATTAATTTCCTTAAAAATAAATAAATTTAAATTTAAATAATGTAAATATTTGTTTATTTTCTTTCAAAGGTATTTTAATTAGAAATATTAAAATTAATTGAAAATATATCTTTTATCAATTAATATTTAAAAATAATTTTTATTTTCATTAAAATTTATAATTATTTATTTAGTTTTATTAGAGTATTTTCGGTATTTAACAAAAATATATGAATTAGAATCTTTAAAATATATTAAAGGAAAGGAACCATCATCATCTCGGTTGGACGCATCTTTTGGAAAAAGTCTTCCCCTTAAAAAAAAAAGGATTGAATGCCGAAATGGCAATTTGTTGCTTCCTTTTTTTTCTTCTTTTCCATTTTTATTTATTTTCTAAAAAATATTTTATATATAATAAAAGAGAAGCATCTAGTAACTACTTATATATATATATTTTTGGTAAACAATACAAAAAAGGATAAAAAAAGAGATAATTGGTTGTAGACCGGCTGTTGGCCTGTCCAATTAGAAGAAGAAAAAAAAAGGAGAAGGAGAGGCCTTTTTATTGAGGATCGAAATTCCTTTCTTTTTATTTTATATTCAAAAGGTGAATTTATTCCTTAAAAAAGGCCAAGAGGAGCCAGAAAAGCAAATATGGCCTCAAAAATTGAGAAAAGAATGGCCAAAAGGAAGAAGAATTTTTAAAAAGGAAAAGGTGAAGGAAAAGAAAGTCAGTAAGTAGAATAGAAGAGTAACAATAATGATAATAATAATAAAATAATAATAAATAGTAGTAGTAGAATAATAATAATAATATGTACATATATATATTTGGTGTAGTCCATTAGTGAATATTATTATAAAAAATAAAATAAAGAAAAGGAAGTGTGCCCTCTTTCTCAAATAATTCAACAAAGTATAAACTAAATATTACAATAACAGCTTAAAATTAATTTAAAAAAATAACAACGACATTTGGTCAATTATTTAAAATAAAATAATGCCCACTTGAGTATATACTATCTAATTTAGTAATTATTAATTTATTTATTTATGTACTTCCTGTATCTTTTTTATTTAATTAAAATAAATTAATCCTTTTTTGTCTCCAAATAATTTTTGTTTTTTTTTTTAAATTATTTTTATATTTTCCTCATTTTGGTTAGGGATTTTGACTTTTTTTTTAATTAAATTATTCTAAAAAAATTAATTTAATTTAAAAAAAAATGTATGTAAATGTTCCTCTGCTTGGCTATTATTCATTGCTTTATTCTTTTAATTTGTTACGGTAATGAATGAATAAAAGAATGAATAAAAATATTTATGTGGAAAATAGATTTATTTGTTAAATATTTAATAATTAAACGTAAATAAATAATATTTTTGTATATTAATTAATTAATTAATTAAATATTAACATAAAATAAGATAAATAATAATTAAAGGATAATTTATTTAATTTAAATTAAATGTTATGAATATTTTATTATTATTTTAAAATTTTAGAAAAAATTCCAAAAAATTCTTCTTTTTTTTTAAATAATTTTATTTAAAATAAATTAATTTTTATTTTTAATAATTTTTCCTAGAGAAGAATTTTAATAGTAAAACACCTGGCTTTTAATTTTTATTAACCTCTTAAATATATATATATTTATGTCCTCAATATGGCAATTTAAAGGAGGAGATAATCTTGTGTAGATAGAAAATAGGCCTAAATTGACTAGCCAAAAAAAGAAATAAATTAAGAAAAAGAAAAAGGGTTTTTAATGTTTTTTTAGTTTTTGTTGTTTAAATATTTTATTTTTGAAGAAATAAAGGATGGGCATTAAAATAAAAGAAGAGAAATATATATTTTGGGTTTTCTAAATATAAAATGCAAGGAATTCTCTGAAAGGAAAAGAAAAAATAAATAAAAGAGATTTATTAATTAATTAAAAATATTTCTTTAATTAAAAAAAAGAAAAAAAATAATATTTTAAACAAAATTGCTTTGTAATTTTATTAAAAAAAAGAGAAAAGATAAAAAAAATGAGAGAAAAACATTTTTAATACATTTATTTAAATACAGTAATATTAAAAATAAAATTTGAAGATGAACGTATTACTGATGACGATAGGAATAAAAAAAATATTTCTTTCTCTATACATAGTAAGTAGTATTAAATAATAACAAGAAAAGTCTAGTCATGCGAAAGAAAAGAAAAAGAGTTTTTTGGGAAGCGCTAACCAATTTTGATTTTCACACTTCAAGGAGCTAAAAGCTTTTAAAATAAAAATATTTTATTTAAAAAAAATTTATTTAAAATATTAAAGATGTGCCACAAAAATATTTATTTATTCTTTTATTTTAAACATTTAATATGTATTTATTTATTTATTTATTGGGTAAAGGATAACCACCACCCACCATTCCATTAATAACAAAGGAGAGAGAAATAAAATAAAAAGATTGATGAGAGGCAGGTGAAAATTGACAAACAATTTTTATGTCAAAAAATGCAGTCAACTTTTATTTTAATTTGTTTAAAATTTTATTTATTTTTTTAAAAAATTATATTAAAACCACACAAACTATATAGACTAAAAACTGAATTAGTTAAATAAATAAATAAATATCAAAAAACCCCTTTCCTTATTACCAAAAATACCTTAAAAGAGAGAAAGAAGGCAAAGTTAAAGGAGAAGAAACATATTACATACTACTACTATTCATCAAAATAAAACTGACTGATTTGGCCAACCGATGAGCAAGCAAGCAATATTTAATAAAATATAAAGAACATTTAAAAGGTATAAAGAAAAAGGTTTTTGTCCTTTATTTCAATAAATATTTATTCTAATGAAATAAATAAATAAAAAATATATACCTCCTCTCAAGTGTTAAAGAAATTGGAATGATGAGGAGGAGATTGAAAAGGAGAGAAAAAGGCAAGAAAATAATAAAAAAAGGGGTTTTAAAGAAGAGAGAAAGACAACCACCGACCGTATCCCTCCTCCTTTGCTTCTTCCTCTCCTTTTCTTGGTTAGTGCCATCCGCCTTATTTTATTTTTTATTTATTGGAGGAAGAGAAGGTCCATCATCATTTATAAGCAGCTAACTGGCCAACTTTTATTGCATTACCTAAACACCCATCCCTGAACATTTTAATATGTATTTTATAATAATGGTTGTCTTGACAACCTTGAAATAATTTATATATATTTGGCCCACCAATCATGAGAAACTTATTTAAAACTAGCAGATGAAAATTAAATAAAGAATAAAATAATAGAAGACTAGCTAAACAAAATCTTAGATTAACGAAAAAAGATTTGTCTTTAATAAATATATATTCACATATACATATATATATATACATATATTTATTAAGTTATATATAGTTATGTAAGTCAAAGTAAAAAAAAAATCTTTACTAACGTCATTACTTTTTAATAAAGAAATTCTCACACAATTATATAAATAAATTAAAAATGAGCAGTCTTTTGTATAAATTGTAAAATAAGTGAGGGGATATTAAATTAAAAAATACTGTCATTTAATACAAATATTTTCATTTATTGTCATCTACTTTAGCAAATTAACTATTGTTTTCCTTTTAATAAATATTATTTTTGTTATCTTCAATAAATACAGAGACAATTTTAGAAAAATAAATATATGTATGTACATATGTATGTTTAACACATTTATTACTTTCTTCTTTTCAGAAAAAACAAATGTCAATTTTTTATACAATTGAATATCCACAGTTCATTTCACTCTCAACATACTAGTAAATCTATGTATATTTACATATAAGTTTGGATAATTTAACAATAAAAAGGAAGGCAAACATTTATTGTTGATGTTGAATTATAATAAATAATATAACCTCGGCCATGTAAACAAATATATTATTTTTAATACTCACAAGATTATCCAGAAAAAATCGTTAAATTAACAGGTAGAAGATGTTGCGTGTAAAATAATCACTGTAATAAAAAACAAAACTTCCTCATAAATACTTAGAGTTAATGGATGAACAAGAGAAGGGCTTTTATGATCATTTACAAAGGAATATTTTACTATAATATTTTGATAAACTTAACAATTGAATGAGGAATGTTTCAATTAAAAATAGAAAACTAAAAGATAGTCTATACTAGGAATATCTTAATATTTTCTCTATCTTTTAAAGAATAATCTCTAAATAACAAGAAATATTTATATTATATATCCAATTCCAACAATAATTACAACCCTACAACAATATATACAAATAAACTAATTAGACCTATATATATCACAATATCAATGCTGGATCGATCGTTTCTTACGTCTATCCTTTGAATGATCCGCTCTAGTTTTTTGTCGACACATCTAAAGACGTCTTCTCCTTTGTCTCATCTTCTGGTTTAGCCGTAGTCTGTAATGCTTGTGGGGATGGTTTTTGCTCCTCTTGAGATTTAGGAGGTGACGCATTTGTCAAAGGAGCTTTTGGAGTTTGAGATCTGAAAAGGGTCAGAAATATATAAATATAAAACAAACACAACAAAATTTACCTATTATTCAGTGGATGAAATTGAAGAAAGATACACCGCAAAGAACGCTCCACAAACATGACCGCTCCCGCATTATCGAACTTAAAAAAAGTAGCCTTACAATTAGCAAAACTGTTTAAAATTTACCTGTCCAGCGTAGTTTGGAGCTGAGAATACTGTGACCAATTTCTGAGTTCCATTAATCTCATAGCCATCCTGAACGACTTGGTGAGCACGAACAACCATATCGATGTTTAACTGGGCTGTCATTTGAATTAAGACGTCATCGCCAAATAGGTAGCTGCAACCTCTTAAAAGAGACCCTTTTAAGGATTAATTATTTTTATTAAAATTTACCTCGGACTTGCCTGCCATCCCTTGATGCGCGGATCTGGATCGGCCCTTAAAAAGGAGATGATAGTAGAATACAATTGGCTATGTATAACAAACTAACCAAAGCAGATCCATCATTATGCCTTGATTGTTTGGTGGATCATACCATCCTCGAGGGAGCGTCTTTAACTGCTCAAGTGACGTGAGATTTGGAGAAAGTCCACCATGCATGCAAAGAATACGGCCTTAAAATTTAAAAGATTAATTAGATCAAGAATTATAATAATTTTTAAAAAAGACCTCCAATTAAACCAGCAATCGGCATATAAGAGAAGACAATATTGAACGCTCCCCACATTCCACTGAGATCCTTTCTGTGGTCACCGTAACGCCTTGCAATTTCTTGCTGAAAGCCATAGACTGCATTTGTGATTGAAGTCTCATGATTGCCGCGAAGTAAGTAGAAGTTCTTTGGATACTTAATCTTATAGCAGAAAAGAAGTGCAATTGTCTCCAAATTATGAGAACCACGGTCGACGTAATCTATTGAAAAAAATTAAAAATTTATAGATTAAGGGTAGTTAATCACCTCCCAAAAAGACATAGTTTGTTGCCGGCGGATATCCGATCGTATCGAAGATACGCAGAAGATCACTGTACTGTCCATGAATATCGCCGCAAATGGTGACAGGAGGCTGGACCTCAACAAGCATTGGCTGAGACTGGAAGACAAGTTGTGCCATCCGAATCATTGCGAGCATTTCTTCTGCCGCAACCTAAATTTTAATACAATTAGTAGGAGAAGAATAAAAAAATGAAAAATAAAACTTACACTTTCCACAATGTTGACGTTGCGTCGATCGTGTAGCCGGAGGAGCATAGTGTCAACATCTACGTCCATTTGAGATGAAAGACAAACGCAGTAGTTTGAGTACAAAGAAGGGTGTCTAGTCGTTAGATATTAATGAACAAGAAGGGTTTTTATATTCTCCTTTTAAGAAAATAAGTACCTCTTTTTTCCATATTAATATCAAAAATCCGATATAATCAACGTTGAAATCCATTTTATTATCTAAACTTCAGAAAAATTATCTCAAATATTATAGATAAGGTTTTAATATTTTAAGCAAAAATTAAGAAATTTTGTGCCAATCTAAGATACCGTATTTTCTTGATTAATTCCCCTGTGTAATTATTGTTTCAACCCTTCTCTGGAGGGGGTAGTTAATCGAGGGAGGGAGACTAATCAAGAAAATACGGTATGTAAATTTGGCACATTGACAAAAGCTTATCATTTAATATTTCCCTCCGCATCCAAGTGTCTGAGTTTTCGCGCTCAATTAACGATTTACCATTTTTGTTGTCCTTAACTTTTAAAAAATTTATTTCCTAATTTCGTCTATCTTTGTTGATTTACATTCTGTTAGATTTATCTGCAAAATGTTTACCCTGCTTTTTTTAGATATATAAAAATAAAAATGTGTTCAAGAGTTAATGTTGTTGGAGTTCGTATTTTAGAAAATCCTTCAAAACCAACAGATCCATTTAAATTGGAAATAACATTTGAATTATTTGAGAATATTAAGGAAGGTTTTATTTTCTTTTTTTTTTATCATTAGGAATAATAGATGTTGAGTGGGAACTTGTTTTTGTTGCAACAGATGGAAAAGAAGAACATGACCAGATGCTTGATTCTGTGGTTATTGGTCAAGTACGTGAAGGGCGTCATAAATTTGATTTTGAGGTTTTTAATTTCTGTTAAAATGTTTAGAATGTTTAGGCTCCGGCACCACAATTACAAAATTTGAGGCCAGAGGATTTTATGGATGTTACACTTCTTCTATTGAAATGTAAATATCGTGATCAACTCTTTATGAAAATAGGTTTGTATTTATTATAAATAGTATTAATAAAAAAAGCATTCGAATTAATTTTATACTCCGCAAAGTTATTACGCGTTTACTCCTTTCGATATTCTGTTTTATTGAAAAAGTTCTAATTTGTCATAGATTAGCATTAATTCTTTAATCACGTTTTTCAACAAATCAGATAGGAATCATATTTCTAGGTTGGTTTATCACGCATACCTACATCGACACTGATTTAATCGAGAATCCGCCTCCTCGCCCAATAATTGAGAAGGTTTTTTAATTAAAATTAACATAATTCTAATTATTTTAGTTGCAAAGAACTGTCGTCACAGAGGACGTACGAGTAACAACCTATCCAATCAAATGGGATGAAGATTTGAATGGAGTACCTGGTCTGTTTCAATTTTTCATAATTAGTCTAATCAATTTAGAAGTTGAGTGTGATACAATGATGGACGACGATTCGGATGGAATTTCTGGCAATGATCATCATTCTGTTTCGCAATCACAGGATCAGCAAGCAACACCTGTTCGAACAGATTTGTGAATTTACGGAGTATCTAAATTATTTTGAATTTATTCGCTTAATACAGGTCTCATTTGAAACATTTATCCTTTACGTATCATCAACTTATTTATTAACGCTACAATAAACTATTTCTAACTGATTATTTTTGATTAAATTTTATTTGAAAATACATGCGTTTAAACAAGCAATTATCACAAATCATAAAATGTTCCCATTTATTATATAAAGGGATTAAAACGATGAAAACTGAATCTTAAGTAAAATAGAATGGTATCAAGTGCCATGACCACCTTTAGAAAACATTCAGAGACAAATAAAATAGCAGTATTTTGATAATTTAGATACAAAATATTCAGTTTAAATTTTCTAATATTTTATTAATCTCAGAACTGCTAAAAGGAAAAATAATCGAAAACTTCAGTCAAAAATGACAGAAAAGATAAACCCTGTTAGAGGATTTAAAGTGTGAAAAGACCAAAGAAGATCAAACTTTATACTTAGGTAATTCAAATAATAAAAATTTTTTAATGTTTGATCCTCCTATACGGCCTCAAAAATTTAATGGATTTTACATTTTTAACATTAAAGTAAGCTACTTTGAAATATAGAAGTAGGTGCAAAATTAAAAATCGGGAGCATGTAATTTAAATAGAATAATGAGGCACTTGTTTATTTAAAATTTCGGAGCCGGTAGTTGTTCATATCCGTATTCATTTGCGTTGCTCATATTGATAGAATTAGAGGAAATCGCCCCTTCCTCTTTTTTCTGAATTGGCACCTTCAGAACGAGTTTAGATTGAGGATCCTGAAAGGGCGATGGATGTCCAAGATTTTGCTGACGTTGTGATTCATCTAAACTTCCATTGTTGGGCATATGTAGGATAGAAATAGGCCCGATAGAATTATCAGGCGCGCTCTCCAAATCTGCATCTAAATCTGCTTCAACAGTGCGTCGATAAATTGGATTGTCAAAATGTAAGACCGCAAAATGTCTTGGACGTCTATGTTGATAGATGTACAACTGAAACTAATTAAATTAAATGTTGTTTTAAGATAAAAGAAATACAAGAACAAATGCAGCACAAACGATTAAAAATCCAAACAAATAAGTGCTCATACTGAAATTTCCCTCATCTCTTATGTGAAGGATGGCTAAAAATATAAATTCGTAAATATCTAAAAATAAAACATTTACATTCACTAGCAGCATCTGATATAATACCAATTGGATTGAGTGGCACACAAAGCGATGAGTTCCCAATATCAATCTGGAAACCACGCTCACATACACATGAAAAGGGTAATTCCTTTAATGGGGTTTCACTGTCCATTGATGCACCTTCTAAAAATAAATTCATACGAAAAGAATTAGATGTTTTCTTACTATATAATGCTTTTGGTAAGCAAATATGTTCACAACGACTAAACTTGCATTTATTTGCATGTTTTGGTTGAGCTTGCTCATGATATACTCGTACAGTCATAGGCCCAGTTACTCCACTCATTAACTTAAAAACAAATACAAACGGAAAAATCAAATACAAACCTTTTTGACTTCTCCTCCATGGAATTTGTTAACAGAAAGAACTCCTTCTTGATCCCAATCAGTCCAATAAAGACGCTCCTCAAAAACAGCTAACGAAAATGGATGGCGCAAATATTGATGTGAATGTAAAATAGTTCTAACATTATTCCCCCAATAATCGCTACTGCTAATTTGTTTTGTTTTCGCGTCAGCCCAATATATTTTTTTATCCAAAATATCAACTGCCAAACCATTTGGCCAACGAATAGTGTTACCTTTGATGATTACCTAAAATTTTCTAAATATATTTTGTATTTTAACTAGTTCAACCCTGCGATCTTTTCCATCCATTCCAGCTCTCTCAATTCGTGCATTCTCACCCCAATCTGTCCAGAAAATTAGACCTGCAGAAGGATCTACAGCAATTGCCCTTGGTTCATCTAAAGTATCACCACTAATTATGATGGTTCGCTTTTTCGTATTTAAGTCGTACACATTTATCTAAAAATACAATGGTTTTGTACTAACAATAGGTTTAATTCTAATGTTAACTAACAGTGTCAGTTCCTGTGTCCGTCCAGAATATAAGACCATGAACCCAATCGATCGCTAAACCATCCGGGGTAGTTACATCATCATTTATTCTTGTCAAATTAGGTCCAGTACAAGCAGTATTAATACTTTCAAATGTTGCAAGATCACCCAAACCGTGTATTCCAGAGCATATGACAATCTATTTTTGAAATAATAATAAAAGAAAATTAGTATTAAAAAGAACCTGTTCTTTACTAACATCTGACCAAACTAATGTTTTGTTTTCATGCCAATAGTCAAGGGCTACTGCAGACTCGAGTTTATTAATCAAAGGATGGTATTTATTGGTAACAATATCGTATTGGCGAATTGCAGCACGATTTGCCAAAAGTAATAGAGGATCTGAGCCACGAGCACGGCACTTATGTGGAACAGATTTTTCCATGTTTTTACTAGGAACAGCAAGTCTATAGCCGGGATAACAGTCGCATTGATATCCGCCTGGTTTATTAATGCAAATTTGATCACAAGTTCCCAATTGCTCACATTCGTTTATATCTAAATATGTATGCCTACAATTAAATAAATTTATTTTGGATTATAAACCTGTGCAAACACCTCCTTTCAAATGATATCCATCATGACAATGGCATACCTTTCCAGTCCCAAAACCAGTATTCCGACATGCGCATGCATTGTCATTTTCTCTGCAGAGAACTGTTGAAAAGAAATATATACATATAGTTTTGACCTATAAAATGACAGACTTATTTTTTCTTTACAGACAGATTTGGTGCAATATTTTGAATCAGAATTTCCATGGCAAAGATCTTTAAGGCGAATACAACGTGTCGGACTTTCATTAGGACACGTATACTCGGTGTCAGGGTCACATGAATGCTCTGACAGTTGAACTGGAGATGTGCAGTTTTTCTCATCAGATCCATCTTGACAGTCATCTGTTCCGTCACACCAGAGAGTTTCATCAATACAACGACTATCCTTGCAAGCCCTTTGTCCACTTGTACATTTTCCACCAGTTTGACAGTTTAATTCGTCACTTCCATCAAAACTAAAGAACGTTTATTTGATCTTTAATAAGTATAATAACCAATCAGCATCTCCATCACAAATCCAGAATTTGCTGATACATTGAGCACCATTTTTACAAGTAAACTCCTAAAAAGATTAAATATAATTCGAAAATTGTGTAAAAAGTTACATTAGATGTACAATTCAACGGCCGATGATGAGGGTTGAGATCATCTGGTTTACAGAACATTTCATCAGAATGATCAGGACTAAAAATATTAATTCAAGAACAAAGAAAAAACGAACCAATCAGGCTCGCCGTCACATTTCCACTTTGCGTGAATGCAAAAATTAGTTGTTTTACACTAAAAATAATATTATATTCATGTTTTCTGTTTTGTATTCTATTAATAATGATCGAGGGAAATAGTAAAAAATTTAAATATAGTTGCTAATCGTAAGAATAGCAATAAAACTTTGAATTTTCCAGGGCCTTCACAAGTTGCTTCTTTGCAATCAATCTCGTCAGTTCCATCCTTGCAGTCATTATCGCCATCACAAACCCAATTTCTGTAGATACACTGGCCATCCTTACATCTAACAATAAGTAATGTTTTTGTCATTATTTTAGAAACTTGCGGACCTAAATTCACTGATCTTGTCACATATATCTTTAGGTATATTGGTACAATTTAGTTCATCCTTCATATCCATACAATCAGTCTATATTTTAAATTAAGTAGAGGAATTTAGTAAAATAAACTTGTCCGTCGCAGACCCATTCTTTAGGAATACAGGATGTCATGGAGTTGTCAAAACCTTTGCACTCTACATGATTTTCATCGCACTTAAGCTCTATATGTTTAACTCTATTTACAATAAAATTAATAAAAAAAGACTTACGAGGACAACCTTCCTCATCGTCTCTCAACAAACAATCCACTTCACCATCGCACCGCCATTTAGATGGGATACACACATGAGAAAAAAGTCCAACTGGACTTAGATGTGAGAGCCATGGGTTCTCGTTATCAGTTCTAACACCATTCTGCGTTGTTCGACATGCATACTCGTCTTTCTGGCATTGAAGAGGTAAAGGATTATCTAGGAGCTTCTCTATAAAATAAATAATAAGTAAATACCGCAATTTTTTTCATCCTCTTCTTCTTTGCAATCAATTTCTTGATCACAAACCCAGGAACGTGGAATACAACTCATCGTAGACGTACAGAGAAACATATTTTTAGGGCAATTATCATCTACTATTTAATTAAATATACATATTAGCATATTTATTTTAAGAAACCTTTTCTGGTCATTATCGGAATAGGATTTTGAATGTTGGTACGTCCAGAAACCATATTCTCCAAAACAAGTAGAATAAATATCAATAAAAGCATTAATATGTGTAAAAATCTAAATATTAAAATATAAGTTAGTGTTAGTTTGAACTTAATTTAAAAAAATAACATGGCCGAACTGATTTTAATATTTTTATCTAAAATGATGATAAAGAAAAATAAGGAAAGGTGCTGAAAATTTAACAAATGGATGACTAATAAAACTATGAATTGAACATATTTATTATGTATTTCGAAATTTTAAAGGAATACTTTGCACTTACATATTTTAATAATCTTAGAAATAACCTAATAATAAAATTATTACTATATGTACATATTTATTATATTTATGTATTAATATTATTTATTTGTCTGGAAATTTTTCATTTTTAGAACAATTTGTTAGCACAAATGCTATTTATCTCGAACGTACGCATATCCGCTTTTAATATTTTTTATAAATGTAGAAAGTACAATCAAACTTAACTTCAAGTTTTTGTAATGTAATTATCGGGGAAAGTAAAGAATCTTGAGTTTTGCAATGCCCCCGGACTAAAAGTTTCACAGATAAGTCAAAAATTAAGAGAACTTCCCCAATTTTGCCTATTTACCTTAAAAATGTTTCAAATATTAAATATAAGATTAAAACTTTTCAGTCAAAACAAGAAAAACAAAAACAATTAGCAATTTATTCTCCTTTATTCCAACATAACAATAAAAGAATTACATTTTATCATTCTTAACGATAAGACTTCTGGTAACGAGCACGCGCACCAGGTCCACCAAACTTCTTTGGCTCATGACGTCTCGGGTCAGCAACCAGTAAATTACGGTCATAAGCAACAAGCTGATCTTTCAATTCTTTCTTGCTTTGCTCATCAACATTTTTCTGGTAATATGCAACCAAAACTTTTGCAATTGATTGCCGAATTGCATATATTTGTGCCACATGTCCACCGCCTTTGACTCGAATGCGGATATCCATTCCCGCGAATTTGTCTTTTCCAACAATAAGTAAAGGCTCTTGGAGCTTCATACGCAGAATGTCTGGTTGTAAATATTCCAAAGGCCGTCCATTGACCTAATAGAAAAGTGAATTATACGTAACCCCCGCTGTTGATTTTAAAAAAGAATTTAACCTTGATTAGGCCTTTTCCCTTTTTGGCAAATGCCACAGCCGTAGCAGTTTTCTTCCTGCCAAAAACTTGAACGGATTGTGCAATAACTTGCGGCTTCTCAACAGCAGTCATCTATTTAATTGTAAGTAAAAAAGTAATAATTATTAAATAATAGGTATTAGAAAGCAAGAAGATACATTTTGAATGATAATAAATAATGCAAATTATTTCAAAATATTGAATAATAAGACACAATTCTATGATTCAATCTTTTCATCATTTTCATTCATTTCTTGCTTTACTTCATCAGAGGTAGAAGGATCCCACCAATCAACACAACCAAGGCCCATATCGATCATAGAAGCCTAAAATGAAATCCAAAGAAAGTTATGCAAAAATCTGACCTCAATTTTCATTGCACTCGTAGAATCATTTGAAGTTCCTGGTTCCAAATTATGATAACTAACCGAAACAACCTTAAATCTAGAAAATTTAATGAAAAAATTGAATATTTATTTTAGATACCTCAATCGCTTTCCTGGATCCATATAGAACTGAGTAATACTATCCTCATTTTGATATTCCCAATACCATATTTGAACTTTCTCATCACTAAAAATTTTTGGTGGAAAAAGAACTAAAACAAACAATTTTGAAACAGCAGGAAGTTTATCAGGTGCAATTTTAATATCATTGAAAAAATGAAGAGTTAGTGTTAAACCATCTCTGTTCGATTGTGAGATTACTCCTTCAAGAATTTCATTAACAAGTGGTTGAAAAACAACATAACGGAAAACTATCGGAGTATGTGTAGAAGCATTCCCAGGCTAAAGCAACTTCTATTAATTTGTAAATAAAATATAAAACATACAAGAATAAAGGAATCGCCAATTTTTTTGAAATCATAAAAAGTTATGCAAAGACCAACATCTGGAATGACCTAAAAATAAAATGAAAAAATCAAAAAATTTCTTTTATTGAAAATTTATTGTGTTTACTTACATAGTTAGCAAATTGCTTGTTAATTTTTTCAATTAATGTCGACAAAAAATCATGACCAAGTACATTAGGAAAAATTTCTACAATATGACTTATAGTTGTCAAAACAAACATTTTCAATATTTTTTTAGGTCATTTCATCACAGTTTTCATAGATAAAACTTTAGATGTAAAATTGGTAAATATACAAAACATAATCGGTAATTAACGCATGAACAATAGAGGTGGAAAAATTACAAAAATCATGGTCTTACATATGTATTATAAACATATGTATTTATAATTTTTAAATCTGAAAAAATTTACTGAAAACGTGAATTGATAAAAAATTTTTCTGAAAAGTATCCGAAAACAGAAATATTAATTTTCTTCTCGTCTTATGATTAGTAATCGACTTATATTCCTTCAGCTTCCCAAACGGATGAACGCTATTCAAATAGCTAAACGGGGAGTCAAAACTGAGGAGCTACTACCCCGTGGTGGCCGAGCATTTATAAATGGTTTTTAACGAATTTCTCTTTTATTTAATAAATAAATAGGCAAATGGATTGATGCTTCTAATGGACAAAGTTTTGACGTTTTTGATCCCTTTTCAAATGAAACAATTACTAATGTTTCTAACTGTGGGCCGCAAGACGCTCAAATAGTATGTAGAATAGAGAATGTAATTTTAACAATTTCTTTTTTTGTAAGGCTGTGGCCGCTGCTCGTAAATCATTTTCTCGTTGGGCTTATGAATTTACTGCAAAAGATAGGAGTGTAATATTGCAAAAATTTTTTGAAATTATGAAAGTTAAAGAGCATCAATTAGCTGAATTATTAACATTGGAGCAGGTACTTCCTTTTAACTTCCCATTTTATTACATTTCCTAGGGAAAACCTTTTGCTGAATCACAAGCCGAAATTCAATACTCTGCCTCATTCTTTGAATGGTATGCTGGAGAGGCTCGTAGAATTTATGGACAGATTGTTTCCCCATCTAAATTAAATAGGCAACACCTGCATTTACGGGAACCAGTTGGTGTTGTAGCTATTATAACTCCAGTTTGTTTTTGCTTAACTCTTCGAATGACAAAATATTTAGTGGAATTTTCCATGTGCGATGATTTCCCGCAAAGTAGGAGCTGCTTTAGCAGCTGGTTGCACTGTGGTTGTCAAACCTGCTGAAGACACTCCGCTTTCCGCACTTGCATTGGCTGAAGTAATTTAATTGCAATTATATGAGGTAACCAAATTTTCAAATATTAAGATTTCTCAACAAGCGGGAGTTCCCAGTGGTGTTTTTAATGTTATTCCGGCAGATAGGGAAAATACTTCCGAAATTTCTAAATTTCTTTGTACCTCTCATGATGTTGATTGTGTTTCCTTCACTGGAAGTTCGGCAGTCGGTAAAATACTTTTGAGTCAATCTGCATCGACAGTTAAACGAGTTTGTCTCGAATTAGGAGGAAATGCGCCATTTATTGTTTTCAATTCAGCCGACTTAGACCAGGCTGTTAAAGTATTTTATTCCTTTTTAAATTTATATATTTCTTTGCAGGCAGCAATTTCTTCCAAATTTCGTTGTTCTGGACAAACCTGTGTATCAGCCAATCGTTTCTTCGTAGAAAAATCAATTTACGAAGAGTTCCTTAGTAAATTAAGAAATAAGGTTGAAAAATTGAAATGTGGCAATGGAATGGAAAAGGATGTAGATCAAGGACCTTTAATAAATAAAGCCGCAGCAGAGAAGGTATTCACTTTAAATTGCTTTCTAAATGAATATAATTAAGGTTTTACATCTTTTAAAGGATGCATTGGAAAAGGGAGCTGAGCTTATATGTGGAGGTGAACTTATTCCTGATACAACACTTTTTACACCAACAATAATAACAAATGTCAATGATGAAATGGAAATTTCAGGTGTTGAAATATTTGGACCAATAATTGCAATTCAGACGTAGGAACGAAATGATTTAATCTAAGGTAATCTAAATTTAGTTTTGAAACGGAGGAAGAAGTTGTTCAAAGAGCCAATTCTACAAGGAATGGGCTTGCAGGTAAACTTTAATTCTATATTTTATATAATGTTTTAATTTAGGCTATGTTTTCTCAAGAGACTATTCACAAATCAACAGAATCAGTAGAACGATTCATGTTGGTATGATTGGCATTAATGAAGGTAAATTACATTGTAAAATTCTCACTTCATTTTGTGATCTAAATAATTACAATTAAGGAATGATCTCTTGTGCTGAAGCTGCTTTTGGCGGAGTTAAAGAATCCGGCTTGGGAAGAGAAGGGGGCGTACAAGGAATTGATGAATTTACACAATGGAAATATGTGTGCATAAATACAGAATAGTTTTAGTTACCTGTTAAAAATTTCATATTTTAAATTAAAACTCTGATAATTGTTTTGCAAGATTAGGTTTCTATAAAAATGGGTTAGAAACAGTATACCCTTAGAATCCTTAAAAATTAACAGGAGTGTTGTAAATAAACAGTTACTTTATTAAAATTCACAAAATAAATTTAAAATAAATACCATCAAACTATAAGATGTAAAGATTGATCATTCCCAAGCCTTTTGGATAACTTGATGACGAGATATCCTCTTACAAACATAACTGGCAACTGTCAAAAAAACCATGACAAGGAAAATGAATGCATAATCAAAATCGTCTTTTAAGATGTCAAACGTTCCACTAAAATGACTTATTATGCTGTTGAATTTTAATGTATAAAATAACCTTGGCATAACACGATTATAAAAGAGATCTAATCCAATTACAAAAATAAGTGAACTTGATTCTAGTCCTGAAGGTCTATAAATATTAAAGTAGAAAAGCTATATTTTTAACTAAAAATTACGTTGATCTAATTTGTCTAATTTGCATGACTGTTTGATTATAATTTATAAAATCTTCAGTAGAGAAGGGCAATTCTGGTACATATGGAATAAGCATTTCTTCCCTGTGTTCTATCAGCATTTCCAATGGTCGTCTAGCATCCAAGAATCGTCTGGACATTTCTAAAATTCCACCAGATGGTAGAGCAATCAAGATACTTCTAGAGGTTAATCCTTGCACTATAAAAGAGTTAACTTAAATGACCCAAAGAGTAATAGAATAACTCTGGGCCCCTTTTTTACTCTAGTTTGAAGTATTTTTCGTTTTATTGTTATTTTTTATTCTACTTTACTTTCTTCTTTAAGTAAAACTCAAGCATGAGAAAAACGGCATTATAACGTACATGTAAACGAAATCCCATTCTAAAACCGGTAGATGCAATCGATAATGGGAAGGTTCTAAAAATTTCAGTGGAACCGGTTGCAGTTCGGAACTGGTTTTTATATTTACATAGTCCAAGTCCATCAACTATTTCTTTAGTTTGGAAAAAGTTACAAAGCAGTTCAAGTTCCGGAACTAATTGTAAATAGTTCCAAAATCAGTTCCACTCCAATTTTTTAGTTAAATAGTTATAAGTTCCAAACATTTAGTATTCCATAGTTCAAGTTCAGGAACTGAACCTTCCCATCACTGTTTACACTATAACAAAAACTCATTGTTGATAATTAAATTTTACATTTAATTTTTGGAATAGATAAAAACTAATTCCTTGAATCACATCTATTCTACTCACAAAAAAGGAAACCGAAGGAGAAGAGGACAGAGGGGGACAAGGTCAAGTATTACAAGTAAACAGCCCAAGAATAAGTTTCTTTATTAGTAAACCTGTTTGTGTTGAGGAAATTGTGTTAATCCCTTGAGGAAAAATATAAGTTTGTGCAAGTACCATTGGTAGTCTTTCACTAGAAGATAATGAATTAAAGGCACTCGAATTTATTTGTTGAAGTCCTACAAAAAGTTCAATAACTCCGATTTCAGTTCTTCGAGCTTTATCATTCCAGTAACTTATCTGATGAGTTTAAGCTATTTAAAAGTATATAAGAGAAATACCACAATCCAATTTTCACAATGAACCATATGAAAAGGTGGATTTGCTCTGGTGTATTTTCCACTAAAGAATAAAAGGCCGCTAACAGAATCAAATAAATTGATGCGAAGTAAGGACTCAGAGGGATTTGAGGAAAGTATTCCAATCAAGTTTGGATTGGAATATTTGTATAAAACAGAACGATCACCAAGTACTCGACCTTGGCTATGGACCTTTTCTTAACTTAAAAAATGAATAAAATTTAAAAATTAAATACCGTTAATATCCTTCCATTTGACAAGTTCAATAATTTCCTTACCCTTAACTGAGCTACCAAATCCAGGCAAAGTAGTCTGCCAACGTTTTACTAGCAGACCATCCAAGTCTAAATTAACCTCATTTCCTGTCTAAAACAAAAAGAATATGAAAATCAACTAATAAAAAACCAAAACTCCAGAAGTTTCATCAATCAGCGGAATAAAAATAGGCCTTGTAATTTCAACATTTTTGTTTTTTATGACAGGCAGAAACTCTGCTCTATTTAAATTATTATTGCGCAAAATTAACAAAGAGTGTAGCTGTTCAGAGCTAACAAAGGGGCATAATTCAACACGAAAAATACCTCCAGAAATCTTTAAAAAAATTTCATTATTTATTATTACATTAAAATACTTGAATTTGTTCTATTAATTTCCCAGTAATTGGATTAAACATTATAATATTGGAATCGGTAGAACCCTTAAAAAAGTAAATAATATGTAAAGAAAAGTAAACCTTGCTATTAAAAACAACAGCTGCTTGACTAGTCCATTGATAGAACGAAGTACCACGTAACAAAAAGAGTGGAACCTTAGCATTTTTATACGAAGAAAATTTATTTCCAAGAAAATATGTCCAAATTAAACAACCATTTCCACTGTCTAACCCATGTAATGTTCCTTAAAATTAATATACATACTATGATTCTAATCTGAAAATACAATACCTGCAAGTGTACTGACAACAATTATTTTACGCATATTAAAATAATCTCGTTCAAATGGAACATCTTTAGAACGATCTACCTGATTATATAGCTGTTTAATCACGGTAAAAATGCTAAGTTGTCCTTGAAGTATCGATTCAATTGTTTCAGCAATACTCTCGGAAGTTATAACAAAAAATCTATGAAACTGTTCCAGCTGACTTCGGATTCGGAGAAAGAACGACCGCAATACAGACTCTAAAATTAAATTTGTTGAAATTGTGAACATTCTTTGAGCTAAAGTAAATTAATTTAGAAATTTACCACTAAAATCTTTTGACACAATATTAACTCACCATCTTGATTAAATTCAGATTCAATTTGTGTTTGTGATTCTGAAAGTGGTAAATCAATCATAAGGACATCGCTTATCATAGCCAAGGATTCATGTCGAGTCCAGATTTGTTTTAAAGATTGATTAGCCTGAGTAAACTCAAATAAGGAAAGTGAACAATCAAATTTCTCAACAAGGATCTAGAAAACATAGTAAATAATTTTCACGAACAAAATTACCTTGTATTTCCCATCGAGAAGTGGAAGAACTTTTATTTCTTTAACATTAGCATCAGCATTATCGGTCTGTAATCTAAATCTCACATTTTCACCTCGAATTTCTATGTAACCAAAGTCTGAATCAAAGTATGCATCGAGAAGCCCACTCTCTTTAGGATGTTGTTTTAAATTAAAATTTTTCTCATCTGAAGGAAGTTCCCATAAAAATACGCCTGTATGCAAATCAAATGTCCGATCCCTTTGACCTGATCTTATAACAACTGATGAACTATCAATACTATGAAAACCAATCTCTTTGTCGTTTAGTTGCCTCCAAACTAAATTTTTATGTAATTTAAAACTACTAATCTTAAAAAAAATTTTTAATAATTATAAAATATATTTACGAATATTTCCATTTTCAACGTTAATACTTCCAAGAACATGCAGGTTAGATGTTGTTATTAAGATTTCCCGCGATCCTGACCGCTCAAACCAAGATTGCTGGGGACACCCTAAATAACGCTTCTGCCTGCAATTATGAAGCTTTATATAAGGTAGTTAAAAATAGCAAACCAGTCAAATTTCCCCACTTGATCTAAATAAATTGAAGAGCACAAATATGGAAATATTAAAAATATATAAATTGAAGAATGGAATCTTCTCATGTTAATTCTTAAAAGTTTTAAAAACATTAATGCTTACAATTCAATAATTTATTTTGAATTAATTTTTTAATAATTTTATTTCCCTGGAAGACTGTTGAAATACATATTTGGAGAAGCCTTATTTTTCAGTGAAAATTATTTTACAATATAAACTGTACAAAGAGAAAGATTTTAAAAATCATATTTATTTACAAGTTCTTTGATGGTTATTTCGATTATTTTATAAAGGTTTTGTGATAAAAAGCAACTGATAAAGTAGCTTATTTACCTATAAATATTCATTTGTACTAGAGATCGGTAAAATCGAAATTGCAGGATCCTGAAACAGGACTCGAATTTTTCTTAACAGGAAAGGATCAACAGGACTAGTAAATCCTGTAAATCACAAGAAGTTGCGGGATTTTGGTGCCGGATTATGTAAAATACTGTCAGATCCTGTTCTGTAACTGCACAGCGGGTTAACGCGGACTTAATGAAGTGTCTCGCTTTCTCTCTATCTATAATTTACCCTCTCGCTTTAAACGTTACACTCGTTTTTTATTTTACCCACAAATGAGGTTATTAACTTTGAAATCCAATATCTTAAGTTTTAGTTAACATATTTTAATTTCGTTTATCCATTTAATAGATTATAGTCTTAAGAATATTTTAAGCCAAAAATTAGGCAAATTTAAGCATTTTTTATACAATATTAAGCATCCTGAATTTTAAACTGTTTTAGCAAAAATAAATATGCCTAGAATTACCAAAAATAAAAGATTTTATTCAAAGATTGGGAAAGAAGGGTATGAAGCAAAAAGCAGAAGGAAGGAAATGAATCGATTAAGACCAAAATCAAAGTGATTAAACACTATTGAAGAAAGTTATGATCAAAAATAGATCAATTTTCAAACAGTCATAACTCAGCCAACTAATTTTTTTATCTTCTGAAAATATGCAGAGTAGTACTTCGTATATAGGGCTACAATTACACAAGGTTTAAAAAAAATAGATCGAGAACTTCCAGTACTACAAATTCCAATAATTCCCTTTATACGAGTGGGAAAGGTTTCTCTCACCGAACCTTTTGTACTTTTCTTTCCTTTTGGCATTTTGTAATTTTTACGCTACTTATTATTTTACCACCGCTGCTTAACTTACCAGATTGACCACTCCAGACACTACACCTCTGCAACTCTTTTCTCTAACCTAAGTCCTCTCTGTCAGGGCCCTGACCCGCTGTGCATTTATTGGTTAAACTACACTTTCCGTCCTTTTTTTTAATCTTGTTTTTTGGTGTTTAATTAATTTAAATTTGTCTCGATTCTTTATTTTAATGTAGTCGTAAGATGTACCCTGTTCCTAAACCTGATACTGCTCCGAAGTTGAATCATGATGTTTTGCTCAGTGTAGCTGAAAAGCTGCTTTTCTCTGTAATTCTTTATAATAATTTTTGTTAAAAATGTATTTTATTTTCAGCCAGATAACGATTTTCGTTTGGATTTAAGGGATTCAAATGCAGATGTCATAAACTTCATGGTTTGATTATTTTATAATTTCTCCTTTGCTTTTTACAGCTAAATTTAAAACATTAAAATTTTTATGTCCCAATCTAGGTAATGAGAAATTAAATTTAAATTTTTTGCCAATGACAATCTTATCAATTTACATATAGAACTAGAGGTGCATATATCTAGTCTATATTTTATTTTATATATATTTTAAATTTTTAAAGTTTGCTGGTCCTGTTTGCCGTTCTGCTTTCTTTATGCAATTCAGAAGGCTCATTAAGTTGAGTGTCAATCTCACAGAAATACATCTCAGTTGCCCTACTCCAATCCAAGGCGTTAAGGGTATGCTCGCAAACAACAAAGAGGTTTTTACGTATATATTTTTTATAATAGAAAAGAGTTTTGTGTTTTGTTATACGTCA
The DNA here is from genome assembly GCA_018905775.1 of Meloidogyne exigua. Classification (NCBI taxonomy): domain Eukaryota; kingdom Metazoa; phylum Nematoda; class Chromadorea; order Rhabditida; family Meloidogynidae; genus Meloidogyne; species Meloidogyne exigua. The sequence continues at coordinate 1,125,203 of JAGUQR010000009.1, read as the reverse complement.
CAGTTTTTAAACCATGTATTTTGTCTCTGTCAAATCTACATAAATGACTTCACTGTTTGGAATAGATTGTCTTTATTGTCCCTGATAAATTTTATTATACTTACGTTTTTTGTAGATCTGCCTTAGGAGATCTTGTTCTATATTAAAACAAACATTAGTATTAGCAAGATTTCTTTTAGTTTTTTCAAGGACCTTTTGTTGTCAGCGATCAATTCTTCCTAGTTTTATTCTTACAAGAAGTGTTACAACCAAAGATTGTTGATTCTTTCTTTAAATTTGGACTAAAGGGCACCGACAGTGAAAGCAGCATTAGTATTATGGGGGATAAGTCACAGCCTTCTAATTCAAGTGGAGATATTCAAATTTGTGAAAATACCTTAATTGAATCTCAAGCTGAATCTCTTGTTCGTCTCTTCTTTTTCAAAGGTATTATATTTAACAATACATAGAATGCAACAAATATTTATTTTTGTTTTTGTAAATTATTAGATTCACCAGGGAGAATTTCATTAATCTCAAAAGATGACTTTGAGCAATGTAATCTAAAACTTGATTTGGTGAGAATTCAGGATGATACTTCGATTTTTAGTAAATTTTTATCGAAATCTCTTTAAAAAATATTTTAGAGTATATTAGTCGAATTCTGAATTTAAACGCTGTAACTCTTCAACTCGGCATTTCTTCAGAATTTCACACTTGCGTTTCGGCATTTAACCGTCCCAGGTTTTTTTGATTAATAACATTGGACTTAGTTTTTCAGGGTTCTTGCTGACCGGACAAAATTCTCAATTCTTTCATACACAATCGATGTAATCGATTCCGAGAGTGTTGTACGCTATGATTTTCCTTTTGGGCACTTTTTTACTCTACTTGACTATATAACCGATTGTTGTATAAATTTGAAGGCAATGAATGTTCATTTCCAGTTACAGGGAGAGTTTTCAGATGAAGACTTTAAAGTGCTTTCAAAATGGTTGATCAACACATTTAAAGGTTTTTTGGCTAATGGAGAACTGTCATCTATGGGCCTTAACTATGATCTAACAATCTCATTTCGGGTTTTCTTTCCAGAATCTACTCTAATGGTTAATTTATAAAGAAAGAATATATTTAAAAGTTTTTAGGAAGCAAATAAAATGGAACATGAATTGGTTAAAATGGGTGAACAAAAGCAATTAGATAAAACAGATTCTTCCATGGATTTGGATCTGCCGGACACCTACACTATTTCCAGACAGATACGAATTCAAGAAAATCCTCCAATTTGTGTCAGTTTTTGCTTATGTTATAAAATAAAGTTTAATAAATTTAGGTTGTCTATTCACTGATCGGTATAGAAGATGACAATACCAATAATGATTGGGATGGTTAGAGTTTAAAGCCATTAAACATTGCAATAAAGAAACTTTTACTAGTTATAGGTTTTCATGGGAATATGCCTATCGAGGCGAATTTGGCTATTGGTGATCATTTCCCCTTGGCAGCATTTGAAGATGTTGACTTTGCTGGGGCACATTATCAGCAAAATAACATAAGCGATTCAGATAGCGGTTAAGTATGAGACCTTTTCTATATATTATTTTCCTTCATCTATTTTTACGATTGTGTGAAATTAACAGAACATCTCCATTTCCTCACTTTAATTTATCTCTCTTGATGTAACTACAGAAATGAATGTATTTAATTGATATTATTTTTTATCCTGGATATATATAATATGCATTACTAATGAGAGAAGGTATTATGATTATTTCATAGATTTAAGTATTTTTTGTACATAATTGGTGAATTAAGGTGAGGAAGAGTTATGCAATTGTTGTTCTTTCGTGCCACCTAATGCATACAGAATAAATCGAATTGACCAATTGATTAATTTAGGAATAAGGACCTTAGGATCTTTAGCTAGGGAAACTAGATTATATTTTTATTATAAGTTAAGTCTAAAGGGTTTTATTTTGATGTGAGCTGAAAATAATTCTGAATATATTATTATAAATACGTATATATTCTTTGTTTATTAGATAATTTAAATCTTCTGTTCTATGTTAATGTTTTAATTGTCCCTAATACATATTATTGTGTTTGGCGTTATTTTAATTTTTATACTATTATTTCTTAAGCATATTTATTTTCAGCCAATCCATTCTTGTTTTTACTAATATTTTTTTTTCGCTTAAAAATTTTCTTAAAGGTAAAAGATTCGATAATTTTGTACGAAATTAAATGGAAAAATGGGCCGATTTTATAATTTCGAACACGAGCTTAATTTTAAATTATTTTTAGGTCAAGAAGGGCATTGAGAAGAATACAAACATATTTACTATTTATTTACAAAATATATTTTCTAATTCATAAATAAAATATTTTATAAATTAAATGCTTTGTAAACTAAATAATGTTCTAGATATATTGTAATACTACATTCTTTTATATCTTTAATTTTTATACATTTATTTATTTATTAGTAATTCTGTACAATTATTTATTTACGGATCTTTTTTTTTCTTCTAACCTATTATTTTTAATTATATCTTTTAATTATATTTGTTACTGAAGAAATAAATTTATGAGGTATATTATTTTTCTGTCTTTTCTCTTTCATTTATTCTTTTAATATTTTACATTTTAAATATTAAAATTATAATCTTATTTTTAAATAATTAAATAAAGAATGTTTAATTATTTAATATTTATTATTTTATTAATTCAAATGGGGAAAACAGAAAAATATTATAAAAATTCTGACGATGGTTGGCATTCTTTAAATAAAATGAAATTATTTTCTTCATTTACAACAAATTTTAAAAATATACAAGAATTAGAATTAGCAATTAATGAAGTTTTATTTTTAAATTAATTATTATTTCTTTGCTTTTTAAAGATGCAAAGATTAATTAATCAAACAGAAGAAAATTTACTTTTAACTTCATTTTATTCACCATTAGATCTTTTAGGGTCATCACGTAGACTTTGGTCTGAACACAGTAATTCCTTTCCAGTTTAGTAATTTTTAGAAAAATTAAATTAATTATAAAGAAAAAAAGTTTAATTATTAAATTAATTTAAAAAAAAAAAATTTAGAAAGCTAAAGAAAAATCAAATGGAGTTTATATTTTACTAGAATTAATTAAAATAATTAGAAAAAATAATAAATTATTAAATAATCAACAAATAATTAATAAAATTTTACAAAAATATTGTAAAAATAATAATAATGAAGAAGAAGAATTAGAAGAAGAAATTAAAGAAAAATGTTTAATGACTAGTCCTTATAGAAGAATAGATGGAAGTTGTAATAATTCAAAAAGGCCATTAATTGGTAGTTTGGTAAGTTTATTAAATTAAATTAATTATTATTTAATTTTAGTTTTCTACTTTTCAACGTCTTTTAGATGCTGATTATTCTGATAGTTAATTTAATTTTTAATTTAATTTCATTTTCTTTTTTTTTTTTTTTTTTTTAAGATATTTCTGAACCACGTAAATCTTCTTCTTCTTTAAATCTTCCAAATGTTCGTCTTTTATCAAATCTACTTTTTCGTGAACCTAAATTAATTAATAAATTATTACAACCAATATTATTAGCTAATTCAATTACTTCACATTGGAGTGCTTTAATATATACAGATTTAGTACATATTGGAAGTAATCAATTAATTCCAGAAAATGAAGGTATTTATTTTAATTAATTAAATTAAATAAAAAAGAAATGCCTACTAATTCAATTCCTTGTTGTGCAATAGAAAATAATCTTGGCCCTTTAGAAATTGGTCATTTATTTCATCCAGAATGTTATTCAATTAATATAAATATAGATGATCCAATATATAAAGGATTAGTAATTTTAATTAATTTAAATTTAAATAATTTAAAAGATTAATTGTATTGATTATTCAAGAACTTTATTCTTTTTTAAATTAAATAATTGTTCAATTAATTTTAATGAAAAAAGAGAACAAATAAATCAGGTATTTATATTTAATTAATTATTTTTTAATTAAATAAAAAGGCTACAAGTTTTTTGGATGCTTCTTTTCTTTATGGAAATTTTGAAGAACAGACAAATTCTTTAAGGTCTTTTAAAGAAGGTAAATTACTTTCAAGTAAAGAAAATGATCAAAATTCAATATTTGCAAAAGAATTACCTCCAACCTTAGAAATGCTAAAAAATAAAGGAAATAGAAAACAAAAAATAATTTGGAATAATTATTATTGTAATAATAATAATAAAAATAATTGTTTTGGTGGAGGTTCAGGTAAATTAAATTTTATTTTAAATTTAAATTTAAATTAAAGTTCAAATTAATTTTTTACCTTCATTAACAGCTCTAAATACAATGCAAGTTATTTATTTTTTTTTAAAATAAATAAATAATTTTTTTTAAAGATTTTTAAGGCAACATAATTTAATTGCTACAAATTTATTTGTAAATATTTTTATTTTAAATTAATTTTTAATAATTTAAAAAAAAAATAAAAGAAAATAAATAAAGACTGGACAGATGAACAATTATTTCAAGAAAGTAGAAGAATTATAATTGCTCAATTACAAATAATAACTTATAATGAATGGTTACCTTTAATTATTGGTAAAGAAAAATGGTTAAAATTTAAATTAGAAGCAATTAATGAAGAAGAAAATGATAATTATTTTTTAAATGAAAATCCAACTACTGTTAATTATTTTATTTATAATTATTTTAAAAAATAAAATTAATTAATTATAATTATTTAGTTAAATGTCTTTGCAACAACTATTGGATTAGTAATAAATATTAAATAATAATTAATTTCTTTTATTAAATTAAGTTTTTCTTTTCAATGTTTGAAGCAAAATTAGCTCATTTAGAACCTAATAGTGGTATTTATTCAATGGAAAAACCTTTAAGTGAATGGATGTATGAAGTAATAATTAAATATATTTATTTATTATTTATTTATTTATAGCCAAGTTCTTTAATGTTTAGTAAAAGAATTGATGGAATTTTAAGGTTAATTATTTATTTTTAAAATTAAATTAATTTTATTTTAAAAAATAAAAAGATTTTTGTTAAATCGACCAACATTACCTGCTGGCCTTTATATGACTTCAGAATTAAAAAATAAATTTCTTGGTCAAAATAATTTATTTGGTTTAGATTTAGTTTCAATTATTTTACAAATGGGTAGAGATCATGGAATACCAAGCTATACATTTTGGAGAGAATTTTGTGAATTAAAATTAATAAATGAATGGAATGAATTAGAAGAATTAATTATTGAACCTAAAAGAATTTTACCAATTTTATCTAAATATTTTAAAAAACCAAAGGATGTTGACCTTTTTGTTTTAGGTAAAATTTTATTTAAAATTACAATCATTTAATTATTTAGGATTAGCAGAGAAACCTTTAAAAGGTTCACTTTTAGGACCAACATTTAATTGTTTAATTACTAAACAATTTTTAAAAGTTTTTTTTTAATTATTAAATTAATTAATTAATTAAAAAAAGACAAAATTTGGTGATCGTCTTTGGGTCGGACATTTGGGTCAACCTTGGTCTTTTAATGAAAAACAAATTAATGAACTTAAAAAAACTACTTTAACTCAATTACTTTGTTCTAATACAGAATTAGAATTAATTCAACCAAAAGCATTTGAATTAATTGATAATTTTGAGTTTTGTTTAATTTTTAAATATTTTAATTAATTAATTTAAATTAATTTAATTAAAGTAATTTCCCAATATCTTGTAATTTAACTTTAAATTCTGCTCCAAATTGGAATGCATGGAAAGGAGAAGAATTATTTATTCAAATGCCTTATGATTTAAAAATAATTAAAAAAGCAATAGAATTAGGTGTTAAAAGAATAATACAAAGAAATAAAAGAGAAGAAAAGAATATTGCTAAAAATATTAGTTTATTTATTAAATTTTATTTAATTAATCTTTTAAGAAAAAAATTTAATATTAAATAATACTTCACTTTATACATATGCACAAATGGTAGGATTTAAATAAATTTAAATTAATTATTTTTATAGATGAGACCAAAAAGAGAAGCAATTTTAATGAATAAAAAAGCACATATTTTATTAGAAGCTACAAAAATGTTATTAAATGGGTAATAAATAAATAAATTAATTATTTAATTTAATTTAAAAGAGATCCTCAATTGGGTGAATCAGAATTTTTAAGAGAAATGGAACCAGAAATATTACAACAATTATTACCTAAATTAGATATTAATTCGTAATTAAAATTAAATTAAAAAATATTTAATATTTTCTTTTTCTTTTCTTTAAAAAAAAAAGAATGTTGTCAAATATAGAGCCTTTTATTAATTCAATTAAACACAAAGGTATATTATCTGAATGTCTTCCTAGAGATTTACCTTGTGATAATACTAATCCTTATAGGTAAAATTTTAATTTAAAAATTAAATTTAAAAATAAAGAACATATTCTGGTTGGTGTAATAACCTTCAATTTCCTCATTATGGTTCAGCTTTTAATACTCTAAAACATTTAATGAAACCAGTTTATGAAGATAAAATTGATATTCCGAGAAGTATATCAATTAATGGAAATATATTACCTTCTGCTAGAGCAATTTCTAATGCTTTACATTTTGATCAAAATTTTGAACATAAAAAGTTTACACATATGGTAAATATTAAATAAAATTAATTAATTAATTAAAAAAAGGTAATGCAATTTGGTCAAATTTTGGATCATGAATTAACACATTCACCTGTAGAAAGAGGACCAAATGATGAAATTTTAAATTGTACTCGTTGTGATTCACAAAAAACTCTTTCAGAGCATTGTATGCCTTTAATTGTTCCAGATAATGATCCTTTTTTTTCAAAGTAAATAATTAATTAATTTAATTAATTAAATTAATAGAAATGAAAATGGAGAACCTCGTTGTTTACCTTTTGCACGCTCTTTACTTGGACAATTTGTATATAAAATTTTAATTAATTTATTAATTTTTATTTTTTTAGACTTTAGGGTATAGAAATCAATTAAATCAATTAACATCATTTATTGATGCTTCTGTTATTTATGGCTCTACAAATTGTGAAGCAATTCTTTTAAGAACTTTTGAAGGAGGACGTTTAAATTCAACAAATTTAGGATATTTTAATAAGTAATTTATTTTAATTATAATTAATTAATTAAAAAAGGGAAGCACTTCCACAAGGTGATCAAGAACAAGATTGTCGGGTAAATAATATTTAAATTTTAATTTTATATTTTAATTTTTATAGGGAAAGGTATTTTAATTTTAATTTAAAATTAAATTTAAATAAAGCCTTTATTTCCTTGTTTTGTTGCTGGTGATGAAAGAAATTCACATCAACCAGGACTAACAACTTTACATATTATATTTTTACGTGAACATAATCGTATTGCTAAACAATTACAAGTTTAATTAATTTTAAGACATTTTAATTATTTAAAAAATAGGAAATAAATTCAAATTGGAATGATGAAAAAATATATCAAGAAACACGTAAAATTATTGGAGCTTTATTTCAACATATTGTTTTTAGGTAAAAAAATTTAATTTTAATTAATTAAATATTTAATTTTAGAGAATATTTACCAAAATTAATTGGACAAAAAATGGTTTATTTAATTTAAATTTAATTTAAATTAAAAATTAAAGGTAAATAATTATAATTTATTACCAAAAAGTTCTGGTTATTATACAAATTATGATTCAAATTGTGATGCTTCTATTTCACATCCATTTGCTACAGCAGTAAAAAAATATTTAAATATTTTAATTATTATCTTTTTTAGGCATTTCGTTTTGGCCATACATTAATTAGGCGTTATTTTCCTCGTTTAGATATTTTTTATAAAAATTATTCTTTACCAATAGATTTGGTAGAAAACTTTAATAATATGGAATCTATTTATAGTGAAAAAGATGGTAATAAATAATATTTAATTAATTTAATTAAAATTTAAAGGAGGTTTTGAAAGTATTTTACTTGGTCTTATTGGTACAAAAGCAATGGCTTTTGATAGACATATAACTGATGCAGTTAGAAATCATTTATTTGGAATTAGAGGACTTCCATTCTCTGGATTTGATTTAATTGCTTTAAATATATTAAGAGCTAGAGATCATGGTGTTCAACCATATAATTCTTTTAGGTATTTATTTTTATTTAATTTATTAAACAAAAAAAAATAAAAAGAGAATTTTGTGGTTTACCTCGAATACAAAATTGGGTAGATCTAAATAATGAAATGGATCAAATGACAATTGAAGCTCTTCAAAGTGTTTATGAAAGTTATGAAGATATTGACCTTTTCCCAGGGTTAATTTCTGAAAGGCCAATGTCTGGAGCTTTGGTTTAAAATTTAATTTAAATTTAAATTAATTAATTAATTTAGATGCCTCCAACAATGGCTTGTATTATTGCTGAACAATTTCAGAGATTAAAACGTTGTGATCGTTTCTATTATGAAAATGATGTACCAGAAATTAAATTTAGTTTAGGTAATTATTAAAAATAAAAACAAATAATAATTATTTTTTTAAGATCAATTAAATGAAATAAGGAAAATTAGATTAGGAAGTCTTTTTTGTCAGGTTATTTTTTATTTCAATTTTAATTAATTAATTTCTATTTAGAATGTTCCTTCTCTAAAAAGAATTCAACCAGATGTTTTTTCTTTACCTGATGAATTATCGTTTGTTCTTATTTTTAAATAAATATTTTGAATTTATATAAAGAAATTCACAAATTCCATGTAATAATTTTCCAAAAATTGATTTAAATAAATGGATGGAAAGGGGTTGGTTATTTTTTAATTTAAAAATTAATTAATTAATTCTTTTTTTTTTTAAAGAAGTTTGTCTTATCGGAAATTCCCAAATTATTAAAGGAACAACTAAATTAAAAAGTCCTTGTGTAAAATGTACATGTACACAAAATGGACCAAAATGCAAGGTTTTAAAGGAAAAAAATATTTTTTTAAAATATGTATATTTTTTTTATTTAAGGCAATTAAAGTACTTAATTGTGAAAATCTTTTAGAAAATTTCTTAATAAATGAAATAAAGGAAGATGTGGCATGCATGGTTAGATTTTATTTCTAAAATAATTTTATTGTTTCTCAGATGCAATGTGGACAAAAATTTAAATAAACAAAATATATTAAAAACAAAAAGAATTTCCTATTAAATAATTTGGTAAAAATTATAATCCAATTTTAGGAAATGCTTTAATTAAAAAATAAAAATTTTACCATATAAAATGCGTTAAAAATTACAAAATTATTTCGAATTTAGAGAAAAATAAAAGAGCCAAAATTTGACAGAATCTGTGACAAAAGAAAAATAAATCTTTAAATGGGTTTTTTTCTATTAATTTGAAAAAAAAGAAAGAGAATTTAAAAACAAATAATTGAAAAATTACTTACATTTACAAAATAAAATTAATCACCAAGTTCAAGTTCTTCTCGTAATAAAAGTTCTTCTCTTTCATCTGTAATTGTTGTTATTACAATTTTCCTATTGTAATAATAAATTTGGCTAATCATTATAACATCAAAAGCACAACATCCTAAAGATCCAGCCAACCATGGAAGATGTCTTAAAAAATAACGCCATCCAGTTGCTTCTAACAAAACAGAAACCCTTAATTTTAAATTTAATAGTATTTAAATATTTATTTTAGAGTTGTTAAAAAATATTTTGTAACAGGAAAAAAAAACAAAAGAAATTAAATTAATTTTTGACAAACCCATATGTAAAATTTGCTAATACAATAATGTAGAACATCGCTAATGAAAGTCCTTCACAGGATTTTCTATAATAATTACGCAAAAGCTGAGGAATCCGACCAGCAAAGTAACAAAAAGCAGCAATTGTTCCAATCACATAACCAAACTTTTAAAAAAATAAAAATTAGAAATAAAATTATTCTTACTACGTCTTTATAACCTTCGAAAATTGGTGGAAACATTAAATGATTACCATTTTGTGTAACTATTTGAGGAATAGATTCGGAGGAAAGACTAAAAAACAAATTAAGAAAATTTAATTTGTTATCAAACCTTCTGCCTTTATGTAAATTTGACAAAAAAGAGTGGTCAGATATAAATGAAAAAATACCAAAAAATCCAAGAATAGAAACTGGTATAATTACAGCCGCATCAGTTCTTGCTGTCTCTAAAAGATTTATTTACATATTAATTTGATTTTTAAAAAAATTTTAAACCTCCAATAGTATTTGAATAGATTCGTGTGTAATAAAAGAATTGACCAACTAGAACCATATCTTGTATAATATAATAGAAACCAATCCATTCTAAAAAAATATATACCTATTAAATAAATAAAAAATAAAAACGTTGAAGTGGTTGTTGGTGTGTAAGTAATGCACCAAGTAAATTACATGTATCGCCTATAAGCCTAAAATAATTTAAAGATTGTTTGATATTTATATAAATTAAACAATATACCAAAACATGAGAAAGAATATTGAAAGACCTTCACATCTTTTTCGTTTATAATTTTCATAAAGCTGAGGAAATAATGGAACTAACCAAAGAAAAAGTGAAATTAAACCAACACAGAAACCTAACATTTTTAATGAACTGTCGACACAATCACCAAATACCTTAAAAAATAAATAAAATTATTAATTAAAAAAAAAACATTTAAAATCCATTTTGTTCCATTTGGGCAATCCAAATCATTTAAAATTATATTATGGTTTCCATCATTGAACATCCCACCAGTGTCAGAAATTGGAAATGGCCAGTAACGAGAATACATTTAAAAAGACATTTAACAAATAATAAAAGAAAATCTGCTAAAAAAATTAATTTTTGTTAATTATCCTCAATAAATTTATAGTATTACTTAAAATGAGAAATACTGCAAGTTATCGGTTTCCAACCCGGTGTCAGCAAAAAAAAGGCGAAAATAGAACTGACAACTAAAAACACGTTTTTACTGTCACACTGCGATTATTTGGGGTGGGGCCCCAAAATTTCAAGATTTCTGCAAAATATTTCAATGTTACCTAATTATTAATTACACATATTTTAAGATATTGAAAAAATGTTGGATTCTGACTTCAGCTTTTTAGATATTGAGAATGAATCTGAATCAAATTTAAGAGGATCAAGAATGGACGGATATTTATACAAGGTTTGAATTTTTTTCTCTTTTACAAATTATTTAGCATGAACAACGACCAATTGTTGGTCTTACAAGGAAGAAATATTGGTTTATACTTCCAAAAGAGGCGCCTGTTTTATATTGGTATAAATATAATATTATTGCTAAAATAGTCGAGTACGTACTTATAGGGACACCAAAATAAAATATTTTGGTGTCCCATAGAAATTGAAAAGGGATTTATTTTTGTTTTAGATTATTTAAATTTCTTTCTAACAATAAGTTATAACAAAAGTCAAAATGGTTTATTAAATTTTAAGGTATAAAAGTCCAAGTGATTTTAATTGTGCTGGTCGAATAGTTTTGTCTGGTGCTGCCTTCACTTTTAATCCTCGAGAATCTGGAATATTTGAGATTCAGTTAGGTTTTTATATTTAAAATAATTTATATTTTAGTGTTGATAATGAATGTTATATTTTGGAAGCACCTGACAATAAATTTCGATTTGAATGGCTTAGTTCCTTACAATACAATCGTAAACAATATTATCAAAAAAATTCAAATGAGAATTCAATAAAAGTAAAAATGTCCGATGAACATAAAAGTCATGAAGTTTGTTTTAATTTTATTAATTTTAATATTTTGAATCTGCTAATTATAAGGAAAGGTTGTATTTTTTCGTATTTCTTTTAACTTTTTATTAATTGTAAGACTATTTGGGTTGTTTCTAGGTTCTTATTTGGTTAGTAAGGTTCAAGATATATCCCTTTCCAAAAAAAGGTCTAACGTATCTTCTTAAACAACAACCATTTATGTGCAAGAAAACTCTCTTTTTTCGCGATTGCCAAATACTATCTATGTTTAAGGTTGATATTGGTCAAAAAATAGTTAATGAAAGCCAATCTACTAGTTTGAACCGATTGAACCAAGCTCAGGACAGCTATATTGATGTGATAATTTAATTTAAAATATTCCATTTTTATACTTCAGTCTGAGCCTAAGTCTGTTTTTTATCTAAATGAAAATGGTGGATTGCACCCTGGTAGTCTTGAAATTCCTCCACCGATTTGTCATATTCAATCTATAGAAAATTTGATTAATAAAGTAAATGAAGAAACTCATCAACTTAATTTACCAACAAAACTTTTTCGTAGGTCAAGGAATTCATTAAGGTTATTTTCTTAAAATTTTTCCTTTAAAGTATTCTTTTCAGAAATAATTCACAGTCAAGTCAGTGTACTCTTCCATATGCTTTTCCACAACCTCGTGATACTTGTGATAAGTGTACTGAAGTAATTATTAAAAACATTTTTAAATTAAAAAATTTTTTAGTTTGTTAAAACTTTCGATCAATTACGAAATAAATGTTTTGAATTAGCAGATGATTTAGTTGTCTATCAGGATTTAGTCACTTCATTGAAAAAGAGTGTTGTTTCTGCACACAATGAAAAAGAGGCTTTGTAAGTAAAGTTGTAATCTTTTATTATTATTTTAATAATAGGCAACAATATTGTGTCGATGCTTCGTCTGATATGGATAAATTAGCATTTGTGTTAGAGCGAGAACAGGCATACACAAATATTCAATTTACTGCTTCACAACTTAGAAGGGATATTGAAGCATTAAAGGCAGATAATAGGTTGACATATTAATTATTTTATTTAACTAAAACTTAATTTATTTAGACAATTGGAAATTGAAAATAATTCTTTGAATTCTACAGTTGAGGCTTATCAAGAATCTGTTCGGACCAAAGAAGAATTAATTTTACGTTTGGTTGATCAACATTCTACTAATACTCCAATAAGGAATTCAATACGAAATCGATCTACTGGACATATGAACACATCACGTTTGCTTTCTTTTAAATATAAATTTTTTGTAATTTTAGCAGAAGTTCCTGAAGCATTGCTGGTTGATTACGGCACTCCAACAGATTATGTTACAAAAAATGTATTAGCAGAAACAGCAGTGAGCGATCTAAATGAAATGCATGATTTAATTGAGGGTTATAAAAACCAAAACAGATTCCTAAATAATGAAGTTATTGGTTTGTTTCTTTTTTAAAGAATTTTACAACATTTATTTTTAGAACTGCAGAGAATTATTCAATCTCTTGAAGAACGCGAACGCCGTTTGATTCGACAAAATTTTAGTCTTGAAGCATTTTATTATCAAATGAAAAGTCGTTATGTTATGGTATAAGTAAAATTAACTGTCAGATTATATATAATTTAATTTTCTTTAAAGTTACTAAATCATTTTCGTTCCTCTGATCAGCCTTCAAAACGAGGTATTTTTCTTTTATTTTTTTTTTATCTATTAATTATTTATAGCTATTGAGCCAACAGTTATTCAAGATCTAGTAGAGGAAGTATCTAGACCTCTTTCTCCATTTAGAGCTAATAATTCAAATACTTTGGCATCTGAATCTGTAAATAATAATATTATCTAGAATATTTATTTTTATTCTTTTAATTAGTTGAAATCAAGAGCAGCCCTTTCTACTGCAATTTCTAACCCAGAAGGAATTCCAATAGCTGCATTTGAAGATTTAAATGCAGGAATTCTTCAGAATGCTGATCCAGAAACAGATTCACTTGGATTTTATTTGACGTCACAAAAATCTCGGAAATCTGATATTTCTAAAATTTCATGTCAATCATCAACGAAAGAATTGCAATGTTTTGATAATGCTGCAATAAATTTGAATGATGAACAGCAACCAATTTTAGAGCAAAATGTAATTATATTTAATTATAGATTAAATAATTATTTATTTACAAATAAGGCTAATTTTGAACAAAATGACCAAGTTTCTTCTGCACCGTCAACTTCATATTTTGCTTATTTTAATGAATTGAAAGAGAAACCTTTTCTTTTTTCTCAAAATAAAGATTTATTACTACGTTTGGCAGCAGATTCACAAAAAAGGGCAGATGATATTCTTTCACTTGTTGAACCTGGAAACAATCAGGCAAATGGTCAAATATTATTTTTAAATCAATTTCTTTAGGAATTTGTTAATTGGCTAGCACGTTGGGATTCATTTCTTGTTAATCATGTTCTCCATCCCCTTAGCCCTGATCCTCATTTAAAAGCTTTAGTTCGTTGTGGTGTTCCTCATGCATATAGAAGGAGAGTTTGGAGCGGGTATATTTATTTATTTTTAAAATAAAAGAATATTTTTATTTTTAAGATTAGTTGATTTTCATGTTGGATCAACTCAAGTAGAAGCAGGGAATGGTTATTATGACTGTCTTTTACGAAAATCACAAAAACTTCTTTCAGAGGATGATCCAGCACTTAAACAAGTAAAAACAAACAATTTTAAATCTTTTAAGGATTTCTTTAGATTGATTTGGATTTAGCTCGTACTTTGCCTAATAACAAATTATTTGAAACAGAGCAAAGTCCAAAAGCTGGGGCTTTAAAGAATATTCTTTATGCTTTTCGTTTTCACAATAAATGTGTTGAATATTGCCAAGTATTTTGTTTATAATAATTTAAATATTTTTTTTAGGGATTAAATAGAATTGGGGCTATTGGACTTTTATATCTTGAAGAATCTGAGGTTATTATTTTTTAAATAATTTTTTAGAATTATTTTCAAGGCTTTTTGGTTTTTGGTTGCTTGTGTAGAGCATTTACAACCATTAAATTATTATTCTTCAAACCTTGTCGGTGCTGTTATTGACCAAAGAGTTTTACTTGATTTAGTACAGGATAAAATGCCTGCTCTACATTCTCATTTACAGAAATTGGAAGTTAATTTATCTTTATTTACACTTAGCTGGTTTCTAACAGTTTTTGTTGATGTTCTTTCTCACACAGTTATTTAATTATTTTTTATTTTTATTTATTTATTTTAGGTTTACATAAAGGTAATTTTTAGTTTAACAAAAAATATTCTATTTAAATAATTGTTTTTAAAGATTTTTGATGTTTTTCTTTATGAAGGCAATAAGGTTTGAGTTGTTGATGTTTTAAATTAAATTAAATATTTTTGAAGGTCCTTTTTCGTTTTGCTTTAGCCATTTTAAGAATTGTTGAACTTCGATTACTTGAATGTACTTCATTTTCTGGTGTACACACTTGTTTAAGTAATTTATCAACATTTGTTACTGATTATAAAGTTTTAGCTAAGGTAAATATTTTTTTTTAAATTAAATTAAATTATTTATTTAGATTGCCTTTAATAATTTAAATCCATTTCCTGCAAGGCTTATTGAATCACGTCGCCAAAATTATTATTTTCAACATAAAGTTTTTTTTATAATATGATTAAATAAAATATTTAAAACCTTTTTAGTGTGGAAAATTCAATATTTGATCAACTATTAGAGAGAAAAATTAATTAATTTTTTTTTATCGGCTGGAATTTCATTTATTTTTTAATTACTTTAATTTTAAAGAAAATCCCCTTATATTTTTGTTTGAAATAATATTTTTACAAAAATATTTATTTTTCAAATAAAATAAATTCCAGTCTTTTCCTTTTAAATAAAACCTTATTTTAAATTTCATTTTGACGCAGATTTTCTTCAAAAAACTTAACCAACTTGATCAATCATTCCATTAAAAAAAAACACTTCTCCTTTTTTACCTGTTGTTTTTATTAACTTGTGATCATCAAAATAGTAATAATCTATTTTTTTAATTTTGCCTAATTTTTTAATTGAATATTAGCCTTAAGTTTTGATAAATATTTATATGTAAATAAATTTTATTTTAATAAAAATTTATTCAAAAAGATTATTTTTGAAGAATTTTAGGACACAAAAATAAAAGAGAAAATAGTTAAAATTGTAAGAAATTAATTTATGTAAAAAGAGAGATAAATATGTACATATTATTATTATTTTTTTTTGTTTAAATCATTGCTTCTTTTTTTTTACAATTTAATTTAAATATTATCAATGTAGTTTTGCCAGTAAATCGTTATATTCCTTTAAAAATATTATTTTAAACAATTTTTATTTAAAAATTAAACTTTTGAATTGATAAATCTAACATATGGATCATTTTTAAGAATTTGTTCAACATGCTTAACTGCTTCATCAAAAACTGATTCATCAACATTTTTTTCTCTAATTTTCTTTTCAACACGTTGACGTAAACCAAAAGGTAAAAAAACCTTTTTTTTAAATTAAATTTATAATTTAAATAATTAAAATTATTATTTTTACTTCATTATGCGCCCCTTCTCGAAGAAATTGTTGTTGAATTGTTCTACTCATATTTAACATTGCAATTGATTTATTTTTTAATTGACGAAATTCAATAACAGATTCCTTTAATTATTTTAAAATATTTTTTTAATTAATTTAAATTTTACCCAAAATCGTAAATTTTCCTCTGCGTGTACATTAAAAAGAAATTGACGAAAATGATGTCTACCAACTTGATTACCTAAAAGAGCATCAAATGAAGTCATCCAACGTTCTGCATAAGAACGAGGTAATAATTGTTCAAGAAATTCTAAATATAATTTTGAACGTCGAAAACGTGGAAATTGATCATTTTCAAGTAATTTATATATTTCCTTTATAGTTAATTAAAATAATTAAAATTAATTAAAAATTACTTTATGTGAACATTCTAATGCCTTTGGATCTGGAATTTCAGATTTTGTTGCTTCTCTTAATTTCTAAATAAAATAAAATAATTTAATTTAATCTATTTAAATAATAAACAAACACTCATAGCAACACTACTAAGGTTAATATATTGTCCATATTTGTCTAATAATATTTTAATTCCTTGTTTAATTTTTTCTGGTTGTTTTTCTCTTTTCATTTTTTCTATTTCTTCAATAAAAAGTAAATTTTCTTCTGCAAGAGATTCATGTAAAAAACAACGAAATACTTGACGACCTTTTAATTATTATTTAAATAAATATAAAAATAAAATAATAACCAATTTGATCTCTCATTATTTCAGCAACTGTTGAAGAACTCCAAGAAGCTGCACGGGGATACTTTATTTAATTAATTAATTATTTAATTAAATAATTATTTTTTACCTCAATACCATCAGTTGTTGGCATTTGAGGTATAGGTACGTCACTACGAGAGTCTTTTTCAAACATATTTGGAACAGGCTATAAATAAATAAATAAATAAATGAAAATAAATAAATAAAATAAACCTTTCCATCATCATTAATATTTCTCATACCATTAACTACTGAAATATCTTTAATTGGTGGCATTTCCAAATTATTATTTTCAATACCTAGAATACATAAATATTTTTTAATTTAATTTATATTTAAATATACTATTAATAATAAAAGAAGAATTAATTTCTTTTTCTTCTATTAATAATTTTTCTTCTTTTTCTTCTTTATTATTGGAATCTTCAAATGATGAATTAAATGAAGAAGAACGTCTACTATTAATATTAAATAATTTATTATTTTTATTTGGTGAATTTGTTGTTGACAATGAATATGAAGAATTAGCAGATGAAATATTTTTTCTTTTAAAAATTACGGAAATTATTTTTTTTTAAATATTAAATACTAAATAATAGCTTTATAATTAAACAAAAGAGGAAGGAAAAGGAATTTATTTATTTATTTATTAATTTAAAGTCTATTCATTTTTATAAAAAATTAAATTTTTTAAATAAAAATATTTTTTTTTAATGGACAAAAAATTTCATTTTTTTTATAAATAAAAAACTTTTTTCTTTTTAATTGTAGATAAATTAAAATAAAATTCAACAAAAATATAATAAATTATTTATTAATTTATTTATTTATTGTCATGACAACAAACAATAAAATTATTTTAATTTCTAGTTATTTTAAACTAAATACATCATTTAATTATTTTATTAAAATTAAAATAAATAATTTTGTATCAAAATAAAATTTTAATTTAAAATAAAATAAATATAAAATAATATTTTTAATTTAATTGTTAATAATTAAATTAATTACCTTTTTGCTGTAAATAAATTATTATTTGTTGATGCATAATTCCTCCACATTAACAAAACCTTTTTTTAATTAATTTTAAATAAAATATAAATAAATTAATTTTTAATTAAATATTCTATTCTCCATCATTTTAATTTAACAGAAAAAAAATAAAATAAATTAAAAAACAAATAAATAGGAATTGGAATTTATTGGAGTATATAAACTTAAAAAAGAAATATAATTTTGTATTTTATTTAAATAAATGAGAAAAGTCGAAACTAAAATTTAAAAAATAATAAATAAATAAAATTATTTATTTACATTTTGTTTTATTTATTTAATTATTAATTTTATATAAATTATTAATTATTTTTAAAATTTTCCCGCCACTCCTTTTTTTTAGATTTGTTACCCAGGTAATAAATATTAAATGTTTTTTTCCTTCTTTAATTAAATAAAAACAGAAAATGAAAGATTTTTTAAAATAATTAAAAAGAAACAAAAATATATTTATTATTTTTTTTAAATTAAAATTGGAAAAAGAAATGTAAAAAATTAAATATAATTTTTGCATGAAAAGATGAAAGAATATTTTATTTAAAAAATAGAAAAAATTATTATAAAAATTGCACATAAATAAATAAATTAATTAATTAAATATATTTAAATAAAAATATTTTCTTCTTTTTTTTTTAATAGAATATATTTAATTAATTAAATATAAAAATAATTAATTTTAAAAAATCTTTTAATTAATTAAAATTTATTTCTCATCATAATCACTTTCCCAATCAGATTCCATTCCAAGAGATGAAAGAGGAATTGTTTTAACTAAATCACCATGTATTACTCTAATTCCTTGTCCTCCTCCACCACCACCTCCTACAGAAAAGGAAGAATTTTGATTTTTATTATTATTATTTTGATTTGTTGTATAAACATAAGGGGATTGAATTGGTGCTCCTCCCATACGTCCAAGTACTTTAAGAAAAAATAGATTTATTTAATATTAAATTTTAATTAAATAAAAGAAGAAAATAAATTAAAATTAAAAACCTTCTTGTGAGATTTGAGCTTCTTCAGAAGAAACCTAAAATTAAATAAATTAAAATTAAAAATATATATATTTACATACATATATAACATCAATTCCATTAAATTTGCTTTTTCTTAATCTTTTCTGGCGTTTATTTCTTTTAGTAATTTGACGTTCTTCAGCAATTGCAAATATTGTTAATTTTCTATTTATAGTATTAATCAATTTATTTTCTTTAACAACAACAATTTCTTTATTATTATTATTATTATGTAAATCAGTACTTAAAGTACACCTAAAATGAAAATTAAATTAAAATTAATTAAAAAAAACCAAGTAGAAGATGTAGCAAGGGAAATTTGTTCATCTTCAGGAGAACAAACATAAAAAGGTTTTGTTGAATTTCCTGGCCATGTTAATGTTGAACAAGCAGAAGAAGAGGAAGAAGAAGAAGAAATATAAGAAGGTATTAAATTATTATTTTGTTTTTGTTTAATTTGTTTTTGTTGTTGTTCAGATAAAATAATTGAATTTTCAGATAATAAAGAACATTGAGAACTAGCTGAATGTTTTTTTTGACATTGAGAAGATGAAAAAGAAGAAGAAGAAGAAAAAGAAGTAAAAAATGATAAAGAAGAAGAAGAAGGAGAAGAACAATTATTGTTTGTAATTATTCCACCAAGTTCAGCAAAATTAGGAATTCTACGACAATTATGATGAACACGTAAAACACGAATATTTTTAGGTAAATAATATTTAATAAAACAAAATAAAGCAGAAGAATTAAAATGTCTTTTTTTAAGAAAAATAAAGAATAATTAATTAATTATTAAATAAATACCTAAATCCAAATGCTTTAAGATTTGTTAATTCTTTTAAAAATTTTTGTCCAAAAATGTCAGGTTGTGGTTGATCACCCAAATGAAAAATAAATGGAGGTAAATCCAAATCATTTAATTTTTTAAATTTAGTTAATAATTGTAAATATTGACATCTTTTTTGTTCTTTTCCAAATGTACAACCAATTGATAATCTTTTAAGAGATTCTCCACATTTTAATAAAATTAATTCAAATGAACGAAGTGAAAGATGACAATTTGTTAATTGAATTTCTTCTAAAGGAGAATTTAATGATTTTGCTAAAATTTTTGAAAAAAAATATTTTGTAGTTGTTGAAGAAGAAAAAGAAGGTATTGTTGATGGTGATGTTGTTATTGTTGATGAAGAAGAAGAAAAGAATGAATTTGAAGAAAAAGAAGAAGATTCAATTAATGAATTATTAATAAATGTTGAATCTAATATAAATAATTGTTTTAATGAAGTTAAATTAATTAAAGAAAGTAATAAAGGAGACGGAGAATAATTTAACCAACGACCACAATTCTAAAAAAAGAAATATTTAAAATTAAGAATTAAAAAAAAATAACCCAAAGACGTAAACAACGAAGTGATTGAGAACAACAACGAATAACACTATTTTTAAGTCTTTCAGATATACAAGAATCCCAAATAGTTAATTCAACAAGTTTTCCTCCTTCTAATTTTTTTCCTTCTTGATTTCCTCTTCCTAATCGACAAAATAAAATTTTTAAATTTTTTTCAATTTGTTCAGAATCATTTAATAAATTATTTGTTTTAATTTTTTCTGAATAACCAGAAGAAAAAGTTAAACAAATTCGAAAAGATTTTGGTAAATATTTTGATTTTAAACGAAGAGAAGGAAGACGACGACGATTTAATCCTCCACCTATTCCTCCTGTTGTTGTTTGTGATGGTGGTGAGGAAGAAGAAGAAGAATTATTATTTTTATTATTTATTCCATCTATTTAATTAATTAATTTATTTAAAATAAAATAAAAAAAACCATTTTCCCATTCTGGACGAATTTCTAAAGAATTAACATCTTGCCAATGAAAAGTTAATAAATTTAAACGTTTTGAACATTGCCCAAGGGAAATTCTGTCCAAAGGTCCAAGATATGAAGATATTCGTATCCATAATATTTCTGGTAATTTTTCAGCAATATTTTTATTTAATTCAAAACGAGTTTTTTTATATTTTAATCGACATAAATCAGTTAAAGGTTTAAGTGGAGATTGAACTACTTGAAAATCAAAAATTGAAGAAAATGTTTTTTCTCCAAGAGGCATAGAAGAAGAAGAAGAATGTTGATTTTTATTAAGTAAATTATTATTATTATTATTATGTTCACGTAATAAAATAGCAGTCATTTAAAGAAAATTATTATTTTCTGTTTAAAAATAGAAATATAATAATAATTATTATTAAAAATATATTTACTTACAACTACTACTAAAAATAAATATTTTTAAAGGTTTTTAATGCAAACATAAAATAAGAAAAATATTAAAAAAAAAAAAAAGATTGGCAAAAATGTCAATTGAAACACTAAAAAGGAAAAGGGAAAAAGAATTGTCTGAGATTTTAAATTATATAAAAATAACAGCTGAAATTAAATTAATTTAAATATAATTATTTTTTAATTAGAATTATTTCCTTAAATTAATTTAAATAATATTAAAGACTTTATTCTTTTGTTTGTTAAATATGTAGAGAAGATAATCTACATATAACAAATTTATTCTTTTTACGTAAATACTTTTTTTTTCATTTTTAATAAATAAATAAATAAAAAAGAAAAATTGGAAGTTTGTCGGGACAAATAAAATATTTTAAATATATTTGCACTTAATAAAGAAAAAAAAACTAAATAAATAAATATATATATTTTAATAAATAATTGCAAGAATATATTTATTTATTTATTTATTAATTACCAGTAGTTGTCGTTAGTGGTGGTAATGGCAACGCAAAAACTTTTACTTTTGCAAAAATACAAATAATGCCTAGTATTTTAAATTAAATGTTTTAATGACAAAATTAGAAAAAGACAATTTGAGAAAAAAAAAAGAATAAAATAAAAGAAATAGTTAGAGAGTAGTTAAATATTTGCAAAATAATATTTAATAAATATTAAATGTTTTAAAGGAATAAAAAAGAGAAGAAAAGAAAAGAAGAGGAAAAAAGCAAAGCGTGCGCATGCCAACATTAAATAGAAATGCCAAGAGAATATAAAAGAAGAAAAAGAAAAGAAATTCCAATGTATATACATATAGACTACTACAACCTTTTTTTTTTAAATTTTGATTCTCTATTAATTTTTCTTTTTCTTTCTCTGTCTCTCTTTTTTTCCTTTTATGCTCGTTGGCCCTTTATTTTACTACTCATTTTCCTCTAAAATAAAATGCTTGTCAAGAGTTGTTGGTGTGGTAGAGAAAAAAAGAATTGTTTAAAATGTTGAGTATTTTACTTTAAAATGTTATATATTTTATATAGTAACAATTATTAAAACTAACTAAATAGCTTTTACTTAATAAATATTACCTTTTTTATGCCTGCAAAGAAAAATCAAAAAAAAAAAATTCTGTAATTTAATTTTCTGCAAAAATAATAAAAAAAAAAAAAGAAAAAATTAGAGAAAAATAAATAAATAATATTTGCAAATAAATATGAGATAATAAATAAAATAAATTATAAAAATAAAACATCAAAAATTATTTAACAGATTAAATAATCTATTTTTAATTTTATTTGTTAATGGAAATAAAAATAATTAAAAAAATATGTATACATTTAAGAAATTAAAAAAAAAAAAAATAAAATAATCCTTAAGTATTAAAATAAATAAAATATTTTAACTTTTTCTTTTTTTAATAAAATATAATAAAATTGCAAAATACCTTAAATATACAAATAAAATAAACATAAATATATATTCTCTTTTTTAATTTATTTCATACATATGACAACATTAAAATTATATCAATTGAATTTAACAAATAATGACAATTAAATATTTAAAGTTAAAAAAAATGAAGGTAATTTTGTCTCTTTAATAAAAATAAATGATAAAAAAATAAAATTATTTAAATATAAAAAAAAAGATCAAAGTTTATAATAATTATTATTTCCTTCTTTATTTAATTAAAAAGTTTATTACAATTTATTTCAATATTTTATTGTATTAAAAAAAAAAGAAATTTTGTTTTGTTATTTATTTAAATCAATTTAATTTAATCACTAAAAATGTGTAAAAATATTTATTTAGTCATTTGTTTAAAGAAGAGGGGATTAAAGAAAATAAAAGAAGAAAAACGAGAGTATTTATTAAATAAATATTTAGAATTTATTGATTAAATATTTGTTTTTTTTTTTCAAATAAAAAGTTGAGTAATTTAAAAAAAATTTTTTTTATTTCTTTTAAATAAAAATTTAATTTTTTTTTTTTTAAATTTCTTACGTTCAAAATAATAATCCTTTAAATGTTCATAAAATTAATGAACAGCAAGAAGCCCCTAAAAATTAAAATTTGGAAATATTTGTGTATTTATTAATTAATTATTAAAAGGAAAAAAGTAAAAATATTTAGACATTAAATTAAAATAATTTTAATTCTTTTTAAATTCTTAGAAGAATTTTAAAAAAATAGGAATTAATTCAAAGGAAAGTTAATAGTTATTAGCAAATAATGAAGCCACAAAATATGTTTTTAAATGAAGAAAAAAAAGGTAATAAGAGTGTTTAAATAATGTAATTAAATAAATATATTTATAATTATTTCGTAATAATTAAAATTGTTTTTTTTAATTAATAAAAAGAAAAATAAAATAAAGAAATAGTCAATTTAGCAATTAATAAAATAATTATTTGTCTAGTTTTGCAAATTTTAAAAAAGGAAAAATAATTTTGAGAAAGATATACGTAGACTGTACAAATATAAAAAAAGGGCAATTATTTAAATAAAAAAAATAATTTTATTAAATTATGTAGAAAAAAAAAGGTTTAAAAATTATTTAAAAAATTATAAATAATTTTCAAGTTCAAAAATAAAGAACATTCTACATATTGTCGGGGAAAAAAAGGACTTTATTTAATTATAAAAAAATTATTTAATAAATATTGACTTTTAATTGTCTAACAAAAAAATTTTTTTAAATCAAGCAATTAATTAAATAATTAATTAAATATTAATTAAATAATTATTTAAATAATTAATTAAAAAATGGAAGAGAAAATAAAAAAAGATTCAGATATTTATTTTAATAAATATAAATGTTTAAATATTTTTTAAAACTTAAAAAAATATAAATAAATTATTTCTATAAAATATAAATATATTAAAAGTTTGTTTGACATTTTAATCCTTTTTTTTATTAAAGAAAACTTAATCTTCAAATAATTAGTTGACGAATAATATTTATTTAAAAATGAAATAAAAATCGTCATTTTTACTAAAGAAAAATAAATAAATATTTATTGCTTTAATTTTAAATATTTTTATTCCCTAAGCAAAAATAAAAAATGTTTAATTTTTTATACATATATTTTTAATAAAGCAAATAATATAAACTTTATTTTAAAAAATATTAGTAAGTTTTATTTATCGTTTATGCAAAAATAAAACGGAAATTCCTTATATGTAAAGGAATTTATTTTATTTTAGTTGCAATAAATGCAGCCGTGAATAACCTTTAAATGATTATTCATTCATTTAATGGAAATATGTATGTAAAATAAATTAATATATTTTACAACAGTTTTAGCATTTATTAAAAATAAATAATAAAAAAGATAAAGTTTTCTTAAATTAATTAAAAATTAGATTAGTTTCTAATTATGTACATATATAACTATTCTACTACTTGTATATATTTTGACTATATAAAAAAATATATAATTTATTAATAATTAATTAAAAAGCAAGTTAAATAAAAGCACATAATTAAAATTAGCATATTTGAGTAAAAATAAATAAAATATATAACTGAAAGCTTTGAGAAAATTATTTAAAATAAATAGGGAATTATTGCAATGACAAGTATTTATATCTGGGAAAATTATAAACAAAAAAATAATTAATTATAATGGCAGAAAAAGCGAAAATAATAAATTTTAATAATTAATATAAAATTAATATTTTGCAAAAACTAAAAAAAAGGTATAGCTGAGAAAAATACGGAGATTCAAAACTAAAAAGGTTAAAAGAAATAATTAAGGGTAGAACACATTTAAAGGCCATTTTTGCTCAATAGAAATGAAGTTCAAAAATCAATCATCCTCTGACTGTGTAAATTCATGTTGTAATTGTTGTAGAGTATCAATCTGCAATTAAATAAAGATTTATTAACGGAAAAAGATATTAAAAACCATTTGGTCTATTTCTTGTACATTTAATTCTTCTGCAGAACCAATAGACTAAAAATTAAATATATTAAAGAATAAAAAACAATATTTAATTACCTTAAGAGGTTGTCTTTGTTGCTGAATAAAATTTGTTGAAGCATTATTCTCTGTTTCACCTTCTCTCTGAATACGTATACTTGAATATGGAGATGCTGAGGATTCAATTTGATTTGAAATATTAACACGTGGTTGTGCTTTTGCACGTCCAATAGGAACATTTCCCGATGGAATATCTTCTGAATAAGAACAATTTAAAAATATATATGTAGTAATAAAGTTAATACTATTAATCAATGGAGAAGTCTTGGGACCAGTGCATCGAAAGCCAGATGGTGATGCATTAGCTGCTTTGATTGCCGCAATAGGCCGAACTATGTGGGCAACCTTTGGTTGTTGATGATGTCCCTCCCTTTCCCTAGTACGATGAGTTGATGTTGACGAATGTGACTTGTCATCCAATTGATCTTTTTCAGAAAATTCAATTTCAGAAACCAAATTAAAATCAGTTTTTTGAGGCTAAACAATATAAAATATTGAATATTAAATTTAAATCTACCTGTCTATCCGTCCTAGAGTATACAATGTGAGGGGTTCTTGGAGTTGTTGGAGTTGGGTATCCCAAATTCCGTCCTTGAGGACTAATTACTGCGGTATTGAAGAAATTTCGTGAAAACCCTAAAAATCATAAATTTTCAACGTAAAAGATAGAAAAATCAAATCAAATTGTGTTAGTCACTACACTGCATTGGTAACGCCAATCATTAAATTAACAAAAATTTTAAACAATCATTTTTTCACACTTTTATTACTCACTTTTCTCTTGTTTCTCATGAATAATTTCAGTACTACGTTTATGCCTAAATATATCAATTTCAATATCTTCTTCTTCATTTCCAGCTAAGGTGGCTAATATTGGTGCAAAATTCACGCATTTCGTTGATAAAACTTTTGGCCTGTCATTAAAATTTGCATTATACTCTGTTACCGAGGTTCGATGAGCACACTTAACAGGCAAGGCTGCAAAACCTAGCGAATAATGTAATTCATCTGTCATAGAAACATTAAAATGATTTTTTTGATGCTGTTGATGGTCGCTAATATTTAGAAAAGACCCAGCAGGACGTTCATTATTATGTATGTCTAAATTATTTGTCGCATTTTTAATTTCTGAATTTCCTTGTCGACTCCAAACAGGATATAATTCAATAGAAGTAGACGATTCTTTACAATGCTGACCAATTCTATTGGATTTAATAGCCAATGGTGTTATGGAAGCAGAGGAGCAAAACCGGGGAGGAAGCGAACTTCGATTTTGACGAGAAAACTTTTTCAGTTTAGATACGGGTTGATGCTCATCGACAGACTGTACGGAATCTGCTAAACGACGATGCAACTTTGAAGTGTAAAAACTGTTCCCAAATTGATCAATACCTTGCAAAAAAATATCCTTATAAGCAGTAGTAATATGCCAAATAAATTTTCCTAAATTAATGCCCTAGACCTAAAAATATTAACATCTTTTCCCAAATATAAATCCTTTAATTAAAAAATTGCCTTGTGCATCCGGAGGCAAATATTGAGAGTTATACTGTGGAAATGGAGAACTCAAATGAGCATGTGCATTCGAAGCAATAAATGCCCCCTGTTGTCGATCAACCAAAAGAATATTTCGTCCTTCACCGGATGATGATGGCATTTCAAAGTTCTAAAAAAAAAGAATTAAAATATATTTAAATATGAAGTGAAGAAATTAATACCTCACAAACAACACGTCCAAGTGTTCCATTATTATCCAAAACAGTAGCAAACCTTGTACCATTCTGTTGGATCCACAAATTATCAGCAGATTGTTGTGAATGTTTTCTACCAGGAATATAATTGTATTGCGAATGCTTTATGTTTGTTTGCTGCCTGGGCTTTCTCTGTGTACAGGCAACAATAACTGCAATAACCAGAACTAATAAAACAATCGTAACAATCCCAAGAAAAATATTTGTTAAATTTGCACTAGAATAAAAGATATTTTTAAATTAAGTTTTAGGAATATTTATTGGTACCTAAATATTATATTATCCTAATTGTACTTCTTGCTAACAAATTTATAAATCATTCCAATGCCCATATTTCCCCCAATCAAAGTAATAGTTCATTCTAAACCGACTTAATCGCCACTCAATTTCCTTCAAATAATTTAATCAATTACTGATCAATTGGGAATGAAAGGGGGAAATAAAGAAGCAAAAATTAGAATAATTGGCCAGAACAAACTGCCAGCAAAAAGTGAATAAGGATAATAATTAAGTACCTACATATGTATTACCTAAACATTTGGAAAACTTGTTGATAAAATGTAGAATCATCAGAAATATTTTTAGTTTGATCAGATAATGAAGAAATATCGAAAGTTTCAGGAGTCAAAAAACTTGTAACAGGTGTAAAAGGGCCAAAACCTTTTGAATTCCTTGTTTGTAATTTAAAATAATATGTAGTCTTTGCCAAAAGTCCACGAATTGATACTGAAAGCCGATCACCCTTAACACTCTCCATTGTCCATTCACTCTCGGGTTCATCACTTTTATTTGAATAAAATAATATATACTCTAAACAATTTAAATGAGAAAAAAGGATTAGAAACCTTGAATCTCGCCATTTGAATATTTCGGGGGTTGCCAATTAAGTGTTACAATACTTGAATCATCCTTATCTGAAAGAGGGCCAACTAAAGTAAGATCTCTAGGTGGTGATGAAGGCGGTGCTGGATGTGTCCGATTAATTGCTGTAAGACTCCATTGATTGGTACTTGCAAGTTTTACAGCAAATTCATATTGGGTATCTGGCCGTAAATTATCAAAGAGGTATTCTGTCTCACTTGTATTTATTTCTTTTGCAAGCACATCTGTTTCACCACTACATAAATACAAAATAATTTTTAAAATGAAGTCTTTTCAATGAGTAATAATAAAAAGATTAAAGAGAAAATCATGAGGTTAAAAATGAACCTTCAAATTAACATTATAACTGAGTCTATATATAATTACCTCATTCCATATTTTACTGTATAATATTGATTGAAGGCCTCATTATTTGTATCAGTCCAAATAAGTCGTATTTGTGATGCAGAGAGAGTTTCTGCAAAAAGTCCAACAGGGGCATTAATATTTTCGATAAAATTATTTGGTGATGGTGAAGTAGTTATAGAACCAAATGAATACGTTCTAAAGATTTAATTCATGTAATTATAATTAAAAAACGTACTTGACAGTTTCATAAATTGGAAATCCTTGGCCTTTCTTATTAAATGCGCGTAATGAAATAACATATTCTCTATTTGGCTTTAAGTTGGGAATTGTATATTGTCTAATATTTGAAGTAACAACAGCTTTCTCAATATCTGGTATATTTATGCCCCATCCTATCTGAAAATTAATAGATAAAAAAAACATTTACTGAAATTAATTTAAATACAAAATGTTATATGACCAAAACCTTCCTTAATAAAAATCATAAAATACCTGAAATCCTCTAATTAAAATATTATCATCTCGAGGTGGCAGCCAAGAAATTTGAATTGAATCATGAGTTGCAAAAGCTTGAAGTTCTGATGGAGTACCAGCAATTTGAGATTCATCCTCTTCTTCTAAAAGAAGTATCAGTTCATTTAAATCAAATAAAAACAATGCCACAATAAATATATATGCCACCATGCAAAAATACTAAAAATTTGAGAGAACAATTGTTATTATAAAAATTAATTTTGATAGAAAATGGACGAATTTAATAAGGAAATAAAACAACCGCACCAAAGGTGTAGAAAATTGTCCATTCGGACATTTGGCAAAATGTATATTTTTCTTTTTTTCTTATTTTAATGTCTCCCCTCATCTCTTTTCAAGCGATTACTAACAATAAGAGCTAAAATTTTTTTCAAAAAAATTAATAAATTTAGGATTATGTTGTTGTTAATTTTATCTTTTTAACAAAATTCTAATATTACTTCTTAGATTTATTAATTCGTAATTTAGAAACATGTCACGTGATCTTTATCCATCGAATTCAAATATTATTGATTTAAGAAGCAAAATTTTACCAACACAGGCACCTTTGAAAACAAAGCAATTCATTAATGAATTAGATAGGCTGTCAAGTACACCATTAGGACAGAAGGTTTTTACATTAATTTATTAATTTTTCTTTATTAAAATTTCCAGGAACGAAATCGTGGTGGGATGTCTTATGAAACTGAACGTTGGTTCTCACCAAGATTTAACTCTGAAATGAATATGTCATTGCCGCCTAGACGTTCAATTTTTACTCCGTCTAGGCTTTCTTCTCGTCGACTTCGCGAGTCTACGAAACCATATTGGTAAAAATAGCGCGTTAATTTTTATTAATTTTGTTATTAGGCGCTGCCCGCAACCAGTTTCTACTTCATCTACTTCAACTTGGTATGATGATGCGGTTGCATCTATGGGTAAATCTTCAAACAAATCTTCATCCTTGGGAAATCCTGCTTCTTCTATAAACAAGGCTCTATCTCTGGACAAGCCTGTATCCGTTTGCAACGCTTTATCCTTAGACGAATCCGTTGACAATACTGTAACTACGTCTACTGACAATGCTCCTTCTGCTATCAATGTTCCGTATGTTGTCGATAAGAGTCTTGACAATGCTATTGAGCGAAGAGATGAAATTGCACATGTTGCTACTACTCCACAAATCCAACCAGCGTTTACGTTTACTAACTCGATTATTCGTCAACCGAAGTGTCCAACACCTCCACCAAAACCAAAGCCAACTTATCAAGATAAGGAGGTTCAAACAGACGCAGTTCAAACATTAAATGGGGATCTGCAACTTTCTGCACCTACTAATATTGTCGACAAAATACCTGTTGTTACAAAACCATTTGAACCTCCAACTCAGCAGAATCTTACATTTGCTCCGATGGCTATTGCTCCTGTGGTTAGTGCTTTTCAACCTCCTCCACCAATCAACGGAGGAATTCAAAGTGTAACTTCAACATCTCATGGTGAAAACATTTTTTTATTTTTATCTTTTTTTTTATTTAAGCTGCAACTGATTTATCTATGGTGGTGGAACCTCCAACGCAGCAAAATTCCACTTGTGCTCCGTTGTTTGGTGTTGGTCTATCAACCAATAATGGAGTTTCATTAAATAATGCCGTGTTTGCTCCAGTGGTTAGTAGTGCACCCTTCACTGGTGGTTTTCAATTTAATCCTAATCCAATCAATGGAGGAGTCTTTCAATTTAGTTCATCAACCTCTGAAGGTTTTTATTAATATTATTTTTAGAATATTTTTAATTTAGTTTCGAATGGTTCGGCTTTTAGTAATGGATTAACAACAAGGAGCAATGTTTTGAGTCGTAAGGTACTTCACGCGAAACGGACAAGGAAGCACTGATAATGACATGTATTTTGTTATTTTATTGAGGATTTCTCTCCGGTCAAAATATATACCATCAACCATTTTCATTATGTTGTTTAATTAAATTTTGTTAGTTTTATTTTGATGACCTGCAGCAGATCTATCTAATTTTATGTATTTTTCATATATATTCGAATTAAATTGTGTTAAAATTAAAGACGAGGTTGATTTTATTTTTCATATTTGATAATTTTTTTATTTTTGTAAAAATATTTTTTAAATATTTCATTAATTTTATAATTAATTGGATTTTCTCCCTGGTATTTTTAGCCAGCTCTTTTAATTAATTAATCTGAAAACTTTTTGTGTGGCATTAATTGTAAAATTAATAATACATATAATTTATAATATTTACATACATAAACAACAATTTAGTTTTATAAAGTGTAGATTTTCTTTCACTAAAAATAGAGAAATCTTCAATTAGTTTAAAAAAAAAAGTCTTGATATTGCTATGTTTTTAGATAGATATATTCAATTATATTTATCAATTTCTCGTGTAAAATTATTTTATAGATAGGTAATACCATCTAGTAAATAAAAATATTATTTTAAATAATAAATTAGCAATTAAAATATACAAAAACCATTTTTTAATGTAAAGTAAGTGAATATAAAAAAAGATTTTTCCGGAAGTGGAAGAGAGTAAGTATTCCTTTTTTCCCTTTTAAGCAATGATTAAGTATTTGTCTCGTCCTACTAGTTCAATTAAAAACGTCATTATATATTCATTATTTGTCACGCAATATTTCTCTTTCACTTTTTATTTTTAAATTATTTGTTGTCCTTTTATTTTTATTAGAATATTTAATTACAAAATCCCTGTTCAAAATAAGAAAGAAAAACTCAATTATTTACTATCTATAAACAAAATAATATTATTTAATTAAAATCTCCATGAAAAATAAAAATAATTTAATTTTAAGATTAATTTATATATAAAAATCTAAGTAATTATATTTATTTTTCTTTTAATTTTCTAAATTAACAAAAGAAAAGAAAACTAATTTTATTTTAAATATAGAATATTTAAGTGTTGCACAGATTGAATAAATAAATAAATATAAATATATACCAACTATATCTTCAAATGTACTTGAAAATTAAAAATAAAAGGGGAAAGGAATCCATAGATATTTTCTTATTTATTTAATTTAAATTTTAAAGAAAAATTATTTTTTTTAAATAAAAATATTTTATTTATTTTTTATAGGAAATTTATATTCTATAATTTACATATTATTTATATTTTAATAATAAAATATGAGAAACTATTCAGGTAACTTTTTTGAATAAATTAATTATTTATCATTAAATTTTATTTATTTTTTAACTAATATTTTTAATAAATTAAATAAAAATAAATAAATAAAATATTACAATAATTATTTAAAATTATTTTCTTTTCCAAAATTTTAATTATTAAAAATTTAAATAATACAAACTTTAATGCGATTAAGTCAGAATAAAAACTTTTTACTAAATTTAGATTTTCTTTTTTAAATACAAAAATTATAAAAAAAAGTTTTTACAAAAAAAAAATTAAATTTTTATTGCTTTAATTTTTTTTAAATAATAAATACCCATTATAATTATTAAATATTTTTATTTATTTATTTATATCCATGCTGTGATCATTTATTTTTTTCTTTTGTAAAATATTTTTATTATTACCTCAAATTTAGAGAAAAAAAATATTTTTATGTATTTTAAAATTCAAAAAAAAAAAATTGAACAAACTACAAAAATAAAAAAAAATTACCTTAAATTACACCTAAAAACTTTTTTTTTTAATTAATGGATATTATTTTGGCCTTTTTTATATTTATACATTTCTTTTTTCTACCTACCTATTTAGTAATTTTAAGAAAATAAAAGAAAGAAGAATAAGTTGCGCAACTGCGTAAATAAAATAGGCAACTTCGGCGATTACTAAAAAAAAAAATATTTTTAAATAAATTAGTTTTTGAGAATAGAAAAAAAAAATAAATAAATAATATTTAGTAGTAAAAGAGAAGAAAAAGATTAATTTAAAATTAAATAACAACTTAACCAGAAAAAATTAAAAATTAAATTCTTGAAATTGTTTCTTATTCACGTAATTTCATCTTTTAAAAAATTAAACTTTGATGACATTTCTTTTTATATATAAATAAATAAAAATAAATATATGTATTTATTTATTTTTAATTTACATTTCAAGGACATTCTTTTTAAAAATAAAACCTTAAAATCTAAAAATATTTATTTTTAAATTAAATATATAAAAATAGTATTTTTTTTATAAATTTTATTATTTCAAATATTATTTAATAGTAAAAACAATAAAAAAACAAAATAATATTTTTATTTGTAATTAAAAATATATATTTTTTCCAAAAATAACTAGTTATTGGACGAATATACAATTAATTGCAAAATATTTTTTTTTTATAAATATATTTTATTTCATTAAAAGTTTTATTTAAATAATCTTTATTTAATTAATTTTTAACTGTTTTTTTATATCCAATAATATTTATTTATATTTATGTCCACAAAAAACTTGATTTTATTAAATAAATGTTAATAAAATAAATACAATATATTTATTTATTTATTGTTTTTTTTGTTGTGTTAATTCTCAATTATTAATATAAAAGAAAATTAAGAAGAAGAAAAGCCGTCCTTCCCTAATTAACTTTTTGTTACGCAAAAATATAAATAAATATTAATATAATTATAAAAATAAATTCTATACCTACTGACTTACTTATTTAGTTAATTAAAATTTATTTAATAAAAAGCTTTATTTTAAAACTATTTTTTAATTAATTAAAAATAAATAAAATTATAATCAAATAATTAAATAAATGTTTTTTATTTTGTGTACTTCTAATTTTAATCCTTTCTCTCTCTCTTCTTTTTATACATTCCTTTAAAAATTTTATTAAAATTCCTTTTTATTTTATTATCAATTATTTTTGATCAAACAATTAATAATTTATTAATTTTTTATAAAAAATTAAATAAAAGGAATATTTTTCTAAAAAGGAATTTTAGTTATAAAGTTTCATTTTTATTTTATTTTAAAAGGAAATATTTTCTCTTTTCTTTTTTTTTTTAATTTAATTAAAATTTTTAAACATTTTATAATTAATTAATTAATTATTTTTAATAGGACTAATAAAAGAGAAAAAAGAAACAAATAAAAGTCTTTTATCAGATCAATTTGGTACAAGAACTTTATATTTTACTTCTGCAGCTGAACCATTAATTATTGAAACATCTTTAGAGAGAAAAATAAGTAGAGCTAAAATTGAAGTATTTAAAATTTAAAATTAATTAATTAAAATTATTTAGTTACAACAACAAATGGTTGGTATTTCTGAAAAACAACAACAAAATAATAATGAAAATTTAAAAAAAAGAAAAGAAAAAGGAATAACAGAAAGTATACTTTCTTATCCTAAAAGTGTATTTTTTATGTTGGGAAATGAATTTTGTGAACGTTTTTCTTTTTATGGAATGAGAGCAATTCTTATTATTTATTTAACTACAGATTATCAACTTTCAGAAAAGTTTTTTTATTTTATTTTATTTAAATTTAATTTAATTAATATTTAGTATAGCAAAACAGTATTATCATATTTTTGTTTCTCTTGCCTATTTATCTCCACTTTTTGGTTCAATTTTAGCTGACAATTATTTTGGACGTTTTCATGTAATTCTTTGGGTTTCTTTAATTTATGTTTTTGGTCATTTACTTCTTTCAATTGGAGCTATTCCTTTTCTTGAAAAATCAGCAAAATTAGGATTAGATATTTCTGGTTTAGCAGTTATTGCTATTGCTACAGGAGGAATTAAACCTTGTGTTTCTGCATTTGCTGCAGATCAATTTAGGTAAAAATAAATAATTTTATTTTA
The DNA here is from genome assembly GCA_018905775.1 of Meloidogyne exigua. Lineage (NCBI taxonomy): Eukaryota > Metazoa > Nematoda > Chromadorea > Rhabditida > Meloidogynidae > Meloidogyne > Meloidogyne exigua. The sequence continues at coordinate 1,090,482 of JAGUQR010000009.1, read as the reverse complement.
TTTAATTTATAGTGATGAACAACATCATGAAAGGACACAATTCTTTTCAGTAAATAAATTAAATTAAATTAATTAATTTATATTTCTTTTAGTTTTTTTATTTTGCTATAAATGCTGGTTCTTTAATTGCAATTGCAGTTACTCCTTTACTTCGTAGAGTTAGATGTTTAGATTCTGAACATTGTTTTCCCTTAGCATTTGGTACTTTTAATTTTTAACTAAAAATTAATTTTTAAATTTAATTAAAAGGAGTTCCTGGTATTCTTATGCTTTTTGCTTTTTTAACGTTTTTAGCTGGTTGGCGTTTTTATAAAATAACTCCAGCTAGTAAAGGAAATATTCTTTGGAAAGTAGTTAAATGTATTTGTTATGCTTTACGTTCAAAATTAAATTCAAAATTAAGGTTATTATTTTTATTATTCTTTTAATAAGAATAATTATAATTTTTCTTTTAAAGTAATAGAAAAAGAACTTATAATTTTGAATGTCAACCTTCTCATTGGCTTGATTATGCTTTACCTAAGTATGACTCCCATTTAATTGCTGGGGTTAAAAGTATGGTTTCTATTGTTGTTTTATATATTCCTGTTGTATTTTTTTGGGCACTTTTTGATCAACAAGTTAAAATTAATTTTATTTAAAAATGATCTTTTAAAAAAAAGGGAAGTACTTGGGTATTACAAGCAACAAGAATGAATGGACATGTTGGTTGGTTTACAATACTTCCAGACCAAATGAATACCTTAAATCCATTATTTGTTCTTTTACTTGTTCCAATATTTGAAGCTTGGATATATCCAAGTAATTTAATTGTCTAAAATTAAATTTAAATAATAATTAAGTGATTAATAGAATATGTAAAATAACACCTTTAAGAAAAATGGGATTAGGAGGAATATTAGCAGCTATAGCATTTTGTATAGCTGGATTTGTTCAAGTATTTTTAATATTTAATTTAATTAAAAAAAAAAGATTAAAATAAATTCAACAATGGAGCCAAAACCTGCAATTGGAAATTCTTTTATTTATCGAATGGGAAATGCTAGTAATATTGAGCTTTTTGCTATTAATGGTTCTGATACTAAAATACGTACTGATAATGGAAAACAAGAAATTTGGGCAAATAATTATACCTTTGAATTTAAAGATATTAATAACAACAATATTTTAGAAAATAAACTTTTTTTACCTTTAATAAAAGAAATAACAGCAAATAATTATGTTCTTGGAATTTATGAATTACCTAATTCAACAATGTAATTAAATAATTATTTTAAAAGAAAGAAAGAAATTAATTAATTATTTATTTAGAAGAACAGCAGAATTTCCTTATTCTTGCCAAAAAACTAAAAATGGAAAAACTCGTTTTTATTTTTTAATATTAAATGATTCTCCAATTTATGGAACTGAAGCAATTGCTTTAGATGCTGATGGAAACGTATTTAATTAATTAATTTTAATTATTCTAAATAATTAAAGAAAGTCTCTAATGCAACAATTATTAATGGAAATTATATAGAAATTCAGCCAGGATTTTTTTCAAAATCTTTTAATTATAAAATTGGCTTTAATTGTACAAAGACAGAAGAATTAGAAATAACAAAATGTTTTAATTATAAACAAGTACAGGCACAAATGGGAGCTGCTTTTGTTTTAGATTTAATTAAAGAAAATAATATAAATAATTCTTTAGTAATTAATTAATTTAAATTAATTTAAATTTAAATTAAAATTAAGATAATTAATCAACAACAATTAGTTCGTTCAAATAGTGTAAGTATTCTTTGGCAACTTCCACAAGTTTTAGTTATAACAATTGGTGAAATTCTTTTTTCTGTTACTGGTTTAGAATTTTCTTATTCACAAGCAGCACCTAGTATGAAAAGTGTTAGTTTTAATTTTATTCTAAAAATAAATTAATTAAATATTATATTAATCATTTATTTTCTCTCTTCTCTTTTATTATTTACTAAATTTAGGTTTTACAAGCACTTTGGTTATTAACTGTGTTCTTTGGTAATGTTGTTGACGTTGTAAGTTTTTTTACGTAAAATTAATTAATTAATTATTTAGATAATTTCTCATCTTGAAATTCCTGATCCTGTTGCTGAATTCTTTATTTATGCAACATTAATGTTTTTAGTTATTGGAATTTTTATTATCTTAGCAATTCGTTATATTTATGTAGATGTAAGGGAAAATAATAATTAAATATTTAATTTTTCTTTTTTAGGAACATAATTTAGAAATTCCTGATACTCCTGAACAAATAGAAGAAAACCCAGAAAAATTAATTAATTCTACTACTACTAATTGTCGATTAACTCCTTTTATACTTGAAAAAGAAAATAATAATAATAAAGCTTAAAAGGGATTTAATTATTTAATTGATCTCAATTTTTTTAAATAAATTGTTTAATTGTAGTAAATATACCTATAAATAAGTTTTTATTTTTAAAAATTAAAATCTTTGGGAAATATTAACAAAATATATTTTATTAATTTTATTTAATAAGTAATTGATCCTCTTAGGAATTAAGTTTTTTTCTTACTTCTTTAAATAAATATATTTATTTAAACATTTTGTATATTTTGATAACCAATTTCTTCTTCTACTCTTCCAAATCCATAAGGATTAATTTCTGCAATTGGTTCATTTTGTTTTGGAGTTTGATTATATAGAATTAATGCAGGTATTGAATAACAAATCATTTGGCCAATTAAAAATATCTTTTAAAAAATAAAAAATAAATAAAAAGAATTATTAAACCCCAGCAAAAATATATCCAACTGAATGACCAAAAACTACATGATTAGCATATCCAAAGGAAATCCAAAAACTAATTCCACAAAGTAAAGCTAAAATAATTGAATAAACAAATTCCTAAAAATTATAAATTAAATTTTCTTTTAATTATTTTTATTTAAATACAATAATATTCCAAGGTATTATAGTATTTCCATTATTTAATTTAATATCATATTCATAAAGTCCATTTCTATTAAACATTAAAAGAATTGTAGCAACAGAACTAGCAGTAACTGAACATATTGAAACAAACCAAAGAACACCAATTCCATCTACTTGTGTTGTAGATCCAAGGCTTATTAATGTTAATACAGCAAGGATCTAATTAAAATAAAAGAATAAAGAAAAAGGGAAATCACTCACAGATTGTATAGGTTTAAAAAGATCTGGTTGTTCAATACAAATTATTTCATTCATTTTTAATTAAATTATTATGTGATTAATAAATAAATAAATATTTAATGTAAAAAAATAATTAAGATATTTTTGGTTATTCTTTTTTTTCAAATGTAAGAAAGAAATGTTGTTTATAATCATATACTAATATTTTCTCTTTAACTAAATTTTATTTTATCAATTTTCTTATCATTTAAAAAATAAATAGTTTAATATAAAAAATATGTTCAATAATTAAGTTTAAATTGATTAAATTCTATTAATAAAAACTAGCCGTTCCTGTAATAGTAATGACCGGTACTTAAATGAAATTAACTGGTTTAAAAAACATTAAATGTAACAGTGAAATGAAGATATAGTTTAGGGTTTTGTTGAGCTCCAGTTTAAGCAGAAGTAGACCCTCTGCTAGGTGGTGGTTCTTTGGAATATTTCTCATCGTTGCTGTGTACTTCTACACGCGAGTGTTATTTTTGTTTATTGGATTTGTTTTAGTTTAAGACTAGCGATTGATAGTTTTTTTAATTTATAAATTTATTAAAATTAGGATGTTAGTTGCGATAAACAAAAAATTAGTTTCAACATGGAATTTTCGAGCTAAAATTTTTTCAAATTTTAAAAATTCCTCTAAATTTTATAAACAGTAATGAGATGATTTCTTTAATAAAAATTAAATTTCTTACAATTAGTAAGATCCTAACTTAAGACATTCATCTAATTAAATTAAATAACAATTTTTAATAGATACATTAAAGTATTTAATTGTTTTTAATACAAATAAATATACAACCCTACATTTTTATGTTGTAAATTTTTTATTTAATTTTTAGCACTTATGTTTAATGAATGCTTTTAATTTTATTCTCAAAAATATTAATTCGACTTTACTTCGAAGAGGTCAAATATTTTCTATGAAAAAATCAAAACGAAATAAAGCTTCATATGAAATTGCGCCTTCAAATATTACTCTTGAAGTTTGTTTGTTTCTATTTTTAAAAATTAATATTAAATATCTAGATTTTGAGCAATGGTGCTTCCCATATGTCGCCTTCAGTGTTTATCCGTACTCCTCACCGATGTTATCTTTTTAATTGTCCTGAAGGTACTTCCAGAATTTCAAATTTAATTAGATTAAGGCCGAATCAAATTCAAGACGTTTTCATCACCAAAGGTTCATAATTATTAAATTTTATTTTTCTTGTTCTGTTAATTTCTAGATAAATGGGAAAATATTGCAGGAATTTCTGGAGTTATATTGAATAAAGATTCTTCAGAAGAAAGTATACGTTTGCATGGTCCTCCAGTCGTATCAGAAATGATAAAATCTTTAAAGTTAATTTATATTTTTTATGATTTAATTGTTAAATATTTTTTAGGCCAATGCTGGATAGTGATTTTGCAAATCCAGCATATCCCGTTAGGATAGAGAATTTTAATTGTAAACGTGATGATTTTGAGGATTCTACGTTATTTGTTCATTATCTATATGTTGAAAATTCAAAAGAAATTAGATATCTTTTTAATGGTGCAAATTCCCTAACATGCACTGCTTTTCTTGTTAAATTGAAGGTTTTATTTCTTAATTTAATCATTTAATGAAAATTTTTTCTTAGCCTTGTTTACCTCCAGTTGATCCTCTAAAGTTAATTGAACTTAGGATACCTAGATCTCCATTAATATCAAAATTAAAGGCTGGGGAAACAGTTACACTAGATGATGGGAGAATAATTAAACCTGAAGATGTTATTGATCATAGAAAAAAGTTCGCTGAATCCCCAAATTTGCTTGTTGTTGACATATGTTCTTCTGAAAATCTTCATTCAATTTCAGAAAATTATTTACTTCAGGTAATGCTATTATGTAGTGCTTTAATTAATTTTTGTTTGAGGATTTTATGAGTGATAAAAGGACAGAACAAATGAATTATATTGTTCATTTTACTCAACAAAAGTTTTTTGAATCTGAAGAATATAAAAATTGGCTTAGAGAATTTGGGACTGAATGCACACATTTAGTACTAAATGTAAAAGGACGTTTTCTTCCAGTTTCTGATTCTACATTTAATATTCAATATTTACTTAATTCAATATTTTCTGATGGATTTCCTGAAATTTGTCCTTTTGGTCAAGTTTTAGAGGATCAACTTATTTTACAAGTTACTTTACTGACCTTTTTAATTTAATATTTATTGAAGGATGATGAAAAGTATGATATTCAAAATGAACCTTGTACAGATACAGGCACAATTAATTTTCCTGAATTTTTGCGCCGTTTTTCTTTACGTGGTGCTTTGTTTAAGGATGAGATTAACCCAATTCTTTTGGATTTTAACTGGAAACGCTTTCTACAAGAGCGAATTAAGTTAGAACCTGTTGAATTACAAAAAAGAATAGAAGATTTTAAACAAGGTTGTTTTAATAATCTAAATTTAATAAAGTTAGGTAATTAAATTATTTTAGTTTATTCAAATACCTTAAACAGTTTTGAGGGCAAAACTAGAGATGTGTATCCAACAGTTATCTTCCTTGGCACATCTTCTGCAGTTGCAACAAAATATAGAAATGTCAGTAGTTATCTTGTTCGACTCAGCGACTCTTCAAATTTTCTAGTTGATTGTGGGGAAGCTACTTATGGACAACTTTTGGCTCTTTTTGGTCCTTCTAGTATTGACCAACTTTTAACAAATCTGCATGTTTTGTTTATTACTCATTCACATTTGGATCATTTTCTTGGGATTTTTCATCTTATTTACAAACGTATAGAGGCATTTGAAAAACAAGGTTAACTTAAAAGACTATTTATTTCTAAATTTTATTTTTCAGAAATTCCTTACATTCCTTTAGTGTTAGTACATGATTCAACTTTTTTTAATTTATTTAAAGCATATTCAGAGATGTTTTTAAATTTAAATCCTTATGTTATATCTGTTGGTTTACCTTCTCTATTATGTGAAAATTCAACAATTGATAGAATTAAAGAGCATAATTCTTCAGTCGATTTAATAAAGGTAGATTATATTTATAAAAATAATTTTATTTTTTTAGAATTTTCCTAAGAACATTTTTTCTCCGGATGAATGGAATTTAAGTTCAGCTATTGCTTTTCAGGTTGATCATACAAAATGGTCTTGTGGTTATTCTTTTACTACTTTAAAAGAAAAACGTAAAATTGTGTTTTCTGGTGATACAAGGCCTTGTGAAAATATTATAAAGAATGGAAAAAATGCAGATTTGCTTATACATGAATGTACATTTGAGGATGGATTAGAGGTTTTTTATGAAAAAATTTAGTTAAAAAATAATAATTTAAATAGAATGATGCTTTAATTAAAAAACACTCGACAATGAAACAAGCTTTTAATTCATTTTTAAAGATGGGCGCAAAAAATGTTATTTTCACACACTTCAGTGCTAGGTATCTGTATATACATACATACATAGTATTCTATTTATATATTTTTCAGATATCATCTTGTTCCTCCTTTACCTGATTATATAATAACTGCAGGTAATGTATCAGTTGCTAATGACCTAATGGTTGTCCCTTTTGATCTTTTACCATTATTTCCGAAACTTTTACCTATTTATCAATATCTTTATAAAGAAGAGCTTTTTGATTTTGAACTTAAGAAAAATACAAGAATAGCTAATGCTAAATTAAATGAAAATAATAATTCAAATATTTTAAGACAGAAACGTAAAGCATATTTTTAATTAATTTTGTTATTTTTTTGTTGTTTAATTTTTAAATAAATTTTTATAAAATTTTGAAAAGTAAAAGTTATAAAATAATTTTAAAAATATTTATTTCTATAAAACCTTTAAATTAATTTTTGATTTTACTTATATGTATGTCTGGAGAAGAAGGCAATTCTGATGAAATTATTGATTCAATTCCTAATGATTTAAATCAACAAAAATTATCAAAACGTCAAATGAAAAGGGAACTTAGGAGACAAAAATTTTTAGAATTACGGCAAGAATTAAGAAAAAAGAAAAAAGAAAGGAAAAGAAATGAAAAGAAGGATTTTGTTGTTGAAGAGAAACGAAAGCAAATATTTACAATGGAACAATCAAAATGTCGAATTAATGTTGTAGTTGATATGACATTTGATGAGGTTTTTTACAATTAATTTTTAATAATTAAAAAGTTAATGGATGAAAGAACTGTTAGGAAAACAATTTCTCAATTGGCTTATTGTTATGCTTCTAACCGTAGAGCACAAAACCCTGTTCAATTTTCTATTGTTGGTTTAAATGGAAAGGCTAAAAAGGTAATTATTTTATTTTGTTTATATAATAGAATAGAAATAGTTTTCTTTTGTACTATTTTTATTTAATTTATTTATTTTAGGTCTTTGATAATTATCCTTCCTATACTAATTGGGATGTTAATATATCTAATCAACCATTAAAAGATCTATGGAATTCAGAACGAATAGTTTATCTCACTGCTGATTCTGATAATTTACTTGAAACATTAAATGAAGATAAAGGTTAATTAATTAATTAATAGAATATATTCTTTTATATATGTGCATAAATTATTTAAAATTATTTAGATTTATTTGTTTTAGTTTATATAATTGGAGGTCTTTTGGATCATAATCATCATAAAGGTATTTGTTTAAAAAAGGCTGAAGAAAGTGGATTTGCACATGCAAGACTTCCTATTGAATCTTTTTTTCAGCTTAGTGGACGAAAGGTTTTTTTAGAGATAAAATAATGTTTATAATTTTTAAAATTTAAAGGTTCTCACAATTAATCAAGTTTTTGAAATTTTGGTTAATTTCTCACATCTTTCTGACTGGAAGAAGGCATTTTTGGATGTAATTCCTAAAAGAAAAGGAATCTGAAGAAATTAATTAAAATAGAACAAAAGGATGAAAGTATTATTTGTAAGAAAATTAATAAATATCGTCTATAAAATATAATTTATTACTTTTGTTTGATTAAATAAAGTAATTCTAAATTAATTAATATTTGGAAAAGTAAGGAAAAAGGGTAATTATATTTAGTCTTTAAAATAAAATCGTTTAATTAATTATACCTAGATTGAATAAAAATATTCAAATTAATTAATTAATCAACTAATATGTAATATACAGTAATTAATATCTAAATAAATAAATATTATCTAAAAATAATATTTATTCTCTTCTGATTATTTATTTATTAATATTTCTCTTATCTTTTAATTATTTACTAAAATATTTGAACAAATATATATTTTTATTTATTCTTAATTAATAATCAATTATTTATTTTTATTAAATTTAAAATGCAATTTAATTTTGATCGATTTTGGGTATTTCCTGAATTACTTAAATTAAGTACTCTTGTAGGTTTATGTTATGTACTAATTTAATTATTTATTTCTTTTAAGTTGACAACAATTTTTATTATTCTTTTTATATCTTCCACTAAAAACCAACCACCAGGAACATGTTTTTCTTTTTTCTTTTTTAAATAATTATTTATTTAACATATTTATTTAGCATTTATTTGGATTAGTTGTATATTAGCAATAATTGTTGATTGTTTATTTATTATGACAATTGGATTAGAATTAGAAAAGTCTTTATTTCCAAATCAATCATTACTTAATTGGCCTCTTTTGGTTTTAATATTAATTTAATATTTTTATTAATACATATATTTTTAGGAATGTATTTTTTCTTCACTTTTTGCTATTAATTTTTTTATTTCTATTTGGCTTTCATTTAATAGTAAATCTTTTAGTGATGAAAGTACAGCTTATTCTCTAGCTGCAGTTTATTATATTTTAATTTTAATTAATTCATTTATTTATTTATTTAGATATTTTGTTTGGCTAATTTTATTCAATATACATTAAATATTATTTATCATATACGTAATTGGATTAATGAACAAAGAAAAGCAATGCAAGTAATTGACCCAAGAGGAATTGGAATTACTTCATATGGAGGCCCTTAAATTTATTAAAAGTGAAAAGAATAATTATTTTTTACTTTAAAAACTTTTTTTAAATAATTCTCTTTTACAAATTAATTTAAATTTAAATATATTAATTTTTGTTAATAAATATTTAATTTAAAAAAAAATAATAAACTATTTTCTAATTTTATTATTTATTTATTTATGGGTAAATGGTTTACATGGAAACGATAAATAAAATTTAAAAAAAATAAAGTTATGAGAGAGGTAAATTTTAATAAATATTTTTAAAAATTATTTTTATAAAAAATGAAAAAAATAAATAATAAAAATTTTGCTTCTTCTTCTTCAATTACCCCTCTTTATTCATATTCTGCACAATCATCCCCAATTTCAAAAGATAATAAAAATATTGATGAATTATTAATTAAAGATGAACAAAGATTATTAAAACATACTACATCAATTGATTATGAAAGAATTAAAATTGTTGGAAAAGGTTTTATTTATTTTAATTATTTTATAAATTAATTAATTAAATAAAGGATCTTTTGGTATGGCAGTTCTTTATAAAAGAAAAGATGATGAATCTTTTGTTATTTTAAAAGAAATTAATTTACATGAATTAAATAATTCTGAAAGACAAGTTTTTAATTTTTTTAAAAAATACAAATAATTAATTAATATTTAGATGGCATTAAATGAAGTTAATCTTCTTTCTAAACTTGATCATCCACACATAATTGCTTTTTATGATTCTTTTGAAGAAGATGGAACATTAATGATTGAAGTAATTAATTTAAATTATATTTTTTTTATTTTTTATTTAAAAAAAGATGGAATATGCTGATGGAGGGTTTTTTTTTAAATATTTAAATTAAAGAATATTTTTAATTAGAACATTATCACAATTATTAGCTAATTTAACTGAACCTTTAATTGAATTAGAAATAATTGATATGTTTGAACAAATGGTTAGTGCTGTCTCTTATTTACATGATAATGATATTTTACATAGGTAATTTTAATTTAATTTTAATTTTAATTGTTAAAGAGATTTAAAAACAGCTAATATTTTCTTAACAAAACAAAGAATGATTAAAGTTGGAGATTTTGGAATTAGCAAGTATTAAATTAAATAATATTTTATAATTTTTATTTTAAAGAAAAATGAGTATAGAAACAAAAATTAATGGTGCACAAACAATTTTAGGAACTCCTTATTATTTATCACCAGAAATGGTTTAATTAATTTAATTAAAATAATTAATTAATTAAAGTGTGAAGGAAAATCTTATAATGAAAAATCAGATATTTGGGCTTTGGGTTGTTGTTTTTATGAAATGTGTACTTTAAATAAAGCATTTGATGCTGATAATTTACCAACACTTTTACATAAAATAATTAATGTAATATTTTTTTAAATTTATTTTTTTTAAAATTAAATAAATAAAAATAAAAGAGTGAATATGAACCTTTAAAAAAAAAAAATTATTCACAAGAAGTTCGTCTTTTAATAAGAGAAATGTTAAGAATTTTACCTGAACAAAGACCAACATCAACTGAATTACTTAATCAAGTTATTTATTTAATTTTAATTTTATTTTTTATTTTAATTTAAAAAAAATTAAAGGTTAGATGTTTATGTTCTTCAAAAGAAAATAATTTAAAAATAAAGAATAATCAAAATATTTTAATTAATTCATTTTCTACTAATTCTTATTCTGCTTTATATGTTTTTGATATTTTAAATGTTACTTTATCTTCTGTACAAGAATTTCCTAAAAGAATTAAAATTAAACAAATAGCTGTTAATGAATTACATCAATTATTATTAACAATGCAAGGACAAGTTTATAGTTGGGGAAATAATTCTTTTGGACAATTAGGACATGGAGATATGTATGTAAATATAAATATTTAAATAAATATTTTAAATTAATTTTAATTATTTAAAAAGAATAAAAAGACAATTCCCTACATTAATTGAATTATTAGAAAATAAAAATGTTTATAAAATAGCTGCAGGTTTTAAATATTTTTAAAATTAAAAATAAATTCTTTTAAGGTAAAAACTTTTCTCTTTTCTGTGTAGATCGTGGTATTGTATTAACAACTGGGAAAAGATTTGATAATGATAAATATGAGTAAGTTATTAATTAATAAACAATCTTTATTAATTAAATATAATTATTTTATTTTAATTTATTTAAAGAACTAAACCAAAAATTGTAGAAGCATTACTCTCGTATTTTTTTTTTTAAATATTATTTTTTATTTAATTTATTTAAATTTATTTAGAGAAAATATTATTGATATTTGTTGTGGTGATGAACATGCAATTGCTTTAGCAGTAATTTAAATAATTAATTTAAAATATTATTTATTTAAAGGAAACTGGAGAAGTTTTTGTTTGGGGAAAAGGTAAAAATGGGCAATTAGGTACTGGAAATAAAAATGATGGTATAATTAATTATTAAATATTAATTAATTTATTAAAGTTTTAATTCCAATTAAAATTCAAATACCTACAAGACAATTAATTAAAAGTATTATGTAGGTTTTAAATAATTATTTAATTTTTAATGTTTTTTTAAAAAAAAGTTGTGGACCTGATTCTACAATGTTAATAACAAATAGTGGAAATTTATTAGCTATGGGATCAAATAAATTTAATAAATTAAATGTTTTTAATTTTAAATATTAATTAATTTTATATTTATTTTTTAAGCTTAATAAAAGAAATGGATTTTTTAAAGAAATAAAAAATGAACAAAATAATCAAGGAAAAGTATATAATATTAATTTTTAAAATATATTACTATTTATTTTTATTAAAGAAAAAACAAATAATAGAAGATGCTTTATTACCAACGGCTGTAAGGCCATTCCCTAGAAGAGTTGTTAGTGCTTCTTTAGGAAATAACCACAGTGGTGTTTTACTTGAAAATGGAAATGTTCATCTTTTTGGATTAAATTCTAATGGAGAATTAGGTAATGGAAATATATTACCAATTAATGAAAATACTAGACCAGTTAAAGGATTAATTAATAAAGCTTGTATGGTAATTAATTAATTAATTTAATTTAATTATTTTAAAGCATTTAATTTGTGGTGATAAATTTACAATGATTGGAACTTTAGATAATGAAATATATTTTTGGGGATTAAAAGGTAAAGGAAATAATGAAGAAGAAGAAGAAGGAAATGAAAAGAAAATAAAAAAAAGAAGAAGAAGAAGAAATTAATAAAAAAAGAGAATTTAAAATGTTAAAAACACAAGAAGGATGGCAATTATCAGCAATTGAAAATATTAATAAAACAATATTAAATCCAACACTTATACTCAGGTTTCTTTTGTTTAAAACTTTAAATATAAAAAAAAAAGATTGGATGGTTATCAACAACAACAAAATAATTCAAAATATTTTAATATTGGATTAACTGAACTTGTTTGTTCATTTAGAAAAGTTTTTTTTGTGTTGTAAATGTAGAAAATGAACAACAAATAAATAAAGAAGAGTAAGAGAGAAAAAAAAATTAAATAATTTTTAATTATTTTAAGACAAAAGAAAATAAAATTAAAAATAAAAAGAAGACAATCAGTACCTGATAATATTTCATTATGTAATAATACAACAGAAACTTGGATTCGTGATGAATTAGAAGATGCAGAATTTATTCCATACAAATCAGAAAAGGTAAATAAAAACAAAGAAAAAATAAAAATAATTTTAAGAAGAAAGAACAATATTCTTCTTTATTAGAAAATGAACAAAAACTTCGTGAAGAAATTATTCAATTAAGAAAACAGTTACAAGAACAAAAAAATACTTTTAAAGGACATGAAAAACAAATGTCACAATTACAGGTTAAATTAAATAAAATTAATTTAATTTAATTAATTTCATTTAATTAATTTTAATTAATTAATTTTAATTAATTTAATTAATTAATTAATTAATTTAAGATAAAATTAGCAGAATTACAAGGATTATTACTTCATAAACAACAAGAAAAGAATTTATTAAATATTGAAGAAGGTTCATTATTATTACCTTCAATAGATATTCCTCCACCTGAATATCCAGGGAAAAAAACAGAAAAATTAATAAAGCCTTCCTATCCATTAAAAAATACTTTTGTAAATAATGTTGGAAATAATGTTACTACTAAAACTTGCATTATTTTATAAAAATTAATTTTAATAAAAAAAAGATTATTTTTGGATAATAATTTAATTATTTTGAAAATAATTAATTTATTTAAATTAATTTAAAATAAAATAAAAATATATTTCCTTTTATAATTATTTAAAATCTTCTGTTTGTGATGTTCTTGCTGTAAATAATAAATCATCAAAATTTTGATTAATAATATTTGTTGGTGTATTAAAACAATCTAAATAATCTTTACTATTATTACTTTTTATTTCATCAGAACTATTATTATTTGAATTAATTAATAAATAAAAATATCCATTATTTAAATTATTAGATATTGGCCTATATTGTGAAGAAGCAATATTTTCTCCAATTAATTGTTTCTAAATTTAAAATTTTAATTTTTAATTTTAAATTAAAACCTGTATTGTTAAATTTTTATTAAAAAATTCTCTAGTAGTATATATTGGTGATGAATTACAAATAATTGTTGAGGATTTACGAGTTAAAAAATTAAAGCAACAAAATAATCTTTTAAAAATTTTTTTTTCTTTTTTTGGTGTTGAAAATGAAGAAAAAAACATTTTTATTTGTTAAAATTAAATAAAAAGTTTAGACTTTTAAAAATAAATAAAAAAATATTTAATTTAAACAACAAAAACATTATTATATAATTTTAGAGTAAAATTTTATTTGTTATTATATTATTAAAAAATAAATATTAAATAAGAAAGAAAGGTAAAAAATAAATACAAATGTAGATAAATAAAAAAAAACTTTGTTAATTTAAAATTGTTAACCCATTCAATTATTCAAATAATATTTGTTATGGCAACGGATAGATGATAGTAAAAAGAAATTTAAAATAAGAATACATATGTAATAAAGAAAATAAATATTTTTAATTTAATTTAATTTTAGAAAAATAATTATTTAAATAATTTCTATTTAAATAAAATATTATTGGATTTAAAAATATAAAAAAGGAAAGCTTCAGAAAAGCTTTTTCTCAGGAAAGTTTTATTTTCCATTTTTTTAGTCTTTGGAACAAATTTTACTTTAAAGGATCAGATAGGCCTAAATACTGCCACATTGGATATTTAAATATTTAATACAGTATAATGTTTTTATATTTATTGGCAAAAATATAATGGACGTTTTGAAGTCAAAGTACCTCTAACTGTCTCGCATTTTAACTTCTCTTTTATTTTACTCTCATTCCTTTTCTCGCTATCTTAATTTCCATACTATTTCATACTTTTTAGGCTTTAAAAAGAGTTTGAATTAAAAACATCTGATCAAAACCTTTTCTTTATTAAAAACAATTTTTAATATTTTTAAATGTTTATTTCTTTCAAATTTTTAGATAAAATTTACTACTTAAAAAATGAATCCATCACAATATCCACAATGGCAACAACATTTATTTCCTAGTTATGCTACTCCAATATATCCTCAAAATACAGGTCATCCAACATTTCCACCAACAATTAATTTGCCAGGTCCACCAACTGCTCAATTTATTCCTTGTCATAATAATTATTTTGTAAATTATAAATTAATTTTAAATAAAAATTATTTTAATTATTTAGCAACAAACTGAACAAATAAATGAAAGAGAAAAGAATTTAAAATTGTTTGAACAATTAGAGAAGGAAAAATCTTTACTTGAAAAGGAAATTGAAAAACTTAAAATGGTTAATTTAAATAAATATTTTTAAAATTAATTTAAGGATTATAATAATTTAAAAGAAGAAAGTGAATTAAAACTTCAGAATTGCAAAAAAAGAGAATGAACTTCGTTTTAGTGAAATTGAAAAAACAAAACAAGAGGTTTTTCTTTAAAAATTATAAATATTTATTTAGGTTAATTTTACTCTTTAATATTATTTATTTTTTAAATTTTAAAAAATAAATATTATTTAAAAATAAATACTTACAACCTAAAAATTAATAGGTTTTAGGAGAATATATTAAAAACAAGGTTTATTTTAAAAATTATTTAAAGGCCGAAGAAAGATTAACCAAAAGAATAAGAGATTTAGCTTCTAATAATGATCGTCTTGAAAGGGAATTGGTTGATATTGAAAGTGATTTTAAGGTTTCTTTTTTTTAATTTTAAACTCTTTTAATGTTTTTTAAGGGTTTGGGTATTCAAAATGAGAAATTAAGAAAAGACAATGAAAAATTAGTTTATGATGTTTGTTTATTTATTTTTAATTAATTTTTGTTAAATTTTATTAGGCAATAAAAGATGAAGAAGAAATTGTTAGTTTACAGTCACAATTAAAAGAATTTTATGAAGAAAATATTAAACTTAAAGAACATTTTGAAGCAAATAAATTTGAAATTGAAAGAATTAAAAAAGGAATTGAAGAATCTAATGAAAAGGTTTTTTTAATTTTTAAATATTTTTTAAAAAATAATTAAAAGGTTATTCGTAAATATCAGAAACGTTGTTTTCTTGCAGAAGAAGATTTACGTAAAAGTCAAAATATTTTGGATAAAAAAGAAGAAAAAATTGAAAGTTTAAAAAAACAATTAAAAGAATTAACAGATGTAAATAAAGAATTAATAAATGAAAGAAAAGAATTAAAACAAGAATTAGATTCTATGAAGACTAGAATTATAATTGCTGAAAAACAGGCAAAATATGCAGAAGAAGATATAATTAAAAGAAATATTGGGAAATCAAAATAGAATTAAAAAATCTACATAAATATGTATTAATTTATTTACGCTAATAATTTATTTATTTTATTAACAAACAATTAAATATTTTCTTTTATTTATTATTTTGATTTAAAAATATATTTTAAAAAAATAAAATTATTAAATTGAATAGAGTGATAAAAAAGGTCTTCTTTAAAATTTTTATTTGTTTAATTAATTTTATTTAATAATTTCTTTTAGTTTATTTTAAAGGTTATTTATGATTAATAATAATTCTTTTTATAAAAAGATTAATAAATTCATTTAAACAAAAAAAGAAATCCCTTATAAAATAATTATTTTTTAAAAAATAAATAAATTTAAAAATTAAATTATTTAAAATTTTAGTTTGTCTACAAATAAATTTAATTAATTATTTCCTTTAATAAAATTTATATTTTTGCAAATATATCTACTAAATTTATATTAATTTCTGTGACGTAATCCCCAAAAATCAAAAAAATTTTTTAGATTTTATAGAAGAAACCCAGGTGAATTTTTAAAAAATATTTATTTTATTTTAATTTTAAATATTATTGTACAGTCTTTATTTCAGAAACACCTGTCTTTCTAATATAATCCAATACCTTTCTTTTTTATTAAACAAAATTAGTTGTTAATATTCTATATTAAATAATTTTAAAATAACCCTTTTCTATAGGGAATTTTACATAGAATAAATGCGCAGAATATTATTATTATTATTATTAAATAAATATATTTCCTTTATTATTATTATTATTATTGGTCCTTATTTTTTTTTATATTTTATCTTAACATTTTCTTTAATATTTTATTTTTTCCTTATTTTTAGACCAAAAAATATTTTTAATAAAAATATTTAAAATTAATAAAGAAGTATCTGTATTTGTTTTTTCTTTTTTTGATCTTCAATTATTTAAATAAATAAAAATAATTTGAACAATTATTTTTATTTATTTATTTTTAACAAAAATAAATAAATAAATCCTTTTATTATTAACAAAATATAATTAATTAATAGTACTTTTATATGTAATGAATTGAATATAAAATTTCTTTACAAATTAGGCTTGTTTTGAATTTATTTTTAAATAAAAATTGTTGTATTTTATAAATAAATTTATTTATTTATTTTTATTAAATAAATAAATAAATAAAGATTTTAAAATGAAAAAATATTATTTATTTATTTTTAAATATTTAATTATTATTAAATATTTAATTAATTATTATTAATTATTTTATTTATTTTTTAGAGTTTTTAATTTTAAAAATATATTAAAATGTTATTATTTTGGTTAATTTCATTATTATTAATTTTAACAATTATTAATGTTGAATCATTTAATTCCCTAATTAATCAACAATTATTAAAAGAAGAAACAAAAGGTTTTTATTTTTAATAATAATAATTATTTTATTTAAAGGAAATAATTTATTTTCTAAATTAAATATTTTTCCAACATTTAAACAACAAATAAATAAATTAAAATTAACAACAAAACAATTAAAATATTTATGCAAACAATTTTTATTTAAAAATAATTTAAAAGAATTTAATTTTTTAACAAATAATATTAAATTATGTGAAGAAATATTAATAACAAAAATATTAAAAAATAGTAAAAATAATTAAATTAATTAATTTAATATTTTTAATAGAAAAACGTTCATCTTCTTCTTCTTCTTCTTATGATTTTATTCGTTTTGGAAGAAGAAATTCTTTTCAAATTGAAGGAAAAACAAATAAAAAATTAAATAATAATGGAAATACATATGATTATATTAGATTTGGATAAATATTAAAAAAAAAGGATAAAGAAAAGTGCCAAGATTTTATTTTGTAAAAATAAAAAGGGAAAAAAATTAATTTTTTTTTAAATGATAAAAATATATTTTTGTGATTTTATAAATTAATTTAATTTTAATTAAATTTTAAAATAAAATTAATATTTAAGAAAAAGAAAGATAAAATCAAATATACTAAAATAAAAAAGAGAAAAGATTAATATCTAAATAAATTAATTTTCTAAATAATTTAAATTTTCTTTTAAAATTTTTGTAATTTAATTTATAATAATTTACAAAAATGTTTAATAATTTATTTCTTATTTTAATATTAATATTTATTTATTTATTAATAACTTCTGAATATGAATTTGGAAAATCAAGTATTTCTTCCTGTAATTCTAGTAATTTAATTTTAATTATTTATTAAATTATTTTAAATATTTTAAATGAATATTGTCCACTTGGTTGGTCTGTACTTCGTAGAAAAGAAGATTATTCTGCTTATACATGTAATCCAACAATTAAATCTTTAAGTAAATGTCCAAAACCACATATTTGTGTAGCTTCAAAATGTGGAATTAATTTTTGTTGTGTCAATGATAGTTAAGGAAATTTAAATTAAATTAAAATATTATTTTAATTATTTATAGAAATGTTAATAAAATTTAATGAAAAAGAAAATGAAGAAATAAATTCTGAAGAAAATATTAAAATAAAAAAAGAAATATAAAGAAATAAATTAATTATTTTCTTATTAAATAAAATTATTTAAATTATACAATAAAAGCTTTAGTAATTGTTAATTAATTAACAATTTAATTTTTTATTATTTTTTAAATATCATTTAAAAAAATTAATTCTTCTATTAATATTTTTAAATATATTTATTTTTTATTCATCTCTTTTTTTTTTGTTAATTAATTTATAAAAAATTATTAAAATCGTTATTAGTATTCTATTTATTTATTTATTTTGTTGTTGTTGTTGTGTTGTTAAGTATAATAAATGTAAATACATCTTTTGATAAAATGCGCCAAGAAATAGCAGAAATATACTTGAAAATGAGGGTTAAGCACAGCTGTGAAAATAAGAGAGAAGAAAAAGCTGTGGCCCAAATTACCCTCCTTTTTCTCGTATACCTTTTTCCTTCTAATATGTAAAATAAACACAAATAATATGTACATAGGTATCTATCTATGTATATATTTACATAAATATTCTTCTTAAAACAACCTTTCTTTAATAAATAATACTAAATACATTTTATTATTACCAACAACAACAACTACTTACTACTTTGAATGACAGACTTTTCCCCCCCTTAAAAATATTTCTTTTATTTTTCCTTTTCCCGTTTTCAAAGCCTTTTAATGTTGTCGTGCGCCGTAGCAACAGCATATCGGCAGCAGCAGCAGCTGGGCCAATGACAACGATATTGCGGCGGATAGATTGGAAAAATGGAAAGGATGTAAAATTGAAGTAACGCGACTGCTACCCACTACTTACTGACTATATTTCTTATTTTTTTTTTTTTCATTCTCTAAAAAGCAAAAAAAAGGTCGGAAAAGCTAAGCGGTCCCTGGCCTAGTCACATCATCTTCTCCTTGGCTGCTTATTTGCCTCTCTCGTCCAACCAACCACCACTCTCAGCAGTTGCTGTGTTTGTTGTTGTGGCCAACTACTACTATTTTTACTTTTATTAAATAGTATGTGTACTATTTATTATATTTTTAAATCGACTTTTCTTTATTTTTCTTTACAAATAAAATTTTATTTTATTATTTATTTTTTAAAAGAATTTTTATAATGGCACCAGCAACAATTCCCAGTTGTTGTCTGACTGCTGAACAAAAAGACACTCTTATAGATGCAGTACATAAACGTCCAGTCATTTGGGATTGTTCTATACCTGATTATCAAGATGTAAAACTAAATTTAATTAATTAATTAATTAAATTCTTTTTTAGGTTCAAAATAGAAGATCTGCTTTTGTTGAAGTAGCGGAAATACTCTCCGATGATAAATCAAAATATTCTGGTGCTAATTTAGAGTTAATATAAAACAAATATTTTTTTAAAGGACCAGAAATGCAGGTTGAATGGAAAAAATTACGTGATATTTTTAATAGAACTTTAAAAAAAGTTGTAGCAAATGGAGGAGGTGATTCAGAAATAACTTGGAGATATTGGCAAAAAGTAAAGAAAAATTAAATAATTTAATTATTTTAATAGTTTAGCTACAATTTATTGCTGATCATGAACGTACACAAATTTATAAAGCAATGCAAAAATGGTAATTAATTAATTAATTATTTTTAAAAATTAATATTTATTTATTATAGGAGTAAAAAAGTTGAACAATCTCCTTCTATTAAATCGACAAATAATTTAAATTCAAAAAGAAAATCTAATAATATAAATTATAATTTAATTTCTTCATCTCAATCAACATCTAATCAACAAAATAATCAACAAAAATTATTATCTAAAAATATTTCTGAAGACAAAAAAACTTCAATGGTCCAACAATTAGCACAAGTTGCCCAAACAGCAAGGGAACTTTTAGATACTGAAATTACTACTAAAAAGGAGGAAATTGAAGAGAATATTATTAAAGATGAAGAAGAAAAATTTAAAATAATTAATGAAAATGAAGAAATTAATGAAGAAAGAAAAATATTAGAAAATAATAAAATAATAATAAAAGAAAATGAAGAAGATGAAGAAAAACAAAAAATATTATTTAAAAATAAAAAACGAAGAGATATTATTTTTAATGAACGTCCTACTATAGATACAATTGGACAAATGCTTTTACTTAGGTAAAAATTAAATTTATTGTCTTTATTTTTGTTTATTAAAAAATAGGTTTAATTTATACAATAATAATATTTTTTATTTTTAAAGTTCTCAATTACAAAATTCAACAGCTTCCTTTAATGTTAATAATAATGGTAGTGGAGATTATTATATTGGAAATAATTGTACAACGTCTGAAATAAATAAAACAGATAATTCTTCTGATTTACCTAAATTATTAAATGAACTTTTATCTAATGGTAGAGAAACAACAGAAAATATAGAAACAAATAAAATTAATGGAAATAATGGAAGAATTAAATTATCATTAAATTCTAAAATTAAAAATATAAATTCAAAAAGACCACGTTTAGAAGATTGTTTAAAAAATGAAAGGAATTTTTGTTTAGTAGATGATAATTGCAACAACAAAATAATAAAAGAACAACAATCTACACAAAGAAGTTCACAATCAGATCAATTTGATGTTTTTGGTAATAATTATCTTTTTCAATATTATCTCTTTTAAAAATATTAGAAAGAAATCCATCATTACTTTTTAATTATTAAATTAATTATTTAAAGGTATGTTTATTGCTAGTCAATTAAGAACTTTACATGGACATTCACCACAATCTGCTTTCACATTAAAAAGAGCTTTAACTGAATTATGTTTTCAATTTGAAGCAGAACAAAAAGAAAGTGAAGTTCAAAAAATATAAAAATATATTTTTTAATATATTATTTTATATACAGAATATATTGTGCAATAAATTAAATTTGTTTTTCTTTTATTTCTTTTTAATAGTCTATATAATTTAACAAAATTTATTTAATAATTTTAAAGTAAAAGTAAATTTTTTGAAGAAATTTCCTTTTGTTCTTCATTTATAAAATTATTTTTATCTTCACATATTTGATCAATTTCCCCTTTATAAATCTCTGACACTTTCTAAAAAATATAATTATTTTTAATTATTAAAAATAAAACTAACAGATTTATTTATTGAAAGAGGAAGCCAAATATCCTGTTCAACCAATTTTTGTTTATAAAAAGAAGATTGTTCTCGTCTTCTTCTCTGAAAATCATTCTCAGCACGAGTATATCGAACACGTAAAGGAGCCAAATTTGATCCAGAAGGAGTTGAAGTTTTTTGTGAAACTGTGGATGTTGATTCTTAAATGATTTTATTAAATAATAACTAAATAAAACTCTCTTTTTACCTTTTTGAGTTGCTAATTTTGAAGTTTCTTTCTCAATTGTACCAGCTAAGGGTCGTCGCATCTCATAAGTTTTCTCGATTGGAAGCAAAAAAAGCTTTCCTGCGAATAATTATTTTTTAATTTCAAAATATTTTTGTCCTTAAGATATTTTTAGTTGCAATAAAAATATAAAATAATTATAATCAAAAAAGTATTTTAGTAATATTTTTAGAATAAATTCCAAACCTTCTTTAAAAAGTCCAACAGCGTGACTAACAACTTCATGTTGAGAAAAGCCTTCTCCAGTAAAAAGTTCACCAGAATTTTTACCATCAACACTTGTATTGGAAGTAGATGGAGTTAAAATTTCTACCGGGGGTCTTTAAATTAAGTAATTTTAAAATTATTTAGAAAAAAACTTTAGTAAATCAGCAATTCCTCCAGATCCTTTTGAATTTCCCTTTTTTCTTTCTTCAAAAATCTGTTCTTCCTCACCAAAATGTAATCTTAAATGCCTAACTTGAGCCTTATAATGAGCTTGACATTTCTCAGAATTAAATAATTTTTCTAGCCAATTAATATGTTGTTGGGGAAATTGTAAACGATTTAAATTAACATTTCCATTTGCACGATCATCCGACTCAAAACTATTGGAAGCCTTTACAGGAAGCAGAAAAACATCCATCTAATGGGTTTAAAATATTTTCTTAATTATAAAAAAAAACCTCGGAAACAACTTCGTCCACTTCATTAGTAAATACTTGTTTTGGTTTTAAACTCTCCTCATTAATAGAAGAGGATACTTGTTCTGTCATAGGTTCGTCTTCTTCATCAGAATCAATAATAACTCTACGAACTTTAACATTACTTTCTCTTCCTTTATTTGAGGACGATCTTTGTCTTTTAGAAGGCATTTACATATACTAATCTAACGATAATAATTTTTAAAAGTTAAGAAAAATAACCGAGAAAAATCAGATAAAATATAATAGTAAAATAAAGTTAAATTATTTTTATTTAAAATTTTAAAAGTAAATAAATTAAAAAGACAATCAAGCTAATTCATATGACTTTTAAGTAATTCAAGTAAATCAGCTCTTGTACGTTTTGCCAAATCAAAAAGACTATCCCCAGCTCCATTAACTGCATTCATTTCAACACCTAAATATTTAGAAGAAAATATAAAAAGGCGAAAAATAAGAACCTGGAGCTTCAAGTAAATATTTAACAGTCAGATATTGTTTATGTTTATCATCACTGGAACAATTAATTGCCAAATGTAAAGGAACGATTTTGCCTTAAAACATTAAAAAATTAAAATAAAAATACTTTTCCTTATCTCAGTTCGACTATTTACATCAACACCGTGTCTTAAAAGAATAGCAACTATTTCATAGTTTGCCCAACAAGCAGCACAATGTAAAGCTGTCCACCCATCATTTGTTCGAATTTGAGGATCTGCTCCTAGTATACAATAATTATATCGTAGAAAAACAAAAAAAAACCTTTCATTAACAGCCAATTACATACTTCACTCATGCCATTATAAGCAGCTCTGTGTAGTGCAGTATATCCATCTTTATCTTGAGACTAG
Source organism: Meloidogyne exigua (assembly GCA_018905775.1). NCBI lineage: Eukaryota > Metazoa > Nematoda > Chromadorea > Rhabditida > Meloidogynidae > Meloidogyne > Meloidogyne exigua. The sequence goes on along the minus strand of JAGUQR010000009.1, from coordinate 1,067,118 downwards.
AAATAAACAAAATTATAGTATAAAATCATTGATAAACCATTAACAATTCAGAATTAATTGAATAAAGTTGTTGCAATTTTGTAAGATCCCCCTCTTCTGCTGCTGTTAAAAATTGACCAATTAAATCTCTCATTATAGTCAACTGGAATGGATTTATTGATAATTCTATAAATTAAAATAACTGAAAGGAGATATTTACATGGTGTTATCAAAGCATTAAAGGAACTAATTGTATCTAAAGAGACTCAATCGACGGTACTCAACTTCAAACCCTATTTTTTCTTCAACGTCTGTAAAAGTCTTTGCTTTTTCTCTCGATCTTTAATTCTCTTTATTTAACACACACTTTAATTTTACGTTACCATTTTGTCCAAATTTTGCTTTATGACCATTTTGTCCAGAACATTATATTTTGTCAAAATCCCATACCCTTAGGTTTGTAAAATGATGTAAAAATTTTAATCAAGGGAGGAAAGTCGTTATTAATTGTTTTCGAGGCCATAATGGTTCAAACTAACTCTAGAATGGTTACAGAACAACTTCATTCAACCTTTGAGTTTCAGTCTTTCTGAATTTTATCTATTATTACATTTAATTTAAAATTTAAATAATTTCTTTCTTTTATTTAGTATATCCTTTTGTTATTTAATAATAAATTTAATATATTTTCGGTATTTTCTTCTTGAATACTTTCTTCAATTTTAGCCAATTTATTCAAATAATATTCTTCGTTATTTTCTAATTAAAATAAAAATATATATATTTATTATTTTTAAATTACCAAATGGAGACAATAATTGAGAAGATCTTTTTCCAAATAATTCTCTTGTTCTTCTTGCTTGTCTTTCCATAATATTAGGAACTTTAAATAAAAATTTTTTTAATTTAAATAAATAAATAATTAAATTATTTACCACTACTCCTTTTTCCAAATAATTCCCTTCCTCTTCTTTTATGTAACATATCTAATCGAATATTATCAGAAATTCCATTAAATTCAAATTCTGCTTTACAATTTATTAATAAAATAATAAATAATAAAATAGAAGAATTTAGGATATAGAAAGAATACATTTATAGATTATTTCTTAATTTAAAAACTGATAAAAATTAAAGCTTTTTTAAATGAAAATTTTAAGTAAATAAGTTGAACTTTTGCGTCATTTTTTTATAAAAATTTAAAAGTAATTTAAGAAAACCTACCAAATTTGGTATTTTTTTGGACTTAAAAGTTTTTTCTTGAAAATTTCATGAGAGAGCGTAGGCTTTTTTATTGGCCTTTTTATTTTTTACACATTTTTAGATATACCTATTTATCTTCATTTATTTTATCCTCTCACGGGGTTATATTTCTACAATTTTTTTCTTAACAAAAAATCTTTTTACTTATATTTGAGTTTTTTTTTTTTGTTAATAAATTAGGCAATTATAAAATATTTTTTATTTAAATTTAACACACAACACATATTTAAATCAAATAATAATTTTTTTAATTTTATCCCCATTGAAAAACTAAAATATGAATTTTTCCAGCAATAAAATGAACATATTCTGACTATAAAAAAATAAAAATAAATAAATTAATTAATTACCCAAGTAATATGTGTACCAAAATTTCTGCCAACGATTACATGCCAAGTTTTTCCTGTAAATTCATCCATTTGTTGCTTAATTTTTGTAGCAATTTCTGATTCCAAATTACATGTCTTAACATAAAGATTTATTTTAAAAATAAATACAAAAAGGTTATTATATATGTAGACATTTACTATGAAATATTATTATAAATAAAGTTTTTGATGAATAAAACAAATTAGTTAAATAATATTTCTTCAAAATTGTCCTCAGAAATTTACAAAATATTTATTAATTTTAACAAAAAAATAATAGACTAACATCTAAAGCAATATTTGTAATTTCTACAGCCTAAAAATTAAATTAGATTAAATTAAATTTAAAAATACTTGTTTTTGTAAATCAGTATTCATAACAGAAGTATTTCTTATAATAACAGATAAAGATTGTTCTTGAACTGATTTTTGTTGATTTGAGGTTTTTCTTTTTCCTTCATTATTTGCTTCTTCTTGGCCAGCAACTGCATGTTTCCATCGTTTTGTGGCATTTCTTAACAAAGAAAAATGAATAAAAACTTTTTTTTTTAAATTAAAAAGAATATTCCTCTATTTATTAAATAATAATTAAAAAATTTTATTTTAAAATTACCTTCTAATACTAAAATTTTTGCGTTGAAGAATATTATTAAGCATTTAAACCATTTTTTTTTATCAAATTATTAAAAAAAAAAAGAAAAAGAAAAAATATAAATGAAATGAAATTTCTTTTGTTATTTTTTATATTAAGAAACAGCTGTTAATCATCAGCTTAACCCCACTATTTAATTTCTTGATCCAAAAAAACAAGTTATGTACACCATTACTCAAGAAGGTTTTTGAACGGAGTGTAAGATCATTTGAAATAGTTGAAAACAAGAAGGATTACAGAGGTTACTATGAACCGGCCGACTGTGAATCGTCCTTTATCGTAAGACATATAATTTTTTATAATTTTTATCAAAACCTAGAGGTTCAAACTAAATATCAATTATATTTTTAATGTAATGGATGGAATTATTAAAAAATGAGTCTGAATAAAAGTTCTGACAATCTTGTAAATCCAAGAAAGTTTTATTGTATGTATATGCAACGGGATTCGGCTAAAAAATTCTCTGAGCATCATCCAACAATATCCTAAACCCTATAATCTTTCTCATTCTGAATTGTAAAATAGTGTAACACAGTCTATTCTTTAAGTACCCGTTATCTTGATTATGTAAAATAGTAAATTTAAAATTCTAGCTATTTGATTATAAATTATTATGACTTCAAATGTGGTGTCTCAAGTTGAAGTTCCAATTGAAAAAACAATAGATCGTGAAAAGGTTTATTTTATTGGTATGGTAATTTTATTATTTATTTAGGTATGTCCTTTACTTCTTCGTATATTTTGTGCTCAAGATAGACATAATTCTATGAATGACTATTCTCGTGGTTCTGTGCCTCCAAATGAGCTTCAGATTTATACTTGGTTTGTAAAATAGATATTTATTTAAAAGATAACCAGCTTTTAATAATATTTTAAATTTATATTAATAGGTTGGATTGTACTTTAAAGGAATTAACTTCACTTATTAAGGATGTTAATCCTGATGCACGTCGACGTGGTACAGAATTTAACTTTGCGATTGGTAACTTTATAGAATTTTTATTTTTAATTCTTTTTAAACTCGTATTTTTAGTCGCTCCAGATCGTTATTCTGCTCGTTATGCATTAAGAGAAGTGGGAATTACAATTAGTGGACAAAAATCTCCTGATGATGATAAAAGCGTAATTCTATTTATCTATTTTTTTACTTCTTAGAACTTTTAGTTAGGCCAATGTAAATTTGATGTTGGTGATTATATTGATGTTGTTATTAATCCACCAGATACTGGACTAATTGGAGGTCGGGGAAATGGATCACATGGTGTTTATTATGCGGCACAACAACGTCGTTCTGGTGGTGAAAGAGATCGTGATGGTAGAACTGGTTCTTTTGGAGGAGGTGGCAATAATCGTTTTGGGAGTTTTGCTGGTCGCTGATCTCATTTATTTGTTATAAATTCGAAATGTCCTTGTTTTTGATAAATAAGTAATCGATTAAATTTTCTTTTTTGCTTGTTTATATTCAAAACAAATTTATTAATATTTCTTTATTCATCCTAAACTTGTTTTAATCTTAGAAATTGTTATTTTATCTAATGAGCAACAACTATTATCATTCTACTTTTGATCCAGCTGGAAAATCTGAATGGAATCCCAATCTAATAGTTCAGGAAGTTGGCAATTCATTATCTTCACTTAATAACAGAGCTACAAGTTTGTTGTTTTATTCTTGTTTTGGTGATCTTGGACAACCTGGGCGCCACCCCAAATAATCGCAGGGACATAGTAAAAACGTGTTTTTAGGGGTTATTGAGGGCGCTGATTACGAATCTGATATCAGATTTTCCTTATCATTTTATCACTAATTTTAAAAAGAACAGTTTTATCAATTTTTTAAAAAATCACAGATACCTGCGCGAACAGCGCCGGGCAATAACATCTCCTGTACTTCCTCTATGATTTTCACTTATTTGCTGGTTACATGATGGACATAGTGGGGGCACAGACCGTAAAATGTTACGGTGTTATAAAAATTGAATAACAGATTCTTTCGTATTAATGAGTAATTTGGAAATATCCATGATAAAATCTATGATTTTTAAAATTAATGATAAAATGATAAGGAAAATCTGATATCAGATTCATAATCAGCGCCCTCAATAACCCCTAAAAACACGTTTTTACTATGCCCCTGCGATTATTTGGGGTGGCGCCCAGATTGTCCAAGATCACCCTTGTTTTTATATGTTCATATTTGTCTTATTGAATTTTATTTAGATAGGTTTGGTAAAATACAGCACACAGCTAAACTTTTTGATCAAATTTCAAGTCTTTACCTGAATGAGGATTGCAGCGATTTAACTTTAATTGTCGAAGATCAACGGTTTCCTGTGCATAGAGTAATACTTGCTTCGAGGAGTGCTTATTTCCAGTTTTTATTCTTTTAAATTTTTTTCTAAATTTATTCCAGTGCAATGCTTTTTTGTGGGATGAGAGAAACAAATGAAAATGAAATAACTTTAGTTGACACCCCGGGAGAGGCTTTCAAAGTTTTTTTTTATCAAATTTATTTTTCATTTATAACTACTAATTAGATTCTTTTGAAATACATTTATATGGGAAAGTTACAACTTAAAGGCTTAAAATTAGATCTGCTTTTGGATATGCTTGCTTTGTCTCATAAATATGGATTTTCTGACTTAGAAGAAGCAATTCCTGATTTTTTAGTAGTTTGTTAAAAGTTTTTATTATTATTTTTAATTAATTTTTATTTTTAGTCAATACTTAAAAACAAAAATGTTTGTGCAATATTTACTGTTGCACAACATTATTCTATTGAGTACTTAATGGACGCTTGTCTAGATTTTATTGATAATTGTGCTGCTGAACTTTTGGAGACTCAAGAATTTATTGATCTTCCCTCTCATGCTTTGGCTGAAATTTTGAGCAGAAATTCATTTTGTGCTCCAGAAATTGAAATATTTAATGCTGTTAAACGTTGGATTGAAATACATCCAGAAGAGGTTAAAATAAATATTAAATAATATTTAAAAAAGTATTTACAATTAGAAGGCAGAATTCCCTTTTATATTGTCTCACATTCGCCTTTCTCTAATTAAAGTTAACGATTTATTTGAAAATATAAGAGAATCAAATCTTATTTCTCCAGATCAAATACTTGATGCAATTAAAGACCAAAATACATTAAGTAGTTCTCAACTCAAATACAGAGGCTTTCTAGGTAAATTAAATTTATTTAATTTAAATAAATTAATTTACAGTTCCTGAAACAAATATAGCAACCACAACTTATGGGACAAAAGTAATTTCTGGAGATTTTCGTACTGCTTTGCTTGTAAATCAAAACAATTATGATGGAGTAGTACCGCCTGAGAAGACTCTTACAAAACATTTAATTAATCCAAAAGACCCTGGAATAACGGTTAATTTATTTATTCTATGTAGAATAATTTTAAACAATTAATGCTGATTATAAAAATAATGCTTTCAGATTGAATTGGGAAGACCCTTTATTATTAATTGTATATGCTTCCAATTGATGGATAGAGATCAACGTGCTTTTTCTTATTATATTGAAGTAATTATTAAAAGTTTTACTTAAAAATTAAATTAAGGTCAGCATGGACAAAATTGATTGGGTACGCGTTATTGATCATACTTTATATTTGTGTCGTTCAAACCAGCATTTACTTTTTGAATCTCGCGTTATGAAATATATTCGGTCTTTGTTATATGTAATTATAATTTTATTTTTTTAGAATTTTTGGGACTCATTGTACTGTAAATAACACTTTTCAACTTTGCAACTTTGAAGCATATTTTACAGGAATGATGTTTGAAATTGACACAAAAACAACACTTCAAAGTATTCTTTACTTTTCAAAATAGAATACAATATTAAAAATTTAAGTTCCTTATCTTAATGTTGCTTCAATTAATAATCATGCTATTGTAACTGAGGGAGTGTCAAGAAGTAGAAATGCTCTCTTAAATGGAGACACAACGAACTATGATTGGGATAATGGGTTTTTAAAATAAAAGGGAAAATATTTTTTTAATTTTTAAGCTATACTTGTCATCAGTTAGGATCTGGGGCCTTAGTTGTTCAATTGCCACAACCTTATTTAATTGAAACAATGAGGTAGAATAAAGATTACTTTGTGTAAAATTATATTTTTAAGATTTCTTTTGTGGGATTGTGATGATAGATGTTATTCTTTTTATGTTGAAGTTTCTGTTGATCAATTAAAATGGGCTAAAATCGCAGAATTTAACGAGTGCAAGTAAAGAATAAAATAAAAATATATTAATTGTTTTAAAAATTAAGAAGTTGGCAAGTTGTTAAATTTGAACGATTACCTGTAGTTTTTATCCGAATCGTTGGGACTTATAATTCAGCAAATGAAGTCTTTCATTGTGTTCATTTTGAATGCCCAGCAATGGATATAAATGAAGCAAATGAAGAAGAAAGAAAGAAGAAGGTTAAAACTGTAAAGGCTTCTGTAACTGATTACTTTTTTCGTGCATCGACCAGCAGTAATATAAGCAACAATGAAAGAATTAATGTTAATAGGCAGGAAAAGGTTGGAATTGTTTTGGATGTATCTACCAGCTCTGAAGATGATACTATTTATGAAGTTATTATAGATGAAGATAGAGAACAGGAAATAGAAGGAGGTAAAGAAGAACCCAAACAAGAAGACGAGGAACGAGTGGAGGAACGTACAGATGATTCATTTAGCGATAATAATGAAAAAGAGACAGACTATTCTTAGAATAAATCCTTTATATATAGGTTGTAGACCGATGAATATTTTTATTGATATTTGCATATTTCTATGTAATACTTTATAGTACAATTTAATTTTTTACAAAACTAAACAACTATTTTGAGCATTTTTAATTATAAAGATTAAAAAATTAATTTTTTTTATCTTAAAAATTATGAAAAGTTGCTTTATTTCACAAGAGATTAGAAATGAAACTAGAAATTTAATAAGCATTCATCCCCATGCTGGTGCCAAACCATAATGAATATATAGAATTCCACCTTCTGCCCCAAAACATTGATGAAGAGATCCAATCTTTAAATTAAAAAAATGTTAGATAAATAAATAAATTATTTACAGTGCTTTCTGGGCTAGGCGCAAAAGCTTCTTTAATAAAAAGATATAGAGGTTCAGTTTTGACACCAAGAAGTTTTCTTAAAGTTTGTTGTAAATTGAAAATTGTCCAATTTGGGTCAACTTTGTATTTTGTAAATTCTTTTCTAAGTTGAGGTGCAGCCCCAACTGGTTTTAATATAAGTGTTATTTTATTTGGTAAAATTTTTGTCATTGAATTTTTTTGAATTTCATTAATATTAAATTTTTGTGTAGAAGTCTCTGTTAATTTTAATTGTTGTTGACTAAAAATATTAATATTTAAATTTTAGATTTCTAAACAACCTTTCTTTGTTAACTCTAGTAAGTTTTAAAATATATAAATGTTCATTTCTACATTTCCTTTCCAATAAAATACTTCCATTTAATCCAAAAATTTTCCTTAAGAATATATTATAAAACAATATTTTTAAAGGTAAAAAACCTTGAATTATCTGAAATTAAATCAGAGATATCATTTTCTCTTAATGCAACAAGGTAGAATATTCCATTTAATGAAAGTAATTTAGAAATTAAAGGCAACAGTTTATTTAACAAATTGCGCCCCTGAGGCCCCCCAGCATAGGAAAGATCCTAAAAATAAAAAATGAACTTTATTTAAATTTAATTATATAAACCTTTTCATTTCCTGAAACTTCTTCTGTGAGAACATATGGAGGATTAAGTAGAAGTAAATCAAGGGAATTATATAATCTTGGAAGTAGAGGTCCAATAGAATCACTTAAATTATTTAATTATTCTAAACAAATATATAGAAAAATACTCCTTATTTTGCTTAATAAAAATTATATGTATAACATATACCAATGAATAAATTCCAAAAATTCCAATCCAACAGAATTTAGTTTTGCAGTTTCCATCGAACATTTTAATGCATTGACGTTTAAATCAGTACAGATCGACCTGAAAACCAATTAGATTTAAAATGTATTTTCTACAAACCTTGTCAATAAATTTCTATCTTTTAATAATCTTTGTAAAAAACAAGTCACAATTCCAGAACCACAACCAATTTCCAAGGAAATTATTGGTTTTAACGAAATTATTGTCTAAAAATAAATAAATGATTAAAAAAAGTATTTATAATATTTACATCTCTTTCTTTTTCTAAAGCATCAATTAATAAAAATGTATCCTCTGAGGGAGGATAAACATTTTTGTGCAATTCTGAATCAATTTTGTATTCAGGTGTTGAAATATATTTTGTCATATCTATTGTACATAATTTTAGTTAACATTATTTCTTTAAGGGGGTCAGTCGTTCAGGGTTAAACACAGAAATATTTACTGGTAAAAACAAAATATATAAAAAAAAGTCTAAAAAATATTATTCAAAACTAGAATATTAATAATAGACATTAAATTCTAATTAAAATATTTATCAATTAGTCTTTAGCTTTTGCATTATCATCTGCTCCTTTATTAGTCTCGGAAGCATCTAATTGTTTCCCAAGATATTCCCAATTGTGGACCATTAACTTTTGAATTGCTAAATCGATAAATATTCTATTTATTTAAATAAAACACTAATAAAAACCTAAAAGTGCATGATATCGAACATTTGGGTCTTCAGCACTAAGTAATTTCATTACAGCTTGTTTGCCTTGATATTGCTCAACAATACTTTTTTAAATAGTAAATAAAAGTTTAATAGAAATATTATACTCTTTTCCACGAGGAAAATGTCTAACATATTCCCCAATATCATGAGCTGCTACACAAAGCACCAACACATCATTAGATTCAAGTAAACGAATTAACATTCTACAATAATTAAAAATATTAATTAGTTTATCTTAAAAGCTTAGACTTGATTAATTCAAAATTCTTTTCATTAAATCGTTGGGCATTTTCACGCCAAAATTTTTCTGATTTGTGTACTGGACTCCAATGAAGTCTTCCAGAACGAATTTCTGTGCAATATTCATCAAATGAACTCAAATCTTGAACTGAAGTATGTAAACGTTCAGAAAGAAATTCAATGTCTTCCAACTATATTTAAATAAATTATTTAAAGCGATTAAAAAATGAAATCTTTTAGGCAAAATATATATTTTTTACCAAATCTTCATCATCAAATTTTTTAGCATCCATTAATTCCAAAGTTTTTAGCGTTTTGCACTGAACCATTTGAAGTGCAGATTCACGAACAAGCTCTCTACTATCTATTTTTTCTAATAAATTACGAAAAGTGTGAAGAATAATCCGAACAACTTTTTCCTAAAAATAAACAAAAATAATAAAAATAAATAGAAAACTTTGGAGCATTCTGAAAGAATATCACCCAATGTTTGAATTATTCCCATACTTTGAATATAACGAGCAATTTTACAATCAAATGATAAACACCTAAAAAGGTTTATTTATAAAAAAATATTTTGTTAAAAATTAAATTCTACCACAGGCAAAAAATCAATTGATATTGAAGTTGAAAATTTGTTCTTCCATCCAAAGCTGCCAAAATACTAGGAACACCTTCACATTGAACAAATTCATTTCTATATTCTTCAATCCGAAGCATCATTTGCAAACAACGCACAGAAGTATTGACATAATCATTACTCTAGAGACATTAAATTAAATTTTATGTTAATTAATAAAAGGTATAATAATTTTTTTGTTTTGTTTTTTAAATCATTTTAAAAAAGGATTTTAATTAAAAGATCTCAATCAATATATAAAACTCACCGTATTCCTCAACTCCATTCGTAAAAAATTAAAATAGGTATGAAGTTCCTGGCCCTCCATACGATTTGAACCAAAGCAAGCCAATTTGGCAAAGATTGTAGACATCTTGTTTATTAATAATAAAAAAAATAAAACGTACTTGATTAACAATAAAACCATCATTTCTAGTTAAAATGCCTTGAAACCAGGACCAAATAGTTCTTCGTTGTCGAGAAGCATATTCATGAAAAATTTCAACTCTTGATTTATCTTCCTTAAAAATAATTTAATTAGGTAATTTATGATAAAACCTGTAATAAATCATCAAAAACTGTAAGAACATAACGAATTAACTGTTCTTTTGAAATTTCAGTAACCAAATTAATTATACATTTAGCAGCATTCAAACGATCTTTATTTAATACTTCATTTCTTTCAGCTTTACTTTTTGCCCCTTCTAATGAGACAATAAAATTATACTCATTTTGTGGAACAAGTTGTGAACGTAAATAAGAAGTCCAATTTGGTTTATTTATAGGATTTCTGACTTCAGAAGCCTTTAAGATTAAAATAAAATTTAAATTTTAAATAGTAAATACTTCTATTTGAATTTTACTCGTTGCAGTAGTCATATCAACTGGGGTAAGATGATGTCCTGCAGCGATTTCCTCAACTTGTTCACCCAAATTGCTAAGTTGTTCAATAACCATTGTTTTAAATAAAATATACAAATAAATTTCTTAATTTTAGGACAAATATTTAAAAAGCTAAGAATGAATAAATCCAGACCAAATAAATTTTCTCTCTAAAATATAAAAAACCAACAATCAACCTTGAATTTTTCACTTCAGATAGAGTCAAAATCCTTTATCATTGATTGATACAAGTTGAGTATAGACTCAATTGTCAATTAACTAAAAACGACCAAAATCCAATAAATGAAATCGTTTTAAAATTTATTTTTCTGCAGTAAATCGAATAACAAATCCAAATCAAGTAAGGCTCTAGGTGGACATCGAGGAGTTTCGTTATTAACAAGTACATAAAAACTTTAATTAGAAAAGTCCTAATAAATAGAAAATCCCAAAAAACCGATATATAATTCATAAACACAACTAAATATATCTCATAGATAATATCCTATTTAAGTTATATGTAGAAGATCATCAAAATTTTTACTCATCTTTAATGATTTTAAGATTATACATTTAGAAATATGATGAATCCTTATGTTAAACTTTGTCTGTATTTGCACGTTTCTATCTGTTTTCGGCCACACATAGGACATATCCCCTTTTGATAAGCGCAATCTTGACAATAATTTGCTGCAATGTGATGGGTCATCTTTTTACAAATTCTGCACCTTTTGAATTCTCCAATACCAGGCTTGAACCTTTGTTTCGAGCTAAGAAATTTGTTCTCATTGGTTAACCTTTGTGCTCCATCTGCATTTTTATCTATGTGCACTGTTGCCAATTTAGAAATTTTGTTGGTACCTAATATATATACATATTTAAATTATAATAGTTAATTAGAATTACATTTTTCACAAACCATTATCAGAACTGAAATGGTCAAAAATATTAATATGTATTATTAAAATTTTTATTTAGATAAACATTAGTAATGTTCAACTATAAACAAATGAAAAGCTAGATCCACACTTTTTATTCTAAAACATCGAATTTTAATTTGAATAGATGAATGTGTATGTGTGTTATATTTGTGGGAGATAAATTTGCGGGCAAATATTTTAATCACAAGCTTGTCTATGTTCTAAAAAGTTAATTCTCAATTTCAGTTAAAATTAGAATAAAAGTTTGTTAAGTCAATTTCAATTTTTAAATTTTTTTTTCTAATAGCACAATAGACAAAAAAATTCTTGTGAATATTGAATGCGAGATTAAGATCAATTAAAATATAATTGTAAAAAAGGATAATTTTGAATCCAAAATAAATATATAAACTTGTGTCAGTCGGTATAATTTCTATAGAAGAAAAATTACAAATAATGTATTCCATATAAAAACTCCAATGTTAGTTAACACACTTTTAAGCAAAGTCATAACGGAAACGATCGCTAGCTTCCACGGACGGTAATTCGCAAGTTACCATTGCCTGATACAAGATTTAAAATCAATTAATTTTAATAGAAAGACCTGTATGACCCATTCACTTGAAACAGCCAATGCATTCTTTGCAATTGCACATCCAGCCAACTCGGGTTCACAATCATTTTCGGTAAGAAGAATGTCAAAATTTGCTAGTTTAAAATGTAAATAAAAATTAGTTTAGAAAAAAACTCACTTTTCCTACAGAATTCCAATTTAGAATTAAGCGTTGCAGTTTTATTTGCTTCTTTTGAAAAGGGTTCACCAAGTTCAACTCCGATAACTGTAGCTCCAAGATTTCGCATAAGTGAGATCCAAATTTCTCCGAATGGGATGACATTAGGATCTTCATTGTAGAAACGTGTATAAATTATAACTCGTTTTCCTTTAAACAAAACACCCTTAAGTGGTTTCCTATAAGATAATTCATAAATAGAATAAAACAAATATCGAAACAACAGACCACTGGCATATACGTCCAGGCTCCGAGGTTGACTCACCAGCTGGTAACAAAAACTCCTCATGGTCAAGTAACTTTTTCTAGGTGTAATGTAAGTTAGGCATTCATTAAAAAAAACCTTTTCCAAGCATTCTTGTATCCAAGTGTAACTTAAACAAGGAATCGATAATGAAAGAGCGCATAAATATTTATGTGTTCGATAAAATGTATCAGCAATCAAATAAGCACGATCTCCTTCTTTAAGATTTGAAAAATCTTCCATCACAATACCCTTACGATCTTCAATTTTTGTACGATATTCACGTTTGTTAAAATCGCTGACTAAAACAATATATAGAAAATTAGTTTTTTTTAATAAAAAACCTTTGTTAGGACGGTTCGCTGAAGTTAGAACAAAGTGTAAACCATCAAAAAGCTGAAAGTCATCAATTTCAGTTCCTCCACTTGAAGAGAGTGAATTGTTAATCGACTGGAAATAGTTTATTGAAAAAATAATTTATTTCTATAAGCTTCGCTACCAACACTCAAAGTATTTACGGCCTTAAAGTGCTGAGTCATTTTAAAGCAATATGTATGATGTTTGCTTGATTTGACTCAAAACAACCCATTAAATTAGGTTGACAAGCTTCGAACAAGCATAAAATAAGTTAAGCTAATAATCAGAACTAAACCACTAAGCTATGAATAACATGACAGTTTGACTGCCAAATTTTAAATAAAAACACAATGATGAGAAAGGCAAAGAAGTAAACATAAAAATTAAACCTCTGTAAGCTCCTGTACAGGAGTAAGAACAAGCATAGCATCATATGGACTTGGCTTCCTATGAGGTGTCTCTAAAACAGCACTATTATCTCGTTCATTAACATCTTCACAATCCTCTTTATTAATCTTCTCTTGGTCGCCTTCACCATTCGTCTTTAAATATTCAGTCCTACTCCCTTCCTCTTCGTTTATTTTGCCAGTTCGAGGACTTTTACGAGTCGATGTACTTTGCATTGGTGAAGTTGTATTGCTTAAAGAATGGCGGCTTCTCGTTACTGGCGAGGAGTTACTCGGTATATTATTTAATTCACTATTGCCTGTTTAGAAAAGAAAACAAAACTTTTTTATAAACAAAACTCTCACTTTTATTAATTTCTTCATTATGATTGACTTCTTCTTCGAGCACGGGCATTTCTTCCATAATATTATCAAGATTTATTTTCTTTCCACGAGGCGTAGAGGAAACTTTCCCTTTTGGCGACTTATTTGGAGATTTAGCCGCAGCACTAAGAATAGCGGCAGTACGTTTAGTCATTGAAGTTGGAGTTTTCAGAGGTGATGGCTTAAGCAAACTTTTATTCTAAAACCCGAAAAAAACAAACCGAAGCCGATCCAAATTCAGAATAGGATACCCGGTTAGTACGACTACGGCGCGCTGATCGAGATTCATTGACAATATTCTCTTGATCAATCTTTGGAACTGGATTAAATTGTCGACCTTTAAGTATGGTTGATGCTTGCTCTTTAGTTAAAAAGATACGAGACCAGATAACTCTGAAAATATTTTAAAAATTTTATACAAAAAATTTAAAATTAAATACCCCTTGGTTTCTTCCGTTGAATTCAGTGATTCATCCAATTCGCGCAGTACAAAAATTCCTTTAGTCCATTCATCTGGCTGATTCTTATCAATAACTTGTGGCTGTTTTTCAAGAACTGCAACTTTTCCAACCTCCTCGTCATCGACAAAATCAATAAATGAGACCTAAATAAAGTAAAAAAATTTTTAAGGCTGACTAATTTCAAGTTCCGGTATTGTTTAAAATTTTTCAAACCTGTGAACCTTCAGTTAAAAATGAAATTGCAACCACACCGCTGGGAGGAAGAATCCTTCTAAGATTATCCTCAGCAAATAAAACATAGTAACGACCAAGAGCCTCACGTCTGTAGGAATTAATTTTTAATTTAAATTTTAGTTTAATTAAGGTAAAAATAAAATTTGTTTTTATTAAATAAAAAAGTACCCGCATATTTGAGCTCCATAATACTCATTTCCCCAAAGAGCAAGCACACGCGCGCCTGGTGATAAAAAATGGCTCAGATCCTCTGGATGATCAACATTATATTGTTCAGCTGGAGTCAAATCAGGAACAGCATAGAATACTGCCTCTTCGGCAGCCTTCCTCGCAGAGGAGGAAACTGTAGTCTGTGGCTTCCTCCTTCCAGTTTCAGGTGTAATTAAGGCCGAAGATTTTTTGTCAGTTATATTAGGTTTCGGAGTATTCTTTGGTGTTTTTGGTAAGGCAACAGAGATACGGCCTCGGTGTTTCTAAATTTTTAACACATCCATAAACTAAATAAAAATTGGAATTGTCTAACAGGTGTTTGCAGCTGTTCCAGATCCTCTTCCATTACAAAATTGTCAATGCCATCATTCCCCTCCTTTAAATGATTCATATTCTTGTTCTGAGTAATGTTGCCTACAATCTGTGAAGAACTGGACAAAGCTCCAGATCTCGGACTGCCAGAGTTATTCAAAGAAAGATCGAACCCAGGGGATTCTGACTGAAAAATTATTGAAATTAAAGAAATTATTAGTTGTAACCGTTGAAAGAATCGGCGAAACAAAATTGCAATTCAAAGAAGGATTTCTTTTAGCAGCAATACGTTCAACATTTGCAAAACGTTCTGAAGATCCGGGCTCTGACTTAGTAAATTTTAAACCACCGAATGAAGTACGTTTTATCTAATTATAAGAATAAACTATAGTAATAAAATTTCAGATATTCGACTAAAATCATTTAAAATTGAAATATTACGCTAATATCCTTCAACGGCTCAGGATGAACATCCGAATTAGCAGTAAAATTGTAAGGATCGTCAGGATCATCCAAATCAATAATAGGTGGTTCTTGCTGTTCTTTCATACGTTTTCGTCCACGTTTAGCACTAATAGGGGTTGAAAAAATGGGAGTACTGCCACGGCCATCATTTGTAATTCGTCTTCGTTTAACGGAAGATGAGCTCGGAGCATATGCTGGAGCAGCCATTCGGCGTTTACGAGTTGATACACGCCTAGTGCCCGAAGTTGAAACTTCAGAAGAATGCATTAATGGAGGAGTAACAGGTGGATGATCTTAAAAACTATGTTTGATAAACTTCAGACTAGAAGGAATATAGAAAAAATACCTAAATCACTCACGGCTTCACTGTGTAACTTGTCATACTGATCATTCTCATGCTTATCGTGTTGCTGATTGATCTCTTCCTGTGAGCAATCCACCATGGATTCTCCCCCATTTATTTCAGTATGTTCATCATTTGTAGTCGCATCAGAAGGGAATCGAGTCATGTCAAACACGGAAGACATTTGTATTATTTTTCGGTTGAATATTCTTGATTGCTAGCAATATATTTACTAATAATATTATAGATTACAGCAAAATAAAAATAAAAACTAATAAACAACTGAAGTAAAAGTAAAGAAAGGAAAAATTGATCAAAACAAATAGGATCTTTCAGGTTTTATCGTAGGCGATTTGTATTTTTAAAGTCAATTTGTCGCGAACACAATTATTTAATTATGATTTTTCAGATACGTCACTAGCAATCAGATTAATTTACTCTTTGTTGTATAAATAAAAATAAATATATTAATATGATGAATGTGGTCATAAAAATTAAGACTGAAAATTTAAGACTGACAAGAGCTTAACGGTTTTAGAAATGCCGGTTTGATTTTCGCCATTTCGATTGCGCCGTTTTTCGTGCTTACCAATTTTTTTATTTATAATAAATATCTTTTTAATTCATCACTTTTGACATTGTGAATAAATTATGCAGAATACTTTTAAATTACAAAGAAAGTTTCTATTCCTGCCAAATCTTGTGAGATATTTCTCTATTCAGCCAGTTGAAGTCAAAGAACAAAATGTAAACATTAG
Organism: Meloidogyne exigua; assembly: GCA_018905775.1. Classification (NCBI taxonomy): domain Eukaryota; kingdom Metazoa; phylum Nematoda; class Chromadorea; order Rhabditida; family Meloidogynidae; genus Meloidogyne; species Meloidogyne exigua. The sequence continues at coordinate 1,050,566 of JAGUQR010000009.1, read as the reverse complement.
TAAAGAGGTTAAATTAAAATACTTTATTTATTATTATTTTAATTTTAGTGTTTAATTAAAATGCGTAAAGAGACTGGCTATAGTTATGCAAAATGCCGTAAGGCTTTGCTAAAATTTGGTGAGCAAAATTATAGTGAAGCGCTTCGATGGATAAAAGAGATAGCAGTCAAAGAAGGATGGGAAAAGGCAGCAAGGTAACGCAAATTAAAATTTAAAATATCTATATCATCAAAGGTTAAATGATCGAAATGCGTCACAAGGTTTATGCACATTGTTGATAAAAAAAAATATTGCGGCTATCATTGAACTAAACTGTGAGACTGATTTTGTTGCTAAGAGTGAAGAATTTCGTGTATTGGTAGTATAATTTTAAAATTTAAATCAAGAATGGCTATCTATCAAAATTTAACGCGTAAAATCGTTAATGAATTAAAAGCCCTATCCAAAAATCCCTATTTTTGATTAAAGCATACTTTCTGCTCTTTAGCAGGCGTTGGTTAATTGTGGATTGATTGCATTTCGTTAAATATCCTAATTAAAAAAATTTTAGGCATCCCAACTCACTTCGAATCTTTTTACTTATGCTGAGAATTTTTTAACTTCAAAGGTTAACTACAAGAATATGGGAGAACTACATTTTTTAGAATTTTGTAGGATTTTTAATAAATGAAAATTTATATAAATTAAGCATTGGACGAATTAAAAAATCCTGAAGGTCATTCTTTTGAAGAATTAATTGTAGCTTCAATTGGAAAATTGAGAGAAAAAATTAAATTAAATCTCGCTAAAGTTTTTTATACTTCATCAGAATTTAGTATATTTGGCCATGCACATCCAAATGGTATGATTTTAATACGATAAATTATTGATCTTTTTAGAGAAATTTGGCCAAGTAGAAATGGGCCGTTTTGTTTCAATTGTATCAATAAAAAAACGAGAAGAAAACTCTGGATTCCCTATTGAAAAATTAGGTCGACAAGTTTGTAATCATATTATTGGTATGGTTCCTGAAACGTTGGGAGAGCCATGTGGAAAAGAGAAACATAAAGAATCAAATGAAAATGAAGTAATCGACGAAATTGAGGAGGATGATGATGTCACTTCGGAAAGTGTAGGTCAAATTATAGTAATCTTATTAAAATTCTCTAAAAGTAACCATTAAATTCTAGATAACAAAAATTGATGAAAATGAATCTCAATTAATGCGACAGGCTTTTATGCTTAACCCACAGCAAACAGTTTATGAATATCTCAATTATCATGGAGCAGATGTTAAAGATTTCTTACGCTTAGAGGTGGGGCAAACAAAGGAATAGTGTAAACCCAGACTTTAATGTTTGTTACTTTTTTGATTATCTAATAAATTTGCAGTATGTGTGTATATTATTAAAATATTTAAATTTGCGTTTACTTTATATTAATCATAAAATAAGATTTAATTTAATCAAAATAATCTTCTAGGTCAATATTTGGGTCAAGTAATTTATCCTCAATCTGAGAAATATCTGTTTGATCTAATATTAAGTTCTCAATAACCTCTTCCAATTCAGTTTCACCAATTAAAACAGCTCCTTGAACTCGATGATTCTTTATAATAACCTTGACATATTCAACATTTTCTGTTATTCGATAATTAATCTCGAACGGTTTTTCCATTTTTTCGGCCGAAAAATCACCGAGAAGAACTACCTGAATTTAACAAAATTTTTTCTTATTTTAAAAATACCTTATAACCAAAAAATTCAGTCACATGCGAGAAAATGTCAAAAGCAATATCAGGAAGCAAGTTCTCTATTATCATAGCACGAGCACAATAAATGCCCATTTGTCTAGCCTGGGTCCAAAGACGAATCTAAAAATATATTTGTTAGTCAAATTTAAATTCCTTAATTATAGACATGTTTCCAGTGTGGATGATCCCTTGCCCATTGTGGCGTGCAAACATCTCCAGCGGCGTAAAGATCGGGAATATTTGTTCTAAATATTTTTTCTTTAAATAGTGATAAGTTTACCTCATATGATCATCAACTAAAATTCCTTTGTCGTCTGCTAGAATCAATTCAGGACAATCCCTTTTCCAAATTTCTGAATTTGGTATAGCTCCAGTTGCTTCGATTATTAAATCACAACCAATATATTTGCCATCACAAAGACAGGCCCATACTTTCCAATCCGATTGCCTTAAAAATGAATTTGCTAACTCATGTATTTTTGATTCATCTGGCTTAGAAAATGAGATGGAATCTAATTCAACTTCATTCATTATAAATAACTTTCTCAAATCCTAAATAAAACTATACAAAAAAAAAGTAAATTTTAATTCATTACTTGATTATTACTTGAATGCTTAAGTGCAAGACCTGTTGTCCAATGAGGACCCAATGCTGCTCCATCATAAGAAATTTTTTCCTGATCATTATTACTTTTGACAACAGAAATTTTATCATATTTAATAATTGATTTTTCATTATTTTCTTCCTCACTATCAGTTAATTTTGACTCAAAGAACTTTGCAGCTGCCATATCTAAAAAAGATCAATATTTAAATTAATCTAAATATTAGACCAAAATAAGTCGCAGACATATAACTGTGTCTAAATGCCCAAATAACTTCTATATTCTTCAATTTAAAACTAAAGAAGTTAAAAAATATTTTAAGATTTTTTTACGCCAGTTCTGTAGCAATTCCACCATTACCAAAGATTAAAACACGTCGAGAAGTAGAGAGAGATTCTCTAAGATCATTAATTGTTTGAGTATCACGAAGACGTATAACAAAAGGGTTAGGGCTCGATTCAATAGTTCTCCTTGGAGAAGCACCAGCTGCAATTGCTAACTTTTTGTAGAAAATAATTCTGCCATTCTTAAGAGTTAAGTTCTAAATTTTTTTATAAATTAAAAATCAAAAAACTATATTTAACCTTTTTTTTTGGATTCCATGCATTTACATCATCATCTAAATAAGTTATCCTTCTAGATGCTTGATGAAATATTTCAGGACAGACAGATCTCACATCAAAGGAGGTAGCTATTTGACCAACCTTAAATTTAAAGATTTATCGAAGTGAATTATGTTACTTTTTTAATATTAACTGCTCGCTTTACAAATCCACTAAGTCCACAAACAAAGATCACATTGTGATCTAAAGTTCCAGGGACTTCTTTACTATTTATCAATTCATCTAATTCATCAACAATGCATACACCACAGACTCCACCTCCTATTACAACATAATCCGCTGACAAAGGATTCATTAACAAGAGAAACAATTAACGAACTGTTATGATAACAATTAGTGCTCGGTAAAATTACATTTCCGGGCCCGATTCCGGGCTAACGTTTTTTTACATGATGCCGGGCCGGGTACGGCCGGATTTTTCCGGATTTACCCGGCCCGGTTTTAGCTCGGAATTTTCCAAAAAAAACCCGCATTCCGGGTTCCGGGTCCTGAAAAAACCGGCCGGGCCCGGCCCGGCGCCGGGCACTAATAACAATATTAACATATCGTATCTAAAAGTAAATATTTAGGTGGCCTGACAATTGTACAGTGGGACAATTGTACAGTGGACAATTATACAGTGGACAATTGTACAGTGAATAATGGTTTTTAAAAATAAATTTAATTCCTGTGTACGGAATTTTGGGTTCGGAAAGTTGGGTTCCACGATTTTTTGGAAAGTTGGATTCCAATTTTTCGGAAAGTTGGGTTCCGGCGGAATTTTGGGTTCTATATAAAAAATTTTTAAATCAAAATATAGTAAAGACATTTAAACAAAAGCTTTATTGGAAAAATAAAATTTTATTTAAAGCATTAAACAGGCTTGGGCATCGATAACTGATAGCCTTAAGGTATTCTAAAGGATTTCTTTCTTCTCTCGTGCGATAAATTTCCATCAGATTTCGATTGGATTGTGTTAGAATATTTGTATATGTTTTCATAATCTTCATATTTCAACTTCACTCATCTTTCTCTACTTACTATATTTATATTTAAAATTTTTTTTATAGAACCCAAAATTCCGCTGGAACCCAAAATTATAGAACCCAATATTCCCACATAGAACCCAAAACGGAATTAAATTTATTTTTAAAAACCATTATTCACTGTACAATTGTCCACTGTATAATTGTCCACTGTACAATTGTCCCAATGTACAATTGTCATAGAGCCAATTAGAACGTTTTTTATTTGACATTATGAAAATTATTTAACGATATTAAGATAATTTTCATTTTGGATATTCTTTTTCTTAAAAATTGTAAAATTGAACTTTTTTTATTTCTATCTAAAGTGCCAAAAATCTCCAAAGAAACTTTTTATTTTTTCAGAATATTATTTGTTCCTAAATGTCCCACCGAAAATTTTCTGCTCCAAGGCATGGTTCTATGGGATTTACCCCTAAAAAGCGGTCTAAACGTCATCTTGGGAAATGTAAAGCTTTCCCGAAGGATGACCCTTCAAAACCTATTCATTTGACTGCTTTTATCGGCTATAAGGCTGGGATGACGCATATTGTTCGTGATGTTGATAAAGTTGGATCAAAAGTGCATAAGAAAGAAGTTGTTGAGGCTGTAACAATTCTTGAGACTCCTCCAATGGTCATTGTTGGCGTTGTTGGGTATATTGAAACTCCACGAGGTCCGCGACCTCTTAAAGCCGTTTTTGCCGAACATTTGAGTGAGGATTGTAAACGCCGTTTCTACAAGAACTGGTTTTTTGTTTTAAAACAAAATTTTATTGATTAGAAATTCAGGTACAAATGCAAAAAGAAGGCTTTTACTAAATATGCAAAGAAATGGCAGGATGAAGATGGCCAGAAGTCTATTGAAGCTGATCTGAATCGGATCAAGAAATATTGCAAGTATGTTCGTGTCATCGCACATACTCAGGTTTAAACAAATTATCTCTTTATTTCATTACGATGTTTATTCATTCCTATTTTTTAGATGAAGCTTATGAAACATCGAAACAAAAAGGCTCATATAATGGAGATTCAAATAAATGGAGGAACAGTTCCTGAAAAAGTCGATTGGGCACGTGAGCATTTTGAAAAGCAAATTCCGGTTGAGCAAGTTTTTGAACAAAATGAAATGATTGGATGTATAGGTGTTACAAAAGGGAAAGGGTTTAAAGGAGTAACGAGTCGTTGGCATACAAAAAAACTTCCGCGTAAAACACATAAAGGACTTCGAAAAGTTTGGCTTTAAATAGGTTTTAATAAACAATTAATTTTTAGGTTGCTTGTATTGGCGCTTGGCACCCTTCGAGAGTTCAGTTTACAGTTGCTCGTGCTGGTCAAAAGGGTTATCATCATCGGACAGAAATTAACAAAAAGATTTACCGTATTGGAAAGTCTTGCTTGACACCGGAAGGAAAAAAGAATGGTTCTACTGATTTTGATACAACAGAAAAGACAATTAATCCTATGGTTTACTTTTATTTTATTTTTTAAAGTAACTTATAATTTAGGGAGGATTCCCCCATTATGGACTTGTTAATCAAGACTTTGTTATGATCCGTGGCTGCTGTGTTGGTCCAAAGAAACGTCCAATTACTTTGCGTAAAAGTCTTATAACTCAAACAAAGCGTTTTGCCTTTGAGAAGATTGATCTTAAATGGATTGATACAAGTTCAAAGTTTGGACATGGTCGATTCCAAACAAGTGCCGAGAAAAAGGCCTTTATGGGAAAACTCAAAAAGGACTTTTTAGCCGAAACAACTGTCAGTTGAATAATAAAAATTATATAATGTTGATTGATAAAGATGTTAATTTTGCGTATAAAAAGTTGTTGATTTTTTAATTCTTTTAGTTGTTATTTTATTCCTTATCTGAAAATAGTGGTTTTTTAAATTATCTTTTAAAAAAAATAGTGAATGTCCATAACTTTGGGTCTTTTTCTTCAAGAATCGCTAGGATCTGTTGTAGTCATTGAACTTAAGGACGAAACAGCTATTGAAGGAAAAGTTGTTTTCGCAGAGCCAAAATCATTAAATATTGAATTGTCTGACATTGTTGTATATAGAAGGGGAATAAAGAAAGTAAATCCTCTTTTCCTCAAAACTTTATTTATAAAGGTTAATTCAAAGCTCTTAAATTTTAAATTATTTCAGGGACGCTACATTCGTTTTATTCATTTCGAGAATTATCAGTGTGTTTTGAATTTATTAAAGAAATCTTTACGCAAGAAGTAAACTAATGTTTGGAAATTATTATTGGAATATATTACTTTTTATTTTGCTATTTTTTCCACGAAATCATTTTGTCTCAAATTTAATACGACATAATCGATGTGAATTGAAATTAGTAGCTGATTATGTCTTTTACAAGGATATTGGTAACAAGAATTATGCAAATGCTGCTAGATATTTAGTAGGTCTTTAGTATCTTTACTTGGGGTTTATTATTAGAGTGAACAAAATTCTAAATCCGAACTATGGAATAAATGGAAGAAAAATCCGAAATTTTCTAGAATAAGTGAAACCCACACCCTTATTTATTATGTTTTGCTAGGAATTTCTGAATAAAGGTGAACATTCTGTTTTTTTTCCAACGTATTTGCTGCTTATACCAATTCTGATGATGATAAGATTAAATATTTGTTAATAATTATTTTATTAAAGATAAATTTAATTGGACGAGTTAATAGTATTTTTTCTCCTGTTGATTGGGGATTGGATATTAATGGAGATAAACTTTCAAATTTGGGATTTGTTATTAAAGAAATGAAAATATTAGATCAACCTGAAGATTCTTCAAATATCAACCATTTTAATTCAGTAATTCACTCTGATGTTAATGCTGTTGAAATTTTAAAAGTTTTTTTTTTCAAAATAAATTAATGCCTATTTTTATAGTCATTCTCGACAGAAGAAGGTACAAATTCAACATGTTTAACTGTACTTATTACCGCTAAATCGTTAGAATTTGATGTTATTGGCATGGCAAATGTTTGTTTAGATGAACTGTTTTTTTAACTTTATAATTTAATAGATAGGAGATCCGGGAAAACGGGGAGTTTGTGCAACTAAAAAATTAAATGACACTTTTATGAATACAGGTATGAAATACATGAATGTATATGTTTATAATGATATTAATTATTCTTACAATTAGAATTTTAGCCCTTATAACCGTTCGGCGAAGATCAGATTTAATGCTTACTCGTGTTGTGGACCTTGTACTTGCACATGGTTATTTTTAAAAAATTAATATATAAATATTTACTATTTTTAGAACTTGGACATTCTTGGGGTAGTCTACACGATGATGAACAAGATGAAAAATGTGTGCCAAAAAATTCAAGGGATGGTCGTTTTGTTATGTGGGAAAGTTCAAATACTGGATATGATAAAAATAATTATCAATTTTCTTCATGTTCTATTTATTCAATTCATCGAGTTCTTTACTCTCTTGCTAATAATTGTTTTGTTGAGGAAAAGAAAGCCTTTTGTGGTAATGGATTGCTTGAAGAAGGTGAACAATGTGATAGTGGTGCACATTTTCAACATTTTGGTACTGGAGATGATTGTTGTACTCAGGAATGTAAACTTAAATCTGGAGCTTTTTGCTCACCTAGGTAATTCTAAATAATATAATTTATAAAATAATATAATATATAAATTTTATGCATTCTGAATGTTGCTCAATGGATTGTAATTTTCTTGACACAGATGTTGTTTGTCATATACAAAAGAGTGATTTATGTAAAGCTGAGACTACTTGCAGGTTTGTTTAAATCTCCCTACTAATGGACTATTTATTAAGAAACAGTTTAGATGATAGGCTTACGGCTTCCTCATAAAGGTCCTCAGGGTTACCTCTCATATTTAATAGCCCCTATTTTGTAATCTTTTATTATTTAATGTGTTTCTGAAACTCTTCTTTTTCTTCAGTGGATATAGTGAAAAATGTCCAAATCCAAAACCATTAGAGGATGATACAAATTGTACAGATGAGGGAAAATGTTTAAATGGTGATTGTATTCCTTTTTGTCGTTTGTTATCTCAAGATCTTATGCCTTGTATTTGCGAGGATGGTTCTTAAATTTTTATGTTTTATGAATATTTTTTCAAAATCTAGTAGCAGTTGCTTGTCAACGTTGTTGTCGTTCCAATATTACAGGGATTTGTAGTCCAGTTAAACCAGAACGGTGGTTACCAGACAATTCTATGTGTATTCATGGACATTGCATTAGAGTATACTTTCTATATTTTTCCTTTCTCAAGAATTAATTTTTTGTCTCTTATCTTCACTAATTAATTGAATTATTTTAGAAAGTTTGTGAGAAGGAAGCTACCGATCCAGGCCCAATATGGAGATTTTTTGAAAACATTGAGGGACATTCACACCGTAAAATTTATTCATTTTTTAAAAATTTACTCCTCTAATTTTATAATAGGGAAGTTTTTTTCTGACTACATTGTTTTTATTGTTGTTGTTATTACACTGCTAATTTGGTGCCCTTGTGGAGCATTTATTATCTATAAAGTAGAAAAAATTATTCTAAACAAAAATATTTTTAAATCATTTAACAGGACAAACAAGAACAAAATGAATTAATAAGAAAACGAATAGCTGCACAAAATAATGTACAAATTCTTAGTAATGTACCTAATTTAAAACAAGCAGATGGGTATTTTGATTTATTTGGCAACAATGAAGCAAGACATAGAAATGAGCATAAATTAAAAATTAATCAAGAAAATACAAGCAAAGAAACAAGTCTTTGACCAAATATTAAAATTATTCTTTTAATTCCAAATAATATTTATATATTGCCTTCAAATATTTTATTTATGACAGGGATATTTATTTATTTTCTTCTTTTAATGATTTATGAATTCTGTAATTTTAATCATCTTCACCAAGAGTTTTGTAAACATTCTTTATAGATCAGCCAAATTAGAAGAAATAATAATAATATTTCACCTTTTAGAAATAAGGAGGATTGTTAAATTTTAGACTTTTTGTTAAAATCTGAATTCTAATTAGTGTCTTTTCTATTAAAAGTACCGTTAAGACGAGCAATATATTTTACTTTCAATACATGCAACTTATAATTTATTAGTATGCTCAATAAAAAATGTAAATGTATAAATATTTTTATAATAATATTTTTATATTTTGTTTAATGTTTTTTATAAAAATTAATTTATTTAAAACAAACAATATATACATATGTATGTATGTATGTAAAATATTGAATTTATTTTTAAATGTATTTCCAACCTCAATATATTTTTTTCTTTTCGAACTAATCGTTGCAAAAAATGCAAACAAATTGACCGGCTTTTGTCATATATTTTAGGAACTCCACAAAGTAAATGGTCAAATACATTCAAAATCGGGATGTAATGTTAAAAGAATCAAAGAATTTTTATTTAAACGACTGTTAGTTATCTAATCTCTACACATTGTTTTCTTTTAATTAATAAAAAATTGAAAAAGCTAATTAAATGATTTCTTCTTATGTTCGATGTTAAACTTTTGATTGGAAATTTGAATTTTTTTAAAGTATTAGAATACCTTTCAAGTCTAATCTCTTTTGGTGCAAAGAGAATGAAACTGATTATTAATATTACTGTCTTTTTTATCATTATTACAATTATAATAAATTCTGTTTTGACATCATCACAAAATTATGATTTAAGTACAGATGAGGATAATTCAACCGATGAAAATTATATTCTAGAATTTGAAAATATTGAAGAAAACTCAACAGTAAAATCAAATATAATTTTAACATCTAAAGAACCTGCTTGGATGCATTCTGGTTAATAAATAATTATAAATTATTTTATTATTTGTCATTAGGAAAGTTTCAGGGAGATATTGATGGTGTTGATGGAGTTTTACTTAAACAAGTAATAAAAGAAATAATTTCTTTAAATTAAAATTTACATTTATTTATTAGTTATCAGATCCAAATGTTCAATTTAATGCATTAAAAAATCGTCAACTAACTTGGTTCTGATTGAATAAATAATTTAATTAGAGTAATTTTAAAAATAAAATTATTTTAAAGGCATGATGGAATTATTCCATATAAATTGGATGAAGCTTTTTGTGAGTTTATTTTCAAGTTTATAATAAAAGCTCATTTGTTTAGCACTTGGAGAAGTTAGACTTTTACAACGGGTCTTTCGCATGTACCGACGGTAAGAAATTTCTTTTACAATTTTTGAACCAAACAAATAATATATTAATGTATATTCTAATTCTTTGTTGTTTCTTTTATCAAAAAATGATACAAAATAATAATTTATTAATATATTTATATATTGAGGCGTACCTTTGGATGTATTCGTTTTAAATCTAGGCATCTTGAATTGGATTATTTGAACATTATAAGAGGGAATGGGTAGTAGGATAAACACAAGAAAAATAAAAATATTTTTAATTCTAGGTGTTATTCTCAAGTTGGGAAAACTGGTGGTAAGCAAGAACTTTCATTGGGACAAGGATGTTTATTCAATGAAACGGTAAGGAAGCAGAAAAAAAATTAATTAGTCAACTAAAATATTTCATGCAATAGGTTTATTAAACATAGCATTTTATAGGACAGAGTAATTTTTTTTGGTATTTTGATGGTTAAGTATCATACACAATGAAAAAACTTCTTAATTATTTTTTCCCTAATTACTAAAATGTTTACCTATTAAAAACATTTTTAAAGAAGGCCAAAACATACAGTACAATTTATTAATACACTACAAAAACAAATATTACTGATACCTAATTAGGGAGGCAATACAAATTACAATAGAGAGAATACCAAAATATTTATATGGGAGAAAATACGTAGGGTTATCTTCTACATCCTTATTAGCTGGTGAAGAGCATCTATCCTTGTATCCTTGAATCGTCCTGCAACCATATTCACGCAGCAGCCATCGGCACATCCACCTTGAACTCACCCGACGATCCAGGAGGGAACAGAGCTTTGGCATCACCAGCATCCGGAGGAGCCGCAGCGAAGCAGATCTCGAGCTTGTCATCACCTTTCGGAGGGCCGTCCTGGAAAAACGTTTAAATTAAATGATTGAATTTAAGTTAAAAAATCTACCTGGCGGATCACTTCGATTTGGGAAGCAGCTCCAGGGTCGACGAATCCGAAGACGGGGTTGACGCGGTAGTGGGTGTTGTTGCTGGATTTGAGCTTGAAGGCGAAGCGAACCTAAATAGAATAACGTTATTTTAGTTTAAAATTAAAGTTAAGGAAAAAGTACCTCAGGATTCCCGTTCATCAACTGAAGCGAGACATTTCCACCCGCTGCCGGAACTTGAATTGCTGCTGGCTCGACTGAGACCGCCATTGTTGTTTGAAGAGTATAGTTGTAGTTGTTGAAGTGATGTTCTAGGAGAGTTGATGGTGTATTGACTTTGAACCAGCTTTTATACTGTAAGAACTTTAGAGGAACATACGCAACTATAAATGAGCATTGATTTCCATTCACTTCAAAAACAACTCTCCTAGAACATCACTTCAACAACTACAACTATACTCTTCAAACAACAATGGCGGTCTCAGTCGAGCCAGCAGCAATTCAAGTTCCGGCAGCGGGTGGAAATGTCTCGCTTCAGTTGATGAACGGGAATCCTGAGGTACTTTTTCCTTAACTTTAATTTTAAACTAAAATAACGTTATTCTATTTAGGTTCGCTTCGCCTTCAAGCTCAAATCCAGCAACAACACCCACTACCGCGTCAACCCCGTCTTCGGATTCGTCGACCCTGGAGCTGCTTCCCAAATCGAAGTGATCCGCCAGGTAGATTTTTTAACTTAAATTCAATCATTTAATTTAAACGTTTTTCCAGGACGGCCCTCCGAAAGGTGATGACAAGCTCGAGATCTGCTTCGCTGCGGCTCCTCCGGATGCTGGTGATGCCAAAGCTCTGTTCCCTCCTGGATCGTCGGGTGAGTTCAAGGTGGATGTGCCGATGGCTGCTGCGTGAATATGGTTGCAGGACGATTCAAGGATACAAGGATAGATGCTCTTCACCAGCTAATAAGGATGTAGAAGATAACCCTACGTATTTTCTCCCATATAAATATTTTGGTATTCTCTCTATTGTAATTTGTATTGCCTCCCTAATTAGGTATCAGTAATATTTGTTTTTGTAGTGTATTAATAAATTGTACTGTATGTTTTGGCCTTCTTTAAAAATGTTTTTAATAGGTAAACATTTTAGTAATTAGGGAAAAAATAATTAAGCTTGTTAGAAAAATTATAATTAAAAATTTCTTCAAAGTGTATGATCCTTAACCATCAAAATGCCAAAAAATTTCCCCATACTTAGGACCCCTGAATAGTTTAAACTAATTAAATTCTGCCAAGTTTTTTCTTCACTTTCATAGATAATACATGAGTTAATGCATTCATTGGGTTTCTGGCATGAACATAGTAGGGAAGATCGTGATAATCACATTATGATACTTTGGGAGAATATATTGCCTGGTTTGGATTCTCAATTTGATGTGGTTAATATTTTCTAAATATTTTGTTAATTAAAAAATTTTTTTTTTTTGGGTCTCTTCTGCCATTCAAGATACTTTAGATGAACCTTATGATTATAGGTAAATTCTAATATATTTTTAATTAAATTATAAAAAATTCTAAATCCTTGTTAGATCTATTATGCATTATGGTTCTTCAGCATTTAGTAGGAATGGAAGAAATACTTTAGAAGCAGTTGTTGATGAGGTAAATAATATGTAGAAGGGGAAGATATGCTAATTAGTTTATTGAATAACCAATCTAATATTTATTTAAAATAAATAAATAAGAGAATTAATTAATTTATTAAAAGAAGGTCCTTGTATAATTAATATATTGAAAATTAATATTTTAGTACATATTTAAATTTAAAAGTTTACAAATATAATTGGAAATTCTTTTGAATTGAGTGAATTAGATGTTGAAAAAATAATGAAGTTATATCGTTGTAGACAAAAAATTAATTTAAATAATCGAATAAAAAAGAAGCAAAAAATAATTGAAAAAACAAAAATTCCAGAAGAATTAATTTATTCAGAAAATAAAATAAAAAAGAAATTAAGAAGAAGGACTAAGGACATTTTAATAAAACCAGAATTGTTAAAAGAACAGACAGACGAAAGTTTTTTAAGAGAACAAAGTGGTAAATAAATAAATTAAATATATTTTTAATTACCTAATTAAAGGTGAATTAAATAATAATGGAGAACAACAATGTAAAGATTATTTTATTGATTGTTCTCAATTTAGTGATTATTGTAGAAGAATTTCATTTTATTTTATTATGAGATCATATTGTCCATTTACCTGTGGAAGATGTAAAAAAATTTAAAATAAATTTTAAAAAATATTAAAAATTTAATTATTTTTTAAAATTAATTAATTGTTATTAATACATATTTTAATTTCCATTTATTATTATTAAAAAAAAAGAGAATATTACATAGGTTATACATATGTATATAAAATCAAAATTAATGGGTCAGCTTTAATTAAATAAATTTTCTAAAATTTACCATAAATAAATAAATTTATTTAATATTAATTAAATATATGTATGTATTATTTAATTATTATAAGCTGATCCTAAATATTTAAATATATAAAATTAAAAAAAATTATTTTTAAAAATGTTTTTTTTTCTGACTAGAATAATATATAAAGATTGTAATATTTTTTAAATTTTAATATAAATCAACAGAAGATACCATCCTTTAAATTTAAAGATGTGTATCCTGAAAACAAAAAAATTTAATTTAAATAATTATTTAACAAAAAAAATATTTAATTATTTTATATACCTCATAACCCCATCTGTTAGGAGCATTTGTTCGATTTCCTCCATTATAAACACTAGAAGGTACAAATCTTCCATTAATTTCAGATCTTTAAATATATTTATATTTATTTATTAAAATAACCTTCCTCCATTATTTCCAGTTACTCCATAACGTTTATTACTATTACTACTACTAGAAGTATAATTACTTAAACCTCCTCCTCCTCCATTAATTGTATTAGAATTATTATATCCATAATTTCCTCCAAATTGATTAGAATTATTATTCCCATTATTATTAGAATAACGAGATGAAGAATAATTAGAAGAAATTAAATTATCTTTCCCTCCTCCAATTAATGTTTGTTGATTTCCACCACTACGAAATAATGATTTAATACATTCAATTGGTGAACGAGGACGTTTAAATTCTTCTTCCAATAAACTTTATTTTAATTAATTAAAAATAATTTTAATTAGTTTTACATATTAGCACTTTGTTTTCTTGAATTTGGGAGAGATTCTGGTCCTCCTAATTTAACTTCAGTTGTTTTCCTTCTACCTAGAAGACCTCCTCCTCCACCTACACTTCCTCTTTTTTTGGTATTTGAATTAATTGTAACATCATAATCACGTTGAGAAACTTAAAAAAAAAGGAAAGTTTTTCATTTAAAGTTAATTTTCTAATTAATTTTTCCTTTAAATTGTGTTATGGGAAAAAGAGAAATTAATTAAAAAAAAAAGGAAATAAAGTGCAAAAGTGCCTGGAGTAGTAGAATCTAAATAAATTGATTGTTGTTGTTGATATGAAGGCAAAATAGGTGCCCCAATATTTCCAAGCATTATTCCAGGTAAATGATCACTAGACCCTCCATAACGACGAGAATAAGAATTACCAAGTCTTGTTGTATTATGTAAATCTTGATTATTATTATTATTATGTAAATGTTCATCTAATGAATGACTATTAATATTATAATTTTTATCAACTGATTGATGTCTTCGAAGACGACCTGTAGTGAAAAAAGTGCAAAAATATAATTTTTTTTCAACTTTTTGTTAGAAAAAAAGTAGGGAAAAGATAAATAATTATTACAAATAAAAATTGTTAAAAACCTTGTGCTCTAGGTTCAGCTTCATAAGCCTATATAAAAATATAAATTATTATAGTAATTTTATAAATTAATTACCTGTCTATTTTTAAGAATTCCACGTATAGGAGTAGAATCAAAATCAATATTATGCTGATCTCGACGGCTAGGTCTATTAGTATTAAAATATTGTTGTTGTTGTTGTTGTCCTACATTTGGAATTCCAGAATCATGATAAGCAATATATGCATAATCTGGAATTTGAGAAGAATAACCTCCAATTTCTGGTGTTGCATAACGAGAATTTCCAGTCATTGGTTCTAAATTAAGATTTAATATAATTAAAGAAAACAGAAATATTTAATAATTATTTTAGATTTTATAAAATAATTAATTGTTTTATAATTAAATATAAATTAATATGTATTTACCTATTTGTTCTAATTCATCAGGTGGTGGCATATAAGAACCTCTTAAAAGCATAGCCATATGATCATTAGATTGAGAACGTGAAGCATGAGCTCTTCTTCCATCAGCATCTCTAAGAGCAGCAATTTTTCGTCTAAATCTTCCTTCTCCACCTCTAGGGGGAGATTCAGGTTCAGTTATTGTTTGATTATGTGAGTAATAATTTCCATATTCATTACAAGGAGTTACTAAAATAAATATTAATTATTCTAGTTAAAATTAAATAAATTATTACTAGGTCTTTCTGCTTCATAAATACTTCTACGGCCTCCGCTACCTCCAATGCCAACATTATATTGTTCTTCTGAGGGAGGAATACGAGGCGGTCCTCCACCAGAACGAAGACCAATTGATCCACCAGCATAAGAACTTAAAGGCCTTTCACCTGGATAATAACAACTTCCACCTGCAGCCATTCTATTCTGATATTGACTTAAACTTAAGAAAGAAAAATTAAAACAATTATTAAATTTGTACTCATTTCTGCCAAATTCTGAGGCTCTCTCAGCCATTGTCTTATAAACTTCAAAACGTTCAGGTCTTTCTTTATTGGCTATACCACCATAATAATTATATTGTTGTTGTTGTTGTGAAGGCCAAGCATTTGTTGTAACTCTAGTAGAACCTCCACTCCCATATTGCTTATTAAAAGCATTATAAACCTTTAAAGGAAAAGATTATGTAATAATAATTTTAGTAAATATTATTTAATTAAAATTTAATGATAAAAAGACTAAATATTTAAATAAATTAATTTTAATTATATTTATTTATTTATTTAAACCTCCTCCTCATATCTACTAATATTTGAAGGCATATAACTATTTCCAACTAATGAATTAAAATATCCCCCAGCTATTGCATATCTATCATAGGGAATTTCTTCATTTGGAGGTGATTCATGAAAGGACTTCCGACGATCAAGGTAATTCTTTAAATTCAAATTAAAACATTAAATTATAAAAAGGGTTATTAGAGTACCTGTCTAGAATAATTTGAATTATTTTCCTCATTTCTACTACCATATCCACCACTTCCATTAGATAATTTTCCTGAACCATTACTATTTTTGTGCCGTGGAGAATTTGATTCATTATTTTCTTCTTGTGAAGGAAACCTTTAAAATAATATTTAAATAAATTTAAACTTTTTTTTACCTAGTCCAAGTATCTTCTGTTATGGCAACAGTTGCATTTCTTGCTCTTCTTTCTCGATTTTTACGTCGAATATATGCAGCAGCACTTTCATAACGAAGTGAGGGTTCTGGACTTTCTTTTAAATTAGGTGATTGTTGAGGACTTTAAAATAATATTTATTTAAATATTTAATATAAAAAAAACCTTTTAGATGATTGTATTATTTGATTATTATTTGTTTGTTGTGTTTGATTTTTATTTATTGGTGATTGAGGTTGAGAACTTTGAGGTTTAACTTGTACAATAGGTGCTTCTTTGGGTATTCCATCTATAAAAATAATATTTAAATAAATTATTTCTAATTTATTTTAACCAGTCCCAGTTGGGTGTATTGTTCTAAATCCAATAATTGTTGAAGGCTTTGGTCTAAATGGAGTATCTTCTTCTTCTTCTTCCTCCTCTTCTTCTTCTTCTTCAACATTATTTTCTTCCACCTCTTCTTCGACCTCTTCTGGTTCAGCTTTTGGAGCAATTGCAGAGCTACTGCTATCTTCAGCAGAAAGAGATTCAGCATCTGGATCATGACTTTTCATCCAATCTTTACTTCTTTTAAATTGTTCTTTTTTGTCCTGAAAATAGAGAAATATAAATTTAAATAAAATAATTATTTTTTACCTTTTGATTTGGTAATTCAACTGAACCACCAAATTGATATTTTCCTTTACTCTAAACAATAGAAAAAATTAAATCACAACTTAAATTTATTGGTTAATTTATTAATTTATGTCCACAAAAAATAAAAACTAACAACTCTTTTAGACAATCCTCTTTCTAAAGAATCTATTGTTTTTGATGTTGAAGGTCCATCTAATGGAACTGATTTTTTAATTAAATTTGGTGGTGCATTTGGTTTAATTGTTGCTATATTTCTCATATTATTATTATTTTTAATTAAATTATTTTTTTGTTTTAAATTTATTTCTTCATTTTCTTCTCCAATAACTTGTTCAACTTCTTCAGCCAATTCGTCTATTTCACCCTCAAATTCATTTCCTTCCTCTTCTTCTTCAGCTGCATCATAAAATTCATCTTCATCTTCTAAATATTCTTCTTCATCTTCTTCAAATCCTCCATAAGGCTCTGAACGAGAAATTCTTGTTCCAACAAATTTAGGTGCAGAAATTATTTGGGGAGAAGAAATTGGTGGTATTATTTCTTTTTTAGTTGGAATAAATTCTTCATTTTGTTGTTGTAGATTGTCTTCTGTAGATGAATCAGTAGAGAATCCAACCTTGTTTAATAAATATATATTTAAATTAATTAAATTTATTTATTTATTTACCTCAACACTATGCCAACGCCTTTCCTCAGCTGGACCTCTTCCTTTTCTAAAAGCATTTCTTCTTTCTGCTGTTGTTTTTAATTTAATTTCCTCTTCTTCATTTCCTTTAATTATTTTATTTTCATTTAATTTATTATTATTAATTTCTCTTTTATTAATTTCTTTTGAAGAATTTTGTTTTAAAATATTTTCAACATCCTTTGATTTTTGTTTTGTTATTTTTGAAGCTTTTCTTTGAATTTCAGTTGGTTGTGCATTAATAATTGTTTCAAGTAATTCTTTAACTTCTGGACGTTCATCATAAAAAGGATGAGCACGAATATTTGTAATTAAATTAAGAGAAACAGGTCCTTTTTCCATTTGTTCTAATACCTTTATTTTATTAAATTAATTAATTTATTTATTTAAATTTTACTTGATTCATTAGAGCATTTAAAGTATCAGTTTCTAAATGCCAATATTGTGTTGGATCTTCATTTTTCTTTTTAAATTCCTTAGATGTTTTTGTATTATTATTATTAGTACTACTAGAATATTAAAATAAAAATAATTGAAATTTAATTTTTTAAGGTTTAACCTTTTATTATTTTTAATACTTAATTTTCTTTTATTTAATGTTTTTTCTTCTTTCTCTTCTTTTTCTTCTTTATTATTATTATTTTCTTCATTAATTTTTTTTCCTCCTCCTAATCTACTTTCTAATTTTTTAAGTCTTTCTAATGGATCATAAAATGTATTATTATTATTATTATTTAATTTATTTTGTTCATTTATTTCTTTTTCTGGTAATTTTCTTAAACTTTTTTCTGCTTCACTTAATTCTTCATTAATATTTTCATTTTTTTCTTTTTTATTTTTAGATGGCTTTATTGGAGAATTTTCATTATATTCTTCTGCTTCTTTTCTTCTTCTTCTAAATTCTTCAATCTTTTTCTTGTTGTTTGACTCAAATGTCCAAATTCCATAAATACATCTGTTTCATCAGCTAATTCTTGTACTACCATTATTTCAGCTCTTTCAGTTAAAGGTGTTGGATCTATTATTTGATTTTCAGGTAATTCTTGTATTACAGGCATATTCTCTTCTAAATTTAACCACCAATGACCAGAAATATCATAAATTGTTGCTCTAATAAATATTAAATTAAAATAATTTATTTGTTTACCTTCTATCTGGATTAACTCTTAACATATTACGAATTAACATTGATGCAGCTATTATTTTAAATTAATTAAAAATTATTTATTTATTTACTTGAAGGAGTATCAGGTTCATAATAAGCACCTCTTTTTATTTGTCTTACCTAAAAATAAATTAAATTAAATTAAAAATTATAATTAACCATTCTGTTAAAATCTCTTCCATCAAAAGGCATTGAACCATAAACAAGTGTATAAAGAAGAATTCCTAAACTCCAACAATCAACTTCTGGTCCTTTATAAGGAGTTCCATTAATTATTTCTGGCTAAAAGGAAATAATTTAAATTAATTAAAATTTCCTTTAAAATTACAGAGGCATATAAAGGAGAACCACAAAATGTTGAAAGTAATTTATTTCTTTGGCCAAAATAATTTGAAAGGCCAAAATCAGCAATCTTTGCATTATTATTTGTATCAAGTAAAATATTCTCTAATTTTAAATCTCTATGAGCAACTTTGTTCTTTTTTATTTTTAATTTAAATTTTAATTAATTAATTAATTAATATTTAAATACTTTATGACAATAAAGAACAGCAGAAGTTATTTGACGAAAAATTCTTCTTGCTTCTTGTTCAGGAAGACTTCCATTTTTACTAACATAATCATAAAGTTCTCCTCCACTTGCATATTCCATTACCAAAATTATCTTAATAATTATTTAAAAAAAAAATAATTTTAAATTAAAATTAAATAAAAATATAAATTTGTATTAATTTATTACCTTATCTTTATTTTCAAATACTTCATATATTTGTATTAAATTTGGATGATTAAGCATTGACATTATCTTTAAAATTTAATTTAATATTTAATAATTAATAATACCCTTATTTCTCTTCTAATTCTAACTAAATCTTGTTTATTTTCTATTGCACTTTTCTTGATTAATTTTACAGCTACTTCTCTTTCAGTTTTGTGATCAAAGGCTAAACTAACTTTTCCATAAGTTCCAGAACCTAATTTAGCCGTAATTTCAAATCGATGTTTAATTTCCTTTTTCTGTGGATCAGCACCAGCTAAAGGATGTCCCCCTACAAGAAAATTAATTAAACAAAATTAATTATTATTTTACCAAAAGAAGAAGAAGATCCAGTACCAGCAATAGTAGAATTTGCTGTTCGACGATAACGATTTCCATTAAAACGAGAAGAACAAATACCACTAGATCTGTGAGAACGTTGAGTTAAAGAATTAGTTAATGGTTGATGACCATCACCTCCTCCTCTTAAAACAATTGTCATCGTTCCTGAAAAGGAGAAAAAAAATGATATTATTGTATTTAATATAAAAAGAATATTTTATGTATATATATGTAGGTTAAAAATAAAAGAAAAAATGTTTATAAAATCTGCTCAGATTTCGCCATTAATTAAAAAAAATTTCTTTATTTTTTTGCAAAAATAAAAATAAAAAAAAGAAGAGATAAATAATATGAGGACTAAAAAATCTGAAGTAAAAATAATATAAAACCATGGGACTCTGATCGATTTAGTTAATCAAGATATAAGGGAAATATTCTACTACTATGTTATTGGTTGTTGTTTGGAGAGAAAAAAGAGGGGAAAAGGGAAAATAATATATATATTTTAGTTAGTTAGTTAGTAGTAAAATATTAAGTAGGTAAAAGCTTCTTTCTTTTATTTAATGTATTATAATCATCACAAAATTAAACAAAAGGCTTTTTTACTGAACAATATTTTTGGACTTTTTCCTTCTCTTTTTTTTAAGCCAATCCAGTTGTTCTGACACAAATATAAATAAATATCAAAACTTTAAAGAAGAAGGTAAAAAGCTTAAAAATAAGTAAAAAAATAAGAGCAATTGGTGTTTAATAAAATAAGTAGAGGACAGAGAGAGAAAGGAGAAGATTTGTTTGTTAAGAGATACATAAATTAAAAAAAGGATTTTTGTGATTTAGCGTGGGTGGTTTATATACACGTAAATGAAGTAAAATAATTTTAAAAAAATAACTAGGACACATCTTTTTTGTGTCAAAAAGGTCTCAAAATTAACTTTTAAACTCTTAAAAAAATTAAATAAAAATCATTAAGATTTTATCATCAAAACTAAAAAAATTTTTTTATTTATAAGCTTTAAACAAAATAGAATAAACAATTTGATTGATAAAGCAATGTTTGGCTTTTATTTAAAAATAAAAAAGGTCATGTTTTAATCATTAAATTATTTTTATTTAAATTAATTTATTCATCATAATAAAAGGAAACAGAACGTTGTATATCAGCATTTAATTCCATTGGTATTCCAGCTTCTCCAATAATATTTCCAGTAATAGAATGAAAAGATCCAAAAATATCAAAACCAGAATTTCCAACAGTTTGATTTTGTATTGGAGGATCTTTAAATTAAATAAAATTAATTAAATAAATAAATTAAATAATACCATCAACACTTTGCCATGTTCTTTTCATCTAAATAAAATTAATTAAAAATAATTAATTATTTTTATTTAATATTTTCAATAACTTACCTTGTTTAGATTAAAAAAAGAACAAATTTCTGCTGGAAATTGAGGAATAAATATTACATCTAATATTGGTTCTATCTAAAAATTAAATTCAAATAAAATAATTTATTATTAATAAAAAAAATACCAATCCAATTAAAAGAGACTGCCAAATACGAATAAAAATTTCTTGAAGAAATTGTTGTTCATTTGGTATTCTAAACAAAAACAAAAATAATTGATAAATTAAAAAATAAAAAAAAACATTAAAGAAACATCAGATTTTGTAGATAATTTATTATTATAATTAGGAAAAACTGTTTTAACAATTAAAGGTAATTCTAAAATTGGAATATGAATACAAACAATAAATAAAATACATCTACATAAAATAAGTAGAAATACCTTTAAAATTAAAAATTAATTAAAAATTAAAAATACTTTAGCTGATTGTTTATTATTATCTGACCATTTAAAGTGTCCTTTTTGTATTAATTGTAAAGAAAAAAGAATAATTAATATAAAACAAAGAAATATAATACAACCAAAAGGAAACCATTTACGTATTTCTAATTGAATATTATAATAAAATTGACCAAAAACCTTTATTTTTATTTAAATTAATTAATTAAATTAAATAAAAACATCTTGCATATAACAAAAAGAAGAAATTTTAATTGTTTTATTTTCTGATAATAAAATTGGATTAATCCAAGCAGGAATAAAAGAAATAAATGAAAATAATAATAAAATTAAAATAAATGCTGTATTGAAGTAATATTCAGATAACTTTTAATTTTAAAGGTTTTAATTTTAAAGTTTTAATTTATAATTACTTCTTTATGTCTTTTTGTCCAAACAACAGAAATAAATTGATCAACACAAAGTAATGTTAAAATTAATATTTGTGAAGAATCAGTAAATATCTATTTATTTAAATAAAATAAATTAATTTATTTTATACCCAAAAATGTAAATGAGTAGCAGTAAAAAGACATTTAATTGGTGGCATTTGTTCATTATATACTGAAAGAAGAATTCCATGAAATCCAGCATAGAAAAGTGAAAGACCAAGAAGTAAATCTTTTTTTTTTTTAATTAAAATTAATTAATTAATACCCATTGCTCTAAGTGTATAAAAAGCAATAATAAAACCATTAGAAGCTTTTTTCATTGCAATAAGAAATATTAACGCAGTACATGTAGTTAACTATTTAAATTAAAATTTATTTTTAAATATTAAATAATTACCAAAGCAAATCCAGGCAACAAATTTGAAATAATATCAGGCCAAAATGCCATTAAAACTAAACAAAAATTAAAATTAAATAAAAGAAAGAAAGAATAGATTATATAATTAACCCTATAACACATATAAGAGTAATGGAAATGTTTTATTTAATCAAATATTATTTCTGTCATTTACCTTCACATACTTTTAATTTTTAAAAAACTAATAAAAATTACAATTATTATTATTTATAAAATAATAAGGAAATAAATTATATTATTTATTTGTTTTTTAAAAATAATATTTTTAATTTAATAATATTAAATTATTTAATAAAGAGAAGTACTACTTATTAGTAGTAATTTCTTCTTTATAGCATTCAAAAATATTTGCCAATTATTTCAATTGCTTATTTATTAAAAAGGAAAAAAATGTGAATTTAATTTTAAAGAAAAGGAAAAGGATTATAATAATAATAAATACTTTAATCCAACAAAATATTATCTCTCTCCTCCCCCAAAAAATCTTTTTTTAAATCTCTACTACATACATTTAAAAAATTAAGTTTTTATTTTGCAATTTTTTTAATAATTTTATTATTTTAAATAATTTAATGTATTAAAATATAAAAAATATTTATTTTAATATATAGTATTTTAGAAATTAATATTAGAATTAATAAAAATTTCAATTTTTTAATATTAATAAAGGCTAAAATAAACTCAAATAATTTTGATAATTTTTAACAAAATACTTTATTTCAAAGAAAATGTAAAACAAATTCTTATAAATAAAAAAATAAAAAAAAACTAAAAAATTGCCATTATTTTTTCAGTTTCTCCTCAACACTAGAAGAAGTTTGTGGAGTAGCAGAAAGTTGTTTATAAACAGACATTGCCTTTAAAATAAATAAATAAAATTACTTTTAACAATAAATAGTTAAAACCTGAATAACCAATGAATTTATAGGACTTAAATCTGAAGGCATAATTAAAGTATTATTTTGTTTTGCCAATTTTTCAAAGGCATGTACTGATTTTTCAGCTACTAATAAATTTGCGGCATCACGTCCTTTGTCCTTTAAATTAAACAAAATGAACTTACAATTAGTTAATTAATTTTATTTAGGATTTTAAAAGGGATCTTTATTTATTAAAATTTATTTAATTAAAAAAACCTCAGTGAGAGCTTTGGCGATGTGATTAAGTGCCTTTTGACGAGCTTCAGCCTCTAAAAGGATTGATTTTGCAATTCCTGTAGCAGCATTTATTTGTTCTTGCATTTTAGCTTCAGAAGCTAGAAATTTTAATTATTACAATCTTCTTAATGAAATACTTTATGACAAAAATGCTTTAAACTATAAAAATATATTTTTCAATTAACTTAAAAATTTATATAAAATTATTTTTCATCAATTAAAACCTAAAATGCATGCTTGCTTATTTCCTTCCGCAATATTAATGGCTGCATCTCTTTGCCCTTCTGATTCAAGAATTGCAGCGCGTTTTTTTCGTTCAGCTTCCACTTGCATCTTACCAAATTAAATTAAAATTTTAGAATTAAATTACTTGCATGGCCTCCTGAATTTTGTTGGGCATTTGCATATCCCGAATTTCATAACGTAAGCATACAATCCCCCAAGGTTCTGCAGCCTTGTTTATTGCTTCTAATTATTAAAAAAACAACTTAAATTATTTATGCTCTACCGACGATTGCAATATTTAGCTGTTCACGTTCTTTAAACACAGTGTCCAAAATAATTTTTCCAACTTCAGATCTCATTGTCGTCTGTGCTAATTGTTTAACAGCAAATTCTGGATCTTCTACCCCATAGGAAGCCTTAAATTAAATTAAAGGTATAAAAATAATTAAAAATAAACCTTGTATGGTTCAACAATTCTAACATAAAGAACTCCATCTAATGTAAGTTGGACATTGTCCAATGTAATAGCACTCTGTTCAGGAATTTCCATAGCAATTTCTTTCAATGGTTGGACATATTTAACACTATCAATAATTGGCCAAAGAAAATTAAAACCCTTTGAAATTAAGAAAATAAATAGACTTTTTTTAATTAATTACTGGCTTAAGAGTTTTCAAATAACGACCCATTCTCTCAATAACCCATGCTTCTTGCTGTGGAACAAAATTCAGAATAGTATTGGATGCGAGATGCCGAGAAGCATAACATAATGATGATGGAGTTAAATAAAAACTTAAAGTAGTAAATTTGTAAAATATTTTAAAATAATTAGAAACCTTGTAGAAGGCAAAATAGCCAAAGCAGAAATTGCATTTCGTGATTTTAAAGCTAGCATATTTAACTATTTAGTAAAAATGTATCTATAAAAAATTAGAGTCCACCCCTGAAAGCCTATACCCTGTAGGCCTACACACTGAAGACCTACACCCTGAAGGCCTATTTACCCTGAAGGCCTTCACCCTTAATGCCTATTTACCCTGAAGCCTACCCTCTTTTAATCAACACAATCTTTTATTTTTATTTGTTCATGTATTAATTTCTTCTTTAATACATACTAGGGACCGGTAAAATCGACTTTTCCGGATTCGGTTGGGGTTCCGGATTTTTGTAGCAGAGCCGGACACGATCCGGCCGGATTTTTCGGGATTAGTCCGGTCCGGAATTAATGCGGAAATTTACCTACTCCTTTAAAGCGGCAAATACTAAAAAAATAGAAGATATCTATTTTTTTAATTTAATCGAGTGTAGGCCTTCAGGGTAAATAGGTCTTCAGGGTGTAGGCCTTCAGGGTGTAGGTCTTCAGGGTATAGGCCTTCAGGGTTGACCCCATATATTATATACACATAAACATATATAAATATATGTATTTAATAATTAATTCATCTCAGAAAAATAAGCATTTTATTTTGTCTTGTGTATTTATGCAATTTAATTTTATTTATTTTAAAAGGATTTTAAAATAATTTATTTTTATATTTCGGTTTTCTTAAATAATTAAAAGTCCTTTTTCTAAGGTTAAATACTAAAAAGCTCTTTCGGGTAATTTGAGTATTAATAAATATTTTAGAATTACTACAAATATTTTTAAACAATTTTAATTCAAAAAATGAAAGAAAATTTTCAACATTCTTTCCTTGATGGAGTATCAACAAGTATTTGTTCTTCTCTTACGGATTCAAATTTTGATAATTGTTTTGAGCTTTTAAATCATTTAAAAGTTAGAAGAATATATTTAAATTTTAATTAATTTTAATTTTATAGACTGAAAAAGACAAGGCAAATATGGCTTTGGCTTTGATTTTAACTAAATTAGATCTGGTAAGAATTAAATAAATAAATAAATATTCTTTTTTATTATTAGATTAATTTAAAATTAGACACCTCTAAGAATTGTGATTCTCATCGGGAGAAGGAATTTTATTTAATTAAACAGATGAGTGACCAACTTCAAACAAATACTAATAATAAAACAAATGATCAGGTAATAATTAAAAGAATTTATTTAATTGTGTTTCAGTCAAAAGGTGAGAAAATAAAGGAATTAATTGATGAAATTGAAATTTTAAAAGAAGAAAAGCAAATAAAGGAATTGGAAAAAAATGAAATTAAAAATTTATTGCAAGTAAATAACCAACTTAACCAACAGTTAGAGGAATATAGAGATAAAATTGAAAAAATAGAAGAAGAACGTAATTCATTTTGTAATTTATTGTCAAAAATTAATGAAGAATTTAAAGTATTAAAAAATGAAAATAAATACATTCTTAATGAAAATTCTAAACTTTTAAAACAAATTGAAGAATATAATGCTAAAATAATAAAATTAGATGAAGAGAATAATTTAGCTTTGTCTAAGCTCAAAAGTTTTGAAAATTTTAAAAATGAAGAAAATTCTAAACTTTTAAAACAAATAGAAGAATATAAGGCTAAAATAATAAAATTAGGAGAGAATAATTTAAAAGAATCAAAATTAAGATTATCAAAAATGAATAAAGAATTAATAGATGATAATAAAGAGCTAAGAAAAGAAAATATGAAAGTAAAAAATGAAAATATTTATGTTTTACAACAAAATGATCAAATTTCTGAGAAATTAAAGGAAATTACTCTACAAAAGTCAAAATTAGAGGAAAACTACAATTTAACTTTAAAAGACTATGACCAATTGAAAAATGATAACAAAACACTTTTGGATAAAAGATCTCAAGTTATTAATGAATTAAAACAAATTAAATTAGAAATGACACGAAAAGATGAGAAAATTAATTCTCTAGATGCGGTATTCTTTTTTAATTATTCAAAAATTAATTATTCTAATTATATTTAAGTTAATCCAGAAAAATGTTACTTCAATTCCTGAACAATTTGACAAAAATCGAATTGTATTTTTTTAAATACATTATTTCTTTCCTTTTTTTTAGCGTTTTATTAGTAAACAAAACAAAGTAAATAAAGTTGATAATTTAAATACTTGTTGTGAGGATAAATGTATTAATTCTGAGTTGTCTGTTAATTATTGTTTAAATTTAAATGGATATGTAAATGTTAAAGGACATTTATTAACATATTATTGTACAGAATTAAAAGAAAAAAGTAAGTTTTCCAGGGCTAAAATTTAAAAAAAAAATTAAATCTAATTTAAGGGAAGAATAATTGGATTTATTTATATGCACAGAACCCATTTAAATGCATTATTTACAATACTTTATTTTATTTTGAAGTAAAAATGATTCAAACAACTTATGATAGGTACATAATATTTTCTTTAAATTTTATTTAAAAATTAGTATTCTTTAAAATAATAAAAATGTATTTAAATAATTTTTAGTTGTTGTGCTATGATTGGACTAAACAAATCGAATGCAGAAATTATTTTGTCTAATTTCAATCATTCAAACCAAAATTCTCAAGTATTTATTTGGATTAGTGGAGATGTTTTTGGCTGTGGAATTGTTTTTCCACAAAAGGATGATTCAAACACTTATGTATTTTTTACTAAAAACGGACATAAAATTGGTTAATTTAAATAATATTTTTAAGCTTTGGTTTATTTTTTAATTTAAGGTAAAAAGATTATAATTAAAGATCCAACTAATGTTGATTTTTATCCTTTTATTGGTTTACTTTGTTGTTCTATGGAAACAAATTTTGGAAATGATCTTAAATCAAGGCCTTTTCTTTATAATGTTCATAAGCATATTTGAAGGAATTTTTAGTTTATTTTTGCTTTATTCTATATTAATGGATTTTCTTATGTATTTGATTGAAAAATGTGTTTTTGAGAAATATTCCAAAAAAGTGTTCGTTGAATATTTTGTTGGAATAATTTATATTTGATAAATTTAATTTATTTAATTTTTTTATTAGAATTTTGTTTAAATACTTAAATAAATACTATTTGTTATCAATTAATTATTCTACTTATTAAAATAAAATTAAAGTGAACGACCCAAAACAGTAAATTCTTTTATTGAGTTGGTTTTTATCATTAAAAGAAGCAACATCCAAAATGTCAAGTCCCAAGCGCAGAGTTTGGACTGGAAAAGTATAAATTCTAAATAAAGAGATAAAACTCCCTTTGTTACCTTCTTAACATTCAATAAACTCAATGGCCTAATTCGATAACAAGTCAAACTCAGAGGAATAGGAAATTTAATAGTAAACAATTCTCCAAGTTTAGGAGAAGCAGCTATCAGTTTTTGTAAATCTGGCAACAAACCACCACCTAGAGCCAAAGGTTCCAAATCAAAATTATTTTCGACCGAACCAGCAGAATTAAATGATTCTGAACAAATAAATTTAAATTGTAAATTATACAAAACCAGAAGGAGAGAGGATTAAATTTATATTTATTTAGCATCCATTCAAGAAATTTAAAGATAGAAAAAAACATGACAATAAATTTCCAAATAGGAATTTATTTTTTAAATTCTTACCTTAACCTTCTCTAAATATATGTATTTTAAAATAATTAAGCGACAAAATATGTAGCTAAATAAATCATTTTACATATTTAAAAAAAGGCATTTAAACAGTTAACATTTTATTATGAAAAATAGACTATAAAATATCAAGAGATCGGTTGATGAGCGATTTTGTAGAGGAATATGATGAAAGATAATAACTAAAAAATTAAATAGAATATAATCAATTATTTAAATAATTTACGTCCAATAAACAGCATTAAATACTGCGAATGCCTAAATAAATTTATTATATTTTTTAATGAACAAACCATTGGAAATGCTATAGAGGAAAATCTGTCAATAGCACTTCCCAATTCTGAAGGTGGAGATTTTTTAATTGATTGTTGGGAATAACTTTTTTTTAATTTGATTATCTCCATTACTAAAATTTGTCCTAATTTCTTGTTGTTGTGATGGTGAAGGACATAAACTAAGTCTACCAAATTTTCCTGAATAATTATTATTCATTGTAGCAGCAAGTAATTCTTTTGAATTATAATCAAGAAATATATCTCCTCTTAAAACAATTAATTTTATTTTTTATTTATGTATTACCGAGAAGATTTTCTTTGTTTCATATCTGGTAATCCAGCAGTTGTTATACTTGCTCTTGTAAGTAAATTACCAACAGCAGAAGCTTTTCTTCTTCTTTGATTTTGATCTACAATTTTGTCATTATAAGCAACAATGGCTAATTCAACAAGTGCAGCCTTTTTTTTTTGTTTAATTTTTGAAAAAATAAAATAATGAAAAAACTAACAAATATAAAACCAACACAGCTAAACATCTTTAAAAAATAAAAGTAACTTAAAAAGTTAAAAAAATAAACTAACCCAAAGATCAATTGCTTTTACATAACTTGCCTAAAATTAAAAAATAAATATTTTCTTATAAAATTGCCTTAGGCAAAGTTCGCACAATTGTCCCAAATTGAAATGTCAATGCCATTAAAGAACTATTTTTATTAAATAAATAATTAATTTTAAATAAATACCATTACCTAACAGAAAGTGTTATTCTTGCAGGAAGTGCTCTTGTATCCATCCAAAAAGCAATCCAACTATAGGGAAATAATATTCAAGATATATTTAAATAAAAACCTTATAAAAACAGAGACATATGTTGGTAAATACATCTTAAATAAATATATTATTTATTTTTTTGTTATTTTACCTGAAGAACATAAAAACCAAAAAGACGGTCAAAATAAATACTAACATAAAGACGATGCCATAGACCAGCAGTATAATTATAAAATTTAAAAGAAAAATTAATAAAATAATTAAATAAAGACCTCAGTTGTTTTTCCGTAAGTAATATTAGTAAGTTTAAAGTCAGGTAAATTTAAATCATCCTTAAATCATACAAAGAAAAAATAATTTCTTCGTTACCTTAATAATAGAAACAGGTAACCATTCAAGCCAATCTAAAGTTACTTCTGCTATATTATATGAATAACTAAAAATTAAAAATAAGAATAAATAAATTATTTAATTAATTTTAAACCTTTCAAAAATTAAATCACAACGAATTGAATCCAAAGGGAATTTTCTTAATTCCATAATACATGGGGATTCTGATCTTATTCTGTAATTTAGCCAAGTTGTTCCATTAGGAAAAATCTTTAAATAATTTTTTATAAATGAAATATTATTTAAATAAACCATTAATAAAATATTTGGCTTTGGAGAATCATGAACTTTAGTTTTTTTGCTGTTAACAATGCAAACATTAGGTGACCAAAGTCTTGGTTCCATATCATGATCGAGTGATAAATTTCGACGACATGGGTCAATATGTGAAAATTCAAGGCGAACATCCTGCCTAAATATTTAAATTAATATTTTATTTTCAAATATTTTTTACCAAATTGCAGAAATCCAAAAATCTATAACAAATGTTCCACTTATTGCTGATATATCAGAAATATCTTGTATTGTTATCTATTAGAAAATTTTAATAATCTTTTTTTAAAATTATAAAGACCTCAACATGGACATTGACAGGGGCTGGTTCAGGTAAAGCACTTCTTTTTATTTAAATTAAAAGTTATTTTTTATATTCTAACAATAAGTCTATTGTTACATAGCTTTATTAAACAAAAAATTTTATTATTTTCTTTCTATAAATTTAATTTGCAGTTTTTTAAACATATTCTCTCTTTTAAAGTTTAGGGAAAAATTGAGTTATTTTTCAAAAAATGTTAAATTTAATAAAATTTATGCCTTTTACCTTGAATAGTTATCCATTAAAATACGAGCTAAATCTTGAGCCTTTTCTGAACTTTCAAGGCCATGTTCACATTTAACAGCCTCTGACCTATAAGGGCGAACAAAATCTGTAGTAGTAAGTGAAGGCCTTGCTATTGTTAACAGTAATTCTAGCAAAACAGACTGAAAAATTAAATAATATAAAAATATAAATAATTTTAAATATTACACATACTAGACTTAGGTTTAATAGTATTAGGGCTAAAATTAATCTCAGATAGTTCTCTAATCTATTTTCAAATTAAAAAGGAAAATTTAATATTATTTTTAATTTATAAATTAAAATATTTAATAGACAATTGTCAAACCTGAACTGAATTGATCATTTTGGTCATTTATGAAGATTTAAATAAGCAAATTTTAAAAAACAAAATGAGCAAATGTATTTTAAAAATGAGAATAAAAAGTTTGTGTTTTTTAGAGTCAGTTCCCTTTTCTTTTTAACATTAAGCTTAAATTTTAACTATTGTTACACCCATTCCTTTTTTGAATTGAAAAAAAGGAAATAAATTGTCTCGGCAGGGAATGTACTTTACCTTTATTTTTCAATAACCCTCCGCAAAATAAGAAAGAAGATTGATTTTTAATATAAAAATAACCAAAAAAATATAAAAAAAAAACATTTTTATGATATTATTTTAAACATTATCTTTACCATTCGTTTCTGTTTCCATTGTAACATTCTCTTCTTCAATATCCCCAATATCAATTTCTTCTGGATTTTCTGCAGTCTTTTCCTTATTTGTTTTAATTTCTCCACGCACAAATGATATTCTCCCATCTAATATTTAAAATAAATAAATATTTATATAATTAAAAAATAACCTTCAGATGGAGCAGTTAATTTCCTCACTGACTCCTCTTGAGCAATTTGTGCAGCCCTAGCTTCCAACTGTGCCATAGAATCAGCAGCGCTCAATTCCCCAGCCATTTCTGCTTTACCACCAAGAGAAGCAAGCATTTGAGCTAAAAATTAATTTTAAAATATTCAAAAATTAAATAAAACTAACCGCTCATATAATTAACACTTGTATTGAAAGTTGCCTGAACAGAACGCTTCATTCGTAGCATTTCTCTAATTGTGTCTTCATTTCCGTGTTTAACTTCAAACTCTTTCCAGGTTTCCCAGAAGTTGGAATGAACCTTTAGAAAAAATTTTTAATAAAAGTATAAAAATAAAATTACCCTAGGATCACATATTTCAGCACAATGTGCGTAAATAGCCCTTGCACGATCTATTTCACCCAAATTTCTTTCAACTTGTGCATATCGCAAACTCATTTCCCTTATAATATAAATTACTTTTAAAATTATTTTTATTATATAATTATACCTTGAACGATTTTCAGGAAGTCTTTCAATAGCTGATTCAAATATTGGTCTAGTTTTAGTAATTCCATAGAACTCCATTGCTTTTTTGATATAAACATTATATATCTTAAATAAATTAATTTAAATAATTAAAAAAATAGAAATAAGGCAATTACTCATAGTAAACTAATATTTGTTAGATTATCTAAATTAATTTAATAAATAAAATTAAAAGAATTATCCTCTATTTATTCTAGAGTTATCGTTAGTATAAAAAAGCAAACCAAATGTTTCTCCTCACGATCGACTGAATCTGTAGCTCTGTTGTATATTTCCATTGCACGCCTTGCTAATCCATGTTCTTCTTCGTATTGGGCATAAAGTAAAAAAATATCTGAAAATATATATAAATTTTAAAAGGATAAAACCTCTAGCAAATTTTGGAGGGCACCTTTCCAAGCATTGTTCGAATAAATCTCTTACACGTTCTAATTTTTTTCCACCCTTCAAAAATAGAAGAAAATTAAAAGAAGAAAAAATTACATATCGATTAATAAATTTTGTCAAATAAACACTCCAAATGTCAAAAACTAGGGGCCAATTAAAAAGTCCTATTCCTTTTTCAAAAGCCTAAAAAAGAAAGAGAATATAATTATTTAATAATACTTACTCGGAAGGACTCCTCAAAATAATTATTTTGCTCAAGAAATAAAGCATAATTAATAACTATTTGAGGCGTAGCTGTAAAATCAAAATATAAAATAAACAAAATAAGAAAAAACCAATTCGAAGTTCCATCATCTTATCATATATTTCTGCACAACTTTGTAGAGTTCCTATTGCTTCTTCAATGTCAGCATATAATGACCAAAGTTTAAGAGATCTACTAGCGCGTACTTGTATATTATTAGTTTCGTCAAAATAGTCACCACGGCGAACAGGTACCGCAGTAGCACGTTTTAAAATAGAAACAGCCGCTGTGTAATCACTAAAAAAGGTGAAATAAAAAATTTCTACAATTAACCTATGTAAAAGCTCAAATTCAACATAATCACACCAAACTTGAGAAAGTTCATCAACACGGGCATAATTAATTCTAACAGCCTTCTCATAAATTTGCCTTGATTGATCGTACTTACCATGTTTTTCAAATAATTTAGCATAATAAATCCATAGTTGGCTCAATTTTCCAATCTGATGTTTTGGATCAACTGCATTAAGTGCTTCTTCAAATGTAGAAATTTGCTAAATTTTAAATATTAAAATTTTAAAAAATATCACAAAACGTTATCGAGATCTCCTTCATAAATTTGAACACGATTAAGCCATTCATATACATTGTGTGGATTTTGGCGAAGGAGAACACTATTTAGCAAAAGAGGCCTTCTGTTCATTAAATGCTCAAAACGTGTCATTAGTAATTCTAATTCTAGCTCAATTTTTGCAGAATTGGTAGATGTGCATTGCTCAAGTTCTTTCATCTTTAACGAAGTTATTCGTTCCATAAATTTGCTATAAGCATCAAAAATCTGTGAAAAATCTCTGACAGTCTTTACCACACTAATTGCTTCTTCAAAAATATCACGGGCCTTTAAATAAATTAAATAGAAGATTTAAAAAATAATAACCTTTTCAAAATTCGAGGCACGGATATAATATTCAGCAAGGTGTAGCCAAAGCACCCCAACTTGATCAGTATATCTAGAAAGTCCTTGACGAATTATCGGTTCAACTTGAAGGGAATAAACTTTGTTAGGATTTTTCGAAATTAAATCGCAAAGCTCTGTCCAAAGCTATAAAAAATTAATTGTTAAAAAATAATAAAAACCGGACCTGATGCCCAGTTTTTCCTTTTTCACTGACTGGACGATCCTCATTAACCAGAATAGCAATTTGTTGTGCAGCTTCATCAAGCTTGTCAATTTGTTTTAAATATTCAATATAATCTTCTCTAGCAGATGGATAAACTTTTAAATGACGTCTATAGACTCTAATAGTTGTATCTGGGATATTATGTTTTATAACAAAATCTATATAAATTGGCCAAATGCGCATATGTTGAGTAATTGGTAGAGCTCTCAAAGCACGATCAAATACACGGCGTGTATCAGTAATCAAACCTCGCCGAACCATTAGATTGCAATAGTCTTGCCAAATTCTAGGCATCTATAATAAAATGCAAAAATATTAAAAGATGAAAATAACCTTATTAAGAAATACTAAACATCTTTCATAAGCATCAGTTAAATATGCATAAGCAATATCGGTGGGAGGTTTATGAGAAATTGTTCTTCTTCTGTACTTTAAGTAATTATACCAAAGTTTATAACTACGATTAAATATTTTCAAAGCCCTTTCAAAAATAAGTCGAACTTGTTTTGGATCAGATTTTGTCTTTATTTTATGATCGATATAACGTTCCCATGGCCGAAGCAATCCAGGATTTCTTATTATATCCTCTTCATAAGCAATATCCTCACTTTCCTTAAAAGATAAAAAAATATTAAAAATAATTTAAAAATTATATAAAACATACAAACACAAGTTCCATATTCTCTCAAGTTTAGATTTATATTAAATTTTAAAAATAAAATATGTATGTAAATATTATAAAATAATTAAAATTAAAAAATTTATAAAATTGCTTCACGTTCAACTAGTCATGATCAACAGACCGAAAAAATTTTTAAAAGAGCAGACATATTGCCAGTAGAAAAATAGTCAGAATATTTAATCCTAGAGATCAACAACACATGCTTTTAATATTCAATTAAATTATTTTAGTAATTTTATTTATAAAGGTATTCTAAAAAAATTGTTGCATATGGGTAACTGAAAAATATATAAAATTGCACAAAAATAATAGGAGGGAAAAGAAATAAATATCGCACCGAGGATATGCCTAAAATATTAATGGGATTATGTTTTTGTATAAAGCTTTTTCTCCAAAATAATTAAATTTAATCAGATTCTTCTTCAACAATGAATTCTGTTCTTTCATCTAATTTACCATATTTTTTATTATATTTTCCTTCAGATGTTATTTTCTTTTTTGATTTTTTTGTATTAAAAAATACTCTTGCCTTTGAAGAATTAACTGTTGTTTCCTTTTAAATAATAAAATAATAATTAATTTAATTTAATAAATTAATTAACTTGTTCATCATTTTCAGATTCTTCTTGATCACTCTCTAAAGCACAACTTCTAGAATTATCCATTTCTTTTCCTTCTATTATGCGCATATATCGATATTCTAATCTTTAAAAATTAATTTTTTTTTCTTTTTTAATTTTAAAATTATTTTTTACGTTTTATTTCGTCGATATATTGCACAAATAATTAATAATAATATTAATATAATAATTACTGTTAATATTAATATTAATTGAATATTTGATGAAAGTATTGTTTTACAAGATTCTTCTCTTTCTTGATTTTGGGCTCCAGATATAACACAATGTTTTGCAGGAATTGAATGAACTTTTTGAAGATTATTAATACCTATTTTTTTAAAAATTAATCTTATTTTAATCTCAAAAACTCATACATTCTCCACGAATAGTTTGAAAATCCTGTGATGTACAAATTGGACAAGCTAAAGCACTTTCTACAATAGAATGATAAAGACAACCATCACAAGTTCCATCAGGACAATAACGTGAAAGTCTAACCTAAAAAACAAATAAATAAATAGAAAATAATTAAAATAAACTAACCAAAGATTTAGTAATAATGCTTGGATCACAACGGATAGTTACAGCAGCCATAGTTCCATTTGGACATTCAAGTAAAATATTTGAAGATTCATAAAAGAAATGAATATCTAATGGACGATGATTTTTTGTATTTGGTAAAGGATTTTCTTCAAATAAAATAAAATAATTAAAAATAAATAAATAATTACTATCATATTCTAATTGTTCATCAGAAAGTCGAAAACCTCCATATTCCCTTTGTTTAGTAATCATTACCAATTTATTTGAAATTCTTTTTAAAAAAGAAAATTATAATTAAAGTAATTAAATAAATACATAGTAGAGGAAATATATAATTCTTCACTACTATTATTTGTTTCATGACCAAAAAGTGGAACAACAGCAGAACGACAAAATAAAGCATTAAAATCTTCTTTTTCTTCATCAATTTCATTTTCATTAGATTGACGTTTTTTAACAGAAATAGGAAGAGAATCATGGCAATTAATTGGATAATTAGGAAATAAAGTAAAATTAAAAATATGAGTAAAAGATTGTCCATCACGAGTAAATATTCTAATACCCTTTTTAAATAAATAAATTAAATATTCTAATTAAATTAAAAAAAACCTTTGCAAAAAGAGGAATTCCTTTTAATAAACTTATATCAAAATATATTCTTTTATTATTTTCTTCATCCTCTAAATTAAATTTACCAGAAAATTCACAAGATAATCCATCATTAGAGCTTTGAAAATGTTGTGGACAAGAAGAACAAGGTAAGGAAAAATTTAATAAATTATTTTCATTTTTATTTAAAAGTAAATTAATTGCATCAGTTTGATTAAGAATAGTTCCAGAAGGACAACGATTACATTTCTAAATTATATTTAATTTAATTAAAAATAAAAAAAAACTTTTTCATTAAAATATTCTCCAGAAGGACAAGGATTACATTTTCCACTTAACAAAAAAAAAATAAAATTTATTTTTAAATATTTTTACTTTTCAAATATTGGACATTGAATACAATAACTACTAGATAAATTTCCATTATTTGTAATATTAATTGAATAAATAAT
This sequence comes from Meloidogyne exigua, assembly GCA_018905775.1. Taxonomy (NCBI): domain Eukaryota; kingdom Metazoa; phylum Nematoda; class Chromadorea; order Rhabditida; family Meloidogynidae; genus Meloidogyne; species Meloidogyne exigua. The sequence continues at coordinate 1,013,547 of JAGUQR010000009.1, read as the reverse complement.
TGCTTTATCATTTAATTCATCATGTCCATAAATAGCATTTGAACGTGTAAAAGCAATTAAAATTCTAAATGGATGAGGATCAGTTACTGGAAATGAAATTAATTGACGAGAATGATTTCCACTAAACATTTTTAATAATTGAAGATTTTCTTCCTGTTCTGGAAAAAAAATTTGTTGATTTTCTATTTTCTAAAAAGAAAAAAAGAAGAAATTAAAAATTATTATTTTAATTATTTTATATATACTTTAACAATATAGAATTGACAAGATCCTCGACATTGAAGAGAAAAATCTAAAAAAATTTTTCCTAAAGGATTTTCAGTAGTTATTTTTCCATTATGTAAAGGTGAAGAAAATTCATTTTTTAATTTAACTATAAAATAAATAAAATTAATTAAAATTAATTAAAATTAAAAAACAATTTAATTCCATTGCAATACCCCTCATTCTAGTTTGTGCACTTTCAATTCTATTTCCAAAAGAAATCCATGATGGATTAATTGGACATTCACCTGGTATTTCTTTTTTTTAATTTAAATAAATATATATTTAATTTAAAATATTTAAATACCAGCTAATAGAAATTCACATTCTTTTTTTAATTCAATTCCAGGTGGAAGAGAATCCCAATTAGTTATAAATATTCCATAACCTGGAATTGATCCAAAAGGACAAGGAACACAAACTAAATAAGAAGAAGAAAAAAAAGAATTAATTAAAAATTTTAATTATTATTTCTTTATTACTTTTTCCTTCAGAAGAAATTTGTCCTTTAGGACAAAGTTCACAATAACCATCATTATTTCTTTTCATTCCAGGCCCACATGGAATACATTTTTCATTAATATTTTCATTTTTTAAATAATTAACTATTCCATTATCAATACAAATTTGTGGATTAATTTTCCTCCAAAATATTTTAAAACTTTCTTTATTTTCATTACAAATTGATGGACGAGCAGGATAAAAATCAATAGAAGAACAGATTGGACGTTTTTGACAAAACCCTGATCTGGGCTCTAAAAATAAAATAAAAAGTTTATAAAAATAAATCTTAAATAAAAAAAATATTTTTTTTACAATAATGTAAATAAAATACTTATTATTAAAAGACTAATTATGTATATTTAGAAAAATATTAATTATTTACCTGCCCACATATTAGGAGGACATTGCTGACATTTTGTTGCCCCTCTTTGGGAGAATTCATTTTCACCACAAGGATCACAATGTTGAGCACCATATAATGGAGAAAAAGTCCCTTCTGGACAAGAAGAACATTCAGGTGCAAAAGCTAATCCAGAAATATCAAGGCGAATAAGTCTAATCATTTCCATCCTTTTAATTATTAAAAAATATAATTATAGTTTTAGTAAGAAAAACCTGGAACTAAGCACTGGATTTACTGCCAAAGTCCAAGTTATCTATTTAATTAATTTTAATTAATTTAAAAAAGGATTTAAATTGTTTTTTACTAAATTTTGTCCTTTTCTAAGTGATAATTTTTGTAAACGAATATCTGTTCCCTCTTGAGTTGTTTCTTCATGTTTTTCTTTCTTTAGATGAATATTTTGTTTTGAAATTAATGGTCTTGAATTCCTTTAAAAATAAATTAAATACTTAAATTAATTATTTTACCCATAATTTTGGCATTGTGCATTTTTAACTTGAAGTAATTGAATTAATCCTCTACTTTCTCTAGAAATTTGGTATTGAAATTCAGCAAATCCTGGTTTAATTAAATGAAGAGAAATACTTAAAGTAGAAACACAAGGTGTCCAACTATAACGTAATTGATTTCCCTCTACATTCCAACCAACACCAGAAGAACATTTTAGTCCATTTGTACCACCAAAAGATTCATCCGGAGAATTTTCTATAGAAAATCCTTCAGGTAATTTTGTTGATTCAAATTCTTCATAACGAACACGATCTCCCAAACTAAATGTTCCTAAATTATTTTTTTTAATTTTATAAAAAAAATTAAATATTTATGTAAATATACCTGGATTACATAATTTACATTTTTGTGATTTAATTTCTAAAAAATGACCAGATGGACATGTAACACCTTTTAAATATTTAAATGAAATTAAAATTATATAACTTTAAACTGCAATTTAATCCATGTAAAGGTGCAGGTACAGATTCTGGAGAACAAAGAAAATCATGTGAACGAGGAACAGCAAATAACCAACGTTTATCTAAATTAATTAAATTAAATTTTATATATATAAAAAATTTTATTTAAAATAATAACCATTTTGATCACAATCTGTATATTTAAATAAAAGATCTTCAGAATTACAATGTTTTATTATTTCTTCTGATAAACAAATTAAAGGCAGAAATAATAAATAAATGAAGAAAATAATTAAATAACTAAATAATTAATTAATTATTTAAATAAATATTTACTTACATTTTAATAATATTTTGGCACATTTTGATAGTAATTAAATAAACCTATTTATTAAATAATTCTTTTTTAATTAAATTATAAATATATAAAATTAAAAAAAAAGAATTGTTTGAAAAAATAAGAATAAATAAATTCAATATATTAAAGAATATTTTTACATGTATTTTCTAGAGAACAAAAAATGCCAACAAAAAGAAAGGAGAAATATAAAATAATGTTTATATATGTAATAGTATTCTATATGAATAGATTAGACAGCTTGGCTGGCACATTCTGAGAAATAAAAATTATTAGAGAATAAAAAAGTAAAATAAATAAATAAATTTATTCCATCTTTTTTTTTTTAATAATTTATATTAATTATTAATTACAATTTTATTAATTTATTTTATTAATTAGTAATATTTCTTTCTTCATTTTGAGTAAATTTTTGTGGTTTATCTGTAGCAAAAATACAAAATAAAATATTAGCCTTTAAATTAAAATTAAATTTTATTAAAAAACAAACCAAAAAACTTAATATAGAAAATAAAATAAAAATATTATTCCATTCTGATTTATTAACAATTTTATTAACAAATATATTCATTAATGTTGGACTTATAAAAAATGCTAAACATTTATTTAATTGTATTCCAGTCATAATTAAATATCCAAATTGACGAGAAGTTAATACTGCACATTTATAAAAACCTCCACAAGCAGCTGAATAAAAAATAGAAGCAGAAATAAAACCAAAAAAAGCGACCATTGAATTTGGAGAAAAAACAATTACTTTAAATTAATTTAAATTAATTTAAATTAATTAAACCTAAATAACTAATTCCAGGTAATCCAACACTTATACTATTAAATATACATAATTTTTTCTTTTCTGATATAAAACTAAAATTTAATTTAATTTTAATTATTATTTAAATTACTTAATTTTATCACTTGCCCAACCAAAAATTAATTTTAAAGGAATATGTAAAAGTGAAGGTAAAGCTGTTAACCATCCTGTATCAAAAATATTATAACCCAATACATAAGTAAAATATTGAGGTTTATATTGAATAATAAAAATACCAGGAACTAATTCAGCAAAAGAATTAAATAAACAAACCCAAATAAGTCCATTCATTAATATTCCCTTTTATTAATTATTTTTAATTTAATTTTTATTTATTTAATTAATAAAATACTTTTAAAGGTATTTTTTGTTCATTTATTTTCTTATTAATATGTAAATTATTTTTCCCTTTTTGTATTTTTTTTAATTCTTTTGATGTTACTTGATTTGATAATTGAGGTAATTCTTCATATAAAATTAACCAAATAAATGCCAAAATTAAACAAAAAATAGAAGAAATATAATAAATAAAATGCCAACTTAATAATGAAGAAGAACAAACCTTTTAAAAATTTAATTTAAGAAAAGAAATTAAAACAAACAATTCCTGAAAGAAAATTAGCAATAAAAATAGATGCTGGAGAAAAACTTGAAGCTAAAGATAAAAAAAGGCCATATTCTTCTAAAGGGGCCCATTGTGTACATAAAATACCTAATGCTGAAAAATCTGCTGTATAGGTAATTCCCTTAATAAAAAAATTAAAAAAAAGATTTTTATTTAATTAATATTATTAAACTTAATAAGAAATTAAACTATAGAGAAGCTTTTTTTAATATTATTTAATTAATTAATTAAAAAATTAATTTATTTATTATTTATTTATTTTATTTAATTATTTAATTTTATTTAATTACCTGTATAATCCTTATTAATAAAAATGTCCAAAAACCATATATTTTAGCTAAAGGTGTTAATGCTGTAGATATTGCAGAAATTAAAGAAGCATAAAAAAGAACAAGTTTAGGACTAAATTTAGAATAAATAAAAATAAAAGGAAATATTGAAATTAAATTTCCTAAACCCATTGCCAACATTAAATAATTTAATTCATTTTTATTTAAAATATTAATTAATTGATTATTGCTTTGATTTTCCTAAAAATTATTTTTAAATAATTAATTAATTAAATAACCTTTTTAATTATTATTTGTTTATTATTATCAAAACAAATTAAAGTAAAATTAAATAAATTAACATTTACAGATAATGAAGTACAAATTAAAAATCCAATTAATAAAATAATAAAACGATAATTATTTTTCCAAAAAGGAAAAACATTTTTAGGTTGTTGTTGTTGTAATGAAATTATTGCTTTTCTTCTAAGTGAATTAGAATTTGAACAAATTCCATGAAAAGATTGAACAGACATATTTCTTTTAATTTAAAAATATTAATTAAAAAATAAATGTTTTAATGATAATTATTAAATATATTTTAAATAAATATTTAAATAAATAAATAAATAGATGATAAGATAAAAAATTGATAAAAATAAAATTTTTAATTTATTTAAAATGTTTAACATGTACCTTTTAATTTTACATATTTAAATATTTAATAAATAAATTTTTAAAAAGTGTAACATTTTATTTTATTTTAATTTATTTAAATATTAAAAAATAAGAAAATTAAATTTTTTTTTAATTAAAAAATAATAAATTGTTTAATAATTATCAAGTAATATTTAAATTACTAAATACATACATATGTACATATTTATTTATTTATATTTAAAATAATAATAATTAATTGATTAAAATATTTATTTATTTTTGTTCTTCAATATTATCATCAAATTCAGCTCCACTTTGTCTTAATAAAGCTTCTCTTAAACTTAAAATTGATTGTTTTTGTATTCTATAAATTGGTTGTTGTTGATTTAATGAATTTCTTGTAGTTTTATTAATAAGAGAAGAAGAATTATTTTTTTTATTTAAATTATTATTTTGAATTAAAGTTAAATTAGTTTGTGTAGCTAAATTAGTTAAAGCAACCATTGAAGAATATTTTTTACGAGAACGTTTTTGACACTTATTTAATTTAAATATTAAAATTAATTTAATATTACCAATTGTGCTTTTAATATTAAAACAGTTCTTCTTCTAAAATGTTCAGAACTTGAACAAAAACAAAAAAAGTTTAAAACTTTTCCTGTTACTAAAATACTATTTAAAATAGCTTTAACAGTAACTATTTCACTTTTATATTTATTTGGTAAAAAATGTTCCCAAATTACAGGACCTAATGTTGGTAACTTTAAAATATAAAAATTATATTAAAAATAAAATATAAATAAATATACATGTGTTATTGTAAAACAAGTAACAATAGCAATTACTGTTGCAGTTACTTTTCTTTCCCTACGTTGAAATATTTCAATATCTGAATATCTTTAAACAGAAAGGAAATTAAAATAAAAATTATTTTAAACCTAAATTCTTGTTCTTTAAATTCATTTTCTCTTTTTCCTCTTGTATTTAAAATTCTTCTTCTTTTTCTTAAAAAATAGACCAGAGATACATTTAAAATAGCAACTGCAATTACTGGTATAATAATAACAAATAATGATTGAATATATTTAGCTATTTTTAAATAATTAATTAAAAATGTAGAAATATTCTTTTGCTAAAAAATGAATTAAATAAAATTTAATTTAATTTAATTATTACTTGAATTATATGATGAAAATTTGCCCAAACCTTTAAAATAATTAAATAATTAATTAATTAATTAAATTAATTTACTCTATTGCATTGAATTTGTACATTTACTTTATGTTCAATATGATGATAAAAAGAAAGTAAAAAAGCAAATACAAAAATATTTAAAATAAGTAAAAACAGAGATCTATTACGTAATTGAAAACACTTAATAAATAAAAATTATTTAAATATTTTAATTATTAAATAATTACTGTATGCATTGGACGCCAAACACCAATAAATCTCTCTAATGAAACTGCTAATACAAAACTAGAAAAAGGAAATAAAATAAATTTTTAAATTTAATTACAAAGTAGCAGCAGTTGAAAAACAATTGGCAAGAGCAACAAAATGAATTTTTGTTATACTTAATTAAAATTAAATTAATTTTAAAATTAAATTAACATACAAATAAAAATATGCAAATCCAATTGAACGATAAAAAATAGGAAAAGAGACTAATGAATTTGGAAGTAAACAAAATAAAAAGGTTAAATCAGCTAAAATATAATTTAATTTTATTTAAAAATAAATTAAATAAAATGTTCCAACAAACCACAGGCCATTGCTGCAAGTAAAATATTAGCTTGGTTTTTCATTCCAGAAGAAAGTAAAACAATCTTTTTAAATAAATAAATATTTAATTAATTATTTACTAAATTAATAGAATTTCCAAAAACTCCAAGAAAGAATTGAATTGGAAAAATATAATGTTGAATAAAATAATCAACCTTTAATTTAAATTTAAATTAAATTTAAATTTAAAGTAAATTAATACATCTCCAACAGTTAATGCCATATCAGAAACAGCATTTGCTGTTCCTTTACTAAATAAAGTAGCTGAACCATTATTAGAATTATGAAATAAATTATCCAATAAAGTACAATTTAATTGAATTAATTCCATTTAATATATTTTTAAAAATAATTATTATTTTTCTAAAAAAAGAATAAATAAATAAATAAATAAATATTTATTTCTTTTATATCCAATTAATAATAAAATAAATATTTAGAAAAAAAAATATAAAATTAATAATCAAATAATAAAAAATGTTTCTAAATTTATAAAAATAAAAAGAAATATGATGCCAAATTCTTTTCTTTTTTTTATGCAATAAATTAAAAGAAAAAATAAAATTAAAAATTAAATTGTTTATTGGAATATTTTTATTTAATAAAATATTTTAATGTTTATGTAAATTCTTTAGGGAATTAATAATTTTTTTGTAAAAAAAAAATTATTTTATTTAATTAAAAAAAAAGGAAGAGTAAAAATGCCTGATTTAGCTAATTCCTAATGGACACAAATAAAACAAAATAAAATTACTTAAAATAATATATATATTATTAGCCTAATCAAAGAAAAAATAATTAGAAAAAAAATATTTTTAAGGAAATAAAATAAATAAAAATTGCTCAACCAAAAAATTGAAAAAAAAAAGTTTCGTTAATTTAAAAAAAAAAAGTTTTTTAGTCATTTTAATAAATATATTTAAAAAAAAAAAAGAAATGACGATATTTAAAAATTGAGTTTAATTATATGTTATATATACTACGAATTCTTTTGACATAAAAAGGAGAAAAAAAAAGGAGATATATTTATTTATTTATATCTTCAACTATTAAATGATAAATGTATTTAAAAGGAATGATGGTTTTGAAAGGAGAGGAAATGATAAAAAAAAGGTTGGTTATATTTAAACAATTTTTTGGATTAATTTTAAATTAATATATATTTATTTAGTTAATTGATGAAATTAGCTTAAATATATATTTTTAAATTAAAAAATAAAAGTATTTTAATAAATAATTTAAATATTTAAACAAATTTAGTTTTAACAAATGTACAATTTATATATAATTAACACTCTATTTATTTTTTTTTTACCAAAATATTCTTTTTATAAAACAAAGAAAATATGTATATATACTAATATGTACACGTAAATTCTTATTTAAATAAATAAATGCATTTATTTATATTTAGTCAAAATGTAAAGGAAAGGACAGCTTGTCAACAAAAAAATATATAAATGAATAAAAAAAAAGACAGCTTTTTTAAATAAATTCTAATTAAATTTTTTAAAAGAAAAAGAATTAATTTGATCTTTAAATATATATAAAATATATTTTGAATAAAGAAAAAAAAAGTACAAAAATGTTTTAAAGAAGGTTTTTATATTTAATTTTTTATTTCAAATTATTTTTTAAATTAAAAAATTATTTTTAAATAAATGGTTGATTGATGGATGTTTTTTAAGGTTTTATTTTAATTAAATAAATACAAGGAAAAATTAAAAATTTTATTTTTATTAAATAAAAAAAAATTTTAAATAATTAAAATAATTTAAGAACCAAAGAATGGATTATCCTATTGGCAAAAAAAATTCTTAATTTTAATTTTCCCATAAATTCATTCCTTAAAAACCCTCAAATACCAAATGTAAATTAAAAAATAAATAAAAAAAAAAAGGAAAAAAATAAAAATTTAAAGAAATAAGTCAAAAATATAAAACAATTGGGGGAAAAAAACCAATTTTATTTAAAAAATTTATTTTTAAAGGTTATATAAATAAATTAAATATAAAATGTTACCATAATAAATATATTTAAAATAAAAAGAAAATAATTTAAATAATTAAAATATTTTTAAAATTATCTTTATTATTATTAAATTATTTTATTAAAAATTTAATTAATTAATTTTTGCCTCTTCTTCAATTATTTTAAAAATAATTTCAGGTATTTTTCTCTTTAAATAATCTTCTAATAAAGGTGGTTTATAAATAATATTATTACAATTAGAATAATTAAATAAATATTTATGTTCAAGACATTTAATTGCAGAAGGTCTTCTTTTATAATTTAATTGAATTAATAATTGAATAAATTCAATACATTCATTATTAGCTAATGGAACTTTTTTTTTAAAAAATAATTAAATTTATTTAAATTATTTATTTTACTTAAACTTTCCCAATTTTCAATTGGTTTAGTTAAATCAAAAAGAACTTTTCCTGCATCAGGTAATAATTCCCATCCAGGCCAACTTTCTTCAGTTGGAGTACCCAAAATTTGAAAAACTTTAATTAATTGTTCAATATCTGTTCCTCCCTATTAATATTAAATTAAAAAAAATATTTTCTAAAAAAAATACCATAAATAAAGGTATTCTATTAAAAAATTCTGCAAAAATACATCCTAATGCCCAAATATCAATTTTAGGAGAATATTTTGTTGCACCAAAAAGTAATTCAGGAGCTTAAAAAATAGTTAAAATAAATAATAATTATTATTATTTTAACCTCTATACCATCTAGTGGCCACCTAAATAAATTTTAAATTAATTTTTTATTTTTTGGAGAAAATATTAAAAAAGGAAATAATTAAAAAAACATAACCTGATGCTCATATTCCTTATTTATATCATTTGGAAAATAAATACAAGCTAACCCAAAATCAGCAATTTTAATTTGATTATTTGAAGATATTAAAATATTTTCAGGTTTTAAATCCTATAAAATTAAAAAATATTTAAATAAAAAAGGAAAAAAACTCTGTGCATAATATCCAAATTATGTAAATAAGAAATTCCATAAATTATTTGTTTAAAATAAAAACGAGGTATTGACTCACAATTAGGCCTTTTAATGTCTTCAATAATTAATTTTAAATTTGATTCAATAAATTCAAATATTAAAGAAATATTAATTATTTCATTTAATTTTTTATCAAAAATTATATCTAATAATTTTACAATCTAAAAATAAAAATTAAAAAATAAATAAAGAATTATTTTTAAAAAATACATTTTTATGATTACAAATTCGAAGGCTTTGAATTTCACGAAAAATACGTAATTGAACATTTAAATCTTCTAAAAGAGGAATTTGTTTTACAGCTACTATTTTGTTAGTCTAATATATATAGAATAATAATTAAATATTTAAAAATTATTTTAATTATACTTCCAAGTTTCGTGCTTTAATAACAGAACCATGTGCTCCTTGGCCTAATTTTGATAAAAATGAATATTTTGAATTAATCATTTTAATAAATAAATATAAAAAATAGTTTCCATAGTAACATTAATTCCAAAAGTTCTTTAAAAAATAATATTTTAAAACCATATTTTAATTAATTAAAAGTAAAAGAAAAGGTTTTTAAATGAAAGTCGTTGACAATGAGTCTTGACCGAAGGTCCATTGACCAAAATTCGACTACCACATTTAGATTTAAGCAAAGGAGAGTACAAATTATGAGAATGGAGAAAGAAAAAGAGTAAAAATAAGATAGAATGATTATTGCCTTTTTATTTCCCTAATTTTGAATTTTGGCGGAACGTCCCAGAAGAGTATCGCCAAAAGAGTATCGCCATAAGAGTATCGCCGAAAGAGTAACGGCCAAAAGAGAATTGGCTAAAAGAGTATTTGCCAAAAGAGTATTCACTAAAATATAGCGATACTCTTTTGGCGATACTCTTTTGTCCCCCTCCTGAATTTTCGTTATGTTGATAGCATTGCTTTTCCTTTTAGAGAAAGAGTTTTGTTTCAATTTATTCATTGAATTTATATTTTCAAATACATATTTTAGTTTTTTTTTAATTTTAGATGCAAAGAACATTCCTGCGATCTGATACTGAAGATTTGACCCGTTTACAACAGTACTATAACACATCAATCTCACGAAGCTTACGACACGGTTGTGCTTTCTTCAATTAATCGATTTAATTGCCGTTGATATAGACATACAAACATTTGGCCTTATCAACAAATTGATTGACGAATTTGAACAATTCAAAGGCAAACATAATCAATTAATTGGCGAACACCATCAATTAGTGGGGAAACACACTCAATTAATAGGGAAGCATAAAGAACTCGAGGAATCTTTCAGGTTTTACCATATTTTTATAATTTTAAGCTTAAATTATTCTTAGACAAGCAAAGAAGCAGATTGAGCAGCTTCGCGTTGCTAATCGAAATCTTTCTAAAGGTAGTCATTCACAAGAGCAACCACCACGTGACACAACATACACTGTGCAGGCGCGTGACACAACATATACAAAAGATTCGCGACTGGAAATGACAACGTCACAATATTCATCCCAATGTTCCGAATTGTTTGAAACCAATGTAACATATGATGTGCCTAAGAACAATCGAAAGCGTACTGCAAACGAACAAAATCAAAGTGCTAGTTGCACAAAAGATAACTCTGTCCGCGCAGCCAAACGTTCACTTCTGCGAAACGAAAGTAATGACACAAAAGGAGAAGACTCAGAATATGTTACTGCTACTTCACATCCAGAATTTTGTGATGATACAAATCAATCATCTATAACTGATGCCAGAAATCGAGGGCGTTCACGTCGTTCAATTTCTCTGCCACCTGATGAAGTTCCATATGTTGAAATTATCAGTTCGAATCAGGCAATTACTTTGAAGACACATAAGAAGTTTTCGAGTCGCTTAATTAGCGTTAAGCATACTCGTATTAGCAGCTCCTGTGATGATTTGTAAATTTGTTTATTTTTTACTTCTTTAATCTCTCCTAATTTTTCATAAAATAATTATTTTTAAAGTTCAAATTCTAGAAGCAAATATCAACGGGATTTATCTCCACCTTTTATTGACGAAACTAATCTTGATGGCGAACACGCAGTACACGTTTTTAATACGAAGCGAAACTTCTTACGCATTCAATGCGGTCGTTGTGAATCAGCGATTCGCTTTGGAGTGCTCTATGTGAAATGTCATCGCTGCAAAGGTTTTTTTATGAAATTGTTTTAATTCTGCCATATGTTAGCTACTTTTCATGAGCAATGTCGTAAACACGCTCCACTTCCTTGTGTTGTTCGTATAGTGACGCCAAAACCAATCGGAACTAAAAGTGGACGTCCTAGACTTGGTTTATAACTTTTTTAAATAAACTTGATTTATTAGGTGATTTTTGTGCTGATTCTCGTCCAATGGTTCCGCCCTTAATCGCTTATTGCACGTACTACTTAGATAACTGCCCTGATCTCCCTTTTGAAGACATTTATTCTAATTGGTTTTTATTATTATTCTTATATTTGAATAATTTTTACCTTCAAATTAGTGGTATTGCGCGTGAGGTGGATTTAGTTATGAAGCTTTTCCAATCGAACAAGATGTTTCCTAAATTGGTTTCTAAATTATATTTTTTAATGATTAACTTTACTTTTCAGGATACCTATAGTGTTCTCAGTATTGCCGGGTGTGTGAGAAAATTTCTTGTACAATTCCGAGAGCCAGTCGTTCCATTCACTTATGGGAAGGACATAATTAAATCCTTAGAGGATCCGATCAAGGCTTATAATTTAACTACCTTAATTGGAGATCTACCCACCGTATATTTAGTTATTTGTATTTTATACTATTAATATAAGTTTAGGCTCATGTGGACACTCTCGGTCATCTCTGTCGTCACTGGAAACGATTGTCTACAATTTCTGTATATTAGAATATTAATTTTCATTTTCATTTTTTTAGAATGGACGTCTTTCAATTAAAACTTTGAGTGCACTTCTCGGACCTTTAATCTTTGGCTCAGACCGAACAGAATCTCCCATCCAGCATGGGGCGGCAGTAAAGGCAATGGATGCTATATTGGAACTTTCAGTTGATTTTTGGATTAATATTGCCTCGTCTCCTGGGACGCATTCATCTCTTTCTAGAAATCCTTCACAACGTTCTAACAATAATCAAACACCAAAGGTTTATTGTTTAATAATTAAAAATAAAGTTTAATTTTTAGGGCAAAACATTTAAGAGTGGAACAATCAATGCCTTTCGTGTCCCTCAGCGAGAAGTTGAATTGAACTCAAACATCCTTGGATAAATTTTTAATGGCCATTGTTTTTCGTTGATTTAAAGCTTTAATTTTTTCCCCAATTGTACAATTATTTAGCATTCAGTTATTCATTGTCAGCATTCAATTAGTAGGTTAATTCACCACAAAAAATTCTTAGATAAGAAAACATAATGTTTTTATCAAAGTAAGATTTCTTTACGGTTTGATCAAGTTATATTTTGGTAATGTGGATAATTAACTATTGAATGACTTAAATTCTCTACATATATACTATCTAACAAATATCTGTTCTAAACGACAATAATCTATCTTTTGATTTTAAATTTGATTATATAAAATTTTGATTTATCGGTTAAATGTATAATACTTGCTTACTATCAAACAGATTATTTGATCAAAAGGCACGAATTAAGTATCGTAAAAATTTTAAACTTAATCACAAATCTGTTTTGGAATTTTCATCTATTTGGGTTATAAATTGGCTTCTATATAATGTCAATAAAAATTAAAAGGCTTTTCAATTTATTCTATTAAAATGGATTGGACAACTGCAGATGATTCTAAAGAGGTTAATTATTTATTTGAATCTTATATTTTATTTTTAGAAATTCTCCGCAGCAGATCTTGTTACTCAAACTGCTTCACAATTTGTCTTTGAAAATATTCTACCTGGTTTTGTATATTATAATGAATATGATGCTTATTATAATCATAATACAGGATATTTCTACTATCCGGTTATTTAAACTTTTTAATATTTTTATTGAGTGTTTTGTTCCTAAAGTATTTTATTTATTTTAAATTTATATGAAGTTTTTAGAAATCTTCATTGTATTTTCATCCATCTACTCAATTGTATTACTACTATAATGAACAAACAGAAAATTATGAAATTTATTCAAATGAAAATGATGAATGGACTAAAAGTTCTTATAAACAGAGGGCTACAGATTTATTTGGCGAAAAGTTTGTTTTGGTTTGAATTTTTGTTTAATTTTTTACTTAGCTTTATTTAAGGATTCAAAATTAGAGGATATTTTAATTACAGAGCTAATTTTTGATTTAGTTGATAAATGTTGTTTTTTTGCTGGTGATTATTCTAATAACTCAAAGAAAAGGAAAATGATGTTTGAGGAGGAAATTTATGAAGATTTTAATGTAATTAAAAAAAAATTATTTCGATTATTTAAATTTAGGTTTATAATACAAAGAATAATTATTTTGATCCAACTTTGTCAATAAATAATGAATTAAATGAAGAAGGAAATAATAAAATTTGGATAAATGAAGAAATGTCTAGACGGATGGATGAAGGTTAATTAATTTAAATTATTTTTCACATTCTCTCTAAATAAATATAAAGTCTAAAATTTGAAGTAGAATTTCTGAATGTCTCCTTTAATTTAATAATTTTAAGAACAAATTTCCTCGAATGCTCCCTGTATTCGTTTACTAGAAATTCCTTCAAACACTTTACACATTATAACAATTTTGGGTGCTTCTATTGGTTTTGGACAAAATTCTGATATTAAATTATCAAATTCTGAGTTAAATTTTGAAAAAGAAATATTATTTTTAATAAATTATTCTGAAGAGGAAAATAATTGTAATTATAAATTAATAGTCAAAATTGATTCAGTTAATTTAAAATTAAATGCAAAACAAATATTTGTGAGTTTCTTTAAAATTAATTTTAAAATTTTGCTCTTTTTTTAGATAAATGAAGAATATTTTCTTTCCCATAATGATCAAATTCAAATTTATAATTCTTATTTATTATGTGTTCATATACATCGTGGACTAAATACTTGTCAAGGATGTGAACCAGGAATTATTAATTCTTTTGGTTTGAGGTAATAATTTATTTTTTAAATTATATTAAGAAAACTGAAATTATTTTTTATATTTTTAGTTCAGAAAAGAATGTCAGAAAATATTCAAAGAATGCTGAGTATCGCCGCCAATTAAAATCTATTAAGCAGCAATATGGATTGCTAGATAATGATCAGGTTTAAATGATTTTAATTTAATTAATTCTGATTTTTAAAGGATTTTACTTCTCACAATAAAGAAAAATATTTGGATAGAACAAAAATAAGAAAAGAATTAAACTCAAATTTATTACAAACTTCTAATAACAAAATAAATGATGGAGGTGGTATTTATACTTCATATGCTGCTCCTGTTCCTGGTCTTTTACTAATAATATTTTCCAGAATTATTATTTAATTTTATTTAAACTTATTTGAATATTTAAAGACCTTATCTTTACATTTTTAATTAAATAGGATGTTCAGCAGATACAGTCCATTTATATTCCACAGCTTCAACAAAAAGAGAAATTTCTGAAGCTAATAAAGGATTTAAATTATTAAAAGGAATGGGTTGGAGTGAAGGACAAGGTCTTGGAAAAAACAATCAAGGAATGAAAAACCCAGTAATTATATATTGTTTTCTTAATTTTTTTTTATATTAAAGATTGAAACAATTGTAAAAAAAGATTGTGCAGGACTAGGAATGTTTACAACAAAAAATGCAAAAGAAAATGTTACAAATAATAAATTAGAAATTTTTGAGAAAATACGCCTTCGATATGAACAAATCGATCAGAAATGAAAGAAATGGTGTGATATTTTTTAATTGACAAATTGGGAATTAAATTCTTTAAAATTTTTCTCATTCTAGTTTTGTTTATAAAACAAATACATCTACATTTATTTATTCATTTAGTTTTCACATGTGTATATTAAATATGTATAGTATTATAACGTTTTCATTCTCGTATTGAGATTGAAAATGCTGATACGTTCCCCTTTCATCCTGTATCGACAAACTGCTGTATATTGGTTAAAGAAAAGTAGTTTACTGCCCTTAAGGCTGATCATTCAACGGACATTGACAAGCAACATTAAATTGTTAAAAATGCCCCCAACACAGCTTCAACAGCAAAATGAAATTGCTGAAGTTACTCATTTATCACCTCTTCTATTAGAAGCTCAAACAGGAGAGGATAAGGGTATACTACTAGCAAAGATGAATATTCCCCGTACAAAGAATGCTCTTTCTCGTGCACTTGTTAATCAGGTTAATATTATATTATAAACTTTAAAAATCATTCCTTCTTTAGTTTCGTGAAACTGTCGACAGACTTCGGTATGACAGTGGTGCTCGTGTTTTGATAATTCAAAGCGCTGTCCCTGGGACTTTTTGTACTGGTTAGTTTTCTTTAGATGTTTAGCTATTTTTACTTTAATGTTGCTAGGTGCTGATCTTAAGGAGAGGAGACAAATGACTGAAATTGAGGTTTTCCAGTTTGTGGACTGTAAAATTTCAACTTTTAATTAACCAAAAAATTTAAAGTTTTGAGGAGAACTTTCAATGAAATATCTGCTCTACCATTTCCAGTACTTGCTGCGATTGATGGGTTTGCACTCGGTGGAGGACTCGAGTTGGCAATGTCGTGTGACATCCGAATAGCCTGTAATTATATTCTAATTTTTAGACTTATTATATTATTTAAGCTCCACAATCAAAGCTTGGGTTAGTTGAGACTACATTAGCAATAATTCCTGGAGCTGGAGGTACTCAAAGACTTCCGAGGATTGTTGGATTAGCTAAAGCAAAAGAATTGATCTTTACAGGAAAAATTCTTACAGGCAGTGAAGCGTTGAATATTGGACTTGTAATTTTCATTTAAACGCTTATTTATATAATAATTTTAGATTAATCAATTAGTTGAAAATCCAATTGATAAAGCATTTGAAATTGCTCGTCAAATTTTAAAAACGGTTAATAGTTAATATTTTTTAAATTATAGTCTTGTTTCAGGGGCCTATAGCATCAAGAATGGCCAAAATAGCATTAGATCGTGGCTCAGAATTGGAATTAGCTAGTGGAATGGTTGTAGAACAGCAATGTTATGCGCAGGTTAAAAGAGAAATTACCTACCTTTAGTACTTTATTTTTTAGATTATGCCTACGAAAGACCGTTTAGAAGCTTTAAAAGCATTTGCAGAAAAGAGGGAACCTAAATATAAAGGAGAATAAAACAAAAATTTTGTTGTTTCATAACTTTAGATTTCTTTTCCAAATATAATTCAAACGTTTAAATTTTCTAATGTAAGAAATAAATAATGTGTGAGACACTTTTATATTTCTGGTTAAGATAAAAAGAAACTATTAAAAAGCTAGCTTAGAAATTTATTCATTTTAGGAAAAGGAATGCAACATTTAAGTTTTCAAGATATGGTTACAGATAATTTTAAAAAATAAAATAAACAGGAAAGAATTTTTAAATATATATTAGTGCCCTCCCCAAGTATTATTCAGTTATATTTGTGAGCATTTAAGATAAACCTGGATTTTTTATTTACATATAAATATTAAAATTTTCTGTTTTAACCTGCCATTCTAAATATATTTTTGAATATTTTAAATTTCTGTTATAACCTAACCTTTTAGTTTATTGTCTATTATAGATCAAAGATCCAGGTTTTTATTTTCTATACAACGCTATAAATTTAAATCTCGCATTTATATCAAATTTGATTATTATTTTTAAACTATGCTAGAGCTTTACTTCCCCGTTTTGCTTCAATTAAATCTTCAACAAGGCCATATTTAGCTGAGCGACGTTCCTCTAATTCAACCTCTTTAAATCTAGAATCCATTCGACGATCATCGATCATTTGTTCACGAATACGCCATTTTTGTTTGTCATAACGTGGATTAATTAGCCTTAAGTATTTAACTTATTCTTCAAGTTTCTCTTATTTAAAAGATTATAAAACCTCAATGTTTCTTCCAGATCCTCTCTTTGAAGATCATCAACCATACTATCATCAATAAAATCAGCCAAATCACTATCATATTCATCAACATATCCCCCACCTTCCTCCTCATCGTCATCTTCAGTTTCACTATAATTGGCATACCTCATTGTTTTGCTGTTATTACTTGAACTTCCTTTCCTTTTATGATATTAAAAGTTAAATTTAATAAATTATTTAAAAAACCTTATATTTTGAAGGTTTTGATGTCGATTAACATTTTCTCTTTTGTTATGTGTAAGACTAGTTCCATCAGATTTAAAAGGTGCTCTTTCATATTTCTTAATTATTCTATCATTATTCTTATTTAAAAGCAATTCTTTCCGTCTATCAAGCTGCAAAGGAGCTTTAATTATTTTATTTCTCTTATCTGTTAATTGTTGATTCTTGTTGTTGGCATTATTTAATTGATTTTTTTGTACAAATGGAGTAATGTTGTTGTTAGTTTTTTTATTCAAAGAAATAGTCGAAATTGTTGTTTTTAGTCTAAAAATATTTAATTCATTAATTTAAATATTTAAGAGAAACTTTTCTGTTTTTTGTTGCATTTTCTCCGTTGAAGGAATAGAGACACTTTTTTTAGTTAAAGAAGTTACTAAAGATTAATATTTATAAATTTTATTTAAAAACCTTGTTTTTGTTGTACAGAATTATTTTTATTATTTTGAGTTGGGCCTTGATAACGAATATCACCGGGTAAATATTTTTTTTGGGGATTTTGAGTAATAGAATCTGGATGAGAATTTATTGAAAGATTGTTTGTAGCTTTATTAGAAGTCATTTTTGAAGGTAAAGAGATTCTGACTTTGTTATTATTTCTACAAAATATTTTTTAAAGAATAATTAAAAATAAACTTTTTTGTTATTGTTTTATTAATAATTGGAGTATTTGTCTTTGTTAATTCCTGTTTTTCATTACAATTTTTGGGTAATGATGAAATCCTTTTTTGGATTGAATGAGTATTTATGGAAGATTGTAAATGATTTTTTGTTGTTGGAAATTGAGAATTTATTAATTTCTGATTATGAGAAGGCATTTTTGAGTTATTAGTTTTGTTCATCTTTGAACTAAAGATAAAAATATTTATAAAAATTAAAATCAAACAATTTTTGCGAATCTAAAGCAGAATGCTCAGACAATTTTGATTCAATTTTACTTTTCTGTTTAAGTTCTTTTTGCTTTTCTCGGGTAGAAAACAATCCAGCTGTAATACCCAAATCTTCTGATGCTAATATTTTCTTTTGCTTATTGTAAGGAACAGATTTATTATAATTATTTAAGCAAGAAGAAGATTCAACTTCATTAAATAAATTCTCTACTGCTTTTGCATCATTTTTCTCGGCTTGTTTCAGTAAACTGTCGAAGTTCTGTAAATTTAATGAAAGAGAACAAAGTTTTAACATTAGTTTTTTTGTTTTGAGGTAATTTTATCAAAAAGTATCA
Organism: Meloidogyne exigua; assembly: GCA_018905775.1. Taxonomy (NCBI): domain Eukaryota; kingdom Metazoa; phylum Nematoda; class Chromadorea; order Rhabditida; family Meloidogynidae; genus Meloidogyne; species Meloidogyne exigua. Next base: position 994,417 of record JAGUQR010000009.1, on the reverse strand, counting down.
CCTGTGAATTCGAAATCTTCGGTTTTTTTGAATTCTTAGCGAGCAAGTTTGTTTGGTTTACCTGTTTCAAAGAGTTCTCTTTAACCTCGTTTTGTAATTGTGAGACGGATCTCTTGTTTGCTTTCTTTTCACCAACATAACTTTGATTTTTAAAAGACCGAATATTATTCTCTAAAGGTTGGGAAGCTTTTTTTGGAATAACGAAATCCTTAAAAATTTATAATTTAAGATAAATAAGATTAAAAAAACCTTTTTTTGTTCTGCTAAATTTTTAATTTCTGATTTATGTAGAAGAACCCTTCTTTTCAAATCAAATTTTTCTCGTGATCGTTCAATGGCCATTAGCTGTTCTTGTTTCCGTTTACGAATTTCCATTTCACGATCTGCTTCTCTAACTTTTTTTTCCTGGTTTCGGGCATTCTTTTGAGCTTTCTCATACAATTCTTTAAAATCCATAAATGCTCAAACTAAAACTAATAAAAATTTATAACTCTTATTCGTAAGTCTATTCTAAAATTAGAGCCAATAATTAATTATTGAAACTATTTATGAGCATTAATAAACTACAAAAAAATATATTGATAATTAACAAATATGGATTAAACAATCAACCTACTTGTTAAGGCAAGCCTCCCACACTTTCCAACTTTGTGGACAAATTGAGTCTGAACTACAGTTAGAGTACGGAATGATACAGTCGCAGGCTCACAGCTGCCACAGATAATCATGAAAAATACATTCAGTTAATTACTCTTTAAGATACATACATATTTGTGTTAAACATTTTTAAATGAATTTAGATTATTTTAGAATATTTATTTTAGGTAAAAACCTAAAAGAATGTAAAAACAAAGTCTTAATTTCGAATAAGCTTTTGCTATTTTTCTTCTTCACATAAATTGTCTTCAATGCAAACATTTGAAATCAGATCAGAGGCTACATCAGAAGGATCTTTCTTAAGTTCCATATTTTCTACATGAGAGGTCTGCGACAAATAAAGTTTTAACCGAAAAGCATCAGAACCACTCATATAGTAACGAAAAAGTCGCGATTCACGGATAAAACCGAGCCGAGCATAAAGTGCCAGGGAAGTGGTGTTACTTGCTTCTGCTTCCAGAACAATCTACAAAAATGATTATTTTACTATTTTTTATATTATATCAAGTATAAAACCAAACCTCATCACATCCACGATCTGCCATAGCGTTAATAATAGCCCGTGCAAGTATTGTTCCAATACCCACATTTTTGAATGATTTTTCTACGGCAAGCATTGCAATATAACCAAAAATCGATTTTGATTTCATAATATTAAGAGAAAACCTTGACTCCGAGATAAACCAATATCTTCGGGGTGTCGTTGGTCAAGTTTTCCAACAATTGCTCCTATAACCGAGTTTGTTGAGTCCAATGCCTAAAATGATTTAGATAAGGTACTTTTTCAAAAAATAAGTACCAAAATACAAAGCTCTGGCCAGCAATAAATAAAATAACGATAAGTGTAAATGGAGTATGGCTCGCTCAACTCCCTGAAAATTAAATTCAAAATAAGAATTAAAAAAAAAATAATTTCCTCCTCATTAATGCCATAATTTCCGCCATCTGTTCTTCACCCTTATACAATTCGAATTTCACCTTCCTACTGTCCGGCAAAATTATTGAGTTAGTCAAAATATCTTTATCGCATAAACCCTTTCGAGGAGGCTTGACTGGATAAATATCAATCTAAAAAATTGATTTATTGCTGAAAAATGATAGTAAAAACAAACATAGAATGCTTCATTTTCTTTAGAACAAGTCTTACAGGTTTTACAATCATCATTCATGTTTTCGACTCAAAATTTTATCTATATAGAATAAATAAATATCAATGAAACAAATAATGCTTTATCTTCTTTTTTAGCAAGCTGATAAAGAAGATTATAGAACAAATTATCCAATTAAATATTTGAGGAAATAAAATTATCAAAGATAAAAACAGATATTTTAAACCATTTTAAAGATTTTTTTAAGGTTAAAATTTATTTAACAAAATTTTAAGTTTTGAGTCAAGAAGATTCAGCCAAATCTCCAATAAACACTTTCATGTATTGCCAATAATTGTACCGTGTTGGTTCAATTTCTTCAAGAATTTTCAGATGCTAAGATTTATATTAGAATATATTTAATTGAAAAATTAGAGAACCTGATTAGCTGTTAAAGAATATTCACTTTTTTGGTTTAAATTTGTACAATTCCTAATTTTTTCAATAAGTGAATTAATAATAAAAAGATGTAGATGAGGAGAGTGGTGACATGGAATTCTAGCAGTCAACTCTTGTATAAAATCGACAAGTTCAGGTCTGTCCATTCCCAAATCATCATCAATCAAAATCCTAATATTTAAAAGATGAAAAAAAGAAAAATACTGTTAGAAATACCCAGATAAGTAACTCCACGCGCTTTCATTAGAAGGTAAAATTCGTAAAAATTTCAGAACATATCTAAATTAAACAAAATATTGAAAAGACAATGAATTACAAACTTTATTTCAGCATGAAGAAAACTTTGTTGCTGAAAACGATCACTCAAATTAAGGCAAATAAAATATCGATAATTCCAAGCAGAATTATTTCTTACATCTTCATTAATATGTGAATCAGCAAAGTCTAATTCAACCGCTGAGAAAAGATTAAAACGCTCAACTACCCATTGTCTGTATAGAAAATTTTAGTCAAGACGAAAAAAATAAACCTGTGTTGCCAAGCATGGTAGTTTTTATGATCATCTTTTAACTTTATTGTGGCAAAGTCTAGCTCGGTTCCACATTCTCCTAATTCGTCCAAAATAGTCCTTCTGTGATACCTTGAAAAAGATTAAAACATCCCTTTGTATGCTTACCAAACTTGATAATTTTTAGGGTTATCAGTAATAACTTCTCCACAATATTTTAATTCATCCTCGAAACACAGTCCTAATGATCGCAAAACTTTTCGACGATAACACCTAAAAGGAGGTACACTAAAAATAGAGCAAAAAACCAAACCAAACACTGTAATTTGCCGCATTTAAAGAAATGCATGTTTTAGTCAAATCAAGTACACGTAAACTCATCTCCCCAGCACTCATAATTGCCCGTAAATAAGAGAAAGCGTCATCAACTACAAGAAAAGTTTAAATTATACAAAAATTAATTAGAACAAACATTCTTCGGTTACGGCAATGTTTACAGCACAATTTTCTTGAGAAGTATTGTGTACTGGCTCAACATCGTACCATTCTTTGTTTTCTCTGTAAAGAACTTGATTATCTTGTTGACTGGAAGTTTCCGTCATATATTGTGTTAAAAAATTATTTTTAACTATTCTGATATCCTAAAAAACTAATCTCATATTAAATTAAAACAACAAATATTTTATAGATAATTAGAATATAAAGCTGTAAATATTATAAACAAATAAAACATAATTTATTAGATTTAAGTCAAAAGAATATATATATATATATAAATGCATTTTGTAATATAATATTTATATTAAGATGATTATAAAATATAATTAAAACTTTAAATAAAAAAAGGATATAGAGGTCGATAGGTGAGAATTTCTTAAATAAATTTATAATTATACATATATCCAAATAAAATAATAAAGAAGAGGTCTAATCGTCATTACAACAATCAAATTAAGATTATAATTATTTAAATTAGCTCACTTATATATATATATTCAACACCCATTTATTGCAAGTTCATGTACATCCTCTCAAGTTCTGACTTGAAATGCGTCCTTAGTTGTGGTCTTTTGCTCTTTAATGTAGGTGTAAGAAGATTATTTTCAACAGAAAACATCTCATGATGAAGATAGAGATCTTTCACCTACAATATAATTTAATTATAGTATTCTAATAATTTTAGAAAATACCTGTTCAAAAGAAGATAATCCTGCTTTCTTTCCGAGTGCATGAACGTCATCCAGAATCAGCTTCTTAACCTTCTCATCCACACACAGCTCCTGAATGCTTTTGTCCGTTATGCCAAGTTCATTAGAAACGGCATTAGGAAGGACATCAAAGTCTGGAACCAGAACAGCAATAAGGCAAGTCTTCAAACTTTCTCCATGAACGAAGCACTGGGCCACGTACTTCGAGCGCATGTAGACAAGTTCTATCTTCTCAGGAGCCACATATTCGCCTTGTGCCAATTTGAAGATATGCTATGTAGTTGTTAAGTTAATTATGCCAGAGGAATTTTCGCTTATAGTTACCTTTTTTCGATCGACAATTTTCAGTACACCTTGGGGAGTCCATCGACCAATGTCACCCGTATGAAGCCAGCCATCTTCATCTAAGGCCTCTTTTGTTAACTCAGGTTGTTTGTAATATCCTTTAAAGACATTGGTCCCTTTAATACATACTTCACCAGATCCATCTCTCGCATAATAATTCAATTCAGGCACGTCAACAAGTTTGATGGCGTTACAAGGGGCTGGAACACCAACATGCCCAGGAATTGGATCTCCTTCAATCGAGACCTTAAATAGAGTTTGTATAGAAAGAAAAGTATTATTACTGTAGCAGCGGCAACACATTCGGTCTGACCATATCCTTCACATACAATTGCTCCTGTGGCACAACGCATAAAAGTCAAAACAGTTTCAGACAAAGGTGCAGATCCTGTAACCTGTAGGTAAAAAGATGATGAATCATCGACTAATAAATAAAATAACCATTAGTTTGACACGTCCACCAAGGCCCTCACGAACTTTTCTGAATATATGTTGATCAATGAAAGAGTCACTTCGAACAACCCAACTAAATTTATAAAAACATCAAGTTAACCTAAAAATAAATACTTATTAATTTCACGCGTTTTGATTGCAACTGCAGCATCGAATATTAAACGAGTTAGCATAGATTTGTTGGCCTCATGCATAACCTTAAATAAAATAAAAATGTTGATTATCAATCATACTTTGTCATAAATTCGATTTAGAACACGTGGGACAACAGGCAGAATAGTTGGACGAAGGACTTTAATATCGTCAGCCAAAAGTCGAATATCACCACGAAAGAATCCAACAGACCCACCTTCACAGAAAATAGCTGTTTCCAGAACTCTCTCAAACATATGAGCCAGAGGGAGGAAGGACATCATCACATCCTATAATTATTTTTACTGTATTAAGTTTATAAATATATAATTACTTTACTGTTCAAGTTTGCATTCTTGAAATAATCTAGAGCAGTGCAATCAGCAAGAATGTTACCATGAGTTAACATTACACCCTTCGGCACACCCTAAAAATAAAATTTTATGACTGAATTAAAAATGCTTAATAAGTAAGGGATACTAAAAATCCGATAAAATACTTTAGGTTGAGAATTAAAAAAAAGTAAAATCTTACTGTGGTTCCTGAAGTGTAGCAAATGGTAGCCAATAGATCAGGAGTAGGTGGATGGTCCGCAATGTCATTTGAGTAACCAAGTGCCTCAAACTCCTCAAAACTTGATAAGGTAATTCCATCTTTTTCCAAAGCTGATTGTCGTAATTCTTTGGTTAATTCATCTGAAGCAGGAGACATGACAACAATATTCTTGAGTGATTGACACTGAGATTTTCGCTCTAAAAGCCCATTAACTTTATCCATAGAATCACAAAACTTAAAATAATTTATTAAGAATAAATAAATTAAACACACCACTAATTGGATATTAGTCTGGTTGATTATAAATGACGAAGCATCTGCCCCAAGAGTTTCATAAAGAGGAACTGAAAAAATTATATTAATAAAATTCTCTCACTTCCAGAAAAATATCACAGTTTAATATATTCTCCTACATTTTACAAAAAAATTAGGCGACTAAAACAAAAGTTAGTCAAATTATTCTCAATATCTATTGTAAAAAAGTCTGAAAGATCTCTCATTAAAAAAGTCAGTACCAGTAACATTGCTAAAACAATAAGCCGCCTGTTCAACAATAATCCATTCTGGTCGATTTTTAGCAAAAATTCCAATAAACGATTCTTGTCCAATAGGAATATCCAGAGTTCGAATCGCACGACCGACAAGACTTGCCCTGGAGATAACGTCATCATAGCTAAGCCAATCATAAGGCTCATCAACTAAAGTTTTTGAACGATATCCAAGCATTGGACCATTTTTAGAGACAGCGGATCCGCGACGAATAGCTTGATACAACGTAGTCGCATCTTCATAAATGAAGCGCATGAGTGCATCCGTTTTAAGATATTTACAGATTCGAGAACCATCCTAAAAAGGGGGAGAATTAAATACACTCTCATAAGAATGTTTCATCATGTTATATCTTATTAATAGGTACTACATTAAACATACTGGAAGTTCACGAGTCTGAGATTCAGGATCAACCAGAGGAGTTAAACGGTTAGGTGAAGGACGTGAAGACCACATCCACCATAATCCCATAGCACCAATCGTTGCAGCAGCACCAACCGAATAGAGTAATGGGCTTGAGCCACTACTTCCATTGTCAGGCCATTCAAAGTCAGAAATCCTTAAAAGCAAACTTGAATTGATAATATTAAAAAAAATTCAATTTAATTCCTTTGAGAATACCAAAGTAAAAACAAACATATACATAGTATAAAAATTGCAACTCAAAACAACAATTTCCTCACCTTCCAAGATTTATGGGTATGGAAACCCAAATTGGTGTCGTGTCCTTGACCATAATTTAAATAAAATATTTATAATAAAATATTTATTAGAAACAAATTTAGTGAGCAATGTTAAATTTATAAACACTACTAAAAAGGGAAAATTATTTTTATTATTTTAAACGTAATAAAAATTAAAAGGAAAAATATAAATGTTGAATGTATAAAAATGTAATATGTAGAAATGTTAAAGAATTAAAGTGTTTGTATTATGAATTTGTCATTTTGTAAAACTACAAAGTGAAGGATTGGCAAAATTACACTATGCCATAAACTGAATCTAAAATTTTAAAAACAAGAAAAATATTTAAAACGCCAACAAATAACATTTAATAAAAAATTAAATTATTTTAAATAAATTTAGCTTATTTTTAGAACTTTGCAAATATTCTAAAATAATTCTAGAAACTTTTACATAAATAAGGTAAACACAAATTTAATTAGTTTATTAAATACTTACATTCTCTTATCTAGTATTTATTTCTTTATTTTATATATAACTTGATAAGACAAAGTTTTAACTACAAAAATAGGAAAGTTTGTGGTTTAGTTTGTAATCAAAAAAGAAAATATAAAAGATAAAAATGTTTTAATGAAACTTTTTTGGTTAAAAAATTTAAATCTTTCTTATCAATTTATACTTATTTATCTAAGTACTTTTATTAATACATAAATAATAATGATAAAAAAAAACTAAATAAATTTGTTTTGCAAAGAAATTTAAAAAAATGAATTTTTAAAATAAAGTTCTAATTCTATTTACATAAATACATATATATTATCATTCTCACTATATCTAACAATAACAGAGATGTGTGGTGATTTGATTAAATTTTTTATTTTGTTTAAAGAAATATTTAATAATTGTTTGGAAAATATTATGATTTAATTTCAAACAATTGTTAAATATTTATTAATTAAATTTTAATTAATTTTAAAAATAAAACCTATTCTTTTTACAATAAAAAAATAAATGTTCGGAGAAAAGAAAGTTTTAATTTGTAAAGTTATTAGAATGAAAAATAAGGCCATATTTTGTTTACAATTTATAGAGAAATAAAAAAATTTTATCAAAAAAAAAAATTAAAAGAAATGCATAGAAAAACAAAAAAATGTCCTTTTTATTTTATCATTTTAAATCAAAGACTAAATAATTTTAGTGAAGAATAATGGTCAATATTTTTAAAAGAGCAACGTGGCCAAAAAGAAAAAAAAAGGTTGAGAGAAAGGAGGAGGGTTTCCCTTAAACAATTTTAAAAATATTTTTATTTCTCACATGTTGTTGACACACTTTTAATAAATAAAAACAATTGGGTAAAAAGATTTTAAAAGTAATAATATCTATGTAGGTCTACATACATATAGAATAGAAGATATATGCTTGTTATGTCTATTTAGTCATTATATAGCTGACCCTTTTTTTCTTATAATTTTCTTCTTTTTTTCGTTGGAAATATAGAAGAATTTATCTTCTAATGGCTGAAAATTCTTTTTTCTTTTTAGTCAAGAGTTGGATGACTATGTTAGTGTTTATACTCTTTATAGAGAAAAAGAGAAAAATATATAGGCTAGACGGTTATTTTTGGATATATTATGGATTTATAATAGAATGAAAAGACTAGTTTATGTGTATATTTTGTTGTTGATTTTTTTTTGTCTTCCGATAATAATAAAAAAATTAATAAATATCGTCATAAATTTTTATTCTCCACACAAAAATAATTCACTAAAATAAAGAATAATAATAAATTAACTTTAAAAATTTATCTTCAATTAGAAAATAAAATATAAACTAGAATTACTGTGTTTTTATGTTTTTTGTTTAAAATATGTAAATAAATGACTATTTAATTAAATTAATTTAAATATCCAACCAAGTACTCCCTCTATCCCTTCTTCAAAGTCTTTATCATTTTTATCTGCAAATTTATTTATTATTTAATTAAATGTTCATTGATAACAAAAATAAATAAATACCTAATTTGGTTCTTTACTAATTTTATTCGTCAATGGTTGCGCCAATCAGACCACCACAATTTTTTTTTTTAACCCAAAAAAAAATTCTCGGTTGGGTCCAAAGTCTTTGAGGAACGAACAAAGATTGCCTATACGTGTATTTAGAAAAGAAAAGGTTCAAAAAGTAAGAAAAGGTAATGAAATAACTGACTGGGCGCCATTTGTTGTTTAAATTTATTTTTTATAATTTATGAGAAAATAAAATTATTTCGTTTAAAAAGTTGAAATATATTTATTTTAAAGCTTGAACTCTAATTATTTATTTATTTTTTATGTCACACAAATGATAGAGCAGAAAAAAATAAAAGTCATTTTTTATTTTAAACACGAGTTAATTTAATGACGAAAATTAAAAAAAAAAATATTTAAAAAAATAAAAAAGATATTAAATATATGTATAATTAAATTTTAATTTTTATTCAAAGAAAAATTAAATAAAATATTTTTTTTAAAAAGAATTTAAAAAAAAAAAAAGTTTTGATTATTTACAAAAATAAATATTAAAAAAAAAGTTGATTATATGTAGTAATAAAAAAATAAAAACTTGTTTTGTTTGTTACATATTATTAGTACATAAATATATTTTTCTCTTATTAAATAAATAAAAAATATTTAATTTTTATATTAGAATAAAATTAAAAAATTATTAAAATTTAAATAATTTAATTTTAATTATTTTCTTATAAAAAACATTTAACAATTAATGGATATTTTAAGTTTTTTAATGGAAAAGTGCTGTCATGTTAAATTATCTAATTGTTTTGTTTGTTTAATTATGGGATTTCTTTTATATTTATTTTATTTTTTCTTTTTTATTTAATTTACGAAAAATAAATTTTAATATTAAATAAGATTAAATAGCCTAGAACATATATTTAAATAAATAAATAGTTAAATTAATTAATTTTAATTAAAAATAATAAATATGTCCTCTTCTTCTTCTTCTTTTAAAAGGAGAGGTTCTTCTTTAAATAATCAACAACAATCAATTATTAAATATTCAAATACTAATTTAGCATTTATTGAATCAGCATTTAATAGTTTAAAAAATTCTAGTTTATCAATTTATGCTTCTACTTTAAGTGTTGTTGGATTATTTAATGGAATTAATTTAAATAATAATTTAAATAATAATAATAATAGAATTAATTCAATTGATTCAACTGAACCTATTAATTTGTTTTTAATTTTTTTTTAAATAATTTTTTAAAATTAAAAAAAAAAAGATATCCTTTAATGTCTTCATTTCGTTGTTTTTTTAATTTTTTGAGATTACGTTTAATTACATTAATTATTTGTATTTATATTTGTTTTATTTCAATAACAAGTATTTTTATATTAAAATTAATTAAATTATTTTATTAGTACTTTCTTGTATTTTAATTGAATCTCCATTTTCAATTAAAATTTTATTTGAAGAATGGCAATATAAATTAATTTATAAACCAATTATTTGGATATTTTCATTTTCTTTAATAACAAGTCTTTTAATGATTTTAGCTTTAATTACTGATATTTATTTTTTAATTTTACCTTTTATTATTAGTTGTGTATGTTTTTTTTTAATTTTAAATTTTAATTAATAAATAATATTTATTTTTTTATTTATTAAATATAATTGGCTATATGGCAATTGAAGTATTATTATTATTAAATAAATATCAGCAAACATTAACTCCAATAATAATTATTTTATTTTTTTCTTTTTTAATTTGTATTAATCTTTGGATATTAACAATGAGCTTTTTTACTTTTGTTCTTATTAGAGATAAAAGAACAATTTTTTTGTTTGTTTATTTATTTAAATTAAATTTAAATTAAAATTAAATTTATTTTAAGAGATTTATTATATTCAGAATTATTAAAAAATGAATGGAATAATAACACAACAATGATGAAAGAAACAAAACCTCTAATAATTAGAAGATCTTCATCTGTTCCTAATTTTATTAATAATTATACAAATTATAGAGAATTTTAAAGAATTTAATTTTTAAAATAATTATAAAAATATTATTTAAATTTAAAAATGAATTATTTTTAATTTTAATTAAAAATACTTATTAATTACTATAAAAACTTAATATTATTTAAATTATATATCTGACAGCTTTTACTTGTAAATATTCTTCTCATTAGACTATTTCTTGGAGTATCAAATGTCTTGTTCTTGTAAGTTAATTAGAATATTTCTTTTTAATTTAATTTAATTTTAGCTTGTTCTAGTACTACTACTACTAATCCATCAAATGAATTGGCATCCCAATGTGTTTCTCCACCAACCTATAGTGTTGAATGTGATGATCAGGGAAGGTTTATGAGTACCAAATATCAGGTTAATTAATTTAATTTAATTTAATTTAATTTTAAAGATTGAATGGCCTTGTCGTGCAGAATGTGCTATGTATTCCAAATCAGAGAAGAAGAAAAAGATGAAGGCAATTGAAAGAAAGTCTGGAAGTGAACAACTTATTCGAACATTCGATGTAGCTGCTTGTCCAAAAGAGCAACCAACTCCATATCCTATTCGTGCAATGACTATGAAAGTATTTTTTAATATTTAAATTAATTTAATTATTTTAATTAATATTAGAAAGCAGTTTCTCAATTTGAGAAACGCCAATTGCGTCAATTCTTCATCTACTATAAGCTATCGAGTGAATCCTTCAAAAATGTTGATAAAATTCCTCTTCAGCTTCCATTGATGATTGCCTATAAATCTGATACTGGATTGGTTGTTCATTCACAAATCAAACGATATTTGTCTATTGAGAGTAATAATAATAATGAGGAAGAAGAAGAAGAAGAGGAAGAAGAAGGAAAAGAAAATATCCAAGCTGAGTTGTTGTGTGCTGTTCAAGTTGATGAGGAAGGAAATCCTCTCTATGAACCATATCATCTTGGGTAAATTAAATTAAAAAGAATATTAATATTTAAAAAAAATTAAGATTCTCAAGTGTTAGAGCTCTCATTACCCATTATTCTTCCTTGAATGCACATTGTGGAGCTTATCTCTAAATAATCTGTTGAAGAATAATTCTGAAAATACATAGAATTAGATATTGATATATATATATATGTAGGTAATTAAATAAATATGTATGTAGGTAATTAATTGTTTGTTTGTATGTATTAATTAAATATATTGTGTAATTGTATAAAACATTATTTATTTGAATTTAATTTTCAAATTTTCTTTTAAATTAATCAAATAAAACAAATATTTATTTATTACTCCTCTAAAGTATAATTCTAGTAAAATAATCTCTCTCAATAATAATTAACATAATTTTTTAAAATTATTTATTAAGCTATTAATTAATTAATTTAAAATATTCCAATTATTTTTAATTTTAAATTAATTTTTCAATTTTCTTTTGATTTATATCAGGTTCATAAAGAAGACCATTCCAAAGTTTATAAAAACATTCATGACAATATGGACGTAATTCATGTTCACGGAATGTTCCGTGTAAATTAAGTGCCTAGAAATTATTTTAAATTTTAATTATTTAAAAAAAAACTTTTTGACAATAGCAACACATAAAATGATAAGGATGGAATTTTTGAGCTTTTGTGGCATTTGGAGCTAAAGCAGTTAAAACAGGGCCATCAATTTCTTGATTACAAAAGGCACAGATTGAGATTGGACTTAAGGGTGATGATGGCTGTTTATTTATTTATTTAAATTTAATGAAATAAAAACTTCTATATTTAATGTTCTTCTAGGAGTGGCTGATCTTGCACGTCTTTTTAAACTACTTCTAAAATATTTTGTATTATTTATTTAATTTTTGTTTTTAATTATTTTTTTATTATTTATTCTCAATTGATTTATTTCTTTTATTTAAATTCTCCCCCAAAATTAAATTCTTTTTATTTAAAATTATTTACATTTGAGATTCATCTAATTCAACGCCATAATCCTTTTTAAGATGATCAACAGTATAGTCTTCTCCAGGTTCTGAATAAAACAAAGAATAATAATTATATTTAATTATTATTTATTGTTATTTCTAGTTTTTTTCATTTTTATATTTTAATATATAAAATAATTATTATTATCAACTAAATAATTAATTAATTATATATTTTTTAGTATAAAGAGAAAAAAGAAATAAAAGTTTATAGACCTAAAACTGGTTCTTCTTGTTCATAATAAGGAGCCTCTTCATCAGCTGCTGGTGTTAAACGAAGACGATATTCAATTTCCTATTAATTATTTATTTAATTATATTTCCTTTCTTTTTTAAATTAAAACAAATAATTTATTAAAAATTTATTTATTTTTTATTATTAACTTCACGTGATTTTGGCCGTTTTTTCTCTTTTAATGAACCTCTTCGGAGTACTTCTGCTGTTGCATTTACATCATAAACTAATGCTGCTAATGTATCTGTTACAACATTTTGACCTTTAATTTAAAATTTAATTTAAATTTATAATTAAATATAACGTTGATCTTCTTTAACACGTCCCAATTCTTTTTTTAAATCTTCAGTACTAACAGATTTTAAACGAATATTTAGCCAACTTTCTTGTGGTTCAACTTCAATACGTCCACTAACTTCCATTTCTCCTTGAAAGGTTTTCTTATCAAGCATTTGTTGTTCATGATGTTTTCTAATTATTTCTGTTGTTTTATTAACATCTGTTACTAAAGCATCTAGAGTACCATGAATTATATTTGCATCTATTTAAATAAAAACAAAAACAATTATAATAAATGTTTAGTAATTAAAGGAGAGAATATTTTTAACTATTCCTTTAAAGAGCTAAATATATATTCTAATCTTTTTAAGGGTAATTAAATTAAAATAATTATAATTACGTTCTCCAACATGTCCACGAGTCTCCATGGCAGTGATTTTAAATAAATGGAATGTTTTTTATTCTAAAAAAAAACTTTAAAAATTATAAATAATTTTAAATAAATAAATAATTGATTAGTTAAAATTAAATATAAAACAAATGATATATATTTTCAAAGGAAATAGAAGAGATATTTTATGTCTTTTCTTTTAAAGCTTAAATATATGTATGTATATCATTAACATTCTTTTAAAAAGCTAAATATATTTCTCTTAAAATAAACATTTGTGTCCAAAACAATAAAAAAAAAAGAAATAAAATTATTTCTTTTTTATTATTAAACAGATTGTGCAGCTTTTATTTTCTCTTTTATATTTATTTCTTATTTTCTGATCAAATATTTGAACATAAAGAGAAAGAGAAAAAGTGCAACTTTGTAGTAGTAAAAAGCTTCTTCATAAAAATTGATTTAAAAAAAAAAAAATAAATAAAGTTTATTGTTTAAATATTAATTTAAATTAAAACATTTAATATAAATTGATCTACTAAATATATGTACATATTAATATTTAAAATAATTTTATTGTCTTAACAAAGAGAACAAGTTTTAGCACAGTAATGAAATTTAAGGCCTTTAGTATTTTTATGATTATAACAAAAAGGTCTATGTTTATGTGATTGCCATTCAATACATCTTTAAATTAAAATTAAATTAAAATTAAAATTAAATAAACTTTTTATTATTTTTATCTAAACATTTATGTCCTTTTGGTTTACAATGAGCACAAGTTTTAGAACATTCATTTTTTAATTTATAAAAATAATTCTAAAAATTAAATATTTAAATTTATTAAAATATAACCGGCATTTCACAAAAGAAAATATCATTAAAACAATCATTTCTTGTATCAGTACAATCTTCTTCTACAAAAATTAAATTTAAAATTTAAAATCTTTTTTACCTTCTTTTGGTATTTCATAACGAAATTCATAAAGAGTTCGTTCAAGATCACAAGGCCTTTCAAATCCAATTTCATTAGACCATTGTTTTTGACATGTTTTTGGACATAATAAACGAACTCTTTCATCAAATAAACAAAAACTAAACATATCTGGACATTCCCAATTTAAATCTCTTTTTTTTTAAATTAATTAATTAATTAATTAAAATTACTTGCACATCCAATTTTCATCCCATTTCCATTTCTTACGACCACAAAGACCACAAGTTCCTGGACATTCATTAATTTGTTTTTTAATATTTTCAGTTTCCCAACAAATTCCTTCTTTACGTCTTTTAAAACAATTTTTACTTAAATCAGGACATGAATGTTCTGGCCTTTCACAACATTGATTACAATATTTTGCACATAATAAAGCCTCATTTTGTAAATCTATTTATATATATTAAATTTTAATTTTATTTAAATATTTACGTGGACATTCACACAATTTTGGACGTTTTTCATTATTTTTTCTTGAACCAAAAATTATTAAACAAACATCAATTGGTAAATGATTTTCACAAACTTCTTCTTTATATTCAGAATTAGAACAATATTGGGAATTAATTTGTTTAATTAAAATAAATAAAAAATAAATTATTATTAAATAATAATTATTTAATAACATTTTTAATTAATTAATTTAAAAAAAAAAAAAGAGAGAAAAAAGAGAGAGGGAATGAATAATTATCTTTAATAAATCAATTAATTATTGAATTATTGGCATTTATTAAATGTAATATAATATGAAGAAATAATTAAATTAATTTAAATTTAAATATTTTAGAACATTTCTTTAAATAAATAAATAATTAATTAATAATTAAATTATAAGGTTTAATTATTTATTATTTTTTGAACATTTGGACTTCATTAAAATTATTTATTTATTTTTTAAATTATTTTATAATTATTTAAAAATATATTAAATATTCTTTTTCTGATTTTTCTCTTATTTAAAAAAAATAAGAAGATCCCAATTTATTAATAGTTAAAAGAATATATTTATTTAATAATTAATAAATCAAAAAAAAGTTTTATTTTAATTTTTTAAAGCGTTGCCATAGATTTTATTTATTTAGAATATTTTAATTAAAAAACCTTCGACCTTTTACTAAGAAAATTTAAAAAAAATAAAATAGTAGACAAAATATATTTAAATAAATAATTTATTTATTTAACAAAATATTTAATTATTTTTATGCAAAAATTAATTTATTTATTTTAATTAATTTTTTATAAAATAATTTAAATTATAATAATTTAATTTTTTTTATTTAATTTATTTGCAAAAATAAATTATTTTAATTGGCACATTTAATATTTTGTTTTGCTTTAATTTTAATTTTTATTCTCCTTCTTTTTTTCTATATTCTAAGAATTATTATTATTATTTTAATTTTATTTAAAATTAACTATAACATCTAATTATATAATTGAGAAGTGGTGTCTGTCTGTCTGTCCTTTTATAGTAAGGTTGTTTGGAGTGAAAGAAAATGAAGGTTTTTATAGTAAAATGTTTGGAGGGAAGTGAAGGTGGGATAAGATAAAGTGCGATAAGGTAGAGTGGGGGATGATACTTAAGTTTGTGGCGCTTGAGTTTGTGCCGCTTGAGTCTGTGTCACTTGAGTCTATAACACTTGAGTCTGTGGACTTGAGTTTGTGCCGTTTGAGTCTGCGATCTTGAGTTTGTGCCGCTTGAGTCTGTGTCACTTGAGTCTGTGGACTTAATTTTGTGCCACTTGAGTCTGTACCGCTTGAGCTGTGCCACATGAGTCCGTGGCACTTGAATCTGTGACGCTTGAGTCTGTGAACTTAAGTCTGTGAACTTGAGTCTGTAACTTAAGTCTGTGTCACTTGAGTCTGTGAACTTGAGTCCGTGAACTTGATTCTTTGAACTTAAGTCTGTGCCGCTTGAGTTTAAGATACATGACTATGACAAGTTAATTTTTGTTGCTTTAGAACTTCACTATATAAACCGTTATTTTACTCAGACTGATACTATAAAAGCCCGCATTTTTTTCATTTCTCAACCGCCACACATTCTTCATACAACATAAACAACGCTGTATTTTCAAAATCTTCTGTCCCGCTTTATTGCCGACACCTTTGCTGAATCTGCTCATGGAGGACGACCAATGCTGCTCCAGTGCCGCCAACGACCAATGCTGCTCCAGTGCTGCCAACGACCAATGCTGCTCCATTGCTGCCAACGACCAAAGCTGCTCCAGTGTCGTCAACAACCAATGCTATTCCACTTTCGCCAACGACCAAAGCTGCTTCAGTGCCGCCAACGACCAAAGCTGCTTCAGTGCCGCCAACGACCAAAGCTTCTCACGTGCTGCCGACCAACAATTCTGCTCCAGTGCCGTCAACGACCAATGCTGCTCCAGTGCTGCCAACGACCAATGCTGCTCCAGTGCCGCCAACGACCAAAGCTGCTCCAGTGCCGTCAACAACCAAAGCTGCTTCCGTGCCGTCAACGAACAAAGCTTCTCCAGTGCCGCCGCCAGGAAAAGAAGATCCCGTGCTGAGGAACCTGAGCATCTTAGAAATCTTAGATTAAATAGTGATAGAGAGAGACATGAGTATCTTAGATCCCTTGAGGATGAGAATCTTAGAAATCTTAGATTAAATAGTGATAGAGAGAGGCATCAGTTTCTGAGGTCCCTTGAGGACGAGAATCATAGAAATCTTAGACTTGAAAAAGATAGGCAGAGGAGAGCGGTTAAAAGATCGCTTGAATCGAGTCAAGATAGAGAGAAGAGACTAGAAGAGCGAAGAGTTAAAAGGAAAAACTTAGATCAACAGGCTATACGTAAGTATAAAGCAGGTTGTTTGGAATTAGCATCTGAGAATAAGCTTAGTAATCTTAGTATTGAGTGCATGCACTGCGGTGCTTTGCATTTTGCTGAAGAGAAAACTAGAGGTAATTCATTTAATGACTGTTGCCATCATGGTAAAGTTGTTAATTTGAATATACCTGAGCAGGATTTTCCTGAAGAATTGAGAGATTTGTTTCTGAGAATTGATAGAAGACATGTGAACTTCTTTGACAATATTCGTCATCTGAATAGTAGCGTGTCATTCGCTTCAATGAATCCACTTAGACATAGATTTCCTAGCAAAAGAGGGCCGTATTGCTTCCGCATATACGGTCAAGTATATCACAAATTGAACATAGCTTTGAATCCAGACTTAGATGAAGATCCCGCTTACGGGCAGATTTTCATAGTAGATACTGCTGAGGCAATGAGGGCGATGACAAAGGCTAATGCCGGAGTTGACCCTGAATTGCTTAGAATTGTGTATGAGATTATTAGAAGGGGCAACCCTTTTGCAGAGGCTTATATGATGATGAAGGAAGAGGAATCTTCTGAATTCGAAAAAGCTAGATTAGATAATAGAGAGCCATCCGAGATCAAACTTTTGTTTGAAACCGGAAGGCAATTAGATAAAAGATTAGGGTACAATGTACCAAGAGCAAATGAGGTTGCAGCAGTGTATGTACCCGGCGCAGACGGGGAAGTACCTGAGGCAAAGGTTGTCGTAAGGCAACATGGAAAAGAGTTAAAGATTTTGAATAGTACTGATGCAATAGTAACACCCATGACTTACCCGCTTTTTTATCCGCGTGGTACTCTTAGGTGGAATCCAGAGCTTAGACATAATAATAGTACTAGAAGAGTAACTAGGTTGCAGTATGTGTGCTACAGTTTAGCTATTAGGAAGGAGTTCAACCCTATTTTATATGGGGGGAAACTCTTTCAACAGTATTGTGTTGATGAGTATGTGAAAATAGAAGGTGATAGATTGAGATGGATTCGTATGAATCAGAAAAAGATATGTGCTGAGGCATATAAGAACATAGATAGCATTTTGTTTAATAGATCCTTAGAATTAGGTTTGCCCCTTGGTAGGAAGGTTATACTTCCACCAAGTGTGACAAACAGTCCTAGATATGTTGAGAAGCATTTCCAAGATGCTATGGCCATAGTCAGAAGGTTTGGTAATCCAGATCTCTTCTTGACTATGACGTGTAATCCTAGATGGTCAGAGATTGTAGATAATTTGTTTCCTAGACAAGTTCCTAGCGATCGGCCAGATTTGGTCGTTCGAGTGTTTTATTTGAAAGTAAAGGCTGTTATGCAGCAAATAGTTAAATTAGGGATATTTGGAAGTGTCAAAGCCTGGATGTATCCTGTGGAAAATCAAGGCAGAGGCCTTCCTCATATTCATTTGCTTTTGACTCTTAGTGAAGAGGATAAGTTATTGACATCGGAAGATGTTGATAATAGAGGTATTAGTGCTAGAATACCTGAAAAAGATACTGAGTTATTTGATTTAGTAAAGAGTTTTATGATCCATGGCCCATGTGGAAGTCTGAATCCAAACTCCCCATGCATGGAAGAGATCTTAGAAAATGGAAAGAAAATTAGGAAGTGCTCTAAGGGTTATCCTAAAGCATTTCAAGATAAGACTTTGGTCTTAGAGAAGGGTTTGACGTTATACGCCAGACCAGATGATGGTAGAAAAGTAGAAGTATTAGTCTCTGGAAAGAGAATAGAATTAGATAATAGATGGGTTGTGCCTCACAATCCTTATCTATTGAAAGTCTTTAGATGCCATATTAACCTTGAAAAAGTTAATAGCATTAGTTCGGTGAAATACTTGCATAAGTATGTGCATAAACCACCGGATAGAGCTAGATTAGAACTAGAGCCTAGAAATGACCATGATGAGGTCAAAGAGTTCATAGACGCTAGATATGTCTGCCCTCAGGAGGCAGTCTGGCGGATCTTAGAATTGCCTATGTATGATAGAAGTCATAGTATTATGGCCTTGCCAGTTCATCTGGAAGGCGAGCAAATTTGTTATTTTGATGAGACTATGAGTGAAGCCGAGATTTTAGAAAGGACAAGTAATTGTTCTGAGTTATTAGCTTATTTTGATTTGAATAAGAGAAGTGATTCTTCTAGGGCTTTACTGTACCATCAGTTGCCTGAAAAGTTTTGCTTTAGTAAAGGAATTTGGTCTGAGCGTAAGAAACATTTTAACGCAATTGGTCGTATGGTTAAAGTGTCACCGGCAGAACCGGAGCGATACCACCTGCGGCTATTGTTGTTGAATGTTAGAGGAGCTTCTTCTTATGAAGAGCTCAAGACTATTAGACGTTCAGATGGCTCAGTTAAGGTTTGTACGACCTTTTCTGAAGCATGTCTTGAACATGGGTTAATTAGAAATGATGAAGAGTGGAAAAAGGCCTTGGAAGAGGCAATTAGTTTTGAGATGCCTAGAAAATTGCGAGATTTTTTTGCTTTGATCTTAGTCCATTGCAACCCGGCTCAGCCGGAGGAGCTTTGGTTGATGTTTAGAGATTTCTTAGCAGAAGATTTTATTAGAAATTTTTCTGTAGATTTAGCATATGCGAAAGCATATAGAGAAATAGCTTTTAGTATTGTTAAGGGTGGGAAATCACTTGCTGATTTTCCTACCATGGAGCAAATAGATTTAGCTGAGGATGTAGAAGCTACATTCGATGCTAAAGAAGAGAAGGAATTAGGCTTATCTGCATATAATAATATGTATGATGAGCAGAGATTAATAGTTGATGAGATTATGAATAGAGTACATAGGCCTGTTCTTGAGCCTGCGTTCTACTTTTAAGTGGACCAGGTGGAACAGGTAAGACGCATGTGAACAATACAATTGTTCATATGCTTAGAGGAGAGAAAAAGAAACTTAGTACTATGGCCTTTACCGGTATGGCAGCTACTTTAATGCCTGCCGGTAGGACTTTGCATAATAGATTTGGATTAGCATTAGATATGAGTAATTCGAACATAGGCCCTAGAAGTAGGGCATGGACTGAGTTAAAAGAAACCGAGGTGTTCATTTGCGATGAGGCGCCTATGATAAATAAGCGTGCATTGCGAACACTAGATGAAAAGTTAAAAGAAATCATGAATAATGATTTAGTATTTGGTGGCAAAGTTATGCTTTGGACGGGTGACTTTCGTCAAACCCTGCCAATTCAGAAACATGCTACGAGAGCAGAGGTGGTCAACTCGACCATTAAGAGATCTGAGTATTGGAATGTTGCAAAGCAATATAAGTTATCTAGAAATATGAGAGCTCTAGAAATGGAGCAAGAATTTGCAAGAGATTTAATAGAAATAGGGAATGGTAAATGGAATGATGAAAATGATTCCATTACATTATCATCCGAGTGTATTAGTTTTGGAGACTTAGCTGAAGAGATTTTTGCACATAGTATTGATTCTGAGAATTTTCAAGAAATGGCCAATAGTGCCATTTTAGCACCAAAGAATATAGATGTATCTGAGATTAATAGTAAAGTCCTGGCTATGCTGCCAGGAAAAGAGATTTTGTATACTAGCATTGATCATGCTGAGGATGAAAATCGACAGCGTGTCAATGAGTACCTAGATGAGTATCTGAATGCTCTGAGACCAAATGGTTTTTCAGTGCATGAGCTTAGATTAAAGAAACATGCTACTGTCATGTTAATTAGAAATCTGAATATAGAAAAAGGTCTCTGTAATGGGACGAGAATGAGAGTTGAGGAGATGAATGCAAACTTAATTGTTTGCAGGATTCTGACTGAAGATAAGGCAGGTCAAACTGAGTATATACCTCGGATAACACTTTGTTGTTCCGAGGAATACCCATTTGATTTGCATAGGCACCAATTCCCATTGGTGTTAGCTTTTGCTATGACGATAAATAAGGCTCAAGGGCAAACCCTTGAGCGAGTTGGAATAGATCTTAGAAAAGAGGTTTTCGGACATGGACAATTGTATGTGGCTCTTTCGAGAGCGAGATCATGGAATATGATAAAAGTAAAATTAGATAATAGTAATAGTGACCGTAAGGTCAAGAATGTAGTTTACAAAGAGATCCTAGATGATAGAGATTAGAATCTTAGTTTCATAGAAAAATAGGCGTATTTATACGCAAGTTAGAGATATAAAATTACTTTGAAATTTTTTGTTTAATTTATTTATTATACATTTAAGATACATACATACATATATATATACATACATACCCCCTTTATTTGTACTCTCTTTTATTGTATCACTTTAATTGTATATTTATTTTGTTTGAATAAAATTTTGTTTATATTTGTTTTTTTTTAATTTTAGTTACTGTAATGAGGTTTTGTTTAAAGTTTGATTAGTTTTAAGTTATTTTTGTTAAACTTTATTTATTTTTTGATGAAAATGTTTTATAAACTTTTGTTTAGTTTATATTTTAAGTTTTATTGTTATAATGTTTTAGATATTTTTTTATTGATGATGGTTGTTTTGTTTTGTGTTTTTGTTTAGTTTGGAAATGTTTTAATTTTGTATGTTTAATTGTTTAGATTCTTTAAGTTTTTGCTAGCGAAGAAGGCCGCCGATAGGCGGCCTACTCCGCTAGTTTAATTAAATAAATAAATAAATAATTATTTTTAATTTGCCAAAAAATTATTAGTTTTAAATATTTATAGATATTAAAAATTAAATACTAAATAATTATTATATATATAAATATTATATATATATAAATTATACTATAATAAATAAATTAAATAAATAATTAATTAAATAATTAATTAATTAAATAATTAATTAATTAAAATAAATAATTAATTAAAAATATCATTTTAAATAAATAATTAATTTAAAATTTGAAATTTTTAAATTATTTTAATAGCATGTTTTTTCTAAATATTTTTTTTATCTACTTAAAAAAACAACAAAAATATTTTAAATATTTCTAAAATGAGAAATAAATAAATATATTTTTAGAATTTATTTATTTTTTAAAAATATTTAAAAATCCTTTTTTAATATATTTTTAGCAATTCCACCTTTAAATGGTGTTTATTTTTTATTTAATTATTTTTTAATATTAAAAGATTAAAAAATAAATTTCAATCAAAATAATTTTTTTTTTATTTTT
This sequence comes from Meloidogyne exigua, assembly GCA_018905775.1. Taxonomy (NCBI): domain Eukaryota; kingdom Metazoa; phylum Nematoda; class Chromadorea; order Rhabditida; family Meloidogynidae; genus Meloidogyne; species Meloidogyne exigua. The sequence goes on along the minus strand of JAGUQR010000009.1, from coordinate 971,938 downwards.
TAATTTTTAAATTGAAGAAGAAAAACTCCGCCTATTTTTTATTAAATAATAATACTAATTATTATTATTATTTAAATTATATTTACAATTTTTATTTGTAAAATCTTGAGAAAATAAATATTAAAAGGAGGAGCTTATTTATATTTAAATAATTAAAAAATAAATATTTTCTAAAATATTTTTAATTTTATTTTAAATTAATTTTTATTTTATAACCTTTAAATATTATAATTATTTTAATAACATAATTGTCAAAATATTTAGTTAATTATTTAAATTAATTATTTTTAAATATTTTATTTTTTAATTCCTTTTTTAATAGTACTAAATATATTCCAAGTATAATAAAAATAATAAATTATTTAAAAAGGGCATTGATATGTAAAATATAAATTAATATAAAAAAGAAAGGATTAGTATTTATAATAAATAATGTTAAATTGAGTAGAATTTAATTTAAACTTTTTATTTTTTTAATTTAAATAATAAATTTATTTATTTATTTATTTATTTATGTACTTTTTAATTTAAATATAATTAATTTTATATTTTTTAATTTAAAAATATAATTAATTAATTATTAAATAAATTAATTTTAAATATTAATTTAGTAATTAAAATATTTAGTTATATTATTTAAAGGTTATATATATAATTCTAAGACTTAAATTAAATAAAATAAATGTTTAATTAATTTAATTTAATTAAAAGAAAAATAAAATAAATAATAATTAACAAAATAATTTAATTTTTTAGTATTTTAATTTTATTAAAATTAAATAAAATGAAATATATTTTAATTATTTTTATTTCAATTTCTTTTATTAAATATATTAGTAGTAGTAGTAGTACTAATAAAACAACAACAACAACAACACAAAAACCTGTAAAAGTATTAAAATTAGAAAGAGGACATGATAATTATAAAGAAATGATTGATATTTTTGTAATTAATGGAATAATAAATAATAAGGTATTTTTAAATAATTAATTTAAATTAATTTAAATTTAGACTTATACTCCTTATAATTTAGAATATTTACTTAAAGAATTTAGTAAAAATTTTATTGGAAATCTAAAAAAAGTAAGAATATATTAATTAATTAAATTTAAATTTAATTTTTTAAAAGACTAAATCTGAATTAAAAAATCAAACAATTTATTTTATTACAACTAAAAATAAATTGGAAACAAAAATTAAATATTTAGAAAATGGACAATTATGGATTAAACAAGTAAATAAATAAAATAATTTAATTAATTAAATAATTATTTTTTAAGTTTTTAATTATTATATGCTTAATTATGTTATTTATTTTGGGACTTCTTTTATTTGCTAATTATTGTTTTATTAAATACTTTATGGCCAAATTTAATAAAAAAGGATTCAAACATGTCAGAATGAATGGATATAATGAAGAAGAAATTGAAGAAATTTAGAAAAGAAAATAAAAAGAAAATATTTAATTAATTAATTAATTAATTATTTAATTAATTAATTATTTATAGTTATATAAATAATTTAGAAATTATTATTTTTATTATTTTAATTCAAATTTATTCCTTTTTTATAAACATAAACTTTAAAAAGTTTTAAATATTTATTTATTTAATTAAAAGGAATAAAATAATTTAATTTTAATTTCTTTCTTTCTTTTTTTTTGTTATTTAAATATTTTTTTTCCTTTTTTTCTAAATTGATCTCACATAAATAAATAAATATTTTTGTTGTTTGTTGGAAATGCCAAATTATTCTGTTCCTTTTTCTCTTCTTTTCTTTATTAAAAATTAATTATTTTTTTATTTTTAGTTAAATAAATATATTTTATCTTTAAAATTTAATATTAATTAAATATAAAAATAATTGGAAATATTCTTAATTAAATTTATAATTATTTTTAAAAAAAAAGGTAATTATTTAATAATTAATAAATAAAGGTAAAAAAGTATTTAATTTAAATATTTATTTTATTTTATATTAGTTTTTATTTTAAAAAAATAATTTAATATATATATATATAGTAGTAAATATATTTATTTATTTATATAGATATTGTCTTTTTCCTTTACTTTTTTATTTTTAAGGGCCCTTTATTTCTTTATGTAATTCTTTTTTTATTTATTTATTTTCACATACATACATATGTAGCTTTATGTCCGAGAATCGATTTTTAGTTCTTCTATTTTCTCCTTTTTTCTTTATCTTTTTTTTCAATTTTGACAATTTCTTGACCCTTAAATATATATATTTTTGACAAATTTAATTTAAAAAATAAAATACTTTAACATTTTTATTTAAATAATAAAAAAGGGAAAAAAATGTTCTTTCTCTATATATATATAAGAAGCCATTAAAAAATAAAAATAAACTTAAATAAATCTTAAGCTTTATATTTTTTATTTTTTTAAAAGGCTGAATAAAATTCCATTTATTTTTTAACTTTTTTATTTTGCCCTTTCTTTTTAACCTCTCTAGAGGATTCAATTTTGAAGGTTTATTTTTTAAATAAAAATATTCTTTTGATTTTTTTAAACTAGAGTTTTATTAATAAATAAATAAATATATTTAATTAATTAAAAATATATTCCCCTATAATTAAAATATTTTATTTAAAATTAATGGGTGGACGATTTGGAAGAATTCCATTAATTCGTAATAGGTATGTATTTAATTTAATTTATTTAATTTAAAAATAAAGTTTATTTACCCAACCAACAACAATAAGAACAATAAATAATTTAAATTTAAAAAGGAAAAGAGAAGAAAGATTAAATTCAAATGAAGGTGATCTTCCTAGACCAATACAATTTGATGAATCTTCTGAAAATTATACATGTTTTTTTAATTGTTTTCATATAAAAACTGGGGCTTATTTAATTGCTTTTATTGAAATATTTTTAATTTTGGTAATTTTTAATTAAATTTAATTTTAATTAATTTAATTTAAAGATTTATTTTTTAAATTCTTTACTTATTTTACTTCAACAAAAAGAAGATTTAGATACTTATAATAATAATAATTATTATTATTATTGGCAAAGTAATTATGTTAAAAAAGCATTTATAATAGAATCCTTTTGTTTGGGTTTTTCTTTAATTTTTATTTTATTTCTTTTATTTGGTTTAAAAAATAATAATTCAATACTTTTAATTCCTCATTTAATTATTCAGGTAATTCTTAAATTAATTTAAATTTAAATTTATTTTTTAGTGCTTTGCTGTATTTTGTTTATTTTTTATTATTTTAATTGGAATAATTGCTATTATAACTAATTTATCTATTTTCTATCGTTTATTAAATATAATTCCATTTAATGAATTTCCTGGTCAATCAACTATTTCTCTTTCTTCAGAATTATTAGCTAGAGTTTATGCTTTTTTAATTTTATATTTGCTCAGTTTTTTATTAGAAATTTGGTTTATTAAAATTATTTATAATTGTAATAGGTAAATTAATTTAATTAATATTAATTTAATTAATTTAGATATTTTACTGAAAGGAATAATTATATGCGTTATTGTTTAGCTTATAGTACTCCATTAAAAACATTAAATAATGCTACTAGATGATTAAAATTAAATATATTTTTTTTAAACGGGTTTTTCTTAAATAAAATAAAAAATATTTTTTGTTTATTTTCACTTTATTTTTATTAAAATATAATCCTCAAAATAAAATACCTATTTAATTTTCTCATATTTTAATTAATTATAAAAATTAATTTTAAGTTTATTAACACCCTCGCTTTTTTTTTTAATATAAATAAATGTACATATTTGTAAATATTCCCATCATTTTTATATAATTTCTGAATTTGTATTAATTAAATAAAAATTAATTTTCTTAGAAAATATTAATTTAATTAATTTAAAAGTAAAAGTGTAGATAAAATAAAATTTTATTTTAATATAAAATAGTTAAGAATATCCTTAAATTTAAATTATTAATAATTTAAAATAGGTCAAAGAATTAAATTGATAAAAGAAATAATTAATTTTATCTTTAATAAATAATTAAAATATTAAAAGAAAGAAAAATAAATTATTTAAACTAATTAATCAATTACCTACAGTTAAATTAATTAAAAATTAATAATAAAAATTAAAAGTTTTAAAATTAAAAAATAATTATTTTATTAATTTAAATATATTATTTACAATAAAGTAATAAATTAATTTTTTTTAAATTATTTTTTCACAAAAAACATAACTATTTGAATTACTATTAATATTATTATTAGTTTGTATTGTTGTTGTTGTTGTTGTTGTATTTAATTTATTTAAAATTATATTATTATTATTTATTTCCATTTTTCTTCTTTTCCTTAAAATTAAAGGATTTGCTGTTTTAATAAATAATTCTTTAAATGTTGGATTTAACCAAGCATAAAGTATTGGATTAGCAACATTTGTAGTCATTGCAAGACTTTATTAAATTTAATTAAAAATTAAATTAAAATTACCTGTGTGATATAAGTGAAAATAAATATAAATAATTATTATTTTTAAAATATAATAATTGTATATCATATTCAATTATCATTGTTAAAACATTTTGAGGTAACCAAGCTAAACCAAAAAATAAAACAACAGTAGCTAATATTGTTGTTGTTCTTCTTTGTTGTTTATTTAATGAATTTAATTTTAATTTTTCTCCTAAAGTATTTTCATTTAAATTTGTTTTTGTAGTTAAACAACCTTCCTTTAAAATTAATTAATTATTTAATTAATTAATTAAAATAACCTTTTCCTCAATTATAATTAATTCTTTATTATTATTATTATTTAAATTAATTAATATATTTTGTCTTTCATTTAATTTCTTTAATTTTGTATTATTTCTTCTTTTAAGTCTAGAAAATATTGAAGCATAACAAAAGGACATTGTAATAAAAGGAAAAAGAAATTGAAGAGCTAAAACAGCTAAAGCATATCCTCTCCTTATTTGATTATTTGGCCATTGTTCAGAACAAAACTTTTAATTTTAATTAAAAATTAAGAATTAAAATTAAAATTTAAATTACCTGTCCACAATAACCTTTATATTCTTCTAAACCCATATAATAAGCATATGGCAATGAAATAAATAAAGAGAATGCCCATAAAATAATAGCAACTATTGTTGCTTGTTTTGTACTAAGTGAATGACCATATGGACGATGAACTAACCAATACCTATCAATAGCTATTGCTGATAAAGAAAATGTTGATACTAAGACAGAAACTGCCTATAAATATTTATTTAATTAAAAGGTTAATTAATTAATTAATTATTTAATTGTTTACCTGTACCATTGGTAATAAATGACAAATAGCTAAACCAAATATCCATTCTTTAAAAATATTTGAAACTAAAGTAAAAGGTAAAGATAAAAGGCAAACAATAACATCAGAAATAGCCAAATTTAAAATAAATATATTTTGAACTGATCTCAAATGTCTACATTTAAATGTTAATAAAACAATGGCTAAATTGCCTAATAAACCAAAAATAAAAATATTTAAATAAATTAATCCAAATAATATTATAGCAATTAATGAATTAGTTGGATCAGGACTTTGAATTATATAATGAAGACACTCTTCTTCTTCATTTTCTTCATTTATTATAATTATTTTATTTTTATTTATTAATGTTGTTGTTATTGTTGTAGTTAATATTAATAAAGAAGAATAATTCATTTATTTTTTAATTTAAATATATATTTCTGGAAAATAATAATATCTTAAAGATAGTGCTAAGCAACCAAATATATAATTAATATTTAAATTAAAAAAAAATAGAAATAAATAAATTTATTCTTTTTTTTTTTAAATTATTTAAAAAATGTTTTTTTTTATTTTTTAAAAATTAAAAAAAAAAAATTAATTAAAATAAGTAAAAAAAAGAAGGGGGAATTTTGCTAACCTAATTAAAATATAAAAGGAAGAGAAACAAACACTTTTATTTATATTAGATTTTTAATTAAATAAATAATAAAATAAATTAAATTTTAAATATAAATATATTTATTTTCTAATTAAAATAAATAAATAAATAGACTGGAAAAATTAAAAAAAAAAAAGAAAAAATACTAATTAGAAATACTTTTTTCTTTTCAAGAAATTTTTGTTTAACTTTTCTTTCTTTTTTGCGTGTTAAAAAATATGAGAAATATTTAAAATAATTATTATTCTTAAAAAATGTTTTTTTTTTAAATAATTTTCTATTTTTGTTTTAATTGTTCTAGAAAATAAATAAATAAAATAATTAATTAATTATTTATTTATTTATTTAATTGTGTGAAAATTTATTTAAAAAAATATTTTCCTAAGATTTTTAACAAAAGAAAGAAAAATATTCTTTTATTTTTTAATTAAAATAAAAAAGAATTTTTTTATAAAAAATAAAAAAGAAATAAAAAATAATTAATTTTTTTTTAAATAAAAGAAATCCTAAAAATAAATAAATATTTTTTATTAAAAAAATTAATTTAAATGGAGAATAAATTATAAAAATTAATTATTATTTCAAGTTTAAATTAAAAATAAAAAGAATTATATTTTAATAATTAAAAAGTTTAATTAATTAATTTTAAATATAAAAAGTTATATGTATGTATAAACAAATATTTAATTTTAAATAGAGAAGAAAAAGAAAAATCTGAATAAATAAAATTAAAATTTACTTTAATTTAAAATTAAAAAATATATTTATTCTTTTTTTTCCTTTTATTTACTTTATCTGTAAAATTAAAAAAAAACAGAATATAATTCAAATTAATTAAAAAAATATTTTTTTGTTTTAAAAATTAAAAAATATAATATTTAATTAATTAAAAAATAAAAGCTTATTTGTTAGACCTTTAGAAAATTAAAAAAAAATAAAAAAAAAAAGAAGGTAAATTGGTAGGTTGGTTGGTATAAAAAATAAATATGAGAAAATCTCTTTTATTTAAAATTATTTTAATTTTAAATAAAAATTAATTTATTTTAATTAAATAAATATTTTATAAAAAATAATATTTATTTATTTAAATTTTATTAAGAAGATAATAAAAAATAAGAGAATATTTATTTAATTTTAATTCTTTTGAAAAAATTTCTTTTGAAATTTTTTGTTTGAATAGTCTAGGGAAAATAATTTTAAGACAAAGAAAAAACAAAAAATAAAAATAAAATAATAGGTTAGAGTTTCTTTTTTTTTTTTATTTTTTTAATATTAAAAGTACATTTAATAAAATAAAAATATTTAAATTTAAATAAAATTAAATAAAAATCAATTATATTTTTATAAAGTGATGAATTAGTTAAATTAAAATAAATAAATAAAATGAATTTATTTTTAGAGGAACATTGAAAATAAAAATGAAAAAATATCCATCAAAAAAATTTTTGTTTTTTATTTAAAATAATCCTTCTCATTTTAATTGACATAAGATAAATAAAAGAGAAAATAATAAATAAATTTAAAATATTAATTAAAATTAAAATTAATTAATTAAATATTATTTTAAAAAAAAAATTCTATTTAAAAATAAAAGAATATATATGACAATTGAGAATGACTAAAATATATTTAAAAAAAGAAAAAGAAATAATAAATAAATATTTTCTTTTATTTTAAAAAAAAATAATTATTGAATAATTTTTAAAAAAAAAAGTCATTTACGCTTAATATATTTTTTTTATTTATTTATTTTTTAAATTCACAAAAATATATATAAATAAATTGTTTAGACCCATTTGCATTTTTAAATAAAATAGACAAATAAAAAATAAATAAAAGCGGAAATTGGTTGTTCTTTTAAATAAAAATATTTTGATAAATTCTTTTTTTATTTTTAAAAAATATTTATTTATTTCTTATTTTTTAGATTTTTTAAAAAATAAATAATGTTATATTATTATTTATTAATATTTACTAATATTTTATTATTATTTAATTTAATTTATACAAATAATGAACAATTAAATAATAAAAATAAGAAGCAACTTTGTAGTAATAATAATAAAAATATTCCTTTATCTTCACAAGGAAAATCTTTAATGGCCCAATTACTTAAAGACTATGACAAAGCAAATAAGCCAATTGGAGAAATTATTGATGTTCAAGCTGAGGTTTTTTTTTAAAAAAGAAAAAATAATGATTAATTAATTTAATTTAATTTAATTTTTAATATTTAAAGGTAACTATTCAAGATATAAGTTCAATAAGTGAAATAAGTTCTTCATTTATTGTTGATCTTTGGTTTTCACAAATATGGTCAGATCCTCGATTATCTTATTCTCATTTAAGTTGTAAAAGTAATTTATCCTTAGACGAATCTTTAGCTCAAAAAATTTGGACTCCAAATCTTTGTTTTATTAATAGGTTATTTAATTTTAATTTAATTTTAATTAATTTATTTAAAGTCAAAATACTTATATTCATACATCTCCTGAATCAAATATTTTATTAATTATTTATAATAATGGAACTGTTTGGTTAAATCATAGAATTAGAGTTCAAGTATTCTTTTAATTTTAATTAATATTTAATAAACTAAAGGGTCGTTGTACAATGGGAGATGGATTTGCTAATTTTCCTTTAGACACACAAAGTTGTTTTCTTGTTTTAGAATCTTGTGGTTATCCTATAGCAGAGGTTAGACTTAATTGGCTTAATTGGAATCCAGTAACTTTTGCTAGTGAAAAGCTTCAATTACCTGATTTCCGTTTTGTTAATTTAACATATAGTCGATTACTTAGACAATACAATTCTGGGGCTTTTGATCAATTATTAATCAATTTTCAATTTAAACGTTTATATGGTTATTATGTTGTTCAGGTTATTTTAAAATTAAATCCCTAGAGAAAGAAATGAATTAATTATTTCTAATCAAAGGAATATAAATAAAATAAACAATTAAATATCCAAATTAATTCTCTCTAATTTTTTATTAGTTTTTTTTACTTTAAAAAAGCTAAAGCATTATTATATTAAATGCCTATTTTTGTTTCATTTATTTTAATTAATGTCAAGGGAATTAAAGTTTTATTTTAATTAAAAAATATTTATGGAATTTAATTTAATTAAATAAAGGCCTATTTACCTTCATATTTATTTGTTTTTATTTCTTGGATAAGTTTTTGGATTGATAGATATGCATTACCTGCAAGGATTCTTTTATGTGTAAATGCTGCCTGTGCTCTAATTTATCAAATGGGTAATGTTGTACAAAACCTTCCTAGAGTTTCTTATTTAAAAGTTTTTTTCTGTTCTTTCTTTTAATTTTAATTTTTAAGGCTTTAGATCTTTTCTTTTTTGTTTCAATTTTCTTTATTTTTATGTCTTTATGTGAAATGGCTATAATTGGTTATATTGATAAAATTTATGAATTAGATCAATATAGAAAAGCAAAAAGTCAAAGAAGATTAAGAGCCCTTGTAATGGGACAAACAGATCAAACAATGATGGTTGCATTGTAATTTAATTTAAAATTAAATTTAAAATTATTTGTTTCATTTTTTTAAGAAGAGAAAATAATAATAATTTAAATAATAATAATAATGGTTATTACACAACATTTCGAGAAGAACTTGTTGATCGTTATCAAAATGCAAGAGGTTCTGTTATAAATACTTATATACATGGAGAAATGGGACATAAAATTGACTTCTTTTGTGCTCGTGCTTTTCCTCTTATTTTTGCTAGTAAATTAAATTTAATTTTAATTTTTATTTATTTTTAGTATTTAACATTTTTTATTGGTCATATTATTTAACTAGATGATATTTACTAGAAATACTTTAAATTAATTAATTATTTAAAATTATATTAATTTTTAAAAATATTTAATTTTTGTAAATTGTTTAAATTTAAATAAAATATTTTTTTTTCAAATAAACTTCCTCTTTTTTATTTATTTATTTAAAAATATTACCTTGGTAACTATAAGGAAATAAATAATTATTATAAAAATATTTTTGCATTAAATAAACATTTTTATTTTTATTAAAAATATTATTTTTTTTTAAAAACATTTTAACAAAAATAAATAAAAATAAAATGAGCTTTCAAGCAATGCCCTTTCTTTATTTAAATATGGGTGGAGAAATGGCTTATATACTTGAACAAAGATTACAGGTAAAGAATAAATTAAATTTTTAATTAATTTAAAACAAAACAAAAAAAGGCTCAAAATGTTGGAAATGAGAAAAGTATTAAGGTTTTATGTGATATTGTTGCTGTTATGTTAGAAACTAATTTTTTAAATGAATTATTTGAATCAAAAGAAATGTAATTATTTTTTTCAAATATTTTTTTAAAAAATTAATTATCTAAAGGATGACAAGAAAAGGACTTAGACTATTTTTTGAACAAATTGCCCATTCATCAGTTATGCGTTTAAATGAAGCTAGGTAATTTAAACATTATATAATTTAATTTAATTTAAAGTATGGACAAACTTTTTGATTTAATGATAATGGCTGTTAAATATCAATTTTTATTATGTAAAGAACCTTCAGAATTAGTATTAGTTACAATGAATCATATAGATGGTATGAAAACAATATTCCAATCTCATCAACAAATATTAAAACTTCTTGATTATACAAATACATTAGTTAAAATTTAAATAATAATATTTAATTAATTTACAATTAAAGTTAATGGATCATTTTGGTGATACACCTCTTTGGCAAATGGCTATAATTAGATGTGAATTATTAAATTTTCTTATTGGAGCTAGGGTTAAAGTTAGTTTAATGCTTAGAGAACATAAGCAAATGGAAGGTTTTTATTTTTTTTCTTTTTAAATTTTAAATTAATTAGATGGTCGTTTTATATTATTCCCTGAAGGAGAACAAATAGAACTTCCTTATAATGCAGTTGTACCAGGATCTGTTCGTTATGTAGAGAATGGGGCATTAGTTAGAAGTGAACATTTTCCTGTTGAAGAACAATTTAAAGTTTCTCCAGATAGTGTTTATCAAGTATATTTAATAAATTAATTAAAATCTTATTGTTAACTTTTTAGGATCGTACAATGATAAGAGGAACTACTTTAGGCCAAAATATGTATAGAACAACTAATGAATTAGAACAAGTAATTATTTATATATTCTTAAATTATATTAAATAGGTAAAGTCTTCTTCTTTAATTCCAATACAAAAAACAAAAAAATCTTCTCAGAATTTAACTACAAGTGGAGATGAAATTGGACTATTAAGTATGTTAATAAAGAATGATAATGAACCAAATGATGATTTTGAAATGGTTTTATTTGAAGATGAATTAAAAGAATCTTTTTCTTCTTCTAAAATTAATAAACAAATAAAGGAAAAAACAATAAAAGAACAAAAAATTGGAAAAAAGAATGCTTTAAATAAAGCATTAAATGAAGTAGTATAATAATCATTTAATTAATTAAATTAATTTTTTTTAATTATGTAGATGACTCTAGATAAAGATAAACAGAAACAACCTTTAGAAAAATCTCCTTCAAAAACCGGAATAAAAAAAGGAAAAGATTTGTTAGAAATGATGGACCAAACAATTGATAATAAAAATTCAGTTCCTAAAAGAATTAATAGTTCAAATAAAAGAAAAGAAAATATTAATTAAAATTAATTTTTAATTATTTTAATAAACTGACAATTTTAAGCAGATATTTTATGTTTGGAAGTAATATATTTTTTATCACAAAGGAATGCTTTAAATATAATTTTTTAGTTTAATTTTATTTTATTTAAATGTAGAAGTAATTCATAACAAAGAATTTAAATTTTTTTTTCAAATTATTTAAATATTCTATTTAATTATCTAATCTAAAATAAATTTAAATAAGATAAGTAGTAATTAATTATATTTTAGAAATTTATTTTATTAAAAAAATTTTTTTTTAACTCACAAACAAAAAGAATAATAATAAAAATGCACTCTATTTAATAAAGAGAATATTATTTAAGTGATTAAAAAAAAATAAGTACTAGAAAATAATATCATTGTTATACAATTTGTCATAAATATATGTGACTACTAAAAGAAATTACCCAGATTTTCTTTTAAAGAATAAATTTTTGTAATTAAAACAAATCTAGTAAATTAAATAATTTGCGACAAATGATACAAAAAAAAAAAGAAAAATAATGACTTACTAATATTTTAAAAAGAAGAGATACATACATAACTAATTTATAGTATAATAGTAGTTATTTCCATGACTAATTTAATAAAAAACTTTAAGGGACCTTATGTTCATCTAGTGGGTTATGATCAAATTCATAGTCTACATGTACAAAAGCCCTTTCAACTTCTATAAAGAAATATTTTTTTTTAATTAAAAAATTATTTTTATTAAACCTAGAAAAGATTCAATTGAATTTTGTAAAGATTCTGCAATATCATGTGCTTCTTTTAATCTCATATTCTCATCTAATACAATATGCACTTCAACCAAAAATCGAGTGCCAAAATGATAAACATAAACAGTGTCAATATACTCAATACGTTCATCATGATCAATACAGACCTAATAGAATTAAAAATATTTTAATTAATTAATTTTACCTATTCAAATTATCAAAATAAAAATTAATTAATTAATATATACTTTAATTATGCGAATAATAAATTCTGGTTCAGCTGATCGTCCAACAAGCATAACTAAATGTTCTTTTCCAGTTTTATACCAAGTTATTGCTATATACCTAAATTATTACATATATATATATAAGTATTATATATAAATAAATATTACAAAGCAACAATAATAGCACCAATTGGGTCTAAATAAAGCCAATATTTTTGAGCTCCAAAGGCACAAATTAAAGCAATAGCATTTGAAAGGCAATCATTTCGATGATCTTGAGCAAGTACTTGAATAGACAAATCAGATTTGAATCTGTTAATAAGAACTTTTAAATGGTTAACATTTATAGTTTTATGTAAGCCTTTAGAGGTTTAAAAAAATTCCCTAAATAATATTTCAGTCTTCAATACTATTGAAAAAGCTTAAACCATGTCCTACTTATTTGTTAGTATGTAACAACAATACTGACGCATAACATATAAAAATATTTATAAACCTGCTGCAAAGACAGAATAGACAAAATTTAACGAAAATTGTTCCAATCATTATTCCAACAGTAAACCAATCAACCTGTGGATGTATTTTATTCTCAATAATTGAGTTTAATGACTGAACAATCATTTGAATACTTGCTACAGCCATTATAACACTAACAACAATCTTTATTTAAATAATTTTAATTTAAAAAAATAACAAAACAAACTAAAGCAATAGGTTCAAGACGAGTTCTTCCAACTGGATAAAGATAAGGATCTCTTTTTCTAATTGCCCTTCCTGTTAGCCAAATAACCAGACTGAGAAATTAATTTTTAAAAATTAATAAATAAAGGAAATTCAATAGAAAACAAAAGTTCTATTTTATTATAAAAATTGATCGCTTAATATATTTTTTAAAAATATATGTATGACAGATTAAGGAAACAAAAACACTAAGATCTCTGAATCAACTCTTACTAATAAATTAAAACATCCCAACAAAGGTTTTTTCTTACTTAATTTTTTAACAAGGCGAGAGAGAAACCTTCTTACCAATTTTAACTATTTTAATTAAAATAAAATATAAACCCAGATGTTATGTCCACTAAAGAATCAACCAAAGAAGAGATTATAGACAAACTACCAGAAAGATATGAAGCAACAACTTTACCAATCGTTAACATTACATTTACCAATAAAGTACAAAAGGCCAATTGTCTAGCTGTTTTTGCCAGTTGCTCTTCTGTTTTTGTCTTCTTTTTATTTTTTCTTTTTATTCGACTAAAAACTTTTTTTTAAATAAAATTTATAGAATTTAATATTAAAAAACCTAGAAGTAGGAGAAACATGAAGGGACAACCCTTGTTCAAGAGAATCAAGTACTGGCTCTGATTGAGGACATTTTGATTGACCATCCAAAGAAAAGTATCAGACTCAACATGATCCATATGCTAAATAAATTTGTTCATTAAAATAATTAAAATAAAAAATATTTGATGTATCAGGATCAATTTATTTAATTAGATAAACAATTAAAAACCTGATCAGAATCTATTAGCGGTGTTTTTGACGTCTCTATGATACTCAAATTCTTATTCTGAATACGTAATTGTTGAGCTTCCTTAAATTAAAAAATCATTAGTTCCTTAAAAATAAGTATTAAATTAATTATTAAAATAATACATTAATCCTCTTTCGGTCTTCTTCAAATTTTTCATAAAGTTCATGTTGTTTTTTATAATAACATTCTATTTTCCTTCTTTTAGAATTACGTAGTAATGATTTTGTTGCACATTTTGAATTAATAATTTTTGTAGAAGCTGAATTATCTGAATTATTTAGAGCCATTAAACCTCTAAAAATTAAAACAGTTTAAACAAAAAAATTAATCACAAAAAATTAATTTTAAATTCCCATTTTTTATTAAAAATTATTTTGCGGATGAAAATTATGCTATTAAAGCATACAAATTCTTTTTTGCAATATAAATAGTACTATTCTATAATTAAATTAAAAAAAAAAGAATAAACATATGCATAACGATTAAAAGATAAAAATGCAGCTGTAAATTTAGAGACAAAAGTCTTATAATTGTTGTCAGTTGAGAATAGCACAAACCGAAAAAATTACACCAACCTATGTATACGAAGAAAAGGAGTTAGAATAAATTATATGTAAACCGACAAAACAAAAATAAATAGCAGTTAAACATAGAGCCCGGAATTTTGAAAAAATCAGGACCAGGATCAGGAAACAGGAAATGAAAATTGAATGACCAGGACCTGAAACCAGGAAAACCAGGAATTCCTGTTCCTGGTTTCATCCTGGTCTATAAATGACCAGGTCCTGCCCAGGAAACCAGGAAATTTTAAAATTGAGCAAGAATACTTATAAAAATATAAAAATGCTTGAAGCAATAGGTTTCAGACATATCTATAGACAGGAATATGTTTCTTAAAGAGTACATGTTGTTTGAAAATGCGATTGTATACGTTATACAACTCGAACAGTTAAAAATTTATACTTTTTTTACATGAAATTCTAGGGACACGTCCATCTCGTCGCAAGCAACTCATCGCGGTTACCCTAAAATATGGCTGATTCATTAAACTTTAAAATATTAATAAACATTTAGTGGTAGAATGAACAACGGCTACAAAAAAATAAAAATTATGAAAATTTAAGTATAGAGACGATAAAAAAATTTGTTTCTATATTAGAAGTTTTCGCGACGAGATGATCTTGCGACGAGTTTGCTTGCGACGAGATGGGCGTGTCCCTCTTAAAGAGTACATTTTGTTTGAAAATGCGATTGTATACGTTATATTTACAACTCGAACAGTTAAAAATTTATACTTTTTTTTTACAAAAAATTCAGAATTTATTAAAAATAAATATAACGTGACACACAATTAAAGATAAAACAAAACGTCAATTAAAAATATTTGAAATTTAATGTAAATATTTTTCCTGGTTTCCTGGCCTAAAAAACCCCAGGACCAGGATCAGGAAACAGGAAATGAAAATTGAATGACCAGGACCTGAAACCAGGAAAACCAGGAATTCCTGTTCCTGGTTTCATCCTGGTGATATCAAAAAACCCAGGAAACCGGACCAGGAAACCAGGAAACAGGATCAGGTCCTGTTCCTGTTCCGGGCTCTAGTTAAACACGAACAAAAATGAGACTCTATTGGTTTTATTTAATTAGGTAAAGGCGATTCAGAGTCGGCAGATTCAGAGTAGCTTCCATAACTTTTCTTGTTTCCAACTATTTCAAATGATTCTTATATCATTCAAAAGAGCTCGAAAGTTAAATATTTTCACCAAAGTCTGATCTGATCAGTTAATTCTAAAAAAAAAGTTACGACTGAAAGCCTCTCAAAAATCGCAATTTTCCACTTTAATTATGCTGTAGCTTTTTGTGACCTGCCACTACCCTATTTTAATAAAATTCCAGCTACTATTCGCAATAAATTGCTTTAAAAATGCAAACTATAATTGTTTGAAATTTTGATTAACGAGTATTTTGGAGCCGCTTTGAGCTCACAAACAAGAAAATTTTTTTGTTTAAGTTAGAAAGCTAGAAAGCACTTTTTTTATTTTTAGATTGTGCTTATAAATGATTTTTTTTTTAGCTTTAATTATTTTATAAATAAAAGGGTTTAAGTACTTATGTGTATGCTTATATTTATGTATAGTTAAATTGTTTAGTCATATAACGACAATTTATGTATTTAACTAATTTTTAAAATATTTCATTTCAAAATACAATTGTATTAGTATTAACAAATAAATGAATGCTTTCTCTTTTTTGTAACGGAAAATGAATGGAATAAAAAATAAAAATAAAAAATAATAAAAGATTTTTTAATTAATTAATTAATATATTTTTCCTTTATTTTTTTTCTTCTTCAATTCATAACTATGTATATATTATTTCCTCCTTTTTGTCATTAAAATAGCTGTTTTTCTAGGTCTTATTGCCTTATTCCTTTTTCGAAACATTGGCTTTAACATATCAACAAGTTTATCACAAACTTGTGTAGCCTGTGCATTTTTAACAATTTGGCCTGATTGCTCAAGTAATGGAAGTAATGAACAAAAATTATAACTAAATAATTTAATTAATTAATTAAATTGTTTATTTACGTACACGCTCTCTAGTTCATGACTACTTAATTTTTGTTCATTTATTTCGTTCTCTGAATTTGCCGATGCTGCACTTTCAGCTAATGCCAAAGCTTTTTCATTTGTGTCAACAACATTTTGCATCTGCTCAACTTTTTCTGACGATGGTAATTCGCTATCCTCGGTTGCTATAAAGGAATTTTTTTTTAAATAATAATAAATTAAATATTATTATTTATTACTCAGACAAAAATATTATATTTTTTTTCTTTTTTTTTATTAAATAAATAATTAAGAATATTGTGTGTATATATGTACGTAAATTAAAAGATTAAAAAAAAATATTTAACTAAAATCCCCCTTTTTTCCCTTCTAAAATATCCTCAGAAAAACTGTTTTAGGAAATAAAATTTATTAATTAATTTTTCTTATTTTAAATGATTAAAGGTTTCAACTAACCTCCATAAAAGAAAGTAGCACATTCAATTGTTGACAATAAACAATAATTAATTAATAAAAATAATAAAACAATAAAAATTAAAGGTTTTCTTCTTTTATTTATTTTATAACAATTTCTTTGAATATTTTTGTTATTTTTTTGATTTAATATTATTAGTCTTTTCCTTTGGTTTTTTTTAGTATTTTCTTCATTCATTTCCGACTAAAAAATAAATTTAAAAAAATTTTTTTTAAAAATTCTTTGATGACATCAAAGGAAAAAAAAGAAGAAAATGTTTTTGCCCCCAATAGGTCATTAAAATATTTAAATTAAAAATTCCTTTTTTTTTAAAAAGTGCCTTTCTCTTCTTCTTTATCTTCATTAGTTATGAACGATTAAACACAAATTAAAGTTTATATAAAAAGGAGATTTAATTTTATTTTATTAAAAAAGTACTTTTAATTATTATTAATATAAAAGAGATAAATAATAATAAAATTTAATTAAATTTTATTTTTTTTAAAGAAAATAAAAAATAAAAAAAAGGAAATATTTATGTGTTACTTTAATAATAATTTAAATTAATTTTTTCTTTTTATTTAAATGAAAAAAAAAGTAAAATATATTTATTTAAATTTTTAAAACAATTTCTGGGGCCGACAGGTGAAAATAAATAAAATTTATTTATTTCAAAAATTTTAAATGCCACAACTACTCTAGGTAAAGAAAAAGGCACTTTTTGATAATGTTTGGCCATATATGTAAATACTTAAAAACAAAAAAAAAGAAAAATAAATAAAATATTTTTTAAATTAAAATAAAAAAAAAAAGAAATAATTATTTTTATTTATTTTTATTTACCTGTTGTAAAAAGGCAATTAATAAAATAGTACTAGTAGTATTAGAAAAATACTTTTTAAAAATATAATAATAATAATTATTATTATTAATACAACTAGAAGCAGCTGATTTTAAATTAAAAATAATATTAGAAGACATTTTTACTAAAATTAATTTTTTATATTATTTTTATTTTCTTTAAAAGGAAATAAATAAAAATAAATAAATATTTATTTATTTATATTAATTAAAATATTTTATATATAAGTAAATTAAAAAAAAAAATTAGGGTTTTACCATTTTTTGACATTTAATAATAAATAAATAAATGACGTTAAAAAAAAAGGTTAAAGTAAAAAGTTAATGAAAATAAAAAAGTTTAAAATAATTTATAGGTTTCATTCTTTTTTTAATTTTGTTGCAAGAATGATATAATATTTATTTTAAATCTTTTTTTTTTTTTACTTTTTTAAAATTAATTAAAAAATAAATTATTTAAAATAATTTAAATAAATAAATATTAAAATTTATTTATTTAATAATATTAAAAGCAAATAATGTCTATAATATAATATTAAAAATAGGTTTGTCAAGTTTTTTTAAACAATAAAAGTGTTTATGGGGAATTATTTCAACTTGAAAATAAAGTTATTTTTTAAAGCATTTATAAATAAAATTTAAAAAAAAGTGGAGGCGGAAAGAATAGAATTACCTTTTTAAAATTATTATTTTATTTTATTAAAAAATTAAATTAGAAAATAAATTTAAAAATAAATAGAAATTAACTTCCTTTTTTAGGACTTTTTTTTTTCTTTCTTTAAATAAAAAAGGAGAGGCAATCAAAATTATTTTTAAAAATTAATCTTTTAAATAATTACGTAATCTTCTAAATAAAAAATAAATTAAATAAAATAATATTAATTTTTAATACTTAAACTTATTTATTTAAATATTTATTTTTAAAAATAAAATTAAAAAATATTCACGTAATTTTCTCATTTATTTTTTAAAATAAATTTAAAAATATTTTTAAAATAATTTTTGAGTTCATTTAAATAAGAAAAAAAAAGGGTTTAAAAATTAATGAGTGTGTTTGTTATATAAAAAATAAATAAACAAATATATTGTAGTTAAAATTAATTAATGGTCACAACCTTTTTAAATAATTTTCTTTTTTAGAAGAACTTTTGATGCATAAAATAAAGTAAAATTAATTTATATGACACAAATAAATAAATATATTTAATATATATATTTAAATAGAGTAATGGATTTCCTTCTTTTCTTAAATCCTTTTTATATTTTTTTTAATTATTTAACATTTATTGTTTTTTAATATATCCTCTTTTATTTTTTTGCTTTATTAAGTGAGTAATAAATTGACTTTTTTTTTTAAATAATTTTTTTTGTTATTAAATAAAGGAAATAACAATTTTTAAATGTTTTAAAGATTAAATAGAAATGAAAATAAAATTATTTTTTATTAATTAATTAAAATATTTAATTTTAAAATAAATTTAAATAAATATAAAATTGTATAAAAAGACTAGTAAATTAATAAAAATATTTTTTTAATAGATAAATAATTATTTTTATTATATAATTAATATATAAAATAAAAGGTATTAATAATAATAATAATATATTTATTTATTTATGTCCTGAATGAATGAATGAGTTTTGTTTTTTTTCTATTAATTAATAAAATAATAATTTTGTAATTTTCTTTTATTTTTAAATCTATAGGGGAATCATTTTCTCTCTCTTTTTTTTTATATTTACAAATATATTTAATTATTTCCTTATTTCTTTTTTTTTAATTTTATATAAAATATATCCTTTTTGTTTTAAAAATATAAAAAAGTAACAAAATATTAGGAATTTTTATAAATAAATTTTTTATTAAAAAATATTTTAATTAATTTTTGTTTTTTTTCTGAAAAAAAAATCAAAAGATTAGTACAAATGATGTTGTTTAAAATAAAATTATATTTATTTAAAAAGGAAATATATTTTTATTTTTAAAAATAAATATATTTAATTAATTAAATAATTACCTAAATTAAAATAGGGAAAAATAATTCTAAGAATTTATAAAATAATTATAATAATTTAAATAAATAAAAGGGTTATTAATTAATTAATTTAAAAACATCATTTTTAAATAAAATATATAAGGAAAATAATAATTATTTTTAAATAATTTTAAGTCAAAAGTTTTGTTTTTTTTTAATTTATGTAAACAATAAACAAGATTATTCTTTAATAATAAATAAATAAATATGTATTTATGTAATAAATAAATAAAATGTTTAAAATAATTTAAAATATTTTATTTTATTAAAAAAAATATTTTTAAATAATTTTATTTTTAAAAAAATAATTAAATTAAATAGTAATACATATGTATTTATTTATTTTTATTAAATTAAATTTAAAAAATAATACATATTAAAAGTGTAAATTAAATAAATTTAATTAATTTACGTAAATAAATAAATAATTAAATAAAATATTTTTATTATTTTTTCTTATTAAATATTTAAAAAAAAAATCACAAAAATTATTAAATAAATTTAAAAAATATTCTTCCATTTTTTAAAAAATAATAAAAATATTGTTTAATATAAAAAAAATATATTAACCTTTAAAAATTAAAAAGCAAAGATAATCCTTTAAAATAATACAAGGATATTATTTTTCTTTAAGGAAATTCCTTAATAAAAAAATTAATTTTTTGATATTTATTAAAATTAATATTTTCTTTTAAATAATTTTTATTTAAAAATCCTTGTATTTTAATTAAATATATTAATTAATTAAATGGTCAATTATTCTTTTCCAAATAATAATAAATAAATAAAATAAATTAATATAAACGTTGAACAAAAACAGAAATTAAAGAATCAACACTTGTTGATCTAAATAATAAATTTCCATCTTGTTGATGTTGATTTGATAATTTATTAATTAATTCTTCTTCAATTGATGTAATATTAAAAGTTAAATTATTATTATTATATTCACAATTATATTCACTAAATTAATTAAATTAAATTTAAATTAATTATATTTTTATTATTACTTTAATTCTAAAATATTAAATATTTCCTCTTCTATAATTATATTTCCAATATTATTATTTTGTTGTTGTTGTTGTCTATTCTTTTGTTGTCCATATTTTTGTTTAACAATTTTTTTAAATATTTTTCCAAATGCAGATTTTAATAAACGATAAAAAGAAATAAATTGTTTCATTTTTAGAAAATTAAAAAATTTTTAAGTTTAATACCCAAACCTAAATATTTAGTCTATATAAAATTAAAAATAAAAATTATTTTAAAATTAAATGATGGTAAAAAATAAATTGAAGGAAAAAAAAATTAAAGTATATAGGAAGGAATAGAGAATATAAGTATGTATGTATATGTACATATAATTGATTATATTTTACAATTGTTTAATAAAAAAAAAACACTCTAAAAATATATGCAACATTTTATTGATATTCTTTAATTTATTAATAAATTGTTGGGGGTAGTGGTTTTTATTTAATTAAAAAATTAATTAATTAAAATATTTATTTTTTAAAAATAAATTTAATATAAAAATAGCAGTAAATATGTATCTATGTAAAAAATAAGGCATTTTAAATCTTTTGAAAAAAAATAATTCTTTTTAAAAAAATTGTTAAAGTTATTTAAAATATTAATTCACAGGGTATAATAATGATCAGAGAGTATTTTTGAGTTTTTTTTATTTTCATTTTTAATGTTTTTAGTTTAATTAAAAAAAAAACTCAAATTAACTCATTACTAAATATTAATTTTTAAAATTAAATTTTTAAAGAGAATGTCATGGCAAAAGAATGTGAAAGTACTAAAATATTGAAAACCCGAAGTGAAATATAAATATTATTTTTCAATTATTCACTCATCAATTTTTAACATTTCATTTAATGCATCTAACCAACTAAAAAAATTTTAATTAAATAAATAAATATTTTTATAAACTTTGTTGCCGATCCAGCATGTCTCACACAAAATATAATTTCATCCCCCTTTCTCTCTGTTTGTACTTGATTATGATGTGTTAATTCAATAACTGTTCCATCTTTTTCTGTTTCTTTTGATGTTACCGAATAACCATAAATAAAAAAACTTTCACTTGGTTTATCATCCTTTTCAAAATAAAATAAATATTTATTTATTTAAAATTAACTAACAAATTCTGCCTCATAAAAATTTAACCAAAAATTGTCTAAAAGCCTTGCCCATCGTTGTGTAGTAATTCCCCTTGAATTTCTTAAATAAAATATATTATATTATATAAAATAAATAAAAAAAAAAATACCTAAAAAATACTATTCCAGAAGGAAATAAATTATCACCAGAATCCATTCCCTGAACAATAATTCTTTTTCTAATTCCGTTCCTTGGCATAACAAATAATTTAGATAAAGGTATAATACGATCACCATTCTCATATACAATTTTTAGAGAAAGATCATTCACAGAATACTTTAAAATTAAACAAAAATAAAAATAAAATAGACAAACTTTTTTTAAACAATTTTCAGGTAATTGATTATTATCTTCATTTAATAATTGTTCAGATTTAACAACTTGGACTTTGTTAGATGTAAAAAGGGTTCCACGCTCAACTTAAAAATAACTTTTAATTAAATTAAATTTATATATTTTTTATTTATTAAAATTTTATTAAAAAAAGAGGAAAAATATTAAGAAAATAATAACAGAAATTTTAAAAAGAATTTTCCATTAAAATTAAAAAAAATTCTTACATGCAATAACAATTTTTTCAAAACATTCAGGACATACAATATCACGTTCCCATTCTAAATTAACTACAGGAGCATATCCAACACATTTTCCACAAATTATCCATCCACAAGCTCTGCAATGATGCCTTCTTTTTATTAAAGTAAATTTTGTTTCACAACCAACAACTAAACATTTTGTTGTTTTATTATCACGCATCCATTCAGGAGCTACTTTAAAAAAAATTAAATATTATTTAATTAAAATTATTATTTGAAAAAAACCTGTAGAAAATTCAATATGTTGAGGTTTATTTTCTTCTGAATTTATGAGATTCTCTGAAGAGGTTTTATTTTTATTATTAAATGAATTATTTAAGTAAGTTCTAGAAAAAGGCTTTGTTTTTGCTTCTGAAATTCTTTGAACCCAAATATCTCTTTCAAGTTTATTTTTTGAAGCAAAACTGCTGGATTTTTGAGGAGAAATTATAGAAAATTCTTTTTCATAATCAACATGATCTAAAAATATTTTTAAAAAATAATTTATAGAATTGTTAACCTTTTATTGTCACTTGAATATTTTCTACAGAAATTTTATGAAAACGATCAAAATTATCCCCAATTGAAGGATATTGACAAATAAGCAAAAAATCAGAGAAGAGTATCAAATAACGAGGTTTTGGCATTTTTCTAGTATATCTATGTAATTCCCCTTTATGTAAAAGTTTTCGTCCAGGTTCAAAAACCTTTACAAAAATTAATTTTAAATTAAAAAAAAACAATTTTACATCAAAACGTCCTTGAAGTCTTCGATGTAATTCAAGTAATTCATTATTATCTGCACCAACTAAATATTGATTTACCCCATCAGAAACTTCTTCCAACTTTGTTAAAGCTTCTAATTAATTAAAATTAATTTTTAAAAAATAAATTTAAAAATTAAACTGTCAGCAAAGTAAACTTCAACAGAATTTTCTGGTAAACATTTTCTATACCGAATCATTAAATTCTTATATTGAACTAAATTTTGATGAATATTGTCCAATTGCATAACAATATAATGATTATTCCTATTGTTTTTTATTAAAGAATTTATTTTGTTATTATTATTAGTTGTATAATTTTGCTGTTCATTCAATTCATCCTTAATATTTTTAATTAAAATTAAATGAAATAAATACTTGTTCAAAAGTCCTTGTGGCAATAGCTAACTCTGAATTTTCCTTTAAAAATAGAATAAATTCTTCAGTAAGTGTACGTTTCTCTTTTAAAAAATTTTTACAAATTTTTAAATAATCCGCGTTCTTAAAGACTTCAGCAAAATTTGGATTTCTTGAATCCCTTTAAAAATTGAAAATAATTTTAAAAAATAAATTATAAATAATAACCAATTTTTAAATTTAATTTCAAATAAATTGAGAAAATCTTCATGAACAGATAAAATCATTTGTAGATGATTAGAAATACGAGTAATTACATCTCCAGGAGAATGCGAACCTTTAGATGGAGTTAGCCATTTATAACCATTCCTTTTTTGACATTCCTCTAAATATCTATAATAAAAGAAAATTATTTAGATTGATTTTTAATATTTAAAATAAGGGGAATTATATTCTGTGTCCTTACACATATAATTTTTCTTTTAAATAAAAGAAAAATTCCACGTTTATATTAAAATAAATTAAATAATTTACTTTAAATAATTAACACCAATATGTTGTAGTAATTCTACAAAACTTCTTTCTACTTTATAAAATTCAAATACTACGAAATGTAATTCTCGCAAACGTTCATTTTCTTTCTCATTTCCAACATCATAAAAGGGAATTTCAGACATTTCAGTCAAAGAAGAGACTTCAGAAGCTGAATAAATGCTACTACTATTTGTGCTTGCCATACTAAATGTTTTTTGTCTTTTTTCATTTCCTATAATATATTTTTAGAAAATCCCATTAAATAAATTATTCTAATTAACCTTTTTCCTCTTCCTTAGGAGGAAATTGATTAGGCTCTGTCTGTGATTTAACTAATCTAGAACAATTAACATTTTCATGACAAGAATGGTTAGGATCACTAACACGCACTTTCTGACATTTCTAAATAAAAATAAATATGTTATGTACATAAAACCAAAGCAAAAACCTTTTTTACAGAAGATCTTAAAATACCAACATCTGAAGGTAATCTTAGAAAAAAGTTTTCTAATTAAAAAATATATTTAAATAAATTACCCGCTTTGAATTTCCAATCTTTTAAAGTTATCCTTACTTCGCATTTCACATAAGATACTGGAAAATAATTTTTCTTTTGACTCAAAATGATTTGAGTTCCTTAAAGTAATTTTTCCATAAAATTTTAAAAATAAATACCTCGTATTTGAGAATACAGAATCTTTGTTTGTTGTTGAATAAGAAATTAATGAATATTCAGAATCTGAATCACAATCGTCATCAATTTGTACTGTCTCTGATTCATTATCAGAAAATGGAAAATCAGATTCGTTATCGTTTACAGCAATTTCTCTTTTGCGTTGATCAATAGGCCTAATTATTCTAAATTTTTTACAAATAATTTACCTTATTGATGAATACTTACCCTAATTTATTAAATCTCTCAATTGATTTCTTAACATTGCAACTATCATTTTCTTCATGCTCCAACTGTTTTTCTTCATCAATTGGAGAAAAACATATCGGAGATGAAAGTGAATTGTTTTTCTATATTTTATTGAAAATAATTATTTCATTTATACTCACAGGTGGAGGATTAGGTCCTTTCCTTATTAAGTTCTCATCAAAATATGAATTATCATGGAATTGACTTGGATTAGCACTTCTAACTAAACTTATATAAAGTTAATTCAACGACCTCGATCATTTTTAATGAATTCTTAGAAGCAATACAAATAATAAAAAATTACCATGCTTAATCGCGCCTGATGACTCTGAAAAAAACTTTGTTGTTGAATGGGAATCGTTTAAATTTTCAAACTTTGCACGGGTCTGATTAAAATTTAGTTGCCTTTGAAGTTCTTCATTCATGGCAGCTAATCTGGTAGAAAAATCTAGAGAATTTATGTATTTTAAAAATATTTCATTAAATAATAAATTACTTTGTTATGGGCAAGCCGTCCAATATCAGTCTTATGACCATTTTATATACCAAGTGTTGTGCAATTCCAGTGGTTAGGTCAGTTAGACGCTTATAATAGTAAGGACTATTAGGTGCCACTTTTAAACAATAATTTAAAGTATGTGGTACATATGTATGTATCTCTAAACTAGTGACCGGTGTTTTCTTGTCTTCCGTGATTTTATGGGCTATTTAATGGTACCAAAAACATATAGAAATACCTAATTATTCGAGAGTTATAGTTTATGGCGCCGTTCCGCTAAATATTTCGTATAATTTACTATTGATATTAGTTCGATAATTTTACTGTATATATGTTTTATCCCATTAATTTTTTCTAATTTAAATTCTGATGCCATTTTCTCTTTTCGGTTTTTTTAAAAATAAGAATTGAACAGTAAAAGAATATAACCAAGAAGAATTAGATTTTGGAAATCATATAATTAAACATCAGAAAATCAGCAAAAAGAATAAATTTCAAAAAGAAAAACATATGTTTAATATATTAAATTGTGCAAAAATTCAAGTTTAAATCTTATAATAAATAAAATATGCAAATAAATATAAATATTTCACTCTCTCGATCAACTGACAATAAGATTTAATCAGAAAGAAAGATAAGAAAAAACCAATAAAAATCATTTATTTTAAACGCCCTGTCCAACGGCAGATGCCGCTGCACCATCCAATAATTCCACTTTAAGTATTGCTGAATCTGTTTCATCAAACCATTGTTTTTTTGTTACGGCATCAACAAACCAAACCATTGCTTTTATTTGTGTTTTCTATTTATGTCAGGAAAATAATCTTATGTTAAAATATTTTAACATTTACCGGATGAGTAATTTTAAGGAGAAATTGTGATTTAAAAAACTTCTGTTCTGACTCAAGCTGAATTGTTTGCCTCTTCTCAACAGTTGGCTTAAATTTAATCTTATCTTTTAAAATAAATAATTTCTAACCAAATTATCCCTTCTTATGGTAAGTACAACGGATACGCTCTCTATCATTTTCTTATTAGTAGACTCAATTGTGCCTTCTATAACCATCGGTAACAAGTCCATTGAAGATATCTTAAATACACTTTGACCATCTGACGGCTTGGGCGAGATGGTCAACTGGAAATTTAAATTTTGCTGATTCTTATTATTAAAATAAAAAAAAACCCGAAAGCGTGTAAATTGAATTCGTTGGAAAAAAAATCGAGGCAAACCAATTGGAAAGTACACTAGACATTGAAGAATATCCACAAGCTTTCTCATCCCATTTATTGGATCCATATCGACCGAATGTGAAGAAAGCAATTCATTTCGTGCCCAACAAAGAAGCTCGAGAAATCTCTGTGTCTGACAACTTGGTTGGAAATTCTTTTGAGTGTTTTCACCTAAATCCTCCATTGAAATATCGGAAAGCCTTTAATAAAATATAAGAAAAATATATACATAAGTTTAAATCGTTACTTATCACTAAATTTTGCAAGTGAATTGTAATTGCCTGTAAAAATATGTATTTAAAAAGTAATACTTTGTTCCAACTGCAGGATCACTAAGAATTTCTAGATATTGCTCAATAAGAAGACACATACGAATCATCAAACCCATTTGCAACAGCGTTTGAGTGTCTGCATCAAATGATTTGGAACAAAGGCTAACCCATTGTTGACGTGCCTCTACAATTGGATTACAAAATGTTACCAGCTTAAAATACCTAAGATAATTAATATATATTATTAACTAAACCGATTGAATGAGTATGTCATGTTTTTCAGAATTTAACAAATTAATTACATTCAACGTTGTTAAAATAGAACGAATTCCCCTTAATGTTGACTCCAAGCAAGTAACATAACCAACAGCAAAATTAAACGGTTGATTCTTTTCAGTAGATACAAGAAACTAAAAAAATTATACAAAAATTTTTAATAAAAAAAAACTTGAAGTTTAAGTGAAGCAAATTGAAGATTTGACTCTGAACAAGCTATTTCATCCGTACTAAAAGCAAAAGTCTGTGCTTTACAAAGATAAATTAGAGCAGAGATCCAAGATTCTGTTTCAATACTTTCACACTTTTTCAAATCGTACTTAAAAGAAATATTAAGGACTTACTAATGATTGAATTTGTTCCAGTAAAGGTAATGCTAAATAACGCCAATATCCAAATCTAAGTGCATAACGTGCAATTTGATAAAGTTCCCAAAAATTAAATTTATTAGAAAGTACATGTTTTACAAATTTTGTCAAATTCTGATCATTCGGTTGCTTTAAAAGAGAAGAATAAATTTCTTTCAATAGATCGCTCATAAATTATGTTAAAAAACACCAAAATAAATGTTCATGAGTTAATACGGGAACGTCCCAAAAGAGTCTCGCCAAAAGAGTCTCGCCGAAAGAGTCTCGCCGAAAGAGTCTTGGCCAAAAGAGTCTTTGCCAAAAGAGTCTCCGCCAAAAGAGTCTCGCCGAAAGAGTCTTCATTGAAAATGGCCATATGAGTCTCCATCGACATTTTTATTAATTTTTAAATATTTCATTAGTAATTAACAATATTTTCTTCTTTTAATTTTTATTTTAGATGGATATTGAATCACAAAAAGGCAAGTCTAAAACTGAGCATAACGGATTTCTTTATGTATTCCACATGTTCAGTAAAGATCAGAATATGAAATTCCATAGGCGCGAATTTTTCAACAACAAAGACTTCAAATGTAAGGCAAAACTTCATACTGGTCTTGATGGAAATATTATTCATCAATTGAATGAACATAATTGCCCGTCAGGTGCTGAAAATATTGGAACCATACGAATTATAACAATGTTTAAAAGAAGAGCAGAAGAAACAATGGCACCTCCTGCAGTTCTTCGTGAAAATATTCTACAGAACGTTCCTACCCCAATCCTAGCAAAATACTGAACAAGTATGCTATGAAGAAGGTTATTTTTACGTTAAGAATTAAAACATCCAAGGTTATTTAAGCTAATTAAAAGAACAAGGCAAAAATTAGATGCACCGCCAGCAGTTCCAATTAATTTATTTGCTATTCTTGTTGAAATATTTGCCAATCTAGCTCTTTTTCACTATTATAATAAGAGAAATAAATCAGGTTATCAATTTTATGAAATAATTATTAAAAATAGTAGGTTCATTATTGGACAGCTAAAAGCAGTTCCCTTCTGGACAGGCTGCTTTGAATAAAAAGTCGATCTTGCATTAAATGGCAAGTTTATGGGTAAAAGAGAAAATGGATCAGTACAAAACGGGATTTTTAAAGATTTGTGAAGATGGGACTGATTTTTTTGAGAAAAGAGTTTTATGGTGACTCTGCTGATCAAATAAATACTAGCAGAAATTCTCCTTGTAAATATTGTCACCAATGCAAACAGGTTTCTCTTTTCTTATGTAAACTGACCATTAATGTTTTTGGGTTGTATGTCATCATTGTCCTCTCTGTGGTATTTGTGTCCTTCGTAAAGTCATCATTGTCTCATGTTAGGTGGTTGTGCCGGACTTGAAAATCAAGTGCGTATAACTAAAGTCAAGGGAACACTTTTTATTGCAATTTTTAGCGCTATTTCATATTTTTCTCTTTTGGGCATCATTGGGAGCAGCTTATGGTTCATATTTTAACTTTTTGTATTTGAATAAGCATATGATGCATTGGTTCTTGGACCGGTTAGCTTTATCCTAACTAAATAATTTTCTCGATTTTTTAATAAAGGTTTCATTAGTCCGTTGGATACTCGGCATAGAAACAGCATTCAATATGGGGATGGTAGTTCTCTTCTTCAATCACGGGAATCCGAACAAGGTTTACCATCAACATATTCTTAATTTTCTTCAAAGAATTGCCTATAATTATTAATTATATGAATTTGTTTTTTTTCAATTATTTTTTATTTTTCACGTGATATTTTGGATTCTTTATATTTTATTTTTCTTTAATAAAGTCAACCAGGTTTAATTTTTGTATTTTTTTTATTTTAGAAGCGTTTTCAATAGTTTTTTTTAGGAAATTTAAGAAAAACTGGGTGTTTTAAGCAAATTAATTAGAAAACATCGATGGAGACTCATATGGCCATTTTCAATGAAGACTCTTTCGGCGAGACTCTTTTGGCGGAGACTCTTTTGGCAAAGACTCTTTTGGCCAAGACTCTTTCGGCGAGACTCTTTCGGCGAGACTCTTTTGGCGAGACTCTTTCGTCCCCCACCGGGTCCGGCGCCGGTCACTAGAAGCCTCCACAAATCGGCCTCAGCACAAATCGGTCTTACCACAAATCGGCCCGCCACAAATCGGTCACCAAAAATCAGCCCACCACAAATCGGGCTGTAGCTTTAATTCTTTTATTTACTAATTTTCCTTTCTCCAATTCATTTCCGATTAAGCTAATATCGATTATATCAGCCATTCATTATCTTTATGCCTTTATTTTTGTTTATTTACCGCAGTAACTAATATTTTTGGTTTACATAAAATTGTTTTAGCTTTTAAAAATGACTACACCTGGTAAATCAGTTGAAGAATTGATTTCACAAAATGACCCAGATCAAAATTCATCTATGAAGCAGGAACACGATGACTCGACAGAATTTCAAGAACCGAATGAATTTATGGAAAATTTGCAAATTGAATTGAGTAAATGGATTGAAGGCTTTCGTCATATTAAACGTTCAGCTGACCAAACAAAACTAGCGCCATTAGATAAGTCTCTTAATGAAGTGCAAGTTGCATTAAGACATTTGAAGCAGAATGTTGAAATACCTGAAGTCCGTCTTGAGATTAATCCTCATATTCAACAAATTGTGGAGCTTGCAAAAACTGAGAAGCGAAAGCCTAATCCAGGTTTAATTTATCTTTATGTGGTGTTGTTAAGTTTTAGTTTTTAGAAGACCTGGGAGAACTTGGCCAAGATCCAGACTTTTTGACTTCTCTTTCAAATGGTGTTATTGAATGGATCAAAGCGATACGAAAGGTTACAAATATGGATCGTGATCCATCCTCTGGTACATCTATTCAAGAAGCAACTTTTTGGATTAATCTAGAGAAAGCACTTCTCAAGATCAGTGTATTACAGGATTCGCCTGAAGTAATTGCCACACTTGATGCTTTGAGAGCTGGAAAGCGTTTTCATGTTACTGCATCTTTTGATTCCGATACAGGTTGTCTATGCATTAGATTTTATATTTTTTAATTTAAATAGGCCTAAAGGAAAGATTAGCAACTGCAACTGATCACAATGTTTTAATGAAAGACTTGCCGTTGAGTGATCTTTTAGGCGCTTCCGACCTTGAAAAGTTGCGTCTTGCAATTTCCAGTATTTTTGTTGTACTAAAAAAATTGAAGAACACCAAATATCCGGTTAAACGTGCAATGCAATTTTTCAGCGCAATTTCGGCTGATCTTTGTGAGCAAATGATTCAGGTTTTGTATTTCTAGCATGCATTTAAATTTTTTCTCAGATACTTAAACCTCGTTTGCTTATGCATGCTCCAATTTCTGAACTTGACGAGGTTAGGGAAAGTTGTCTGAAGATTTGGCAGTTGTGGGATGAAGAATCCGAAAGGGTTCAAGATTCTTTCCGTGTTCAAGCGAAGAAGCAACGTTCAGACGTTAAATTTTTTCATCGCTTTCCTTATCGGCACAAGGATTTGGAAAATAGATTGTCGGAACTTAATACTTTTCGGCATGATCTCTCGAAATATTTTTATTTTTTGTCTATATTTTCCAGGAAACAACATGAACAAATGAGCAGTGTTATTTCCCGTGTGTTACGCTGTAAAGGAGCTCGTTCACTTGGAAGCGTTACTGGTAGTGAAACTAATCCAGAGATTGAGGTTTACTTTCTATATAAATAGTATTTTAGAATTGATTTTTAGGTTTCTAAGGCTTATGATGCTATCAAAGAGGTCAATTATTTGGATTTGAGCCAGGCTGGTCAGCAAGCATGGTTAAGTTCTATGCAGTACTACAAAAATCATATTGTTGGAATTGAAACTCAGGCTATTTTTTACACCTTTCAAATCTAAATTATTTTCGTTTTAGCTGGCGTCTCATCTACGTGACCAGCTTGGTGGTGTGAAAAGTGCCGATGAAATGTTTTCAATTTTTTCCCGTTACAATGCGCTTCTTGTTCGTCCGCACATTAAAGCCGCTATTCGTGAATATCAAACTGTTTTGATTGACCGTGTTCGCGAGGATATCCTTACTCTTCAAGAAACTATTCTTGATACAAAGAAGATGGAGTTGGCAATTCAAACTGTGGAGGGCTATGATATTCCAGAATTTTCTGCAAAAATTATGTGGCTTCGTCAAAATGAGTTACAACTTAATACGAACATGAAGAGAATTGCGGACGTGTTAGGAGACCAATGGATCAATCATCTCGATGGTTTTTATTCTAACAATTAAATCATTAATTTAATAATTATACAAAAAATTCCTAATTTACTGTTGACTGACTTTACCAGTTTTTTGACCTATTTTTTCGGGCTCTGAAAATAAGGTATATTCAATATTTTTATAGGAAAGGAATTGAAGAAGGAATGTGATTTATTAAAGAAGAAACTGGATACTTCCAATATGTTCAGGGAATGGTCTGAAAAAGTTTTATCCAAGTGTAAAACAACGTCAGACAAACTTTTTTGTGTCGAGAAACAACAACGAGATGGAAAGGTTATTTGCAGACTTCGTGTAAATTATTCACCTGATTCTATACGTATTGCTAAAGAGGTAATATTATAAATAAGCTTCTTCATTTGTTTTTAAGGTCAGAAACTTGAAGAATATGGGTTTTCGCATCGCTTTTAAAATTATGAGTTATTCTCATGGAATAAACCAATACAACCCATTTGCTATTTCTTTGATGGAATCAGTTCGTATTTATGAGTCTACAAATGAAGTTGTTTCGAGTCGTCCATCAGTTGAGCATCTTGTTGCTGGCCAAAGAGTTACAATACATGAGTTGTTATGTGAGGTGCGTTTCTTTCTAGATGCTGTCTTTTTATAAGTTTTCAGCCAATTGATAAAATAATATTTTCCATTAGGGTTACAAAACTGATTGGAATAACTTTAAACTGGAATCATTCACGGCAAAATTTGGTGATGCTGTTAACAATTACCTTGAAAAGGTTACTGATGTAATCGAATATCTTGATAAGATTGATGTTGAATTGTCTGCGCTTGATACATGTCAATATGACAATCCAACTATTTCTCAACTTATCGGATCAATTCAAAAGTCAATCGATCAAATGGCATTGAATAATTATTCAAATTTGCACATATGGATTGAAGAACTTGATAAGAATGTAAATTTTTGGGAATGTTTTAATTTTTTACTTTTACAATTAGTTGGAGGCTAAGCTTGCCCGTCGTTTGGAAGAAGCAATTCATGTTTGGACTGCAGTTTTACTACAGAATCGTGATGATTTAGAAGATGAAAGGGAAGCGAATATTATACCAAAAATCGATAAAATAGTACTGGAGATACGTATCGTTTCTCAATTTATTACTGTTGTTCCTTCGCTTGACAAAGCTAAGGCTGTTCTTTTTGACCAATTTTTCAGTTGGCATTCAATAATAACTGGGCAACCAAGGATCTCTTGTTCACGCTTTCAGGTTGTTATTCTATTCTGTTTTTTAATTCAATTTTACCATTTTTAGACCATACAACAAAACCAGGATGTTAGTACGTATAAATGTGTTCTTCATAAACTTCCAAAGAAGCAGCAGAGATTGGTTGAAGTATATAAAGCAATTGATGATATCCTTACTAAGACAAATGATTACGTCGATCGCTGGACACGCTATCAGGCTCTTTGGGACTTGCAACAAGATATACTTTTTGAAAGACTTGGCTCAGATTTGATAAACTGGATGAAAGTATTTTTTCTTTTTATTAGTTTCTTATCTAGCTATGATATTGTAGGTTATCTTGGAAATCAAAAAATCACGTTCAATTGTTGATTCTCCTGAGTCACAGCATAATATCTTTCCATTCTCTGTTGATTTCTCTCGCGTGCAGTCTAAAATTGCTATGAAGTATGATTATTGGCAGAAAGAAGTTTTAACTAAATTTGGAAATGCTTTAGGTTTATTTTTATGTATATTTACCAATCCATACATATAAATTTAAGGTATTGCTATACAAAACTTTTTTTTCTACATCTCAAGTGCACGCTCTGACCTTGAGTCACAAAGTATAGATTCTACCAACACTAGTGATACAGTCGCATTGATTACTCAAGTACAAAATTTGAAGAAGCAAATCATTCCTTTCAAAGAACAAGTTTCTTTACATCTTTTTAACTTTTATTCATGTGAATTTAAGGTTGGAACTTATTGTGCAGGTCAAAAACTGTTGAACAATCATCGTTATACTTTTCCCCAGTCTTGGCTTTATGCTGAACATGTCGAAGGTGAATGGTCAGCATTATTGGATGTGTTAGATAGAAAAGACACGGCAATCCAGACACAGGTTCTTCTTATTTTTTACTAATGTATGTTCTTTGTATAGGTTACTAATCTTCAAACAAGAATTCATGAAGAAGACAAGCTTCTTGAGAAGCACATTTTTGATTTACTTAATGATTGGGACAGATCAAGACCTGTTAATGGTCGTCCAAAAGATGCTTTGTCCATTTTGACTAACTTTGAAGATAAATTTAAACGTCTAAAAGACGAACAAGAAAACATTGTTAAAGCTAAAGCCGCTCTTGAAATGAGTGAATCTGTCGTCGGCTTCAATCAGCAAGCCTTTTCAAAACTAGAGATAGCAATGGATGAGCTCGGAGATTTATCAAGTATTTTTTAAATTCTTAATTGTATTTCTTTTTTAGGTGTTTGGAAGTCCTTACTGCCAATTTATAATAATTTGGATGAATTAAAAGAACTTTTATGGATTTCTATTCAGCCTCGTAAATTACGTTCAACTATAGACGAGCAGCTCGTAAAGCTCAGAAACCTTCCGACTCAATTCAAATCATATGATGCGTATACACATGCTAAAAGTCTTTTACAAAATTACTTGAAGGTTTTCTAATTTCATATAAAGCTTTAAACGAAATTTCAACCCTCAACATAAAAATTATACTTTAACTCTTGTTTTAAGGTTAACGTTTTGATTGCAGAATTAAAATCTGAAGCTTTGAAGGAACGTCATTGGCGAAGTGAGTTTTTATCTACCTCTTTTGTTTTAACTTAATTATTTTAAAATTACAGCGTTAATGAAAGCTATGTGTGTTGACTGGACACTTAAGGATTTAACGCTAGGAAAAGTTTGGGATGTTGATCTTCAACGACACGAGTATGTTGTAAAAGAAGTTTTGCTCACAGCTCAAGGTGAACTTGCTCTAGAGGAATTTCTCAAACAAGTCCGCGACTATTGGACTGAATTTATGCTTGATTTGGTGGACTATCAGAAAAAAACAAGACTAATACGTGGATGGGACGACTTGTTTAATAAGTTGAAGGAGCATATGAACAGTTTAAATCAAATGAGACTGTCTCCTTACTATAAACAATTTGAAGAAGATTCGCTTTCTTGGGAAGATAAATTGAATCGAATTAACACTTTGTTCGATGTTTGGATTGATGTTCAGAGAAGATGGGTTTATTTAGAAGGATTGTTTACCGGTTCTGCAGATATTGCGCACTTGCTTCCTTCGGAAACTAGCCGATTTAATCAAGTTTCCACTGAATTTCTTGGCTTAATGCGAAAGGTTTTTAACGAATGATTAAACATATACTTTTTTCCTTTAGATCTCACAAGCACCTCGTATTCTAGAAGTTGTACATATTCAGGGAGCTCAAAAAATACTTGAACGTCTTGCTGATTTACTATCAAAAATACAAAAGGCTTTGGGTGAATATTTGGAACGTGAAAGAAGTTCTTTTCCTCGCTTTTATTTTGTTGGTGATGAAGATTTACTCGAACTTCTTGGCAACTCAAAGGATTTAGTTCGAGTACAAAAGCATTTCAAAAAGATGTTTGCAGGTCTTTTTTATTCTAACATTTTTTATTACTGTAACATTTAAGGGATTATGACTGTAAAATATGATTCTCAGACAAAGCTGATTACCGCTATTTCTTCACGAGAAGGGGAAACTGTGACTCTCAATACGCCAATTGATTTGAGTCAAAACCCTAAAATTAATGAATGGCTTCGAGGAATGGAACGTGAAGTCCAATCCACATTAGCAAGAATGCTTTCTACCTCCTTGTTTACGTTTTCAAAGTACGATGCTGAAAAAATACAAATGGAAGAGTACATGAATTGGATTGACGAGTATCCAGTAGGTTTCTTTATAATCTGGTTAATTTCTACTATTAAGGCACAAATAATTGGTATTGCAACGGATGTTTGGTGGACTAGTGCTATTGAAAAATGTTTAGCTAAAGAAGATGATATATTGAGGGTCCTTAATGTCGTTGAAAAATGGCTTTCATTGTTATCTGCTAGTGTTCTTTGTGATCAACCACCAATAAGACGAAAGAAAATTGAAAATTTGGTATATATGTATTGTCATTTTTTCCTCATAAAATATTTAAATGCAGATAACTGAATTTGTTCATAAAAAGGGGATTAATCGCGAACTACTAGTGAACAAAGTGAAAGGAATTAATGACTTCCATTGGCTTAAAGTTATTATAATTTTTCAATTTTTTACCTTATTTTTAGAATCTACGTATTTATTTTGATGCTAATGAAAAGGAACCATGTATGTCTTGCATTATAAAGATGGCTAACGCTGATTTTTACTATGGATTTGAATATTTGGGGATACAGGAAAAACTTGTGCAGACTCCTCTAACTGACCGATGTTATCTGACTATGACACAGGCCTTACATTGTCGTTTCGGAGGAAGTCCATTTGGGCCAGCTGGTACGGGAAAGACAGAATCAGTAAAAGCTCTTGGTCATCAACTTGGACGATTTGTTCTTGTTTTCAACTGCGACGAGACTTTTGATTTTCAGGTACTCACCTAAATTTTCTATTTTATGTATCTTTATCAGGCTGTTGGACGTATTCTTGTTGGTCTTTGCCAAGTTGGTGCTTGGGGATGTTTTGATGAATTTAACAGATTAGAGGAGCGTATGCTTTCCGCAGTATCGCAGCAGATTCAGGCGATTCAGGAGACTGTAAGAAATGGAGGCGATATGATGGTTATTTAAATTCTTTATAACATAAATTTTCAATTAAAGGTTGATATTGTCGGTAAACATTTAACTGTCAACTCAAACATGGCTATATTCATCACTATGAATCCTGGATATTCTGGGCGTTCAAATTTACCTGACAATCTCAAACAGCTTTTCCGTTCCCTGGCAATGACTGCTCCTGAT
The DNA here is from genome assembly GCA_018905775.1 of Meloidogyne exigua. Lineage (NCBI taxonomy): Eukaryota > Metazoa > Nematoda > Chromadorea > Rhabditida > Meloidogynidae > Meloidogyne > Meloidogyne exigua. The sequence continues at coordinate 934,746 of JAGUQR010000009.1, read as the reverse complement.
CGTGGTCTAATTGCCGAAGTCATGCTTTTTTCTCAAGGATTTCAGACAGCTGAAATTCTCTCTAAAAAGATTGTGCCTTTGTTCACGTAAGTTTTATTATTATTAATGTCAATTATGTTTAAATTTATTCATTTCAGACTTTGTAAAGAACAACTTTCCAGTCAATGCCATTATGATTTTGGCCTTCGAGCTCTTAAAAATGTTTTGGTTTCTGCTGGTAACATCAAACGTGAAGCAATTCAAAATAATAGTGGAAATTATCTTGATACTAGTTCAAGGCATTTTTATGAACAACAAATACTCATTCAATCTGTCTGTGAAACACTTACCCCAAAGCTTGTGTCTGAGGATATAACCTTGCTACAATCTCTTTTACATGATGTTTTTCCCGGTGTTGATTACCAACAAAACTCAATGCAAAAGTATTATAATTTCTTTACTTTATTTATTAATATATTTTTATTTAAGTTTACGTGAAGAAATAATTAAAATAGCTGCACAAGAGCATTATTGCTGTTCTACTGAAGCTGGAGAAAAAGGTTCACTTTGGTTGGAAAAAGTTCTCCAGGTCTACCAGATTACAAACCTCAATCATGGATTAATGCTTGTCGGATTAAGTGGCTCCGGAAAAACTTCTGCATGGAAAATTCTTCTCAAATCGTTGGAGAAATTAGAGAATATTGAAGGAGTTTCACATGTGATTGATGCTAAAGCAATGAGTAAAGATACACTTTATGGTGTATTGGATCCAAATACAAGGGAATGGAATGATGGACTTTTTACGCATATTATTCGAAAGTAAAACATTTTAATGCTATACTATTTTTATTATTATTAAGAATTGTTGATAATGTCCGTGGTGAAGCAGGCCGACGTCAATGGATTATCTTTGATGGTGATGTTGATCCAGAATGGGTTGAGAATCTTAACTCGGTACTTGATGACAACAAACTTTTGACATTGCCAAATGGGGAACGACTTTCTATTCCATCAAATGTATATATTTTAATTTTATTCTTATAATTAGAAGTTTTTTCTCTATTTTTTTGATTTTTCTTCTAGTAAACTCGTATATTATTTTTTTAGGTTCGTATAATTTTTGAGGTTGCTGATTTGAAGTACGCCACTATGGCTACAGTTTCACGTTGTGGCATGGTCTGGTTTAGTGAGGATGTCGTTACATCTGATATGCTGTTTGAGCGTTATCATCTTCAACTGCGAAATATTCCCTTATTTCCTGAGAATTCTTCTAGTTCAATAAAATTGCAAGAAATTTGTGACGATTTACTATCCTGTCATATTAAAGGAGGTGGACTTGTTCCTCTTGCTTTGGATTTTGCTATTGAACATTTAGTTCATGTTATGGATCCATCAAAGCAACGTTTTTTGATGTCATTCTTTTCTATGATGAACTTTTCAGTAAAACAACTTTTGCTATATGTAGCTGATCATCCTGATTTTCCTCCAAATGTAACTAAATTATAATTTTTTTTAGCCATTTCTTCATTTAGACTGAACAAATTGAAAATTTTATCGGGCGTTCAATGCTTATTAATCTCATTTGGTCATTTAGTGGCGATGGTAATTGGAAATCTCGTAAAACACTTAGCAACTTTGTTAGAAATTCAACAACAATTCAACTGCCTTCAAATGAATCGGTTTATCTATAAGTTGTATACTTGATAATTATTTAATGTTTTCAAATAGTTGCCATTAATCGATTTTTATGTTCCACCAACTGGTGATTGGATGCTTTGGTCTGATAAAGTTCCTGAAATTGAAATTCAATCCGATAAAATTGTGGATACGTCAACAGTTATACCAACAATGGATACAGTTCGCCATGAATCACTTTTGAATACTTGGTTGAATGAAAGAAAACCTCTTGTGCTTTGTGGTCCACCAGGATCTGGTAAAACAATGACTTTGCTTTCAGCACTTCGGTATTTAAATATTCTTTTTACATTTTTAAAATTTTTAGCTTGTTCCCTGATATGGATGTGATTAATGTTAACTTTTCTTCTTCTACAACCCCAGAGCTTCTTTTGAAAAATTTTTATCATTATTGTGAATTCCGTCGAACTCCTAATGGTGTTGTCCTTTCACCTATTCAATTAACTCGTTGGCTTGTAATCTTCTGTGATGAAATAAATTTACCACAACTTGATAAATATGGAACTCAGCGTGTCATTTCATTTATGCGTCAATTAGTTGAACAGGTACTTATTTTTTACATACATATGTAGTAATATTTTTATTCTTTTATTAGAATGGGTTTTATCGAACAAGCGACAAAGCTTGGGTTTCATTAGAACGAATACAATTTGTTGGTGCCTGTAATCCACCCACTGATCCTGGTCGAAATCCACTTTCAGCAAGATTTCTTCGTCATGTTCCTGTAATCTATGTTGATTATCCTGGTGAAGCTTCATTGATTCAAATTTATGGTACATTTTCCCGTGCAATGCTTCGAACGATCACTCAATTACATGGAAAGGATGTTTCTTTAACTAAAGCGGTTGTGGAATTCTACCAACGAAGCCAGGTCTTTATTATGTTCTTACCACTGTGTAAAATTTTGTTAAAATTTAGGAACATTTCACTCAAGATGATCAACCGCACTATGTTTATTCACCACGTGAATTAACGCGCTGGATAAGGGGTGAGTTCTAATTTAATTAAAAACCTAAAAATATCAAATGAACTCTGAATCAATTGGAAGGTTCTTTACTTTCATAAAATAGTGGTTTTCGGTTATGGGCACAAACTCTTAAATTTTTTGACCACAAGTTTAATATTGAAGGAATCGTTGCATACAGGTATATTTTTAGGAATTAACGAAGCTATTACACCAATGGACGGCGTTACTACAGAAGATCTTGTTCGTCTTTGGGCGCATGAAGCACTCCGTCTTTTTCATGATCGTCTTGTCTATGACGAAGAAAGGAAATGGACAGAAGAATTAGTTGATGAAATTGCTGGGAAGTATTTTGCAACTTCGTGTAATTTGGACGAAGCGCTGAATCGCCCAATTCTTTATTCTTCGTGGCTCAAAAAGGTTTTAATTATTCCATAATAGAATATTATAAATTTACTTTCATTAAATTTATTTAGAAATATTCACCAGTTTCTCAAAAAGAGCTAGAGGATCATGTAACTCATCGTTTGAAGCAATATAATGAAGAGGAAATTGATGTTGGTATTGTGCTATATGATCAAATGCTTGACCATCTTCTCCGAATTGATCGTGTATTCCGTCAACCTCAAGGTCATCTACTTCTTATTGGCGTTTCTGGCTCTGGAAAGACAACTCTTTCGCGTTTTGTTGCTTGGATGAATGGTTATTCTGTCGTACAGGTTAAATTAGTTGATCTTAACCCCTATTAAATGTAATTATAGCTCAAAGTTCATTCAAAATATAAAGGGTCTGACTTTGATGAGGATGTTAAACTTGTTTTGCGAAGAGCAGGCTGCAGAGGTGAAAAGATTTGTTTTATAATGGATGAGTCAAACATGTTGGAAACTGGTTTTTTGGAACGTCTTAATACATTGTTAGCCAATGGTGAAGTGCCAGGGCTCTTTGAGGGAGATGATTACAATACATTGCTGAATCAGATAAAAGAAGGTGCTCAGCGTCAAGGGCAAATGCCTGACTCTTCTGAGGAATTGTATAAATGGTTTACTCAACAGGTATTTAAAACAATTAGGCTTTATATTTTACATCTTAAGATTGTTCAAAATCTTCACATTGTCTTTACGATGAATCCTTCTGGTGATGGTCTACGTGCTCGTGCATCAACATCCCCTGCTCTATTCAATCGATGCGTTTTGAATTGGTTTGGAGATTGGTCAAATGCATCATTATATCAAGTAGGCGATCAGCTCACTTCAATGTTTGATATTGATAAAACTGACTATGTACCACCTTCTGCCATGGAGCATTGTACTGATTGTTTACCCGCTGAAATTTACTACCGTGTTGCAGTTGTCAATTCCTTTGTGCACGTTCACAATGCTGTGCAAAAAACTAATGATGTTGAGTCAAGAAAAGGACATTGTGTAATGGCCATAACACCTCGGCATTATCTTGATTTTATCAAGCACTTTACAACATTGTTCAAAAGGAAGCGTGAAGTATATAATTTTTAGTTTGTTCTTTGTAATATAAGGTATTTTTAGGAATTAACCGAGGAGAAGATACATCTCGAGAATGGTTTAAAAAAAATCCAGGAAACTGAGAAAGAAGTAACTGAATTAAAAGTTTCATTAAGCGAAAAAAGTGTAGAACTGGGAACAAAAAAGACTCAGGCTAATGAGAAGTTGCAGCAGATGTTGGCTGATCAAAGAGAAGCTGAAAATGAGAAGAAAAAGTCAGAAACATTACAGGAACAAATACGCGATGAAAGGAAGATGATTGAATCAAAAAAAGCTGAGGTGGAGAAAGAATTAGCCAATGTAAGATTCTCTTTAAGATTTATCATATACATTTTGTTTTTAGGTAACACCCGCTGTGGAAGAAGCCAGAAGCGCTGTTTCTGGTATAAAGAAACAACAGCTCGTTGAAGTTCGTTCAATGGCCTCTCCACCAAATGCTGTTAAACTTGCTGTCGAAGCCATTTGTTTGTTGCTTGGTGAAAAAGTAAGCAGTTGGAGAGAGATTCGTGGAATTTTGGTGAAAGAAGACTTTATCCCGCGGATTGTTCAATTCAACACTGATGCAATTACTCCAGAAATAACAGAAAAAATGAAGCCGTTTGTTAACAATCCAGATTGGGAGTATGAAAAGGTTTTTGATTTTATTTAATTTGTGCGTTTACTTATTGTTTAGGTCCATCGTGCTAGCGTTGCATGTGGTCCACTTGTAAAATGGTCAAAGGCACAACTTTCTTACTCTAAAATGTTGAACAAAGTAGAACCGCTAAATAATGAGCTTAAAAAACTTCAAGATGATGCTAGTCATAAAGCGGATGAAGGCGAAAATGTCAAAAAGAAGATTGATGAGTTAAAAGAAAGGATTCAGAAACTTGAGGTTTTTTTCTTCTCTTTAACATCATAGAATAATATATTCTTCTAGGATGAATATGCTCAACTTATAGCAGAAACTGAAAACATAAAACAAAATCTTTCAGCAGTTCAAAAGAAAGTTGATAGAAGTACTCAATTACTTTCATCTCTCCGTGAGGAATGTGATCGCTGGCAAGCTAGCCGTGAAGGTTTCAGTCAACAAAATAAAACTCTTGTTGGCGATGTTCTTCTATCTGCAGCTTTTCTTTCTTATTCTGGCTATTATGATCAATATTTGCGTGATAAGCTTTTTCAAAAATGGATGGAAATTTTGCAGACAGCTGATGTTGTGTTTCGTCATGAACTTGCTAGAATTGAGTATCTCTCATCTGCTGATGAACGACAACGTTGGTATACAAATGGAATGCCTAAGGATGAACTTTGTACAGAAAATGCTATAATGCTTCATAACTTCAACCGTTTTCCGCTCATTATTGATCCGAACGGACAATCAATTGATTACATTTGCAAAGAATTTTCTAATAACAAGGATCAGAAAACCATTGTTCAAAAAACCAGTTTTAATGATAATTCTTTCAGGTTTTTAGGTTATATTGTTCAAATAATCTTATTTTAGAAAAACACTTGAATCAGCATTGCGTTTCGGAACAACCTTGTTAGTACAAGACGTTGAGTCCTACGATCCAATTTTGAATTCAGTATTGAATCGAGAGGTCAAGAGATCAAGTGGCCGTGTTCTAATTACAATTGGAGATCAAGATATTGATCTTTCACCTGCATTTAAGATATTTTTGTTCACAAGGGATTCTTCAGTATATTTACGTTTATTTTTTTTCGAGAATTATTCTAATAGGTTGAATTTCCTTCTGATGTTTGTTCTCGCGTCACTTTTGTTAACTTTACTATAACCAAGACGAGTTTGGAACTCCAATGTCTTAATCAAGTCCTTCATAGTGAACGCCCAGACATTGAAGAGAAGAGAAACAATCTACTAAAATTACAAGGCGAATTTGCAGTCAGACTTAGGCAGTTGGAGAAGGCTTTGTTATGTGCGTTAAATGATTCAAAAGGAAGGATTCTTGATGATGATTCAGTGATATCAACCTTGGAAAAGCTTAAAAACGAGGCAAAAGAGGTTCAAAAGAAGTCGTCCGAGACTGACGAAGTCATTAAGGAGGTAAACTTTGTTTATTTATTTTTTTTTATTGTTTAAAATTTTTAGGTCGATCATGTTTCTCAAGAGTATAATAAATTGGCTACGGCATGTTCTTACATCTATATGATGTTGCATCAATTGAATGAGATTCATCTTCTTTACAATTATTCACTTGATTTTATTTTGGGCATCTTTACAAATGCTTTGAAGTCCTCTCGATTATCTGGACTGAAGGACCATCATACACGTCTCTCAGTCATTCTTCATGATTTATTCTCGGTATTTTAATTAGTTTTTATTTAATATTGTAATTCTTTTTTTTCTGATTATTCCAAAGATGTTTTTAAATTTATTATTTTAGTTGACTTATTCGCGGGTATCTCCTGGAATGATGCATATTGATAAAATTCTTTTGGCACTTCTTCTCTTACGAATATATTTGCGTTGTACAAGTCCGAACAGATTCGAAGACGAATTTGACTATTTACTTCTAAATTCTTCCAATCTTCAACTCAAAACTACAGCAAATCAGAGTTCAAAACACATCAATATTCCACCATTGAATGAACAACAAATATTTTCACTTGTTTTGCTTTCAAAGTTGTCGGCATTCAAGGACTGTCTTGAAAAATTGAAAACGACTGTCTCTATTGATGAACTGACTGAATGGCTTAGATCTGATCAACCAGAAAATTCTGTTCCTATAATTTGGTCAACTAATGAACTCGGAAATCGTTTCTTAAATTGTTATTAATTTCCTGATCTTAAACATATTTCAGCAATCGCAAGAGCACTTAATGAATTCATTCTCATCTATACTTTGAGGCCTGATCGATTGCTTGCTTCTGCACATTTGCTTGTTGATGTTGCTTTTGGAAATGGTTTTATGATGCAAGACAATGTATTAAATCTTCGAGAAGTGATTGAACAAGAGGTAATTATTTTATATAGTAATTTTCATAAAAAAGTTTTTTAGATCGAAAGCAAAGTGCCAGTACTTTTATGTTCTGCAGTTGGTTATGATGTCTCTGGACGTGTAGAGGATTTGGCTATTGAAATGAACAATAAAGATATGGTTTCGATAGCAATTGGCTCATCTGAAGGATTTGATCAAGCTGATAAAGCGCTTGATACATCAAGTAGGAATGGTCGTTGGATGTTGCTTAAGAATGTCCACCTAGCGCCTGATTGGCTTACACATTTGGAGAAGAAATTGCATAATTTGAAGCCGCACAATAATTTCCGTCTGTTTTTAACTGCCGAAATTAACTCTAAACTTCCGATTTCGATTATTCAGGTTATCTAATTTTGCAGTACCTTTAACACTTTCCCAATTTATTAGGCCTCGCGTGTTCTTGCTTTTGAGCCATCGACTGGTCTTAAAGCTAACTTGTTACGCTCTCTTTCATCAATACCGCCTCAAAGAATTGCGAAAAATCCTGTTGAACGTTCACGATTGTACTTTTTGCTATGTTGGTTCCATGCTATTGTACAAGAACGTTTAAGATACCAACCACTTGGATGGGCAAATTCATATGAATTTTCGGATGCTGATCTTCGTGTTGCTTGTGATACATTAGATCAATCTATAGATTCAATTTCTCAGGTATTTTCTTATTTTTAAAATATATTAAAAAATTTAGAGTCGAAATGTCAAACCAGAAAAACTTCCGTGGGTAGCTTTACGTTCATTATTGGCGCAATGCATTTATGGAGGAAAAATCGACAACAGATTTGATCAGGTTAATTTTGCATATTAACTTTAAGCTCAATTTTTTAGGATTTATTGGAAACATTGTTGGACAAATTACTCACTCATCGTTTTTATAATCCAGATTTTGTACTTATAGAGGATATTGATGGTACTTCTACTCCCTTAGTTGTTCCTGATGAAACATCAACAAAAGATAGTCTAATTAATTGGGTTCATCAAATAAAGGCTGCTCAAATGCCCAGTTGGATAGGTCTCCCAAATAACGCAGAGAAGGTTCTTCTTACAGAAAGAGGCTTGTTTCTCATAAAAAATTTTTTATTTTGTACTTTTAGGTCATGAACTACTTCGTAAGATGATCAAGTTGTCCGACGATGACCTTGCTTATGAAGATATGGACAGCTCATTGCCAAACAAGGTAGCACCTTCTTGGATGGTTACTCTTAAAGAACATTGTCAAACTTGGTTGGCTGAACTTCCAAAGGTCTAATTCTTGATGAAATTTATTGAATTCTGTGTATTTTAGGAGATAAGCAAATTGCGCCGCACTAAAGAAAATGTTAAGGATCCAATATTCCGATTCTTTGAGCGTGAAATTAATTTGGGAGCTCGTTTACTTAGCGAGGTTGGTATTCTATCTTACAATTAATATTTTGCATATAAACGGTTTTTAGATCCGTCGAGATTTAAACGAACTGCTTGCAATCTGCGATGGAACACAGAAGCAAAATAACCACACTCGTGAATTAATTGCTGCTCTTGTCAAAAGTAGACAGGTTCCATTGAGCTGGAAACAATATGTAACTCCTCGCAACGTGATTGTCCACGAGTGGATGATCGATTTTAAAGAACGTGTCAAACAGCTAGGTAATTTTTTTAAAGTTTATAAAATTCAAAATTGTTAGATCGCTTTTCGCAATCTGATAGTCTGAGGTCAGAAAATGTTTGGCTTGGAGGAATGTTCTTTCCTGAAGCTTATATTACCGCAACTCGTCAGTTTGTGGCACAAACCAATGGATGGTCGTTAGAACAACTGAATATGCATATCCGTGCTGTTGGAAATAATGCAAATAGTGTTGAAAAAAAACAAGGGCCTACCAGTTTTTCCATCACAGGTTCATTTTTTTTAATTTTAACAAAATATAAATATCCCAGGTCTCCGCGCAGTTGGAATTAATTGTGAATCACCGAACATAATAAAACTTACGGATAGTATTTATTCAGAGGTGGATACACTTCAATTTATTTGGTCTTTGGATAAACAGAAGAGAGAGGAAATTGTTTCGGTTCCTGTTTATCTTTATTCAAATCGTTCACAATTCCTCTTTGAATTATATTTTGTTTCATATGATTTTGATAAGTCTTTGTTTAGTCAGCGTGGTATAGCCATTCTGACAAATTCATCACTTTAATTTGTGATTTAATTTTGTTCGTTTATTTATAAATTTGATTTTAATTGTAGTTTATTGAAAAAAAAATTATACCTTTGTTCAGTGCACAAAAAGTTATTTTCTAATTTTTTAACACATTAAATGAGTAAATACAAAATATTTTATTTATTTTTTTACTAGAATTTTATAAATCAATTCTTATGCCACAATATTCTAAATCACCTTTTTTGTATTCTTCGTCATTTATGGTATTCTATTGAATAATTTAAGAAAATATAAATTTAAGGAGAATCATAAAACGACGGTATATGCAATTGCTTTTAACACTTTTTCACCGAAAGAAGAAACAAGTCTACATTTTGATACAAATTATTTTGCAACTGCGGGCAAAAACAAGGTAAAATTAAGCACTTGATTTTATATTAATTAACTTTTTATAAAGGTTTCTGTTTACAGTTGTTCTCCTAATCAACAAGGAATTAAATTATTAAGGCAATTTGATGACCAAGATGCAGTTAGTTAATTTTTTAAAAATATATTTAAATATTTATACACAAGAAGGATGAATGTTTTTATGCGATAACTTGGGCCTTTAATTTGAATACTTGCATTCATGTAATTGTAGTTGGAGGCCAACGAGGTATTATTCGTGTACTTAGTCCTCACAATGGAAGAATGTTTTGTGTAAGATAAAAATAACTTCGATTTTTTTATTTCTAGGCTTTACTAGGGCATGGAGATTCAATTAATGAGTTACGTACATCACCAGCTAATCCAATGATAGTTGCCTCAGCTAGTAAGGACTTTACTGCACGTATTTGGAATATTACTCATAGACAATGTTTAGCTATTCTTGGAGGGATACAAGGTCACCGTGATCAAGTGATCTCTCTGGTATTTAATTTTATTATGTTCTGATACAGTTATTCTTTAGGATTTTAATGCTACTGCACATTTTTTGGTAACAGCCAGTATGGATCACGCAGTCAAACTTTGGAATATTGGCCCTGAAACTGATGTTGGTAAAGCGATTCAGTCATCGCTAACAATAATCAACAAATCTGTTTCACAATTCCCAACAGAATTGCATTTTCCAATTTGTAATTCACGTGATTTACATACAAATTATGTTGATTGTGTTCGTATTATGGGCGATTTTATATTTTCAAAGGTTTATTAATAAGATTTAAAAAAATTTAAATTTCATCTCGTTTTTTTTTAATTTCATTTAATATATTACATTAAAGTCAAGTGAAGATTGCATTACTCTTTGGAAGTTTGGAACATTCGAAGAAGGAATTTTTGGTAAAGGTTCACCTAAATGTCCCGAGACTTTTGCTTCACATACTGTTATAATGGTTTATTTTTATATAATTGATATTTTCTGATAATTATTTTCTTAGAAAATGCCAAACACTGAAATGTGGTTTATTAAAATGGCAGTCGATCCTCATTGCAAGGTAAAATTCTTTTCTTATTCATAGAATAATTATTGAATATTCTGTTAACAAGGGACCTGGCTTTTATCGGTTATTGGTTCGATCCTGTTCGCTATTCATTAATTTATTTGCCTATTTTTCTTAAAATTCTGTTCTCGTACAAACTATAAGAAAAAAGAGAAAGAAAAAGCAAATAGAGAAATTGTTTGGGAGAAAAAAGCTATCAATAGGAAATATTTTAATTTTTTAGTTTTTGGCTTGTGGTAGTCAACAAGGTGAAATTAGAATATGGAGATTAGATGCAAACAGATTGCCTTCATCGGATAGGTAAGTTAACATTGTCTTTTGAATAATTCATTTTTTTTTTATTTTAGTGATTATTTTCTCATTCCTGGAAATAAAGAATTAAAAGGATGTATTAGACAAATTGCTTTTAATCCAGATGGAAGAGTTTGTACTTTTTTTTAATATTATTATTTATTTTTTAAGGTAATGATGGCTGTAGGTGATTGTGGTCTTGTAATTCGTTTTGATCTCAATTCAGAGAATTTAAGTTAAAATAATTAGAAAGAATGGATCGTTTTATGGTTTTAAATTATTATTTACTTCTATTAGATCTCATAATTAAAACTTGATTTTTTTTTAATTTAATTCTCCAACTTTTATTTTATAATACTACTAAATTTGTTTTAAATTATAAATTAACAAAAATACTGTTAAATTAAAAAATAAGTATATTGCTAATTATAAACATTAAAAGGTTTGGTGTGCAGGTGCGTCGAGACTAAAAGCTAAAATAAAATACAAATTGGCTGTTTGCGCATCAATGGGTGTGCTGACCTATACTTACTCAAATAAAACAATCCTTGTGTTAGTCGAACAGCCACCAAGCTTTTTGGCCGTGGGAAGAGGAGAAAGATGGAAGAGGATGCTGATTAGTTTTTTTTTTGAAAGCTAAAAGTCCTTTGACTAGTTTGCTCAATGCAAATATTTAATGTTGCCCATTTATTTAGCTAATACATAAATATATATTTTGTGAAATAAGTGCTAAAGAGCTTCGATTCGTTTGAGTTTTAAAATTTGAAAAATAATATTTCTAAGAATTTTTAAATATTTTTTTTCTTTTTTTATTTAAAAAGATTCTCTTGTTTAGAAATTTCTTTTTAATAGATTTAGTGACTTTCTTTAAAGTTTTAGCTTCTTTTTTATTTTTTAGATTCCCTTGTGGTTAAATCTAGCCTCAGATTATTTCATTTTCTGCCTAAAAGTTAAATTGTATATAAAAAATTATCGGTTTTTAATAAAATGAATTCTTCTTTTTTTCTTCTATTTAATTTATTTTAAAGAATTTTTTTCTTTGGTTTTATTTAATATAAACTTTTTAATTAAATTTAAATATATTTCCAATATATCAAAATATATATTTATTTATTTATTTTGGCCAATAATTAATATTTATTAAAAACTCAATTTTTAACCATTCATTAGAGAGTAGGTATTTATGCTTGAATACTCATTATATATCTAGTCATTGTACCGCCTAATCTCTAAATTAAGAGGTTTTAGTTCTGACCTTAAAATATTTTTTTTGTGAAAACAATACATATATATTATATACTGATTATATATATATATAAATGTAGTTCCATTTCCGTTTCTATGCCAACAATATTGGAAAGGGCAATTATATCTGGATAATATAAGAAAAGAGAAAAATATTTGATTCAAAATAGTTGGAAAATAAAACTGTCCGCTTTTTTTTTTAAATACATTTTAATGTCAATTTCCATCAGTTTAAAGGGATATACCAAGTGGAAACATTAAATCAAAATTGATAGAAAATATTAACCAAAATAATTACTTAACTACATAAATATTTTTAAATAAAAATAAATAAAAATAAAATATATTCCCCATCTGCTTTTGGTTAAAAAATCATTCCCGCCTGTTTTTAATGCGCAAAGGCCCAATAAAAATGGCCAACCTCATCATGTAATGTCTCTAATTTTACAATGCAACACACCTGTCATATTTTGTAGAAAATCCATTTTTTTAATCTGAAAAAGATTATTACGAATTAAAATAAAGAGAAAATATAAAAACAATTTATTTTTTGTATTATTAAAAAAATATTTTTTTTCTTTTAATTACAATTAGAATAAATATATTATTTATTAATTTTTTTTTTGGTTAAATAAAGGCTTATATAAATAAATATCACCACGAAATTAAAGTATTAAATTTCTTAGTAAAAATACTTATTAAAAGACCATTCTGCTGCAATAAAAAGAAAAAAAGCGCAAAAATGAGTAAAAATATTTTTTGGTCTTTTTCTTTAAAATATTTACATAAATAGTTTAATTAATTATATTTATTATTTTAACAAAAAAAATAATTTTTATTCTTTAACCAATTTCATATTTTTGTTAATTTATTCCTTTTATTTTAAATCCTTTTTTTTCTTTTACTTTTACCTCTTATATCCCCTTCTTAACAATTTCCCACCAAATAACTAAATAAATATTTTTTTTTATTAATATTTCTATTTTTTGTTTTCTTCTTCTTTTAATTTTTAAAAAAAATTCTTTTAATTTTAACTTTAAATCCTCAACAGGAAGTACCTACCACTTTTCTATTACCTAAAGTTTATTAGTATATTTACATAAATACATTATAGTAGATAACTTTTATTTAACCATTAAAAAATAAATTTTTCTTTTTTTTTTTTCTTTATTTTTAAACCAAAAATTAATTTAATTAAATATATTCCTTATAAATAATAGAATTATTCTTCTCCATATTTTTTTAATTTTTTATTTCCAACTTTTCCTAACAGTTTTTCCTTTTTCTTGTTTACAGTCCTTTTTATTTATTTATTTTTAAATTTTCCAAAATTTATTTCTTTTCTCAATTTTCTCTTCTTTTTAAATATTTCCTTCCAAAAAATTCTTCTCTCTAATTTATATAGTTTCAACCCTTCAATTTGCCAATTTATTGTGAAAAACATCCCCTCCTTTTTGAGCCATTTTCTCTTTTTTTTTTTCAATTTTATTTCCTTCCGTTTCCAGAAAATATATAAAATTAAATTTTCTTTAGAAAAATAAAACATTTTATAATAGAACGGCATTCTTTTTTTTCCTATATTTATTTAAATATACAATCAATTCATCTAAATAAAATAAAACAAAATCATTGTTGTTTTTATTCTAATGATTTAAAAATTATTGCTAAAAATTAAAAAATTAATTAATATATTTACATCATTATTTATTAATTATAGAGTATTTTAAGCATTTTATTTAAAATAATTTAATAAAGATTCTTTTTTAATAAAAATTATTTGGAATATATCAAAAAGATAATTATTTTTATTTTTAATAAAAAATAAAATTTAATTTATTTATTTATTAAATTTAATTAAATCATAAAATATTTTAATGTTTCCTTTTTTTATTATTAAAAAAACTATTTTTCTTTTTTTCATCAATTCATTCATTCACAACCACAAAAAAAGCAATTTGTGCTTTTACCATCATTCACAGGCTTTTCAAAAAGAAAAGAAAAATAAAAAATAAAAATAAGAGAGTAAAAGCCCCTTATTTTATTTCCTCACATTTCTTTTCATTTTTCTCTCTTTTTTACTTTTATATATTGGCACATTTCCAGCCATTTCCTTTTTTTATTTTTTCATGTATTTTTTTTATATAACCTTAATATATAATTATTTTTTTATTTTTTTTAGTTTAAAAAAATGTTGCATTTATTAAAATATTTTTCAAAAATTATTTAAAATTAATTAATTATTCCTTTTTATAATGTTTTGGAAAAATTATTTTTTTATTTTTATTTTAATTAAAATTTCTATGGCTGTTAGAAATAAAGAAATTGATGAAAATTATCAACGTTTAATTCCTTTAAATCAAATACCAAATAATTGTAAAGAAAATAATGAAAATATTAATGAACCAGCTAAAGAATATGGTTTTATTGAAAATATTGGATTAGAAAAGTGTAAAGTTTGGTTAAATGAAGAACAAAGTGCTAGTAGTGATGAAGATGGACATTATGAACGTTATAAATGTAAACACTTGAGAGGTAAATAAATAAATAAAATAACCCTTTATATATTTATGAGGATATTTAAAAATAAAAACCTTTTATGAACAATATGTCCTTTAAATTCTAAATTAATTGTTTTTTTATTGTATTGAATTAAAATAATTATTTATGTCTACTAAATAAATAAATATATTTAAAACCCTTTAAAATTCTTTCTTTTTATTAATTAAAAAAAAAAAAAGAATATTTATTTATTTAAAGTTCATGGACATTTTAATGAAGAAAAAGGAAAATGTGAATGTAAAACAAATTGGAAAGGGTTAATATGTAATGAATTAATTGGTTGTCCAGTTAATCATTCTTATTTTCTAAATGTTTGTACTCCAAATATTTGTCAACATGATGGACAATTAGCTTTAGGTTCTAAACATATTGAATGTATTTGTAAAGCACCTTGGGATGGAAGGTTTTGTGAAAGACTTGCTTGTTGGAGAATGGCTGATAAAGGTTTTAATTTTTTTAAAATTAAATTTAAATTAAAATTAATTTAGAACATGAAAGAAGATGGAGAAATTCAATAGATCATTGTAAATGTGCAGATAATTATTCTGGAGAAAATTGTGAAATAATTATTTCTTGTCAAAATGGAGAATTTATTAATGAAAAGTATTTAAAATTAAATAAAATTATTTAATTATTTAATTAGATGTCAATGTGCAGAAGGATGGACAGGGGAAATTTGTGACCGTAAATGTACCCCTGGACAAACGTTAATTTATAATTAAATTTAAAAAATATTATTTTTTTTTATTTAGTTGTGGAGCTTTTTCTTTACTTCTTTTTGGCAATCAATTAAATTCTTTTTTGGCATTTTTAATTATTTTATTTACTTTTGCTTTTAGTGGTAGAGATTGGCTACAATTTAGTTAACAATTATTTCTTTTCTTTATTTTTTTTTTTCTTTCTCAAAG
Organism: Meloidogyne exigua; assembly: GCA_018905775.1. Taxonomy (NCBI): domain Eukaryota; kingdom Metazoa; phylum Nematoda; class Chromadorea; order Rhabditida; family Meloidogynidae; genus Meloidogyne; species Meloidogyne exigua. The sequence goes on along the minus strand of JAGUQR010000009.1, from coordinate 918,994 downwards.
AGCTTTCTCAATTTCCTATTTTTAAATAAAATAATAATTTTTAATTTTGTCTCCAGGATTTTAATATAAAAATATTGAATAATATTTTAGTTATTCACCTTTAATTTAGATTGTACCAGTCAATTCTTTATTATTTACCTATATACATATTTAAATAAAATAAATATTATTAATTAATTAATTAATTAATTAAATGTACTATTTTATATAAAATATTAAATATATTTTATTATTTAATATTTTTTTATAAATAAATAAAATTACAAAATGTAATTATAAAATTAAGTAAATAAAAAAATTAAAGTTGGACTCTATTTAACATAAAATTAAAAAAATTTTTTCTTTGTGTTTGTAATGTTTAGTAAATATTTTTTCTTTTTCTTTTTTTAAAGTTAAAATAATAAATAAATATTTTTCTTTTGATTGTTTTATTTCTTTTTAGTGTATAAAAAATAATGTTTGTGTAGTAAGTGTGTGTTTGATTGCTTTTTAATAATATTTTACTTATCTTTTTTTAAACATAAAAAAAAAATTGTTGAATTTAACAACCATAAAAAAATAAAAATCAATCAAAATTTTTAAAATTTATTTTTAGTCTTAGAAATTAAATTATAATGAATAACTTTTAGAATGAACTCAAGAAGATTATTATTAATAATTTTTGTATCATTATTGTTTGTTATGCCGGCTGGATTTCTTTCAATTTGGTTTGTAAAAATAAAATCTAACAATATTTTCGAGTTATTATTTGAATTAAATATTTTATTTGTTTTCTTGGCATTCTGATTTCTTTTTTTCTTTATTTTTTTTTCCTAATTTTATATACTATTTTTCATTTAGTTTTTTATTTATAAAATAATTTTCTTCATTTTTTACATTTATGCATACTAAATGACTTTTTTATGCTTTTAAAATTTCTGCTTTTAAATATGTAGAGTGCTATTTATATGTGTGGAATACATTTGGTTAATTACTTGTGTTTTAACTTTGTCTTTTTTACAAAAGTTTTTATTCGTTAAATTCTAAAAATGTCCTTATACAAAGAATTTTTCTTATTTTTTAATCATTAATTCCAATCTGTCCAAAATTAACTTTTAAATAAATATTCTAAATTATTGTAAAATAAAGTTAGAAGTTAATAAAAATTTATTACTAAACATTGTATACTTTTTAAATACTAGAATGTATATATACTACATTTAAAAATCCATAGCAACACTATAAAAAATTAATTTCGTTTTTTAATAATTTCTTGCTTTTTTGCTTTCCTTTTTTTTTTAATATTGTTACAGAAAAATAAAAAAAACATTCTTTGGATGTTTAGGGCATTGACAAAACTTATTGACGCAAATTCAATTGGTAATAAATTAAATATTGCAAATATGAGTCAACAATATACAACAGCAGAACGTGGATCACCTAATTCTTTGGACTATCGAATTTTTATTAGTGAGGTTTTTTTTAAATAAAAATAAGGATTTCTATTTTTTGTCAATTCTGAATATTATTTTTTAAATTCTTTTAGAAGGACCTTCTGGCAATTTAATTTCTCCTTGGCATGATATTCCCCTTTATGCGGATTCTAAAGAAAAGATTTTCAATATGGTTGTTGAAATTCCTCGTTGGACTAATGCAAAAATGGAGGTTTAATTTAATTCTTTCTTTATTATTAATTTTTTAATTAAAATAAAAAGATGTCAACAAAAGAGCCAATGTCTCCAATTCGTCAAGATGATAAGAAAGGACTTCCTCGTTTTGTAAATAATGTATTTCCCCATCATGGATATATTTGGAATTATGGAGCTTTGCCTCAAACATGGGAAGATCCAAATCATCTAGATGAACATACTGGGGCTAAAGGAGATAATGACCCTATTGATATAATTGAAATTGGATCTAAAGTTCAAAGAAGTGGATCAATTATTCAGGTATTTATTTTTTATTTAAATTAAAAAAATAACTCCTTCAAAGGTTAAAATTCTTGGAACTTTGGGACTTTTAGATGAAGGAGAAACTGATTGGAAGGTATAAATGTTTTTACGTTAGAAGTTTTTTTATAATTCTATGATTGAAAATACAAAAGCTTTTCTTTCCATTCTATTTTTAAATAACCTAAATTTTTTAAAATAAATATAATCATGATAAAGTAAATATTGAATTTAAAACCTCAAATAAATTGCTTTTTTATTTTCAAGTTATTGGGCATTGATGTTACTGACGATCTGGCATTTAAATTAAATACAATTAATGATGTAGAAGAACATATGCCAGGGTTATTATCTGCAACTCAGGAATGGCTTCGTGTTTATAAAATTCCAACTGGAAAGCCGGCAAATAAATTTGCCTTTAATGGAGAATTTAAGGACAAAGAATTTGCACATAAAATTATTGAAGAAACAAATGTTTTTTGGAAGAATTTAATTGCAAATAATAATACTGATGGATTAAACACGTTTGTTATTTCAATTATAGATTATAGTTTAATAATTATTTAGATTAAAGAAAGTTGCAATTATTGATTTTTTGTTATTTGGGGGAAATTTTTTGTTTATTTTTTAATAGAATATTTTGGATTGGGAGGGTTTAAATAAATAAATTAATTTTATTTTTAAGGGAATGTTTAATTCCTGGTGTAGCATTTCCAGCAGATCAGAAAAATTGGGAAAATATTTTCTCAAAGCAACCGAATAAAGATCAACCAAAAGATATTCCAGAAAATGTTAATAAATGGTTTTATATTGCTACAACAGAACATTGACTAAATATTTGGAATTCAAAAATTTAATAATTTATTTAATAAATTCCTTTGTTTGTTCTATTCTATCTCTTATTGAGGAAAATTTAAAGGGATTTTTTTTTCTTTTAATTATTTTTGTTAATTTTATTTAATCGGATATTTTGCCCAAAAATCTATATTTTTGTTTAAAAAGTTATAAATACTGTGAATATTTATTTTCATTAATTTCACAAATTAATATAAAGTCTTTAATAATTTATTGGGCAAAATATCAATTATCCGGTGGAGGGTTAAAAAAAAAAGGAAAACAAATTGTTCTAGCAATAATTATTTTGAATAAAAATGTTTTTTTTTATTGTTTTATATTCACAAAAATTAAAAAAGTTACACGTTTAAAATATATTTTTTCAATAAATTTAATGTTTTATTTGAAAAAGAAAAATATGTTTATTTATATAAATTATAATAAATAAATGTATGTATTTATATTGACTATTTTTATAAAGATTTTTACAGGCAATGGGAAAGAAACTTGGCACAAACTTTTGTTTTGTTTTCACGTGAAACATTTAAAATTAAAGACATTAAATAATAATTAATTCTTAATAATAAATAACAATTAAATGAATTGTTTCACAGCTTAAAAAAACCTTTGACCAAGTTATTCACCCTTGCAATTTATGTTAAAAATAAACTTAAAAAAAAGAAAAGCACTAAAGGCCCTTTTATATTTAAATAATTTAAAGTTTAATTCTCCTTTCTTTTTGAAGTTGAAATATTAATCCAGCAGATTTAGTCTTTCCTTTTTGATTATTAGAATTATTTAATTGAGAAGAAGGAATTAAATAATCCTTTGCTTTTTTAGTAATTTCTAATTGATCATTTGTTTTTCCAAACATTAATTGACATTCTTTTTGAGAAAACTAAAAAGGCAATTAATTTAAATTAAATAAAAATTAAAAATTACCAAAACTAAAATTTCTTTTAAATTTTCATTATTTATTTCTTCAATAAATAAACTTGAAGGAATATTTTGATATTCAATTTTATTCCACTCAACTAAAGAATTTGCCTTTTTTCTAGGACTTTCTCTTCTCCATTTAAGTGAAAGTAAACGACGTTCAAATTTAACAGAACGAGTCTTTTAAAAAAAGAATTAATAATTAATTAATTAAAATAAATACTTGAATATTCTTTTTTGGAGTTTGTTGTTTAGTAGATAAATTATCAGATTGCATTTTATCAAAATCATTGAGAATATCATCAAAAATACTTTTTAAAATAAAATTAATTTAAATATTAATTTTTAATTACCTAGATTCAAAAGGTCCATAATTCTGTTCTGGAATTGGTGAATTAAAGAAAGATGTTGAAGGATAATTATTTGTTGAATCAGACAATAATAATAAAGAAGTAGGGGAATGTAAAGGAGTAGAATGAAATAAAGGCTTTAAATTTTAAATTATCTTTTCTCAAACAAAGAAAAACCTGAACGGAAGAAAGTCCATCAGAGAAAAGTCCTTTACTAGGTGTTTCAATAAATCCTGATTGAGCAAAGGATAACTGGGACCTTTGTTGGGTTTCATTTGATTGAATTTCAGAAAAACCAGAATCTTTAGAAACTCTTCTTTGTTGAACAAATTTATTTTGTTTTTCATTATTTTCTAAATTTTCATTCCTTTCAGATTGTAAATTAGAAGAAGAAGAAGATTGAATAAAAATAGATTTTGTTAAACGTTGTTCAGAAGATCCTTCTCCATTAAATCTTAAACCTAAAAAAATAAAAATAAATAGAAAACAAAAATTAAAAAAGAATTGTCTCAAAAAATCCCTCAATTTAATAAAATTATTTTTGGAAGGGAAAATCTCCCAATTAAATTAAATATTCTAAATAAAATATTAACCAATATAATTTTGTAAATTTAAAGGTCGAAGAGCTGAATCTTTATTAAAAATTGTTGTAGAAGAGAAAGAAGGTGATATTTGTAATTGTTTTTCTTTAATAAAAAATGAACGTAAAGGAGATCCAGATAAATGAATTGTTGCAGTAATTGATTGTTGTCGAGGAGTTCTTAATGTTGGAGAACAAAAAGAAGAATTTGGCTATTTAAAAGAATATTTTTATTTATTTATTTATTTATTAGACCTATACCAATCTATTTGTAGTATTAATAGGTGGAGAATTAGCTAAAGTAGTAGTTATAATTGTAGAAGTTGAAGCAAAGGAAATATTTTGTTGTGTTGTTGTAGTTGTTGTTGTTATAGTAGTCATTAAAGTAGAAGAAGGAAATAAAATTTCTGGAATTAAATTAATTGAACAAATATTATTTTGTTGTTGTTTATTATTTGAACGAAGTGAATTACGAACTCTTTTTCTATCAGGAGTTTCCTTTAAAAAATAAAATGTTCTTTTTTTATGAAGAGAAATATATCCTTTCTCTATTAATTCATTTAAAGAATTTATTTCCCTTAATTAATTAAAAATAAATAAATTACCAAAACACTGACAGATGAAGGCCATCCCCCATTACAAGTATCACCTATATGTTCAGCTTCATCAGAAGATGATGAACCATAATTTTGATTATTTTTATTTATTTTTCCTTTTATTTTAGTTAAAGACATTTTAGTTTCTTTGTTGTTGTAAAATTTTAATAAAATTAAAAATAAATAAAAGAGAAATATATTTAAATAAATATATATATATATACAAAGTATATACTATTCCCTTATAAATTAATTTATTTAAAAGTAATTAAAATCTTTATTTCTTTTTTTTCTTCTGTTAAATTAAAAATATTCTTATAAAATAACCCAAAATTATTTCTTTTAAATAAAATTGATTTTTAAACTTTAAATGTAAAAATTATTTTTTTTTGGGAATTTTAAAGAAAGAAAAAACAATAAAAATGTAAAGAAGAAATAATTTACAATTTTCTATCAAAATATATTTATGTGTATTTATTATTTTAGCGCATTCAGGCAGACTAGTTTGTGTTGTGATAATTCTAGGATGAACAGAAAAAAAAGTTAGAAAGAAAAATAAATTTATTATGTATTTTTAGTGACAGTCAGTGGTACCCCTGACTTTCCTCTCTTTCATTAAAAATAAATTTATTTATTAAACCTTTCTCTTAAATAAATATATATATAATTAAATTAAATTAATTAACTACTCTTAAATAAATTAATTAAAATTAAATAAATATTTTCTTAAAATTAATTTTACCCAGCCAAGGACATTAAAATAAATAAACAATTAATTTTAATTGAGAAAAAGAGTATAGTTAAAAGATCTAAAATTTTTTTAAGAATGTATTTAATTTTTACAAGGTCATTTAAAAAAATAAAATAAAATTATTTTTTTTATAAATTAAAAATGTCGCATTTTGCGACGAAACCATTCATGAATATTTTTAAATTATGAATCACTTTTAAATTTGAGGGCCTTAAAAGAAGGAAGATTTTAACAAAAAAAGCATTCTTTTTCTTTTTCTAAATTTTAAAGCATTTTTTCTTCCTGAAATTTAAGAGTCACACGAATTTTTATTTTTTTGGAATAAAGTTGTTGAATTTAAATAAACTGTGGGTCGAACCGTCATTTTTCCTATTTTATATAGAAGGTGGAATTTTTAGGGGAAGTTTCCACAAAAAATAAATAATTTTTTAAAAGCTAATTTTTGAATATTTTCGTGTCATTTCTTTCACCACAATTTCCGGACATTGACGGAAAAATTATTGCTTTTGATCTTTTTTTTTTTGATGGCACACAGATTGTAGGAAATATATTAAAGAAAATAATAATGATGAGTGGACTAAAAAATATATAAGAAGAACAACGAAAAGAAGACAGAAAAGGATCGATATATATTAGAGCTATTTTGGAAAAAAACGAACGATAAAAAATGAACAAAAAAAAAATGTGAGAAATAAAAGAATCGGTCGAGGAATGCTTAAATTTTAGAAAAAAGAATTAATTAACTAATTCTGAAGGACATTATATTTACAGTTTTGGCCTTAGGGGTAATTATAGCCTTTAATTTAAAGCCTTCAATAATTAAATAATTTTATTTTTAATTAAAGCCTTGAGAAAATTATTTTTTAATTTTTTTAAATAATTAAATTAATTTTTAAAAATAAAAATACAAAAATCAATAAATATTTTAATAAATTAAATATATATATATTTATAAATAAATGCGCAGCAGGGAAAAAAGTAATGGAAAAAAATTTTTAGCATTAATAAAAAAAAAAGCACAAATGAATAGGAAGGCCTTATTAGAGAGAATAAATAAATAAATATATTTAAAATAGAAAGCATGTTGTTTTTGTCCATTTTTCTTTTAAAATGGACCTTCTAAATAATTAAACTATAGAAAATAAAAGAATTCTTTTTAAGAGAAAATAATTTTAAATGACAGATGTTTAAAATAAATAGTTGAAATAAAAATAAAAATATTTAATTATTCCGGAAGAATTTTTAAAAAAACTTTAAATAATTATTTAATTGATAAAAATTATATTTTTGAAGAAAAAAAAAGAAAATAAAAAAGTGGGTCAGTGGTCATTCTTTTTAATTTTTTTCCTTTTAAATAAATATAATCCTTTCTCCAATTTTGACATTTATATATATATATAGTCAATCAGAAGATCTTTGAAAAATAAATAAATAATGATTGAGAGAGAGAGAAAGAGAGAGAAAAAGAAAAAATTAAAGAAATATATAGACAATAAAAAAAAAAGAATAAATTTATTTATTTAATTCCTTTTTTTATTTAAAAAAAAGAATAAAGAAAAATTATGATTAAATAAATAAATAAAAAAGTTTATTAAAAGTAAATTTATCTAAAAAAACCTTTTTTTTATAAGAAAAGGATTAAATGACAAAATAATAAATGATTGGAGAATTGAAAAGAAGTTTGTGTTCATCAACAAATAAAGAAAAGTCTTAAAAATAAATACTTAAACAAAGCATAAGCTATTTATTTAAATATTAATTCTAATAAATTATTTAATAAATATGTTGGATTAATTCTAATTAATTATTATTAAAAATATTCTATTAAATAAAAATAAGAAAATAATTAATTAATTTTAATTATTATTCATAATTTATTTATTAATTTCTATTAAAGTTTTTTCTTTTCAATTAAATTATAATTGAATTAAAGCATTAAGTTATCTAAGACATTGAAAAAACACTTTTTAATTATCTATAGAATATCAAAACTTTACTTATTAAGAAAGAAATATTAGATTTTATTACAAAAATAAAATATTGTGTTAATTTTAATTAATAAAAAAAGGATATTATTGACCTTTATATCTAATAAAGTAATAAATAATTTTAAAGGAAAATACTTTGAGATGTTCAAGAAATCTTTCATTTGAATCTTTTTAGATTGTGGGATTTTATTTGATTTATTTTATTATAATTTCTAAAAAGAAAATTAAAAGTATTAATCAAACAACCATTTAATTTAAAATAAAAAATTATTAAATAAATAAATAATTTAAAAATTATAACGGAGTTGGAGAGGCCCTACTAGCTCAAAAACAAACAAAATAATAACACAATAATGACACATACATTTCCAGATTCTTTGGCTTCACTGTCCACAATTCTGCTTCAAGTTTCTCTAAAGGATTAATTTATATTATTACTACAACAATAAACCTATCTATGTATTTACATACATACCTACATATATACTCCAAAGTAGGCCTTATTAGAAAATAAATAACTTTAGAAGAAAACTTGTGTAGCCTAATAACATAGAAAAACCCATTTCCAATACAACACTCTACCTTATCTTACTCTTTATCATTTTATACTTTTTTGTCTTTCGAGAGACGTTACATCAAACAGATGCTATCTACGAGACTTTCTGTAACGAATTTTGAACATTTCGTTTTTCATGTTGTAGTTTAAGGGCAAACTAAAAAAAAATAATTTGAAAACTACAAAAATAATAATATAAATAAAAACATACAAATCAGAATATGTAGAGCTATATCCATTATAGTTAAGGCAGTTGTTGATCCTCCCACTTTGGTTCTTACTCAGGCCTTTAACTGTTAAATAGACTTGGAAATCCAGCTGTTTCCACTTACCTTGTATGTTCCCACTCATTACTAAAGTCATTGAAGTAAAATTGTTTTGTTGCCTTAGGCAATTGCTAGAGGCAAAAATAATTTTGTCTCTAAGTAGACAACCTAAAATCTAAGTAAAATCTATCTAATAATTTTTCTGTTTAAAGATTCATAACTAGGATTAACATAAAAAAATGTACATAATGCAAAGGAAAATAAATACAATAACTTCATACATATGAACCTTAAAATAATATACATGTCTGCCTTTTTATCCACTTTATTAATCCCTAACGATATACTTGCTATATTCAGCCTCTAAAAGCTCGTCGAACAACTACTATATCATCAAGAATGTAGAAAATTTAACAAAGGATTTAATTTTATCTATTAAAATAAAATAAAAACAGCAACGAGCATCAAGAATTGTTTAACAAAATAAAACCAAACACATAACATTCCTCTCAAATACTTAACTTCCAATTCCTTGACCTTTTACTCCTCAGGAATTTCAATTGTTCCAGCTCTAATTGCATCTACAATATCATGTGGATGTTGACCATCAACAGTGCATCCAACCGATTGTGCCGTACCTTTAAAAATCAAAGGATTTAGAAAGGAAAACAAAATTAAAATAAACCAAGAATTTCCTTAACAGTTCCTTCCAATTTTTTAGCCATTGAACGAGGTCGCATTTGTCGGGCAATATTGATAATTTGCTCAACCGTTAGATTTCCACTGTGTTTTACTAAAAATTAAATATCAAAAGAAATATTATTATGCCTAATATTTTGTGATTACTAACCTCACCAAAAAAGAGAGGATGAGGTTTCCATTCAAATTATTTAAAAAAGAATGGGGGATGAGGGCAAAGCCCACTACCCTTAAAATCCATCCATACCGTGCTTGACTTTCTTGCGATCCCGATGAGGTTCTTTCAATTCTTTAACAATTCGAGAAGCAGCAGAGGGTACTACATCAATCTTAGCAATTCGATTTTGAATGGTCAATTTGCAAGTCACTTTTAAACCCTTCCAGTCTTGTGTAGCTTTTGCGATGTCTTCTCCGATTTTCTTTGGTGACTAAATTTTTATTTGTTAAAGAATAAACATTCTATTTGTAATAATTATACCAATCCAAGAGGTCCAACTTTTGGAGCAAGAGCAGAAGTTGCACCAATTTCACCACCAACACAACGAAGATAAACTAAAAAGAATTAAAGTTTCAGACTCCACAAATATATTAAAGAACATACTAATTTTAATTTCAGTAGGATCAAATTTAGGAGCCATTGTTTAATCGCAAATTTGTTACACTAAAGGAATTCTAAATTTCAAGAATTAATAGAGACAAAAGCTTAAAAAATGACAACAAGATACGAAATAAAGTCAAACATTTTGTAGTGAATAGAAAATTACCAAATTGACATCTTGGAAATAATAATGCCAAAATTTATTTTTGTGTTATTTTAAAAAAGTACAACCCTTTATTATCGCGGACATTTCAAATACGTAATTAAGACATTTTAAATACGAATTTACACAACCAAATTAATTTAATTAATCACGAGTGTTTTGGTGCCGCTTCGCGGCACCAAAAACTCGTTGAGTTTTTCCTTTTAAAAATTTTTTACTAATTTTTTATATTTAAAAAATCAAAAATTTTTGTTATAATTTTTTCATTTTTTTATATTTTTTAAAATTTATTTATATTTTCTTTTATTATTTTTAAATAATTGATAAAAATAAAACTTTAATTTTAAATTAATAAGTACATTTATATTTATAACGTACATTTTAATTGAGACCTAAAAAGATATATTTAAAATTTTTTATATGTAATATTTTTTTAATTATGTTTGAAAAACATAAAATATGTATAAAAAAAAATTTTTTTAATTTAATGTTTTTTTTAATTTATAAATTTAATACATAGTATTTTTTTTATATAAATATCTATATTTGTTTGTTTAGTTTGGGTATTCAAGTTCTGAAAAATTATATTTTATTGTTTTTTCTTCTACTTTAGAAATTGAACTTTCGTCTTCTATTGATAAAGTTACAACTCCTTCTAATTTTTGAATTTTGTATTAAAATTAATTTTTTAAACTAAACCTTCATTTTTATAAATCTTTGTAGTTTCTAAAACAAATTCATCATTCACATTAAAAATAATTGAATTTGGATAAAAAAATTGTGCTTTATTTTTACCATCAGTAATAAGTGTTCCATTTGTTTTATTTTTTGTAGAAAAAATTGTTGGCTTTTTAACAATACTCATTCGTATTTTACCTTAATTAAAAATTTTTTTACATATTTATAATCTATAATTTTATGGATTAAATAATTTTAAGATTACATTTTAACAATGCATTAGTTTGTGAAATATCTTTTAAATAATTAATTTCTTTTAGTTGTAATTGTTTTTGTTCTAATTCAATTTTACTTAAATTATTAAAGTTGAACACAAAAGCGTCTTTTCCAAATCCATTATTTACCGTTATATTTTGCAATTTAATTATATTTCCCTATAAATTTATTTTTTTATTTATCTTCTAAATTTTATATTAATTTTTTAAAAATAAAATTTTAAATATATAATTAATACTTCTTTGCCTGATAATATATAAAACAAAAATTCTGCTAAAATATTCCAAGCTGATAGTTTGGATGTTTGATTATTGATAATTACTGATACATCAATTACTTTAGCTTGATATTTATTTTTTAATATTACTGAACGAACTTCTTTTATATTAAATAATTCTACTTCTACATCTCTAAAAATTTTTTTAATTTTACTTTCTTATTTTAATAATATTTTTTTTAATTTTTAAAACTTACAACAATTTTTCTCCTATTTTTATTTTTTCAAAAGGACTCGGTTTAAACTGTTCATCAATTGAAAATTTGTTTTTTAAAAATTCAAAGTAAGTTTTTTCATTTGTTTCTTTAATTTCGAGACTGGTTTTTGTAATTAATTCTACTGTAGATGCATCCATTGAATTTAATTCGTAGTTTACACTACCATAATTATAACTTTGATTTACTTTTTTTGCGCAAAAATTTTTGAAATTATATGTTTTATACTATTTTTAAATATAAAAATAATTAATAAAAAATAAAAAAACTAAATATGAAGTTCCAAAATCTGTCGATATACGTTCGTAATTAGCATTCCATAATGCTATGTTTACAAAATCAAAACTTAATGTGTTTGTTAAAAATAGTTTAAAATAATACTTTAATTTTTTTTGAATTTTTAATTTTTATAATTATTTTTTATAAACAAACCCGTCTGTTGCAACTAAAGTCCATACTTTATTTTTTTCATTTAAAATTCGTATTGCTTCTGCAGTTATTATTTTAAGCTTAATATCTCTTAAAAATAAAAAATTTAATAAATACTATAAAAATTTTTTTTTAATAGATAAAACATTAAAAAAATAAAATTATTATTATTTTTATTTTTTATAAAAATTAAAAACTTACAACATTGCTTCCCCTATTTTAATTGATTGTAAAGGTGTTTTCTTATATTTTTTTGGAGGACTTGGAGATTCCATTTTTTAGTGACAAATTTTATAAATTTTTTTAATATTTAACTTTCAAATATTAAAAAAAATAATTTTTTAAATATATTTTATTTTATTTTATTTACTGAAAAACTTATACTGAATTATTTTACTTATAAATAATGTTTTTTCTTCTTTTCCTTAACCTTTTATATATTTTTTTTGTTTTCAATTAAATATTTCAAAATCCTTTTTGTCAAAAGTTGTTTATGATTTAAATCAAATATTTCTTCCTTAGAAAATTTTTTTTTAATTTACATAATTTTTATTACTTTTTATTTATATTAAAAGTTTGTTATGACGTTTTATTTTGATTTAATTAAATGTAAACAACTTTTTTTTAACTAAAGAATAAATACATTTAATTATATTTTTTAAAATTAATATAAATTTATTTTTATAAAAAAATCATATCGTATTTTAAATTAAAATAAAAATAATTTAAATATAATTAAATTTTTAATGCCTCTTTCCACACAATGTTTTTTATTTTATTTTCATCAGTATTTAATTTTATTTTAATTTTAGACCATGATTTTGCTCTTGATAATGCTACATATGTTTGACCATGAGTAAATGACTCTTGTGTAAAGTCAATTCCTATTTTTTCAAAAGTCTGTGACTGACTTTTATTTATTGTAAAAGCAAATGCAATTTGTACAGGAAATTGATGCCTTTTTAATGTAAAAGGGAATTTATTATTTTCTATAAGTGTTATTCGTGGTATAAGAATATGTTGTCCAATTTTATCACCACTTTTAATTATACAATTTAATACATTTTTTCCAATATTTACAATTTGTAATCTTGTTCCATTACATAAACCTTCAGTTACATTTAAATTTCTTAACAACATTATCATTGAATTTATTTTTAGCGAAATTTTATGTTTAGGAAAATTTGGCAAATTTAATGAATTTAAAATTTCAGGAGTTATATTCAAATTATTGTCTTCTGTTTCGTCTATACTTAAAAAATCTATTTGTTCACCAGGAAATGTTTGCATTATTTTTTCATTATAGTAATCAACAATAGAATTAAGAGGAGATAAAATGGCATAATTATGTATTTCTTGAAATCTTTTATTTTTTATGATTTCTCCAAAAATTTCATCTGCTAAATCACCTTTGCAAATACAATATGTAGGAATAGATATAAATTCACATTCGTCTTTTCCATCACCAATTTCAATCAATTGATTAGCAAATTCCTTTTCGTTTTTATCAGCTCTCATATTTATTGTTAAATTCATAATTAAAAATTTATTCCATAAAATGGAATTTTTAATTAGTAAATCAATTATTTCGGTGCGAGTAGAAAATTCTTTAATAGGTAGGCATTGTCTAAAATCTCCGCTTAAAATAAAAAATTTTCCTCCAAATATAAAATTATTGCACATTATTTCTTTTAATTTTTTATCTATTAAATTTAACACAAAACGGGATGCCATAGGAGCCTCATCCCAAATAAATATATCAATATTTTTAATTTTTTCTGCTTCACTACTATTTATTTCTATACCTGAAGTTGAATTTTTGTTTATATTTAATGGTAATTTAAAAACGTTATGTATTGTTTTTCCTTCTTGTAATTGTATTGCTGCTATTCCAGAATAAGCTATATTACAAATATTTTTATTAAAAGATTTTGCTAAATGATAAATTGTTTTAAGTATGAATGATTTTCTAGTACCTCCTGGACCATCTATAAAAATACATTGTTTTATTTCTTTTTCTAAAATAATATTTTCTATTTTTTCAATTATTTTTTTTTGATCCTTATTCATTAAAGAAATTAACTCTTTTGAAATTTTATATTCTTCGGTAGGATCAAATAAATCTGATTCATCAAAAAAATTATTTAAGTTATTTATTTGAGGTATATCCTTATATTCTTTTAATGATTTTGATTGTGACTTTAAATTTTTATCTATTAAAATTAAGCATATTTCATTTAATTCTTTTATTGAATAATTTGTATATTTTAATTTTAAATCACTTATCATATGCTCTTTAAAATTTTCCCATAATTTACCTGGATATTTAGGTTCACAATGCATTAAAATATTAGCAAATAATGTTCTTAACCCTTTTGGATGTTTTCGTGAAAAATAACTTGCTTCTTCTAAACATTTTTGCCATTCTTCATCATCTCTAGTTAAACCTCTAACTAAACATGCTTGTGCAAAACTATCATAAATAACTCCATTTACTGTCCTTAAATCTTCAAAACTTATACCATGTACATTAAGCAATAAATATCGTAAATAATATTTTTCTGTTTCAATAGGATTTACAGGAAAAATTCTTCCAATTTTTTTAATTTTTTTTATTCTCGGAAATTTCCATTTTTTAATTTTTTTTAACCAAATACAATATTTTGGCATTTCTATATACTTAAATTTTAAATTCGGATTTTCTTGACAAAATTTAAAGTAAGCCGTTAAAGTTGAATCTTTAAGTGAAGCTTCTTTTATTTCATTATTTGTAGCATTATTATTAAAATAAATATTTTGCATATTTTCTAAATGAATATCTAGTTTATCTATAGAATGAGATTTTCCTTGAATTGGAAATTTAAATATTCGCCAACATGCCTCACAAGGACTTAAATATCTTGCTTCTAAATATTTACTAACCTCATCATAATTTAAAATTTTTTGAGTATTTTCATTATTTACTTGAACACATTCAATTGTTGCTGCATCATACCCTTTATAAATATAATCATATAAATATTTTACAACTAATATATCACTAACTCTTTCTATATTAATATGAGCTTTAAACGTTTTTAATAAAAAAGGATTATAAGGTACAACATATTGATTTGTTAATTTACATCTTTTTTTATATACAAATCGATTATTATTTGGTCTTTTATATAACGGATATCCATCTTCATTAATTTCTGTTATTTCACGAAATGGTTTTGGGAATTTTTTACGACATTTTTTAAATTTTTTATCCCAACAAATAGAATTTTCTGAACATGGTCCATGTATCATAAAATTAGATACTAAATTATAAAGTTCATCATTCTCTTTATTTGGAATTTCTGCACTTATAAAATTATCAATTTCTTTTGTACTATGCCATTTATCTTTTTTATTTAAAGTGATTAATAAATGCAAATGTGGTAATCCTCTTTTTTGATATTCTATTACCCAACAAAAACCTATTACTTCACCAAAAATTTTTTGTTTTAAAATTAAATTTAGTAAATAATTTTTTTTCAAATAAAAAACTCTTGTAACAATGTCAGGCCTATCTGAAGCATTTTGGCCGGGATATAAACATTTTAAAATATCAGGATCATTAGGGTTACACGTAAATGTTATAAATAAATCAGGTTTTCCTGTTTCATTTACTATAGTCATTGCATCCATAAAATGTTCATGCATATTTCTAGGTCCACCTGAAAAAGTAGAAGGAAGTATTAATTTTTTTTTAATTTCTGCTCCACTTTTTAAAGCTTTTTTCTTTAAAAAATCTTCAACATTTGTGTAAGAACTACTACATATTTCATTTTGATGTGTTTTAATATATTCTAGTTTCTGCCATTCGATACGTGAAGCTTGATCTACTATCCATTGTTGAAATAATTTTTTTGAAAAAAAAATGTGGCAAAAATTTATTATCTTTTATATATAAAAAAAAATTTATATAATCACATAAAGAAATATTTTTTTCAAATGAATCTTTTAATTTAAAATGAAAACCGTTACTTGAATTAGGATACAAAAGTGGATAACACATTGGTTCAACACATTTATCTAACGGATATAAATTTTTTAGTGTTTTTTCTTTTATTGGATATACTATAATATTTGCTGGAGGAAAATCATTATTAGCATCACCAACTAAAATTGCACAAACTTCATTACATATAGGAATATTATATCGTCTTTTATCATAATCATCTTTAAGACTAAAAAGTAGTTTTATTTCAGGGATTTTTACTCCATTTTCTTCACATTTTTTTTTCATAATCACCATAAACATCCTTCATTAACTTATATGATTGAGCAAACTTATTTTTTTCTCTAATTATTTTTTCAATATAATTAATTATATTAGGATCTAAATTAGAATTATTTTTTATTTTAATATCTACTGACATTGAAGAATCTAAAAAATATAATTGTCCATTAGTTGGTAATTCTTCAGCATTAGAAGGTTTTGCACTTATATTAAACTTATGATATATCTGACCTTGAATTTTATAACAGGGTGGTCCAGGTGTAGGAAATTTAAATTTAAAACAGCTAATTGAAGCAAATGCAAATGCATTATTATATTGTCTAATATTATTTAAAAAATTTTTATTGAAAGGATTAGTAGCATTAAAAAGAATTTTTAATTCTTCCGGATATTTTTCTATATATTCTTCTAATTTTTTAATTCTTCCTTCTTTACAACAATTTAAAAAAACTTTTTCTTTATTTTTTTTATATTTAAACTTTTCTTCTGGAAAATGTATAGACTTACACTCAGAACATAAAATATTAAAAATTCCTAAGTTATAAAATTTTGCTAAAGAATAATCAGAAGCTTTTTTTGTATTTAATTCAAAAAAACTATTATCAATTTTATCTAAATTTATATAAAAATCATTTTTATATTTTCGTTTCAAATTATTTTCAAACCGCTTTTGATAACCGGAGCTTTGAACCGGTTCAACAATTTCATTTAATGTATTTTGCGAACTATTTGAAGAACATTGCCCATTTGATAAATTTTCAGAGAATTTTTGTTTTTTCCTAACCATATTAATATAATTTTTTTAAATTTTTTTTTTAATTTTTAAATTCTTATGTTTTGAAATTTTATTTCGTCAAATGATTGTATTATATTTAAGTAATTATTCAGACATACATACTTTTTTATTAAATGTTATTTAATATTTTTTTTTTTCTCTTAAATATATTCACAATTCATTTTATTTTTCTTTTCTTTTTAATTTCTTTTAAATTTCTTTTAAATTAGATGGCTGGTAATACTGTAATTTTTTTCGTGTTAAAAAATTTTCCTTTTGTTAAATTAAATATTTTCTTTTCAATTTTATTTCCTTAATAGAATAATATAAAAAAATTTAATGTTGGTAGAATAAACTTTTTTCTTAATTAGAAGAACTGTAAAATATAATGGATCAATATAATGCCAATTTTCCTGAGCAAGTTGTTGAATACGAAGAAGTATATGAGGATCAAAATGTTATCGTTGATGGACAGGTTTAAATATTTTTTACTATTTTTAAATTTATTTTTAGTATTATGAAGATGTTATTGTTGAAAGTACAGAAGATCATAATGATTCAGGAACCTCTGTTCCTTCTGTTCGTTATGGATCGATTGAGGTTTTTTATAAATTTTGCATTTTTATGAATACATTTAACAGAATTCTTCAAATTTTCATTCATTGGACTCAGTTAACACTGGACGTGGTTTTAATAAAGCTGAGTTTATTTTCTAATTTTCTTTTAGTACGACCAATTGGGGCTGTACAAAACGTCCGAGCAAAAATTGGGACATCTTTAGTTTATACTCCACCATCTATAGCGAATATTAAAAAAGAAACTGGTGCATTTTCTCCTAATTTTGCCAGTCTTCTTTCATCTAAATCACCTAAGCCTACAAAAATGTTAGTAAATAATTTTAAATTAATTTTCATTTTTTTTTAGTCGTAAAATAGCAAGCAAACGGAAACCTTGTAATTGTACAAAATCAATGTGCCTAAAACTTTATTGTGATTGTTTTGCTTCTGGAGAATTTTGTTTAGATTGTAATTGCAGAGATTGTCATAATAATTTAGAACATGAATCTGAGAGGAGTAAAGCAATAAAATCTTCATTAGAAAGAAATCCTACTGCTTTTAAACCCAAAATTGGTTTATTTTTTATTTAATTTATTTAAAAAAAATTTTATTTAAAGGTGTAGCTGCTAAGGCTTTAGGTAAAGCAATTGACATGGAAAGATTACATCAAAGAGGTTGTCATTGTAAAAAGTCAAATTGTCTGAAGAACTATTGCGAATGTTATGAGGTTTATTTCTTATTTATTTTGTTAAGAATTATTTTAAAATTTAGGCAAAAGTACCTTGTACAGAACGATGCAAATGCGTGGCGTGCAGGTTAAATACTCTTAAGTTTTATCTATTCTTTGAATTTTTTCTTTAAAATTAAATACTTTCATTATTAAATAAAAATTATTTTATTTTTAAGAAATACAGAACATGATAGACACAACAAATTTAGAGATAAATTCAGCACGACTGCTGGGGGATTAGCACAATTAGCGGCAGCAGCAGCTGCTGATACAAGAACACATTCAGAAACTCCATTTAGTGATCAAGAAGGGAGTGAAGCTTTGGGGGAAGGAGAAGAACAACAAGGACGTCCTTCCAATTATTTTGATCCAAAAACGTTTGAAGAATTTTGTTATTTATTTATTTTAAATTTAGTCAACCTTGGTTTTATATGACAGAAGATGTTATTGAAGCAACGACTATGTAAGTCCTTTTTATTTAAATTTAATAGTATTTAATTATTTCTTTTTAGGTGTTTGGTATCACAGGCACAAGAACTTGTTAGTTTTTCTTTTTTGTAAAATTATAAATATTTTAAAAGGAGCATAACCTCTCAGAGGAAGAACTTGAAAAAAGTGTTTTGAAAGAATTTGGCCGATGTTTAGAACAAATTATTGAAAGTGCTACTTCTTGTTTGCCATTCCAAATTCAGCAACAACATGCAGCACTAACCCCAAAACATAAAGTTGAAACAAATGATTTGGAAGATAAAAATAATTTTTAATAGTTTAAAAAAAATTCCATAAAATATTTAAAAATGATGAGATTGTTTTTTTTTCTCTTATAATCAATAATTAATATTTAAATAATACTCTACGATTTTTATTAAAATTATTTTGAAAATTGACGTGAAATTAAATATTTTTTACATTCGGAATTTTTGGAAATTTTTTTAATTTAAAAGAATCTTAAATAATAAATTAATAATTTGTATTTTTATTTAACTAAACCTTTTTAACATTTTTTGAGAATAAAATGAAATTTAACATTAAAAAAGAATCCTTTTATAAAATTTAAATGATTCTATTTTTAAATTTATTATCACAATTTAGTATTAAATATGGGAAAAAATCTTTCTCTTTATTAAAATATTTAATTTTAAAGCCTCAGAATTAAAATACCTTTTGACTTATTTACGTACATAATAATGATTTACTTTGTGGTTTTTTTATTTCCAAAGAGAAAATAAATATATTTAATTTTAAATTAATTATTTAAAATTATTTTACACATTAGAAATAAAATAAAGGATTATTAAAGGATTAACATACAAAGGTGTGGATAGAAAAGAGATAGATGGATGTATGGATTTATTATTCCTCTTAGGTAGTAAGTATTTGAGTAAATTATTTATTAAACCATTTATTTATTTGCAAGAATATTTGATTTTAAATATTTAGATTTTTAAACAAATTTTTTCATATATTCTAAAATTAAAAATACAAATATTCTTTTAATTATTTATATTAAAAAGAATTAAAATTCTAAAAATAAATTTCTAAACTAATATCATTTTAGAAGAAAAAATGAAATAATTTCTTCATTTTCTAAAAAAAGAAAGAATTATAAATTTTATATATTTTCTTCATAAATTAAAATTAAATGAATAACGGTGAATTTACCCGTTCTCCTACTTTCTCTTCATCAATAACAAGTAATGGTGATAGCAGTAATCCTGCCTTTTGGGTTGGCTTTTTATTTCTTATTTTTGCTGTATTGGTGCTTGCTTTGGTAGCAGGTTTGCTAAACAATTAAATAATAAAATTGCCTTTTTATTTAAAAAAATAAGATATTTGATACCAATTACTAAATTATTAAAATAATTATTTGGACTTAAAAAAATTTCAATGCAAATAATCGTAAATCTGCGTATACTTTCCTGTTATTCAATAAGAATATTCAGATAGCTTAGTAAATAAATTAGCAAAATAATAAACAATTATTATATAACTGCTAAATAATAATTATTTTTTAATTATTTAAGAAAAAAACAAATAAATAGATTTTATTAATTAATATTCTTTTAAAGTAATAATTATTTTTGATTATTTTTTGAAGCTTGGACTGCCTTTTATTGTCAATCAACTAATACTACACAAGAAATGGATTCTCCAGAAATAATTATAAATGAAAGAGTATTTAATCAAGAATTATATCAAGTTAAAAATAAATGGTCTTTAAGGAAATTATTCTTTTGTTGTTATAGAAAAAGAAGAGAAATTAATAAAAAACAAGAAGATCCTTTAGATATTTATGAAAAAGTAAGGAAATAATTAATAAAATAAAATAATTAACAGTTTTTTAATTAAAGGAATATTATAATTTAAATAAAGCAACAATAGTAGCTTCAGATTTTACAAACAATATTTCAACATTTAATAATAAAAATTGTTCTCCTTTAAAAGTTATTGCTAGAGAAAGACCTAATCATTTAGTTTTAACATTGGAAAGACCTCCAACACCTAGACCTGAAAGTTTTAGAAGAAATTCTGCTCAGGTATTTCTTTTTAATTAAAAACTTTTTTTAATAATTAAAAAAAGGCTGCTTATCGTCTTTGGTTACAACAAACATTTGAAAGACAATTTTCACAAGAATTAAAAGAAAGTAGAGATGGAAATCATGTTCACTTATTGGTAGAAGAAGAACCTGAACTTTTTGTTGAACATTTTTTACAAGGGAAATTATTATAAGCTTTTTATTTTTAAATTTAATCCCAGCTTATAAAAATAAATTAAAAGAATTATTTTATTCCTTTTTTAATATGTAGAAGGAAAATTAATTATTGAAATAAGATGAATTAATATGTATAAAACTTAAGCAATATTGGGATTAAAAAATAATTAATTCTGCAACTAAACAGCAATCCTTAAGCTGTTCATAAATTAATAAATATATAATTACAAATTTATTAACTGTGACAAATATATTTTAATATAGCAGTGCGGGAATCAAAAAAAAACAAAGTTAAAAAAGTTCCGAGTAGTAGATATTGGAAGACTTATTTTTTGGTCTATCATTCCATTCACTTTAAAATATTAAAAATTACCTCTAAAAGCGAATTTATATAGAAAAAATTTAATATAAAGACGACCGAAATTCCAACATCAAAACTTTTCTGAATTAATCAAATAACGATTAACTAGGTGGTGGTGGTGCCGAAAAAATTGATCCAAATTCTTCCTTAACCTAAAATAGAAAATCTTAAAATATTAAGCGGTGAAGATTAACCTCCACTTTAGGAACGGGTGGTGGAGGTGGTGGCGGTGGTGGAAACATTGCCAAACCACTAGAATTCGCAGATGAGCCACCTTCACTACCAGAATTGGGAGGAGGTGGAACTGGTGTAGGATAGCCTTGCCATGCAGCCCAAGCTGCAGCAGCAGCAGCTGGATCTTGACCAGGGAGGCCAGAAAATCCATAGAATGAACCTTGAGCTTCTAAAAGTTTAAAACTATCATAATATTAGATAAACAATTTATTATGTTAATTATCATGTTGTGAATAACCAATTATTTAAGAATTAACATTAACTTCTTAAACACGTTAACCTAATACACAAAATTTTATCGGCTAATTTAAAAACATTTCAACTTTTTATATAGCGAAATGTGGAACATTTATAGCCATTAATAATATTTATATTTAAAATATATTTACTAACCAATAGCCCAGGGTTGATACCCTGGAGGGTGATTTCCAGATTTTGCTAGATTGACACGGACAATCGGCGTTGGTGCTCCTGGCATTGTAAACCGTGGACGTACTGGAGGAGTTGCGGAAAAGGCTCCTAATGGCATTGTCGTTTTAACACCAGCAGTTGAAGTTGGAGGTACAAAGGAAGCCATACCAGCAGCTGCTGGAGGAGCTTTTTCTCCTAATTCTGCCATCAAAGCCGAATACTATTTAGAAAATGGAAAATAATTTAAATAAATTAATTCTCCATTTCAAACCTCTGAATCAATCATTGCTTGGTCTAGTGCAGATCTTGGATTCTTACAATCTTTAGCAATATGCCCAGCTCCACCACAAGCAGTGCAAATTATACTAGCCGTAATATTTGGGGACTCCATACACTCCCAACTAAATATTAATTTGAATAATAAACTTTTAAGACAATAATTAACGTTTTGTGTTGATCACTACCACAATTACTGCAACGAGCACCACTTAATACATCTTCTGGTCTAAGCGTTCCATTCAATAGTGCTAATTCACGTAGTTGTAATTTCCTTAACTCATTTTGTCCATCAGGTATCATCAAAGCTGCATTGACTATTTCTCTAATCTAAAATAATTATTTTGATATATCGCACAACTCTTATTTTCTATACCTTTGCACATCCTCGATTAATTGCTTCTTTGTCAGTTGCAGTAATATAAGCATGTAAGGGCTCATTCTCTCCTGGTAATGGCCCAGCCCTGGTGCCAAGTTTACCCTCCTTTATTGAACCTTTTCCTCTAATTATTATCTTTGCACCAGTCTGGTTTGATAATAAAGAAAAATTACAAATAAAAAATAAACCTCTGCTTCCAAAGCTTTCAATGTATTCCCTCGAGGACCAATTAAAAGGCCAACAAAGTTTATTTCGGGATGTTCTTCTTGTGGAATCCAAACCTTTTCATTAAGTTTTATAGTTGGAGGACTGTAATAAAAGATAAGATTAGAAAAATATTCAGACCGATAATCTGTTGGTGGTTTGTAGTTTGGATTTAACTTAAGAATTGCCAATATTTTCTCATGACGACGCATTTCCAATTCTTGCCGTTTACGTATTTCCCTTGTATTTAATCTCTTTCCAGTTATGTCATAAACAGGCTCTGGTGATGGACTCCTGAATTAAAATATTTTTATTTAAAAAGTTGAAATATTTTAAAAACTGAGGACTTTTTTAGGGATCAGCCCAGCCCATTGGAGAGAGATGCACCTAAAAATATTTTATAACCTAAAAATATTTTAGAACAAATCTCTCATCAGTCACTTTTAAGAGAATAAATTATATAAAAAAAGATTATTTATTTAATTTAGGCTTGCACATTCTCCAAGCTGAAAAAGCTAAATTAGATTATTTTTATGATTAGAGAATTAATTAGAGAAACTGCGCCAAATTGAAACAAAACTTAACACTAAAATCATTATTATTTATGAAAATGATTAGAAATAACTGTTATTAAAATTAACAGATCCATTAAAGAACCCAAAAATATATTCATCAATTAAAAACCTCTCTGATGGATCCAAATGTTGTCCAAAGTCACACTGGCGCAAGCGACGAGTTGTTTCCTCCACATCCATTTGGACTGTAAAATTATATAAACAAAATAATAAAGTTTTGAGGCTAAAATAAAATCAATACGTAAATAAATCTGTCGTTGATCATCATCAATATCTGCAGGTAAAATGGTTGGCATTCCAGGAACAAAAGCTTTTGTGTTACTCCAGCGTGATTTACGCCGTTTTTCTTTTTGTTCATCAGATTCCGATTGACCACTTTTCTTTGAATCAACTAGAGGCAAAATAAAATGTTAGGAAATATTTATTTGATCTACAAATACACTGGTCTTTAGAAAGAATAGTATCTGCATATCCAGTTTGACGAGCCGGTACTTTAGCCATCAAATCGCTAGAAACCGTAGAACCATGAGTCTGTTTCAATTTTTGAGCAACCATCGCTGCAGCCGCAAGTGCTGCTGATAGAGCATCACCACCAGTCGATTGTTGTTGCTGCTCCTATAATTTATTAGAATATAAATAAAAAATAAATAAAAAAAACCTCTTGATTACTGCCTGCTTGTTGGCCATACTCCATCTCCTGTTTGATAGACTGTTGCATTTGTTGTTGATAAATTTGCATTTCTATTTGTTGACGTTGTTGAACTTGTTGAAGATAATCGGCAGGCGGAGGAAAAGCAGATAAATTATCTTCAGCATAAGATTCTAGTTTGTTAATTTATTTTTATATAAGATTATAAATAAGTAAGAAACAAATCTTATAAACAAAAAACGTAAAGAAAATAATTTATAATTTCCCGACCTCTATCTTTACCACCATCTCGACTACGAGAACGTCGTTTTTTACTTTTTCCTTCACGAGATCTCGATCGTTTTTTATGCCGCTTTTTATCAGGTGAACGCGAACGACGTTTATCCTTCTTGGGAGACCTTGAGCGATCACGGTGCCGATGTTTTTTGGCAGGAGAAATATCGCGCTCAGCTTAAATAATAAAATAATAGAATATAAAATACAAAAAAAAATAAACCGTTTCCATTTGGATGAGTCCGTATACCGTCATCAGCGTCCCCATCATTTGCTGAAGCACCCCAACGTCGTACAAATGGCATGGGCTCTAAATTTGCTCCAGTTTTGCCTCGAGACATTATTTTCAGAAAAATATTTTTTGTAAAATCTTAGGACTTTAATTAGAATATTGTGATGAAAAATAAAATAAGTAAAAGATTTGTTAATTCTAGTTCGACATTGAACGAACTTAATACAAATGAAAATTAAAAAAATAAAAGTTTAAAAAACCAAAATATATTTTTAAAAATAAAAAACAGAAAAGATATAGGTATATAAAATATAGTAATTAAAAAACCCAAAACATCATTTCACTTCTCCACATTCAACAATGACAACCTAAACTAATCTATAGAGAAGCTAAAGACTATTAACCTGCATTGTCGGTTTACCAGAAGTAGTGCCTTGTTGCTCAACCTGACGAACAATATTCATACCTTCTACAACATGGCCAAAAACAACATGTTTTCCATCAAGCCAATCTGTTTTCTCTGTACAAATAAAAAATTGAGAACCATTAGTATTTGGTCCACAATTTGCCATTGAAAGAACTCCAGGCATTACGTGTTTTAACTTAAATAAATGAACATGCAGTCCATAATTAAAATAAAAAGAAATGCAACCTTAAAATTTTCATCTTCAAATTTCAAACCATAAATTGACTTCCCACCAGTCCCATCGCCCGCAGTAAAATCACCACCTTGGATCATAAACTTTGGAATTATTCTGTGAAATTTTGAGCCTAAATAGGACCCCAATGGTTAGAAGAAATATAATATAAATAACCTTCGAAACCAAATCCCTTTTCTCCTGTACATAATGCTCTAAAATTTTCAGCTGTTTTAGGGACAACATCAGATCTCAACTCTATAACAATTCGGCCGATATATCTGAAGATTAATCCAAAAACTTATTTGAATATATTCTACAATACCTAATGCCAATTTTTACTCCAAGGAAGACTCTAGGTAGTCTTTGTTGTGTTTCTGGCTCATCTTTCTCAGTAGCTACTTCATCTGATTCTTTCCCTACTCTATCTTCATTTGCCTCTGCTAAGTTGCCAGTTCCTTGACCATATTGTTTAAGCCATTCATCGTCAGCCCAGATGGGACGTTGACTTCTCTCATTTACTTTAGGAGGTCGAGCAAAATTAACATGGATTGTTCTACCATATATTTCAGAATTGTCCAAATTATCAATTGCCGCTGCTGCATCTTCAGGAAGCTCGAATTCAACAAACCTTAAAACAAAATAAATAAAGTCTACTTTAGAAATTAAATAGTAGTATAAGAATACCCAAAACTTCTGTGTTTTCCAGTTTCATTATCAAGAGGTATACTAACACCAACAATGTCTCCAAACGGAATAAAGGCCAAAGTTAAAATTTTTTCATTAATCTCCTCACCAAAACCACCAACATATAAAGTCCTCTTACGATTGTGGGGAAAATTTGTAGTGTAGGACATAATTGAGGGAATTCGAGCTAGTTAAATAATAAAAAAATTCAAAAATATGAGCATTCAACAGATAATACAAAAAACATCAATCCAATTATCCACAAATTTTATCAGCATAAACAGTGATAGCTAATTATATTAGAATTGAATAAGCCAAATTCATAAAAATATAGAATGAGCCGGGTAAAACATTTTCTATGTATCATGTAAATCATTAAACCGTTGAATTGCTGATTTTCTATTTCTATCTTTCCAAGATGCATTCACATCAATTTTAGAACCAGAAGAACCAAGGCCGACACCCTGAACATGTTGTTCCGCTTGAATTGGTTGAACAATTCCTAGATTTGTAGGTATAACAGTATAAAAGTAAAAGTACCTTGCAAATTCCGTCCTAGTCCTCGACCCTCACTCCATCCCATTGACTTAAGCATTCTATTGCCAACATTAGTCGAATCAAGAGGTTTTGCTGCTTTATATGCAGCAACTTCATGAGACACTTCAGCGTTGGAGGACTCTGACTCTTCATCCATTAGTCCTAGAAATTATTAATTTATTAATTATAACATCAAACCAGGATCATATCCATACTGTCTTCTACGTTCCCTAGCTCTATCACGGTATTGCTGCTGAGCAAGAGAAGGTCCGTTGTCGCCCTGTACTTTTAAATACACATTTTTCTGAAAATAAAGTAGGTGACAAAAACAAGAATTCAATATATTTCACTACCTTATGTAAATTACTCAGCTGAACATGCTTGTCGAGTGTCTCTAGATTGGGGAATTGGCGCCGACAAAGAAGACAAGATATTTTAGCCTTATCAATGTACTTTGATTCATCGAATGAAACAGACTCGCCAGATTTACCACCACCATAGTCCTCGCCGGAATGAGGCTGTTGCTGGTCTGGAAATAGGGAGCATCAACAAAATGTAAATCATCCAAGGGGCAATGAAGTCCAATTTAGCGGAGGCAATACTCCGCCACGATGAAATGATTGTATTCAGCGGAATTCACCAAAGTACCATTGTTATGCTCGATTTGAGCGTCGCGAGGAACAGCAAGTCCGGCACTCAGTTCTGCTCTGGCCATTCTGATAAGCGCCTGCCGATGAACACCACGACATTTACCTGGTTGAAGAGCACTTGCCGGCACAGTCTCGCCTCCATCTTCATCGTCGTCATCCCACGGTTTCTTAATAAAATATTCTAAAATGTTCTGAAAAGTAACAACCTTTACAGGCTCAACCATTGATTCCTGTACATTTTGATCCATTGAGTTAGTCGTAACATTAGCAGCTGCCTTTTCACTTGGTAACGAACTAGACGGTGTTTGCTGCTGCTTAAAAGACATTTTTATTTTATCCTGTCGACGAGCCCATTTTTCCATTTCCTTTTGAATTTCTTGTGGTGTTTTTTGCTAAAATTAATTAATGATAGTCAAAAAATCCTAATAGTACCTTGTTTTCATCATCATCCTTATGCTTCCTTTTCCTTTTCGCACTAGGTTTATCTGATTCTCGTGTAAGTTCCGCCGTGATCTTTGATGGAACAGCTTCCGTCTCAGGAGGCACTTGTTGCTAAAATGTATAAATAAAAATTCTAAATGACAAACCTTATTCGCTTCCAAATCTTCAGAAGTATGTTCAAGCATATTAGAAACAGAGCAAGATTCGGTAGATTGTTGTGGCAAACGTTCTTCCTCCTGCAGCTTTGCCTTCAGTTCTTCATCACCTCCATTGCAATCAATGTAACAAGAATAGCGAAGTGACCAAAACATCCACTGAAACACGGCATCAAATAAGTTAAACAATATTGAAAATATGAATTTAAAAAATTCTAGCCATTTGATATTTACAAACATGATTTGTATTGGTGTTAAAATAGTATTGCGTTTTTGGGTCAAAATAAAATCCGGTCGACGAGTCGTAATGATATCCAGACGATGGTTCAAGTTGAAACGATTTAGGATCTGGTGTTTCTAAAAAAAAAAATGAACTGTTCAGTAGAACTAAAAGTTGTACCATATACAGGCAAATAACCAAAAGGAGTGGATATACACTGTCGCGGGGGAACTTCATAAGTAGAAACAGCTGCCGAAGTATTAGGAGTCGCGCGTCCGATATTGGCGATTCTAATTGCATTCTGGGCAAGCTGTGCAGCAGAGTTTGTCGGGTCTATAAATTCTTATAGAAAATTTAAAAAAGTAAGCAAACCCTCATTAATGTTAGAACTACTAATACCACTCTGACTCTTTAAAATATTTACGTTTTCCAGTATGAGAATTTGATTGAGAGATTGGCGTGAGTAAGTTATAATTACTTTAAAATTATTTTGAAACAAAACAAAATAAACAAACCTGCACAATTGTCAATGTAAGGAACGGTCTTATTGAAAATTTGGAGAATTTTCCCTGCTTCATCACTTGATCTCATCTGAACAAAAGCGTATAATTTTGAAGAGGCTATTTGCACTCGTTGAATAGTCAAATTTGTGTATCTTGCAATACATGAACGAATGCTATCCTCTTTAACAGTAACAGGCAACTCACGAAATAGTAATGCTTAATTGATGAAAATTGAATAAAAGTCAAAGTTTTACTGTCAGAGGGCGAAACTCCAACCATAGCATATCCCTTTGCTTCCAATGCATCGGAGTCTTGCCTAGAAGTTCCACATTTGAAACAATTCGTTCTTCGATTAAAGTTATTTATAGTACACTAAAATTTAAAGACAAATTAAAAATCTAAAAGATCTATTAAATGCCCTTGAACACGTCCAATCTGATGACAATGGATTGTAAACGTGTCTTTCACGAGTGCTCTCCTCACGCGAATATTCTAAACGAGCTTGAAAACCATCGTCCAATTTAAGATAGCCCTTGAAAGAATACAAGGAATATGTACTAAAATAAACAAAACTACATGGTTAAAATTTATCCAATCTTCTGCAGTATATACATCCGAAAATTCAACAAATCCAAAGACACGAACAGAACCAGAATCTGTATTACGACGAACAACACGAATGTCAATAGGATGATATCCCTGTCTCGCTAGTAGAATATTAAGCTTTAAATACGAAAATTAATTTGGATGTAAAAAATAAATATACCACATCCTTATCCATATATGAAGGTAATGATGTCAAAATAACCTTGTTTGAAGGTTTATTTTCCATAGGTGAACGACGACGTGAGAACTAGCAAAAATATTAGTAGAATAAAATAATTAAATACCGGACTCCTACTACGTTCCCTCCTTCTTCTTGGAGACCTTCTTCTCTGATATCGGCGGCTGCGTTCTCTACTTCTACTCCGACTTCTACTTCGAGAACGATCGTTTCTGTAATCTCGATCACGTGGTGAAGAACTCCCATAAGTAGAACGAGAAGTTGATCTCGATCTAGTAAGAGAACTTGATCTGCTATCACGATTTCGTCGACTCATGAATTTTTCATGAAAGTTCCTTTGTGTGAATGTATATTTATTTAAGTAAAAAATTAAAAAAAAAGAAAGTTAATTTGCTGAAAAATTTTTGAGAATGAATTTAAAAAATCCTTAAAGCCAATAAGTTTAAGAAAAATCCATTTTATTTTCAATATACAGTAGATATAACAGTAAACATTGGATAGACACCTACAAGACGTGAGCCGATGTGTAAAAATTAGAGAACGTGAAAAAGAAAAATAGTGAAAATTTAGATAGAATGAGATTACATTTAATTTTTGAGACTACTTATTTCGTGGGCTCCTCACATTTGGGCAAACGATATTTCGGTAATTCGACATTTCGGTAATGAACCAAAATACGACAATTCGGTAAACGACATTTTGGTAATGAAAATTTTCGGTAAATAATTCAAAATTGGACATTTCGGTACAAACATGCTTACAAACTACAAAATTGGATATTCAGCTTAATGCGAGCGATCTAGGTAATGATGAACTAAATACGACAGTTGTACACAGCAACAACATTCCGGAATTTTTAGCAAAATTCGTGAGTTAACTGTTCTACCTATTTTGCATACTCTAAACTTCCATTTTAATAATTTTCTGTCAAGATTTGTAATTTTTCCTAATTTCTTTTTTTAATTTCATTTTAGTTTTATCACATGTATTATTTTCTACACAATAGATGTTTAGGAAAATAAAGAAAGTGTTAGGACCTATTCTAAAATCAACAGAAAAAATATCCTTATTTCAAATAAGGGCTGTTGAAAAGGCTGATCGAATTTCAAAAGGAGAAAAAAATCCTGTGGTACTTTACCCTAGAGAAGCAAAATATTTAAAAGAAATTTCAACCAATTTAGAAATCAGAAAGGTAATTTATTTCGTTGATATAAATAAAAGTAAATCTTGTAAATTAGTCTCTAATTATCTACCGTAACATTTAGAAAATCAACAAAAAATATGAGGAACTCATCAAAAATACTGAAAAAATTACTATAAAATCAACTGATCCCCCTGAGATACCAAAATCTAAAAGGTTAATTTTTTTAATTAGAAAAATCTATTATTTTAGAGATCTTCCAAAGCGAGACTGGGAATATTTACGAGGGGAGAAATTGGACTATGAGTATGGATTTTATGAACCACCTGTAGAAAAATTAGAAAAAAATAGGCTTATGTTCAGAGAGGCACTGGAGGTTTAGCTATCTAAAATTTTAATTATGTACTCTTCAAGATTCTTAGGGCCCGAATGGAACTTGAATCGATTCCAGAAGATTCTAGAGATAACCATCAAGCTTCTATTCTCCTTAAATCTCATCCTGTACGTTTTTTATTTATTTTTTGTTTATCTTTTTTCACTTTAATTTTCAATAGTTTCTATTTTAACTTTAGGCAGTGAATCGTGTTGAAAGTACAAAACTTGATACTATGTGGAATTACTTTAGACCTTTTGCTGTTTGTAAAGAACAAAATGTTAAATTGCATTTTTATTTTTATATTTGTAACTTTTTAGTTTGCACGAAGAGAAGATATTCAAGAAATTCAAACTTTTATTGAGGGTCATGGTGCAAAACATCTTACCAACCCTGATATGTTACTTTTATTACAAAAAATAAAGAGGGCGGCTCCTCCCGATGCTGGGCTTACGCATGATTCTTCCACTGATGTAACTCTTTAATTATACTCTATTAGAATAGTTATTATATTTTCAGTCCATCCCTGATTTCAAAATCAAAAGTAAAGAAAAGGATGACAGTGAAACTGAAAGATTGGAGAATACGTTGAAAGATCTATTTCAGGTTGTTTTTTTGTCAATTTTATTAATTTCATTACCTAATTTAAAGGTCGGCAATTCTTCTTCCAATCAGTCTTCAAATAAGAAAGATTGAGAAAATTTATTTGTAGGTTATTTGTTATTGTTTTATTCTATTATTTTGAATAAATATTTAAATTTTTTATTTTGTTCTACTTAATTGTTGTCCACAGTTTTAATTATTTGATAAATTTTTCTAGATTAACAACCTGATTATAGCTTTTTGATCATTTGAAATTTTTAGTCGTGTCCTTGAGTTTAAGATGTATCCATTTTTAGCTACACAGCAATATATTAACGAGATGTTAAGATTAGCCGGCCCTGGAATGAAATTGTTGCTTATGGATAAAGAAACGGTTTTTTGTTTTACTAACGTTAAATTCTTTTTAGACTGACATTGTTTCATGTGCATATACTCAAAGTGAAATGATGTTAAAGGAAGTATTTTTATTTGAAAGACTTGATTCTGCTTGCAGTAGAGAGCCTATAAAATTTTTAAAATGTATAGTTTTTGTTCGCCCAACGCCTGAGAATATCAAACTTTTGTCTAAAGAATTACTATCTCCTAATTATTCACAGTATTATATATGTGTGTTAAATCATAATTAAAAAATGATTTTCCATTAATTTTCAGATTTTTCGAACATAATCTCAAAAGCTGATTTGAAAGCTTTGGCTGATTCAGATGAGCAAGAGACTGTTAGAGAAGTTAGGGAATTCTATGCTGATTTTATTCCTCTTTCTCCATATCTTGCTACTTTTGGTATTTCCAATCCCTACTCTTCTCAAGGATTCCTATTTTCTTCTTCAGCGTTTAAACGTTGCTTACAGGGTTTGACAGCTTTTTGTCTTGCTTTAAACAAAAAACCTTCAATTAGGTTTCATTCTATTTATAATCAATTAATTTAATCAATAGATATCAGAAAACTTCAACCAATGCCCAAAGATTAGCCGAGGAATTATTAAAACAACAAACAAAGGATGTTACATTATTTGAACAATGTAAAACTGATGCTGTTTTACTCATTCTTGATAGAAGCGAAGTGGGGATTTTGATGATTTTATATTAATCTTATTAGGTTACGCGATCTTAATTTCCTTTCTAACGTAATTTTCTATATGGATCGCTTCGCTTAATCTAAAAGTGCCTTCTTCATTTTATTTTAAGGATCCTGTTTCTCCATTACTCAACCAATGGACATATGAGGCAATGGTACATGAATTAATTGGTATGGATAACAATCGTGTAAAGTTAGCAAATGATGATAAAGATGAGCAAAAGAATTTAATTTTGAGTCATTATCACGACGAATTTTATGCAAAGGTTAACTACGATGTGAAATTATTCTATATTATTTATCTATTTAAGAATATGTATACAAATTTTGGTGATATTGGCCAAAATATAAAAACTTTAATGACAGATTATCAACAAAAGGCAAAGACGCACCAACAATTAGAATCAATTGTTGATATGAAAAGATTTGTGGAACAATATCCTCAGTTTAGAAAAATGACAGGTTTATATTATTATATATTTATATTATAGTTGAATATTTTTCTTAAATTTATGATTTTAATTTAAAATTAGGTACTCTTTCTAAGCATGTACAATTAATTGGTGAACTTAGTCGCCTTGTAACAGACTGGAATTTATTAGAAATATCTGAATTGGAGCAATGTATAGCTGTTGCAAATGGTGATCATCAAACTTGTTTAGAATCACTTAAAAGGATACTTCAACATCCAAAGACTACTGAATTGGTTACTTTTTTAGTTAACTAGAATATTAAATAATTATTTCTTAAGAATGCGCTTCGATTGGCAATGCTTTATTCTCTTCGTTTCGAGTCTTCTACCAACAATTCGTTAAATTTAGTCTTTGATTTGTTACGTCAGAGTGGAATTTCAAATCGTAATATACAGATAGTTAAGGTATTATTAGAATATTCTGGGCATAAAAAACGTCAAAGTGATTTATTTGGAAATAAATCGGCAATGGAAATGACAAAAAAATTTATTAAAGGTTAATAAATTAATTTTGTTACATTCTGTTTTTAGGCTTAAAAGGTGTTGAAAACATTTACACACAACATGAGCCATATATAGCGCAGTTAGTTGATTCTGTCAGTCGTGGGAGATTGCCTTTATCAACTTTTTCTTCTACTGACTCTTCAACTGTTAAGTATAACAATATTTTTTAGAATATTTGTAATTAAGTTTAATGTACTTTAAGTTCTCGTTTTGATGAAATTATTGTTTTTATAATTGGTGGTGCTACATTTGAAGAGAGTGCGTCTATAGCTAGATTGAATGGAAGAAGTGTGAATATGACTAGTCAACCTCAATCAACAGGATTATCATCACTTCATGTGGTCCTTTGTTCAAATTATATTCATAACACTAAAAGGTTGTTTCCAAGTTAATTATAATTGCTCTAGTTAAAACAAATCGTGAAAAAACTACATCTTTGTAGCCAGAACAATATTTTATTCTTTTCAGCTTCATCTCACAACTTGGGCAATATACTTATGGAGGAAAGAGTGAAAGGTCTCCTGATTTGTCATCAATTCCATAAGAATGTGGAATTTTATATTAAAATTAATAAACTGATTTAACAATGTTTTATCTTCTATTAACTCCTTAATTAAGGATTATATACATTTATATATTTATTATAAAATATAGTTTTATTATTTGAAGATAATGTCATTAAAAAATGTAGTATGTGCAATCTCTGGAGGTGTTGACAGGTATAAAATTAGTCTTCCGGATATTTTAATAATTAAATTTGGGTACATTCCTGAAGGCCAAAACATAAAGAAGCCATTTACATATTTAAATGTTTTGGCCTTCTGGTTGGCCTTAAAAATTTATTATTCTAGTGCAGTTAGTGCATTTTTACTCAAACAGCGTGGCTATAATGTTATAGGCGTTCACATGGTTTTTATTTTAAATTATAATTTTTAGACTAATTTTTGCAGGTAAATTGGGATCCACTTGATGAAAATAGAGGTTATTTGTTTAATAAATGATTAACTTTATCATTTTTAGAGTCTTGTTCAAGTGCAAAAGATTTGACAGATGCGCGCCATGTGTTTGTCATTTAATTGTCATATAAAATCTTTATTTATTTAGATGTGAGCACTTAGGGATTGACTTTTTTGTAATGAATTTTGTGAAGGAATATTGGAACACTGTGTTTTTGTATGTCAAATGGAACATTTTACTTATTACGTTTGTTTTGTTTTAGAAAATTTATAGAAAACTGCCGTTTGGGGCGTACTATTATTCCTGACAATGATTGCAATAAGTTAGTTAATCTACTTTATTGAACTATAAATATACATATAAATAGAAAACATTTAATTTAATTGTTTAATTATACACAGATTTGTGAAGTTTGGACTATTAATCAATTCTGTACAAGAAAGGTTTGGAATTTCTAGAGTTGCCACCGGTCATTTTGCACGAACATCACTTGGTGATTTTCTTGATATTCCGAATGAAAATGAGAAAGGTTTTTAACCTCCTTATAAATATTTGTTTATTGTTAGTATAATTTTATTTTTTAAGTCAAATTGTATCGAGCTAAAGATCCGTTAAAAGACCAAACTTTCTTTTTATCAACTTTAACTCAAGACCATTTAAGGAATATATTGTTCCCTGTTGGATCCCTTTACAAAAATGAAGTTAGAGAAATTGCAGAGTCTGCAGGTCTTACTCCATTTATTAGTAAAAGAGAGGTTTAATTAAGGAATTAAAATTTTAATAAATTATTTAGAGTATGGGTATCTGTTTTATTGGGAAAAAGAAGAATTTTGAGGAATTTTTATTGAATTATATCAGTCCAGTAGAAGGAAAATTTTGTGATATTGAAACTGGTTCTATGATTCCTAATGTGAAACATAACGGCATTCACAATTTTACGATTGGAAAACGAGTAAATTTTCATGGAACTGAAGGTGGCAAAAGGTCTTTACACAGTCAGATTTCTTCTAATGATGCTCTTTATGTAGCTGGTTTTGATCTTCCTTCACAAACTGTTTATGTGGTAATATATTCAGTTTTTATTATTAGAATATTTTTTTATTTTTTATTGTTAGTGTAAAGGCTACGCACATCCAAAATTATATGGCAAAAAAATATGTGAAGAAATAATTTTTACTTAATTTTTGTTTTTAATTTTAGTGGTGTCTAAAATAAATATTATTTCGGATAAATTTTTAAATTTGATTCATAATCAATGTTCAATGATTTCTGAACCTCTAAGGATTATTGTTCAACGAACCCATTCCCCTGTTCTATGTAAAGTCTACTTTTCTTCAGACAAGCCCATTCAATATTCTGATTACATTGAAATTGAACCTTACTATCCCTTGAGAGCTCCTGCGCCTGGTCAGGTTATTCTTTTTTGATTTATAATGCAAATTATTATTTATTTTTCAGCTTTGTGTTTTTTATTCAGGAACTGAATGTTTAGGATGTGCAGAAATTGAAAGAATAACGGAAACTCTTTAATTACCTATATTTTTGTTTTAATCTATTAGCTTGTTATTTTTCATAAAATATTTGATTTCAATTTATCCTTTGGTACTTTTACTTTATATTGTCCTGAGTCCGCAGGTTTCTGTTCACAATTAATCTTTATTAATTATCTGGGGCATAACACTAATAATTTTTGCTCGGTTGGAATCTCAGCAAGCAACTTTTTATAACTGTAACTCATTTGCCTAAAATTTGACCTTTTTGATATCTTATATATAAAAAAAATTTATCTTTTATAATTATTGCAGAAAATGCGCACCTACATATAGTACATTAAAAAATAATTCCATTAAAAAAGAAAATGTGGACAAAACCTGCGGACTGTGGATAATATAAAGGAATACTTATACTTTATCCAAGTTCTTATCTTTTATACTTAAAACATGAATCAATTAAAAAAATTTTGTTTTTCTTTTGAAAATGTCCAATCAGGTTGCAACTGAACAAATAGTTGGATTGCTTCAAGCAACGCTCTCTCCCGAGTCTGTCAAACAAGCACAGGATGGCTTAATGCAACAAGCATCTGTTCCAGGTATTCTACTAACAATTTTATATTTGGTTTTTGATTTTGTGTCTTCCCCCAATCAGGGTTTGCTCGTGTCCTTTTGCGAATCCTTTGTGATGGTAATTATCCAAATCATATTCGGAATACTGCGGCTATTTTCTTAAAGAATTTTGTTAAACTAAATTGGTCAGGAGAGGGAGATGTAATAATTGCTGATGACGAAAGGGAGGGATTGAGAAATACTCTCTTAGAAGTTATGTTTCAGGTTCATACCATTAATTTATAAAATATTAATTAATATTTTTAAGGTCCCTACGTTTTTAAGGTCACTTATAACGGAGATTGTTTGTCAAATTAGTCGTGTTGATTTTCCTGAAAGATGGCCTCGTCTTGTTCATTTACTCGCAGAAAACTTGCAAAAAGCTACTGACTTCGAGCAACTTGTTGTCTCATTGGGTACATTAGAACAAATGGTTTGTCGCTATCGACATGAAATGCGTTCTGACGCATTATGGAGAGAAATCATTTTTGTCGTCCAAAATGTTTTTATTTGTTTTTTCAATTAAAAACTAATATTAAGGTGGCAGAACCCTTAACTCAACTCTTTTCCAAAATGCAGTTTTATCTTCCAGATCAGGAAGGAGGAACCCAACTTAGCTTAACCGACAGAGTTTCTTGGCTTCAAATTGTGTTGGAACTGACCAGAATTTATCACTCACTTATTTCACAAGATCTCCCAGAATATTTTGAGGTTTTTTTATAATTTATTATTCAATATTAAAAAAAAACTTAGGATAATCTTACTCCTTGGATGGAAGGATTTTTGCAGATGTTAAATCTAAAATTGCCTGAACAAAGTTCTCAGATTACTACAGATCCAACAGAACATGACAAACTTTGTACAGAAATTTGTGAAATTGCTACTTTATTTTCTCAACGTTTTGAGGAATGTTTTGTTCATTATACACAGCGATTTATGGCTTCTGTCTGGAATTTGCTCGTTTTTGCTGATGGAAAGATTAGGTATTATTTATAAATAATTAAATATTTTAATTAAAATATTCTTTTATTCAAAAAAGGTTTGATGCTTTGGTTAATTCTGCATTGGGGTTTCTCGCTGCTATATGCCAGCGTCCACAATATGTTCCATATTTTCGTGATGAAGGAGTACTAAAAGCTATTTGCGAAAATGTTATCGTTAAAAATTTAACTTTACGTCCAGAAGATTTTGAAATTTTTGAGAATGAACCATTTGAGTTTTTGAAACGTGATATTGAAGGTATTTTCTTTTATTTATTTATTCTTTATTTTATTTATATTTTTTAAGGTTCTGACTTGGAAACTAGACGAAGAGGTGCAGTCGAGTTTGTGCGTGCCCTTTGTAAACATTTTGAACAAGAATTGTGTATTCTTCTTGCAAATGTCATACAAGAATTTCTCGAAAAATATAAATTAAATCCTGCACAGAATTTTGTCTTTAAAGATCTTGTTTATTTTCTGGTTAGTGCCCTTGCATCAAAAGGATCTACTTCGCGTAGTGGAGCAACGGAAACACGACAATTGGTTTTGGACTAAAAACTTTAAAATCGAAAAAAGAAATTATTTTTTAGATTGATTTAAAGCATTTTTATCTACAAAATGTTCGATCTGATTTGCTTTTTGGTTCAATAAATGAAGTGCCAATTTTACGTTGTGATGCATTAAAATATTTAGTTCTATTTCGCAATCAGCTTAGTACTGAACAAATTATTGAATGTTTTCTTGGAGAAAATTGCCAGTTTGAGAGTTCTATATTTCGATTTCTTTCTTCAAATCATTTTATTTTACATCATTATGTTTCCTATGCAATTGAACGTATTGTTTTAATGAGAATTCCAAACTCTAATGT
This sequence comes from Meloidogyne exigua, assembly GCA_018905775.1. Lineage (NCBI taxonomy): Eukaryota > Metazoa > Nematoda > Chromadorea > Rhabditida > Meloidogynidae > Meloidogyne > Meloidogyne exigua. The sequence goes on along the minus strand of JAGUQR010000009.1, from coordinate 880,547 downwards.
GAGTAATTTTTATTAAAATATTTGTTAAGAAATTTAGAATCCACTATTCACTGCTTCAAACTTTCAACTTTCAATTGCAATTGACCGGCTATTTGAATGTTTAAAATCTCCACAAGGATATGAGACCCCTTATATTATGAAGGCATTAATGCGATTATTTGTTGTTATGGATGTATTTATTTTAACATTTTTTAACTGTTTAAAAAATTATTTTAGGATGAATTATCTCGTTCTAGTGCTCATATCTATTTGAATAAACTCTCACAAATAGTTGTTGATGCTATTCGAGTACCCAAAAACCCTGTGCTTACTCATTTTTTATTTGAATCAATTTGTATTATAATTAGAAAGGTTTTAGATTTTAGTTTTTATTATTTATTCTATTTTAAAGGCTTATGTCAAAGTTGAGGGAGGTGTGGATAAATACATTATTCCAATGGTTGATTCCATTATTCAAAATGATGTTGCTGAATTTAAACCTTATGCATTTCAACTTATTGGTAAATATTTGTTTTAAAATTAATTGTTGTAATTTTAAGCTCTTTTACTTGATCAAAGTCAACAAGAACGTTTAAAAAATGTATCTGTAAGCCAAGATGCTTATATTGCTTTCTTCCCATCACTTTTGCGTCCTGATTTTTGGGCAAGGTCGGCAAATATTCCTGCTCTGATTTTAGTTTTTGAGTCATTTATTCGTTGTCTTCCTCAACTTCCATTTGGTTCTGAATATTCTGACCAGGTTTTGGCTATTTTTCAACGTCTCATTGCCTCAAAAGCTTATGACCAGCATGGATTTCGTTTGGCAAATGCTTTACTTTCACATTTGGACGTTAGTTTGTGTTTCTATTTAATTCTTAAAATCTTTAGAAATACGAAAAAATGACTGGTGGTGCTGTTTTTCTTGCAATGTTGAATCGAATGCATCAAAACAAAACAGCAAAATTCTCCAAACAATTGACTATTTTTATATTTCGTTATTCTGCTATTAAAGGAGGAATGTCTTTGGCAAATGTAAAATTTCAGATTATTGAGTAAATTATTAATTAAATTTTTTAGAGTCTTGAACAAATTCAGACCGGTATTTTTAATATGATTGTGGAGAGAATTCTTTTGCCTGAATTAAAAGGAATGCCACAAACTACGACTTATGATGAGAAAAGGATTATAGTTATTGGATCGTCTAGATTAATCTCTGAAACAATTCAACTTCTTGGGTATTTATTTTTTTGTTTTATTTAAAAATTAGAAACATTTTAGAAATAATTATGCTTTGATAACTGAGGCTGTTGTTAATTTACTTGAAGCATTCGAACATAAATCTAAGCCTGTAGAAACAGAACCAATTGGAGTACCTGAAGATGGGGAAATAACAGAATTAGAATACAACGATCCTTACTGTAAATTATTGAATGCTCAACATAATGAACCTTTTGCAGCAGAAGTTATAAATATAAAAAGTAATTTTTAAAAATATTTGAACCTTTCTTTTTGGGAGTTTTATAGACAAACATTTTAATTTGGATTATAAATTAGTTAAAATTTATTATTCTTTTTTCAGAGCACTTTGCCCAAGCTGTTTTTATGGCTACTCAAAACAATCCAGAGAGTTTTGGATGTTTGAATGCTCGTTTAGTAAGTTGTCTTCGAGCATATTCAACAATGGATTGAAAAGGGATTATTGAACTATTTTTAAATAATTTTAATTTCTTGTTTATTTTTTTTTAGACTGGAACCTTTAAACATTTTTTTATAATTTAAAATTATTTACGAATGTTTGATTTATTTATTTTTGCGAATTTATGTGAAATAATTAATTTTGTTTATTTTAAAATTAAAATTGTTTGAGAAAAAAATTCGTAAAAGAAAAATTCAAGAAGGATAATAAAATATTAGAAATTTAGGTCATCACAGTTTTTTCTTTTTCTAATAATTTTGGTGAATTCAAAAATATCGCCAAAGGAGGAAATCGACAATAAAAAGGAAGGGATATTCCAATCATTTTAAAGAAAAATTATTTTCTTAGATTAATCGATTCTGTAAATGAATTAATAAATACATATAATCCTTTATTCAAGTTTATTTATTTACATTTGAAGCAATTTAAATTTATTAGACAAAAATGTTTGCCTCAGCAACAGTTATAACCCCTCGATTTCAATTTAAAAAATCTAGTAGGTTAGGTGTTGGTGAACGACTTGGAGATTTAACAGCTGATGCATTCAGAGTTTATGGAGAATTTATTGGTAGACATCCAGGAAAGGTTTAATTTTAATTATTAAGAAATAATTATTTTATAAGGTTCTAATTGCAATGCTTATCTTTACATTGTTGACAGTACCAGGGATTATTTATTTAAAAATAAATTTGGATTTATATAAAGTATATATAGTTTATTTCTCTTTCTCTTATAAAATATCTTTTAGCTTTTTGTACCTTTGGATGCTCCAGTTAGATTTGAATTTGAAAGCCAAAAAGCCTATGACCAAATTCCTGGTGGACAATTAGATGTTGATCCACCTCCATCTTTAATTGCCTCATCACATTCAGAACAAATTTCTACACAACAAACTGCTAATGAATTAAGGGATATTCCAAGAAAAAGATTTACACGAGATGCTAAACGTGTACATGGTAAAGGAAATTAATTAATTAATCTTTTATTTAATAAATATTCCAATAAAGGAAATTAATTCTTTTCTTTTTTTTTAAACAAAAAAGATTCTTCTGGTCCACAACATCATGATATTTTACGTTTTTATGTTGTACATAAACAATATAACAATTTATTAGTTAGCGATATTTTAGCTAAATTATTTAAATATACACAAGAAATGATGAATGTTAAAATGGATTGGGATGGAGAACAAGTAAACATAATTAATTAAATTAATTTTTTAAAAATTTATTATAGTGGATATTTGAAGATTTTTGTAGAAAAAATCCTGGACAAGAACACTGCAATAATGAGTAATAAATTAATTTAAAATAAAATTTAAATTATTTATAGTTTAAATATTTGGTTAAAACATGCAGAGAATTTATTTAAAACTAATGGAACTAGAAATAATCCAAATCTTCAACTTTCTTATCCTGTCATGTAAATAAATAAATAAATAAATTTTTAATTAATTATTTCATTTATTAGGTATTTATTTAATAGACCAAAAGATATTGGAAATATTATTTATGGGGTAAATTAATTAAATAAATAATATTAATATATTTGTTGTTTTTTAATTAAAAAGAATATATTTATTTCCTTTTATTTTTAATTGATTCTATTTTAAATAATTTATTTAATTTTTTAAAATAATTTTATTTTTGTTTATTTAAGGTAAATGTATCTGGATTAAACCATGAAATTGTTGGGGCTAGGGTATTATATAATTTAATTTTTATTTTTATTTATTTTTTTTTTCTAAGGTTTTAACTATTCATTGGGTTTTTATTTTTTTAATTAATAAAAATAATTTATTAAAAGTTTATAACATTTGCAAGTGCTGGTGATAATTTAGCTGCTTATTATCAATATAGAGATTATTTAAATAATTTTTGGAATAAAAAAACTGAGGTAAAAGAATTATTTAAATAATTTAATTAATTAATTAATTTAGGAATCAGATATTCAATTTATTCCACACAAGTATTTAAAAAAATATGTTTTAATTAAATATTTTAAATAATTAAGTGAAAAAGCAATGGATGATGAATTAAAATTAATAATTGAAACAGCAATTCCTTTTGTTTTACCTGCAATATTTCAATTAATGTTCTTTGTTTATTTTACAAATTTAGCTAAAGATATTCGAAAATCAAAACCTGTAGAAGCTTTATTTGGAGTTATAAGTGTTTGTTTAAGTTTAGGAGCTACTTTTGGAATTATATTTTTTGCTGGAATTCCTTTTAATCCTGTTAGGGAATTTTTTATTTAATTTTATTTTTATACTTTTAAAGGTTTCAAGTACTATGCCTTTTTTAATTCTTGCAGGTTATAATTATTTAAATAAATAAATTTTTTATTTTTTCAGTTGGAGTTGATGGTTAATTAATTTAATTATTTAATTAATTAATTATTTAAAAGACTCTTTTTTATTACTTGGTGCTTGGAGAATGACAGACCCTCGTTGGTCTTTAGAACGTCGTATGGGTATTACAATGAGTGATGCTGGGGCTTCTATTACTGTTACTTCTTTAACTAATTTTGGATGTTTTGGTTTTATTTTTTTAATTAATTTAATTTCTTTCTTTTATTTTAAGCTCTAGGATATTTTTTATCCCCAACACCTGCAGTTGCTGATTTTTGTATTATGACAGCTGTTGGTGTAGCTATGGATTATTGTAATTAATTAATTAATTATTAATTAATTAATTATTAAAGTTTATCAAATAACCTTCTTTGCTTCAATAATGGTCTATGGAGGAATGAGAGAAGAAAAAGGAGGAATGGCTAATTATTTTAAGTATTTTAATTAATTAATTAAATAATTAATTAAAGATTTTGGAATAAAAAAGAAAATAATTTACAACAAATTAATAATCAAGAAATAAAAAATGAAGAAAATCCAGTTATTAATAAAAAACGATTAACAGATGAATTACATGAACGTAAATTAAATAATTAAATTTTTTTAATTTTTTTTTAAAGCAACAATAATGCATCGTTTTTTTAAAGAATATTTTGGTCCTTTTATTCTTAAAAAAGAAATTAAAGCTTTTAGTTGGATAATATTTATTTTATATATTTTTATTTCTTTTTATGGTTGTATTAATATGAAAGTAGATATTTCACCTAAAGTAAGAAAAATTATAAAATATTTAAAAAATTAAAATATTAAAAAAAAAAAGAAATATATTCGTGATAATTCTCCAATACAAACATTTGTTTATTTGGCTGGTTTATTTATTAATTTTAATTTAATTTTAATTATTTAAAGATAAATATATTTGGGCAGATAATGTAATGCCTACAATACATATTTTGAATCCTCCAGATTTTAGAAATAGTTCTCAGAGAGCTAAATTTAATGAAATGGTTTTTAGATTAGAAAATACAAATTATAGTATTGGAAGAGTTTCAACTAATTTATGGGTAAAATATTATTTTATTTTTAATTAAATAGAGGGTTAATTATTAATTAAATTAGATTAATTTAATTTTATAGCTTTGGGAATATCAATCATATTTAAATGATTTTCCAGAAGTTATTTATGAAAAAGATTTTTATAAACGTTTTCATCTTAGAAATTTTTTTTCTCAATTTGATTATCAACAATTTAGAGGTAAATAATTAAATTTAAAATTAATAATTAAAATTAAAAGGAATGGTTAAAATAAAAGATGATGTTCTTAATGGAGAACCTTGTATTAAAGCTTTTACTTTCCAAACAAGTTTTTATGGTTTAAACTCATGGGAAAAAAGACAAAATGAACTTTTTAAATGGAGATCTATTTTAAATGAATATTCAGAATTTAAAGCTTTTTTAGCAGGAATTTTTTCTCCTTTTTTGATTGATCAACGTAAAACAATTGCTCCTTCATCTATGCAAGTAATTATTATTTAATTTTATTTATTTTTTAAAAAATATTAAAAGTCTGTTGGTTCAGCTGTAGCTGTAATGACATTAATTTCTTTATTTTTTCTTCCTGATAAACAATCTGTTTTTGTTATGTCTTTTTCTTTAATTTCAATTTCTATGGGTGTTTGTGGATTTCTTTGGTAATTTCATTAATTTATTTATTTTTTATTTATTTAAATTTTTAGTCTTTGGGGCTCTGAACTTGATTCTGTTTCTATGGGATGTAAATAAATTAATTAATTAATTCCTTTAATTAAATTAATTATTGATTAATTTTATTAATTAAATAATTAATTAATTAAAATAATTAAAATTAAATTAAAAGGTATAATAATGGCTATTGGTTTAGCTGTTGATTTTTCTATTCATATTTGTTATCGTTATCATCGTTGTTCTTCTTCAATGACTGCTGAAGTATTCTAAATTAAAATAAATAAATAAAAATTATTTTTTAATTTTTAAGCAAAAAGTAATTGAAACACTTTCCATTGTTGGGTAGGAATATTTTTTCTTTAAAAAAATAAAACTTTTTATTAATAAATAATTAAAAATTAATTATTGGTTAGGCTAGAATCTATGACCCTTTTTTTAACCAATTAAATTGTTCAAATCACCCGACTTTCCCCTAATTTAAATTAATTATTTAATTTTAGTTATCCAGTATTACAAGCAGGTGGATCTACCTTATGGGCTATGACTACACTTCCTCTTGTATCTAATTAAAATTAAATTTTATTTTATTTTTTAGATTCCTGCCTATTTAGTTCGAGTATTTTTTCAAGTTTTTATTTTTCTATTTTTTAATTTAATTTAATTTTTTTTTAAAGACAGTTGTCTTGGTTAATATTTTTGGACTTTTACATGCCTTAGTAATTAATTTTTATTTTTTTTTTCTTAATTAAAAAAAAGGTTTGGTTACCTCAATTTATTTCAGCTTTGGATCCTTTAGAAAGAATTCGTAATTTATTTTTAATAATTTTTTTATTTTAAAATTATTCTTTTTTTTTTAAAGCTAGAAGAATTCGACATCCTCACAGTCAATAAATTATTTAAATAAAAAATATTTATTTATTTTTTAAATTTCTCTTTTATTAATTAGTCTTTATTCACATTAAATTTTATAAATAAATATATTTCTAAATATTTATTCTTTTTAAGAATTTTTTTTAAAAGAATTAATTTATTTTTTAAAATAATACAAAAATAATAAACTTATTTTAATTTCCATTAATTAATAAAATTCTGAATTTTTTTTTTAGTTTTATAATTAAATATTATTTATTTAAAAAATATTTATTTAAATATTTTTTTTTCAATTAAATTAAAAGGGTAATGTGTAAAATTAAAAAAAAGAAAAAGATGATCCTTATTTTTAATTTATTTAAAATAAATACTGTAAATATTTAATTTTTTATTTTTTAATTTCTTTAATTGGAAAGAAAAGAAAATAATTTCTTCTTTTATTTTATTTTTTAATAAATAAAAATACTTTTTATTATTCAAATATAATATTTTTTGGTGTATTGTTAATTTATTTAAATTATTTTTTAAAATTAGATTAAAGGAAAATGTTGGTTTAAAATTCTCTTTTTTCTTTTCTTTGTTAAAAAATAATTTATTTGTATACTTTTTTTTAAATTAGTAATTTAATCATTTCCTGGGTGTTCTTTTTCTTTTATAAAATAAATAAAAAAGAAGCAATTATTTAATAATTGACTGATTATGTTGAGAGGTTAATGCGCACAGAATTTTCTTTATTTTATTTCAACAGACTTTTCTTCCTTTCCTTTACACAACCTGTTCCACAAACAAATAAATGTACATATAAATAAATATATTAAAAGCAATCAAGAACAAAGAAATTGAAGAAGCTAATTTTTAAAGGAAAGAAAAAAGGAAGAAAAGAATTAAATCTGTGTTGTAAAAGGGGAAAAAGGACAGTTTTGTTTTAACACTTCTAAAATATTAATTGCATTATTTTTTTTTATTTATTCTAAAGCATTAGGCGTTAATTTAAAAAATTACTAATTAACTCCAAAATGTTTAAATTAATTATATTAAACCATTGATGGAAGAAAATAAATTTAATTAAATATTCTAAATTATTAAAAAGCTTTTAAAATTTTTTTAAGTATTTGATCAAAATTTTCAAAAAATATTAAATAAATTATTTAATTTAAAAATTATTTTAAATTCAAAAAAGTCACTCCTCATATATCGCTTTCTCTCTCTTCCCTTTACCTTTCTTCTTCTTTCTCAATCTTCTCTTGTATAATAAAATGATGAAAGGATTGGCCTTTCCCTTTTTTCTCCATCTCTTTTTTTTAATTTAATCCACTCGATTGGGATAAAAAAAAACACGAGAGAATATGTAGACGATTGCGCAATTCCCTCCCTTTACCTTTATTTAATTTCCTCTTCCCTTTCCTTCCTTTCTATTTCTAAATTATCTTTTATCTTCTTCTCCTCAATTTCCCTTCTTCATTTACTTCATTTTAATTTAAATCTTTAATTTTTAATAATATCCTTTCTATTTTTATTTTATTTAATTTTTAGAGGAGATAAATATTTTCACAATATTGGTTTTATTATTTAAAAATATGAAGATTATATTTTTTATTGAAATTATTGCTGCTTTTATTATTGGAATTCAAGGAGTTGCTGAAAGTGTTGTTGGAATTGGTTTTAATTAAAAATTATTTTTATTTAATTTTATTTCTATTTAATTTTTAGGATCTGCTGAAAAAGGATCTACTACAACTACAACAACTAATAATGGTAGTAATTCCTCTAATGTTCAAATTGGTGGGGAAAAAGATAATACAAGTTTAGAAAAAACAACACCACCATCAGCCTTTTCTTCAGGAGAATTTTCTACATCAACTACACCTAATCCTCCCTTACCGGCTACACATCCAAATTCTGGAGAATCACTTTCTGAACAAAAAGTGAATAAAAAAAGAATATAAAATAATAATTTATTTATTTTATAGATAAGTCAACAATCAGCTGAAAAAGAAAAACCAGAAGAAAATAAAACTCCATCAAAGGTAAAATAATTAGTAAATAAATTATTTATTTAATTTTCTTCCTTTTAAGGATATTGCATCAGGAATAAGCATTACTGGATCTGAAGGTAATTATTTAAATAAAATTAATTTAAAACTTCTTTTTTAGTTGGTCATTCAAGTAGTGAACAACCACCAAATGCAGCAATCCATTCATTTACTATTGGATGGTTAACTCCTTCTATTTTGGTATTGCTTGCCTGGATTATGAGTTTCTGAGAAGAATAAACAGAATTCTTTTAGAAAAACAAAAAACTTTTATTTTTATGAAGAAGAAAACAAAAAAGTATTTTCTCTATCCAAGCTCTTTCTCTACTTTTCTCTCTCTCTCTCTCCTCTCTATTTTTTAGATTTAAAAGTTTAAATTGTATTTTATTTAAACAAAAGAACGGTGATTTAATTTTTCCAAAAAACAAACTATTATATTTTTAAAGATAAAAAGAAATTCATCATTTTATTTAAATACAAATTAAAAAAAAACATTTAAGGGAATAATTATTTGAAAAAAAGAAAATATTTTCTTTTCAATTAAATAAATATTCTAATAAATTTAAGAGAGTTTTAATCAAGTCGTTTGAGATAAAAAAAAAGGTATAATAATTTCTGTTTATTAATAGGATGAAAAATTTGTTGGCGAATCAGCACCATAAAGAATAAAGTAAAGATCACTCAAATAAATGCGTACCCGTGCCTCCTAAAGTTAAAAAATTTATTTTTTTATTTCTCTTACCGCAGCAGGATTTGAAATAACATTCCAAATTGCTAAGCACAATCGTTTGGTATTTAAAGGATACATAGCTGAACTATAAAAGAAATTATTTTATAATTAATTTAAAAGTATTAAATAAACAGCTTTAAAAGATAAAAATGTAACTGTTTTTAAGATTCAATAATTAAAAAATAACTTGTCTGTGTGTTCAAAAGGTGGTTGAATACATAATCGATGAGCAAGTGAATATCGAATATAAGGATTAGGATCAGTTAAAATAACATCAATTAGCCTCAAAATTGTCCCAACAAATGCTTGAGATCTACTTCTTCTAATCATTGCAACAATACAGGCAAGTGCAGTAAATCGTAGCTTTCAAATAGAATTAAGAAAAAATTAAAAGAATTACCGGTGCATAAACATTCTTAGAAAGTCCAAATTTCCAAAATACTGAAAAAAATAAAATAATTATGTAAACATTTAAAAAATATTTTAAATTATTCTTAATAAATTTTAAAATAATTAAAAAAAAAGGTAAATTAAGTATCATTAAAGTTATTATAATTAACCTTCAGTGTCCTGTGGAATATGGTGACAACGTTGTAGCTAAAAATATTTAAATAAATCTAAAAATAAAGCTAAAACAAAATAACCTCATAAAGTACTTGTAAACAATGTGTACTAACAATACTTTGAAAACTTGGTTTCATTATGTCCATATTCAAAGCATGAGTAACTTCTTCGAGAACATTACTTGCATGAACATTCATTTCTTCTGGTGTTTCTATCGGATTTTCTGCCATTACTAGCGTTTTTCCAAGAGCATGAATTAAAGAACCTCGTTGATAATCGTCAGAATAACTTTAAAACAAAAGTTTAAAAAAATCTTTTTTTTAAATTACCGATTCATAGAATTGTCATTAAGTCTTATAAGACCCAAAAGAAATTCAACAATATAACTAGGACAACATTTTTTCCCTTCTCCACGTATTGAACCAATAGCTGATGGTAAAGACTAAATAAATTTATTTAAATATTTATTTATTTATACCTGAAAAAGAAAATAATTTTGGAGATTTGCTGATGTAGCAACATAATTATTTGCTTGTAAAATATCTGGACAAGTTTTGCAACAAAAACTTTGTTTAATATAATCAACAAGGGGAGGTGATTTGCCTAATTGACTATCTGGAAGACTATTATAAATATGTACAAGACAGAATGCAGCTTCTTTACGAATCCTTAAAAATATATAAACTAAAAGTTAAAAAACTCATTTGATTTCTATATAATACCTGTAATAGAGTTTTTCATTCTGAACAGTATCTTCAAGTATTGCGAGAGTTTGATGCCTAGGAAATTGATGAAGGGACTCAATTGCTTGTTGTTGCGCTAAAACATCTCTATCATAAAGTAAAATAAATTCCCATTGATAAAATGGTTGAGTCATAGAAATTTGATGTAAAAGAAGCATTTCTGGATCAACTCTTAATTTATTAATAATTTAATATTAAATTTTAAAAAATTAAAAACCTAATCCATAAAATTGGAGAATCGGCATCCATTTGAGATAAATCCATTTCCACTTCTTCTCCAGTACCCAAAGTGACCTTTTTTCTTTTTAATTTTCTACCTTTAGAATGGCATGGAATGTCATGTTTTGAAACTGCTGCATCCACCTGAATAGTATGTACAAAATGTCCATCAATTTCTTGAACTATAACGGTAAGGGGACCGGCATATCTAAAGAAAGATAAATGTATTAAAATATAATGTTTACCGTTGACAACCAATTGGTGTGGGGACTGTTTGTCTGAGTTCTAATTCAATTACATTCCGTTTTCTATTAAAAGCGTGAGAAACATGAAATTCAACATGACCACCAACATCAATCCATTGCTCAATAAATGAAGGGAATTCTTGTCCAGTCACATCTGTTACTATTCCCATAAAAGATTTTATAGAAATTAAAAGTTGAGACCATTCAGCTGGTTTTTGTAAATTTTGAGTATTCTGCATTCCAATACTTAAAATTCGTTGAAGAACATAAAAATATTTTAATTTAGGTAAAAATTAATTATAAGAAAAACTTTAATAAATTGCTCCTTTGGTAGTCTTCTATCCAACATTCGTAATACTAAATGTCCCCTTTTGAAAAGAATTTTCAAATAAAGAAGAGAACAAAGTTCTGGAAGTGAACGATCAAAAGATGAATCATCAAGTTCTTCAGTTTTAGAACGAAGTGTTATTGCTCCAAAACGTGATTCATATTCGCAAGAATCTTTGAGAAACTTTTGAATTTGAAAAAGAAATTCACATGTTCCAAAAAAGCGTTCAACAAAAACACCAGTAATAAAACTAAACTTATTTAAATAAATGAAATAGAAAATAACCTCGATATTGCACCAATTAACCAAATTTCAGAAAAATCTTTTGCATTAATAAAACAACCAAAAAATTGTTGTGCCACTGCTTGTGCCAAAACTTGTCTCATATGTTGAACAGTATCCAAAATTTTTTTATGATATAAAATATTTAGAGAAAATATAGAAATTCCAGAATAAGTAGTGAATTCATCTGGAGCCTATAAATTATTAATATTTTTATAAAAAACATACTTGATCAACGAATATTTGCCAATAAGTGCTGTAAGGAAATCGACATGAAAGTAGTTCTTCGAAAAAGACAAATATTCTATTTAAAGAAGTCATTGTATGCCTAAGTAAAGGCATTAAAGAAGGAAGAACAAAACTAATAATCTAAATATTTGAAAAAAATCTAAAGAATAAAAAATGGAAAATACATATTGTAAGAGCAAAAGTACAATCTTTTAAAATATATAAAATAATACCTCAGGCATTTCTGGTTGCACATACATTTGAAAATCACCAATAGCAAAACCTATATTACTAGGAGCTGAAGGAACAAGTAATTGATAATGAAACGTCTTTAGAGAATCATCAGCTAAAACTGAAGTAGTATCCTTAAAAATTAATTTTAGTATGAAAAAAAAATGTAAATACAATTAAATCACCGCAACAAATTGCAGTTAGATTTTTAGGAACAGTAAATTCAAATCGCCAGACACAAAGCTGAGAAGGACAGTCAACACATGGAAGCCATTCTTTTGTACTAGATATTAAATTAGAACGAAAAGTGAAAAGATGTGCTGAGGATAAATCTTTTTCATCAGAATTATTGAAAACAAATTTGATACCCTGAAAAAAAACAATCAATAACTCCATTTATAAAACATTTATCTTACATTACGAGGTTTAGAAACAATCAAATCTATAGAAAGCCTCATAACCATGTGATTTTGAACGTGGCCTAAACATTGCTCAGGGATTTTAATAATTAAATCGCCTAAATAAGAATCTATTGCTTCAATAAAAGTCTTTTTGCATGAATGAATAGAATAATTAGGTTGTTCTGTTAATAAATTCTAAATAATAAATATAAATACCAAAATAACGTTTATAAAAACAAACCATACTAAAAATATTACGAGTATAAACAGTATCAAAATCATTAATTGTAACCTTTCCAAGACCTTCAAAACGTGCCTCATTTGGAAGAATACAATCTATAAATAAGTAAACAAATAAACATTATCAAAAAATTATTAACATTTTAATAATAAAAAAGTTTATATAATTAAAAAAAAAACCCCGTCCAATGTTAAGAACAATATTAGGTAAAGTAGAATGAAGAGGAATGAAGGTAAGCTCAGTTGAAACTCGAAATGCTTGCCTTTCAAAATCAACATGTGATATATGTACATTTTGGCTTAAGACTCGAAATTCATTAGAATTCATTCGGTTGTAAAAATCTGAAAGAATTCTGAATGTATAGACATTAAAGGGGAATACCAAGGTTTAGGGCCCCATTTTTTTATTTTTATTGCCTTTTTCCTTTTTTTGCTCTGACAAGGAAACATTGCTACTGCGAACACGAATTCTGTATTTTTTGGCACTATTATAGAGCAACCCCGACTTACTATTATGAAGTGAGTTTCTTTTTACTGCAATATGAATTTAAACGGCGTTATAGCCGTTCAAAGTTTGATACTTTTGGAGCGGTTGAGTAACCTTGAAAAAAGGAAATCTTAACCATTTCTTTCATTACTATATGAGTGAAAAAAAAACTTTGCATTCCAAATTCGTTGTGGTTTAGTGGTAATGTCCCCTCCTGGCAATTATGTGTCATTGGTTCGATCCCTTTTGGTGTTTTCTCTATTGTTTATATTAAACTTTACTTTTCCAGTTTAATTGTAAGGAAAAAGGGAAAGAAAAGGTAATGAGTAGGAACGAGAAAAATATGTTTTGCCATATTGATTTACTTGAATTAAGTAAAATGAAGTACCTATATTTCCAATGTTTTTACAACCTATGGGCTACTTTGAGCCATGTTTATTACTTTGTCAAGTTTTTGTCATGAAGATAAATGCATAATATTAGTAGGATACCACTTTTTGAAATCAAACTCATATCTATTCAATTTTGAACAATCATGCTTTTATTTTTTGACTTCTGAAAAGCTTGAACAGACTACAAGAAAAATATTACATTCAAAAATTGTCCAGACAAAATAAAAACAAAGTAACCTCAATTAAACTAATGAACTCAAATAAATCTAAGGCTAAATAAAGATAAACAAACTAACCAAAATGAAATAAACAAATAATTTATTTACATAATATTATAGGATACATACATACATAAAATCACAAATTATTTATATAATTCTTGACGTCATCTTCATCTATTGTAGTTGCTCGACGATCTCCTTGAAGTGAGGACGCCCAGAAGGATTGCCATCCCAGCAGCTCTTTATCAGCTGCCCGATGTTGTCAGGAACATCCTAAATTAGATATATTTATTACTTGAGTAAAACAAAAAAGTTTATTACCTCTGGTATAGTCATTCTATAGCCATGAAGCAGGATGTGAGCCCTCGCCTGCATATTGGTCATCCCTGGATAAGGTTCTTTTCCATCAGTGTAGATCTCCCAGCACAGGATACCATATGACCAAACGTCCGTGTGCGCATTGTAGATGCCGAGCTCAAGCGTCTGAAAAAAAAAACTTTATAAAAAAATTTAGAAAATTATCCCACCTCCTTTGCCAACCATTTTACCGGAACTTTTCCCAGCCTTTCCATTTGGGCCTGCTTCGTTTTTAACGTAAGCCCAAAATCTGCGATTTTTAGTGTTTTTGCTTCTGTCAGCAAACAGTTTCGCGCAGCAATGTCCCTGTGAACGTACCCCATGGAGTTTATGTAGTTGAGGCCTTTGGCAGCTTCAAAGACCCAACGAAACTTCTCACCAGGGGTTGTTTGGCGACTACGAAGCTGATGGAGGAGACTGCCTCCCGAACAATATTCCATCACGATCATCATTGGGTGCTCGTAAACTGCAACGCCGAGAATCCGTATCACATTCTCGTGACGGAGCTGGCGCATAAGACGAGCCTCTGCAAGGAAGCTAAAAAAAATATAATTTTTAAGGAAAAAAATAAGACAATCCACCTCTTCTGGTTGTTCACTGCTTCGCCATCCTTGAGCGTTTTAACGGCGACGTCGACTTTTGTGCCTTGTGTTGTCTTGAATTTGGCTTTGAACACCTTAAAAACAAAAAAACGATAAATTTGACTATGAATTGAGAACAAAATACCTCCCCAAACTGTCCAGCTCCGATCTGTTCTCCAAGCGTCACTGATTCGTGGGTTAACACCCATTCCTCTCTTCCTATAGGTCGCTTAATTACGACTCCACTTTGAGATGTTACAGGCTGCCGTTTCTTCTCATGCCATCTTACCAATGCATCGACTTCCTTCTCCCGGTGTCCACTCTCTTCAAAATATACGTCATTGCCATCTTCAAGAATGACAAAATGGCGTATATTCTCGGTCCATTTGACGCTTAGAGCCAGCCGTGTCTCTCCTGCGTTCGTTTTTCTCAGCAGGTAGTCGCCGTTCTTCAGAAGAAGCTCGTTGACGTCTGCACGCTGGATCATCCCTTAAGAAATGAGAAATTATTTTTAGAGAAATTATTGGCATGAAACCGACCATGGTAAAAGTCACGGCCTCGGAGTCGTTGAGTCCTTGTCTTCTGACCGGCTGTAGAATCTGTTGACGTCATCTGGTCCTGTTGCTTGTCACTGAAGGCCAGAACAATGAATGTTGAGTGAGTTGATGCTGCTTTAATTTGTGTCAGACTCTGCCTTGTTTTTATAGTATTATAACTTGATTTCCTCGCTTTCCCCAAGATATTATAAAAACAAGGCAGAGTCTGACACAAATTAAAGCAGCATCAACTCACTCAACATTCATTGTTCTGGCCTTCAGTGACAAGCAACAGGACCAGATGACGTCAACAGATTCTACAGCCGGTCAGAAGACAAGGACTCAACGACTCCGAGGCCGTGACTTTTACCATGGTCGGTTTCATGCCAATAATTTCTCTAAAAATAATTTCTCATTTCTTAAGGGATGATCCAGCGTGCAGACGTCAACGAGCTTCTTCTGAAGAACGGCGACTACCTGCTGAGAAAAACGAACGCAGGAGAGACACGGCTGGCTCTAAGCGTCAAATGGACCGAGAATATACGCCATTTTGTCATTCTTGAAGATGGCAATGACGTATATTTTGAAGAGAGTGGACACCGGGAGAAGGAAGTCGATGCATTGGTAAGATGGCATGAGAAGAAACGGCAGCCTGTAACATCTCAAAGTGGAGTCGTAATTAAGCGACCTATAGGAAGAGAGGAATGGGTGTTAACCCACGAATCAGTGACGCTTGGAGAACAGATCGGAGCTGGACAGTTTGGGGAGGTATTTTGTTCTCAATTCATAGTCAAATTTATCGTTTTTTTGTTTTTAAGGTGTTCAAAGCCAAATTCAAGACAACACAAGGCACAAAAGTCGACGTCGCCGTTAAAACGCTCAAGGATGGCGAAGCAGTGAACAACCAGAAGAGGTGGATTGTCTTATTTTTTTCCTTAAAAATTATATTTTTTTTAGCTTCCTTGCAGAGGCTCGTCTTATGCGCCAGCTCCGTCACGAGAATGTGATACGGATTCTCGGCGTTGCAGTTTACGAGCACCCAATGATGATCGTGATGGAATATTGTTCGGGAGGCAGTCTCCTCCATCAGCTTCGTAGTCGCCAAACAACCCCTGGTGAGAAGTTTCGTTGGGTCTTTGAAGCTGCCAAAGGCCTCAACTACATAAACTCCATGGGGTACGTTCACAGGGACATTGCTGCGCGAAACTGTTTGCTGACAGAAGCAAAAACACTAAAAATCGCAGATTTTGGGCTTACGTTAAAAACGAAGCAGGCCCAAATGGAAAGGCTGGGAAAAGTTCCGGTAAAATGGTTGGCAAAGGAGGTGGGATAATTTTCTAAATTTTTTTATAAAGTTTTTTTTTTCAGACGCTTGAGCTCGGCATCTACAATGCGCACACGGACGTTTGGTCATATGGTATCCTGTGCTGGGAGATCTACACTGATGGAAAAGAACCTTATCCAGGGATGACCAATATGCAGGCGAGGGCTCACATCCTGCTTCATGGCTATAGAATGACTATACCAGAGGTAATAAACTTTTTTGTTTTACTCAAGTAATAAATATATCTAATTTAGGATGTTCCTGACAACATCGGGCAGCTGATAAAGAGCTGCTGGGATGGCAATCCTTCTGGGCGTCCTCACTTCAAGGAGATCGTCGAGCAACTACAATAGATGAAGATGACGTCAAGAATTATATAAATAATTTGTGATTTTATGTATGTATGTATCCTATAATATTATGTAAATAAATTATTTGTTTATTTCATTTTGGTTAGTTTGTTTATCTTTATTTAGCCTTAGATTTATTTGAGTTCATTAGTTTAATTGAGGTTACTTTGTTTTTATTTTGTCTGGACAATTTTTGAATGTAATATTTTTCTTGTAGTCTGTTCAAGCTTTCCAAATTTTTAGTCATAAAATCCAAGTATGATGGTTCAACAATTGAATATATGTATGTCTTTAATGTCTGTCAAATCCAAATAATAGTACATATAAAAAGAAACTACTAATGTTGAATAAGGGAATTTTTCTTTAACGAATAATAATTTTTCTCAATGCTGTTTCTTAGTAAATTTAAATTAATAATAATTAATATATCAATAATAATAATTAAATAGGTGTAAGAAGTTTTAAAGCATCATTATCGTCAAACTTAATATCTTCATTCTTTTTAACATCTTTTATGTTCTCGTCTGAAATGTGAATTCCAACAATAAATTGATATAACCATGTTCCTATTAATGCACCAATGAATGGGGCAATTATTGGAATCCAAAAATAATAATTATGCCAACTAATTAATTAAAATTAACTATTTAAAATAATTAATAAATTACGAAAATGTTTCTAATCCATAACCAGCAAATAACATAAATAAACGAGGACCAAAGTCTCTTGCTGGATTAATTGGAGTTCCCAAATTCTAGAAAATATTTTTTAAATAAAATTAAATCAAACCATTCCAAATGAAGAAGTTATAAGAAAAACGATAAAACCAAAAAATAAAGGATGTAAATAAGCTGGTATTTTATTACGAGGATCAATAATAGCACAAACAAAAAGAAGTAAAAGACCTGTACCAACAACTTGGTCAATAAATGCTTTAAATAATTATAAATAATTAAAGCATTTTCTTTTTTATTTTTTATTACCAGTATATAAAGAAATATGTAATTGGGGGAAAGAACAAAAAACAGCCCCAGTTCCATTTATTCCCCCAATAGAACGAATTCCTCCATCGAATTTATTGAAGGAATCAATATAAACATGTAAACATAAAAATGCTCCAAAAAAAGCTCCAAATGTCTGTGCTAAAACATAAAATGGATAATGAGCAAAAGATAATTTTCCAAGTGAACAAATGGCCAAAGAAACTGCTGGATTTAAATGACCACCTTTAGAAAATAAAAAGTAATAATTAAATTATTATTAATTACCAGAAGTTTTGTATGTAACAGAAACTGAAAGAAAAATAGCAAATCCCCAAGCTAAACATACCTTAAAATTTAAATTAAAGTTAATTAATGAATAAATAATACTTGTAAATGATTATTTAATTTTCCTTCAGAAATAATAAACTGAGCAATAGAACTACATCCAATTAAAACTAATAAAAAAGTTCCTAGAAATTCTGAAAGAAGATTAACAATTAAACGACTATTTATTTGTAGTGGAGAGTGACGAAAATATTCTACTGGTGATAATAAACCAGCAGCCATTTTATTCTATTTTTAGAAAAATAATAATTTTAATTTAAATAAAATTATAATTAATAAAAGAATAATTTATTTAATATTTTTAAAAGTATATTTTTCTTATAAATAATATACATAATTTAAAAAATATATTATATATTTTTTAAATATATTTATTTCTAAATATTATACATATGTATATACATTGTACGTATGTATTATTGAAAAAGCTTTTAAAATGTTCTTTGTGTTGATGTGAAATAGAGAGTGAAGGGAGTACTTTGAGTACTTAGCCATTATATTTTCTCAACATTTTTTAAACTTTTTTTTATTCATAAAAGGAGATAACTTCAACCGATTTAAATTTATTTTTTAAAAAATAAAGAAAATATATATATTTTTAATTAAAAATTTAATTTTTTAAAGGAAATTTTAAACAAAAAATATCTAATATTTAAATTAATTTAGAAAAAATAATTAAAAAAGAAAAATAACAAACTCTGCGATTATTTCTCCTAGATAAATTGATAATAATTGGATGATCATCTTCCATTGAAAAAGATGAAATTAAAGAATAATAATTTAAATAAATAGAGAAGAGTTTATAAAATATTAAAATTAAAAAAAAGATTTATTCTAAATTAGAATTAAATTTTACACATTTCTTTACTCTTAAACAAATATTTTCAAAGCTTTATTGAGTTTATAATTTTTAAGAATATTGTTTTTCTTTTCAGATATTTTAATAAATTTAAAATATTTATACATTGTGTGGTTTAAATGATAAAATTAATTTTAAATTATTAAATATAACCATACATCTTACGTAGTAAATATATGTACGTGTACTACTTATTACCTATAATAATTGTGTTTGATTAAAATAAAAAAGAGTAAGTAGTATATTATTACGTATTTATGAAAGGCTGAAAATGTGCAATAATTTATTGATTTAATTTATATTTAATTAATTAATTAATTCTTAAAATTATTTTAAATAGTAGTTGGCGAAGTGGTTATTGTTTCTTTAAAATATTTTTAAAAAATAACGATTTCGAAATTTTATCAATTTTTCATTAAACTATAAGAATTAATTTTTTATTTAAATTTTCCTTTCAAAAAAATTAAATTTTTCTTTTTTATTCTTCTTCCTTTCAATAAGATTCAAATATAAATTTTTTTGGAAATAAAGACATTCTTAATGCCTAAAAATTAATATAATTAATAATTAATTTTTTTTACTTCATTTCTTTGCCAAAAATTTCCAAGTTTATTTAAACGTTGAAAATTAAAAGCTCTTGTTTTTCTTTCAAATAAATTATTTGGAGATTTAATTAAAATTAAAGGTGTTGCTTTCACCTCAGTATCACGAATGCTTCGATATAATGGCAATTCCTTTGATTAGAAATATTCAAAATTAAATTTAGAATATTCAAGTAATTAACCAAAAATTAATTAAAATTTTATGTAAAAATTAACTTTTTAAAGAAAATCCTTCAATATTTCCTTAAAGCATTTTTTAAATTTAATTTTATAATCAAAATTTTTTAATAAAAATAAACCTGAAGAACAAATCCTTCAGCAACAAATGATCCAATTCCAATAAAGAAACAAAAGATTGTTAATAAAAAAACAAGGAAAATTTGTTTTGAAGAAGAATGTTTACAAATATAAGATGAAGAAGAAGAAGAAAATAAATATTTATTGGGAAAATTGATAATCATTTCTTTTATTAAATTAAAAAAAAAGAAAAAAAAGTATATATTTTTTATAATGTTTTTATTTTAATAAAAAATAAGAATATTTATAAATATATAATTATCTTTAAAATAAATATTTTTTAAGGTAACAATCTCAAGGAAAAATAAAATATTATATACTTAAATAAAAAAGAATCTACTGTTTTAATATATTAATTTCAATGTATTTATATTAAAAAAGAAAAAATTAACGTCAATTGGTAGAAGTGTTTCCTTATCCCGGAAGGAAATATACTACATAGATAAATGAAAATGAAAATCTCTTTTTGTATATACATTGTATATTGAGGGATAAAAAAATATAATAATTTTTTATGTAAAAAAAAAAGAATTAATATTATTAAATGATTCCATTAACCAATTATAGTATATTTATTAAATCGGAAGTTTTTAAAAAAATATTTAATAAAAATAATTTAAGAAAATAAAAATTATTTACTAAAAAAGCCTAAGAAAAAAAAATAATAAGAAAACAATAAAATCCAAAAAATTGCAAAATAACTAATATTAGGCCACCCACATTGTATACATATATTTATGTATATACTATTTAAATTTACTTTCTTTTTCTCTTGTTCTTCTTCTACCTGTGTGAATTCCTTTTAATTTAAATAGAATATCATGATTACGTAAACGTATATATGTATGTATATTCTCAAATTCCATTTTCTATATTCAGCTACAAAAAACTTCAAAGACAAACTTAAACTTTTATTTTTTAATAAGATCGCTAACTAAATAAAATATAAATAAAGATATTTTTTGTAACTAGTTAAGATCGTCAAAGACTTTTTTAGTCAATAATCCAATAATTTATTTTCTAACTTTGGAAATCTTGCAGAAAATTTCTATTTTACAAACTAGCGGATCAATCTTATAAATTAATTAATATTAGTGACAGATCTATCAAAAATAACCAAACATTTAAATAAAATTAACCTTTCTAGTTTTTAAGTAAATATTTATTGAGGAAAAATATTTAGAAAATTTTTATGTTCCTTCATGGCATTATGTTAAAGCGTTATTTTTTAATTTAAAGTTAGCGCCATTTTTAATAAAAAAATCAATTTTCATAGTCATTTTTACGAGTTAACCAATTCATCAAAAATCTTGCTACTACATACATACATATATACTACTAGTTTAATTTAAATTTTATTATCTAAAAATTAAAATAGTTTTAACAATTATTTTTTTTTAGAAAAATATAGAAATCTTTATTAGTGAATAACAAATGCAAAATACTCCCGATCGTGGCGAACGTGGTTTTACAACACCGTCAAGATGTTCTCCTAATGGAAAATTTATGTTTGATAAGCCTCTCTCAACTAAACGAGAAAAGGTTTAATTTTTATTTATTAATAAATAATTTTTTAAAGCTTCTCAGAGGAACTCCTTCTCGTTACAAAATACCTCCGGCCCCTAGGTTAATGAAATCAGCGCCACATATACAACGTTTTAGTATGATAAGGGCACATATTGAACCATTTGCACGGATTGTTTCTTTCAAAAATCCTGCAGATAGTAAATATTATTTTTAACTTTTTATCCTTTTGGTTATCTTTAAGGGCCTCGATTGAGTCCACATTATCATCCTGATACTCAGGAAAGTTACCTTCAGCAAAGATTTTACATGCATGGACGTTTGGGTCGTGGTGATTTTGGCGAGGTTTTATTTTTCAATTAATATTTTTTATCAGGGATAGATTTTCTGGGTTTTTAACTTATTAATTAAACCTTATTGAATATAGTAAACTTGTTTATGAATCACCTTAACTTAACTTTTTTAGGTTGTTAGTGTTCGTTCAAAAGATGATGGGAAAATGTATGCGGTCAAATGCGCATTGGAGACTTATAAAAATATTGCTGATAGAAAGGAAAAATTGCAAGAAGTCCATAAACATGAGATGCTGCCTCCACATCCCAATTTGCTTCATTTTGTAAAAGCATGGGAACAGAGAGGACGTTTATATATCCAAACAGAATTATGCTGTGGTAGTTTAGATGATGTGGCTAGAGAAAGACATGAGATTGCTGAACCTGAAATTTGGTATTATCTCATAGATGTTCTTATGGTTTGAATGCTTATTTTTCTTTTAAAAATTATTTTAATATTTAGGCCTTGGAGCATATGCACCTGCATGACCTTATTCATGTTGATATCAAACCTTCTAACATTTTTATTACATCAGATGGAATTTGTAAATTGGGAGATTTTGGATTAGTTTTCGATCTAAATAAAGTATTCTATTTTCGATTCTTTTTTAATCTAAAAATTTTAAAGGATGATCCAAGGAATATATCTGAAGGTGATGGAAAATATTTGGCAGCAGAAGTTCTTAACGATAAACCAACTAAGGCAGCGGATATCTTTAGCCTTGGAATGACTATTCTTGAGTTGGCAACAGATTTGGATTTGCCTTGTAATGGAGTCTTTTGGCATGAAATTCGTAATAGAATGATTGATGAAAAATATATTAAAGGTATTTATTAATAAATTTTTAGTCTAGTATATTAATTTTTTAAATTAAAATATAATTTCTTTAGCGTTGTCAACCGATCTCCGCCGTGTTATTGCCTGGATGATTGATCCATGTCCATTAAATAGACCCAAGGCTGTTGAACTTCTTAGGGATCCTGCAGTTTGTCAATATAGGAGCAGAAGGCAACTCAAACTTGTCAAACATCGCATAGTACGTTTAAATATATTTATTATTCTTTATTCCGGCTCGAGTCGATCTTTCGAGTTTTGAACAGATGGGGAAATTACAATCTTTTAGATTTATTTTCTTCTGTTTTTGCTTATTTCCTAGATATGTACAATAACTGACAATTTGTTCATCATTTTTTATGCCTTATCAACACTGCTTTATCAAGTGTTCTATCCATTGATCTGGTTAATTCATTTTTGTACTGAACGATTCAATGATCCGAAAATAAGCACTCCATACTCAGAAGGTCGAATTATGAATAGTTCATTGTTGCATAGCCGGAATAGAGTAAAAATTAATATTTTAAATTATTCTTAGCATTTTGTTTTTTTAGGATCGTACGCCGGAATTTAATCTTCCTTCGCCACCTTACGATTCTCTTGATTCTCCTGTTACCGATTCATCATTTCGACATCACTTAAATTTTGATGAAAAAACATTTAGTGAAAATGGTAATAAACATTATTTTATATATTTATATGTTTTTTTTAATATTCAGAAACTGGTTTGTCACCGGAGAGTCGAATGAATGTTTCATTGCCTAATCGAAGCACAATTTCTCCATTAACGCGTTTTACTGGCAGTGGTAATTCACCAACAAGTACACGTTCTAGGAAAAGAGGGCCAAGAGCTGGAGACGAATTATTCGGAATTGAGAGGCGTTTTCCTAGGAAAAGTAGAGATATCGAGGAAAAAGAGAGTGTAAATAATGATTAATTACCAGAAAATATTGACAAAATTTACCTTTGATTTTTTATATATTTAAAAATAAATTGTTTGGATTTTTAAGTTTAATGTTGTAGAAAAGTTCTTCCAGTTATAGTCTTTTTTTCTCCTTTAGTCTCAGGCCTTGCTCTATTTAAAACTTTGAGAAAATCATTTGTTTTAGCTCTCATACGTGAATGCAGATATGCCTATTTGATATAAACTTTAATTTTAAATTATTTGAAATAAAAAACCTTTGAGCATTTTATATGATAATGAAGATAATCACGAAAAGTGTAGATAAGATTAATTGTGTCATCTCTAGATTTTTTGTTTGTATGTCTTGGAAATAAAACTTTAAATAATTTAAAATATTAAAAAATAATCTTAAAAAAAGAACCAAAAGTAATATATCCGACATTTTGGCCTATTTTTGCTTCTGGGTTATTTTTTAATTCAAGTGGTGGTTCACCAACAGAATAAAGTATTTGAGGCGCTGTTTGGCTAGCTTTTCTTCCTTCACGGAATTCCTTTAAAAAATATTTAAATAAAAAAAAGAAAAAAAATAAAACCTGTAAAAATACTTTCCCAATTATAACATCATCTGGATCTTTAAATATTGTACTAAAAATAACAGTGACACGATCTGATTTTGCTTGAACAAATCTTAAAAGAAAAACATTTTTAATCAAATATTATTTATTTTTATTAATTAAAAAATAAATAAAAACAAAGTTTCATCTTCTCTGTAATGAACAACAGCTCTTTTTTCTCCATCTTGTCCTGTTTCTTGGAATTGAAAATATTTCTCAAAAACAGAAGCAAAACAATTACGCTTCAAAAATGAAGCTTTTTTAACAATTTCCATAAAATCATTATCAGATATATCAGATAAATTAAAAATAAGAGAAACATTATATCCATTCTCTGGTGAACTTTTCAAAAATGTTTCATATTCTCTTCTGATCAACTTTTAAAATTAAAAAATAATATTTTTTATTTTAATAGAAACTAAAAATCTAATAATTATTTCCACCTCATCAGCTCCGTGTTCTTGCAATTCTTTGTAAAATTTTAATGAAATACTGAGCTAAAAAAATTTTTTTAATTAAAAATTTTTTTATTCTTTTTGACCACTAATTTAAGCCTGTCTCCTTCAGGATTGGAAACTTTATAGAGAACACCATCAAAATCAGCAAAAACAACATTCACAGAATCAAATTTTCCACTTAAAGAATAAATATTTTTAATTTAAAAAATATTTAAAACAAACTTTATTTTTGCTGAAGAAAATTTTTGTTCCAGTAATTCATAAATTATTCGATTATTTTGTTCTAATAATATCATCTAAAATTAAAAAACAAATTTAAAAGATAGATTATTCTTTTTGTCTTAAAAATTAATGTTGATTTATAGTGGTAAATATTGATGAATCACAATGAAAATGAATGGCCAGAAGATCACCTAAAAGTTAAAAGATCAATTAAGTATTCATACATACATTATGTATATACATATATATGTATGTATATGTACGTACATATATATGTATATATCCATTAGGTTTAATTCAGATATACATGAGAAAGGAATTCTAGTTAAAAATAAACTTACAATTAGAAAACTTTTTTCACTTGATACTCTAACAGTTAAAAAGAGCCTAAAGGTTAAAGCTTGGCTTTATGCAAAGCATTCTGTGTATTTGTGTAAATGAAAATATTTTTAATAAAATATGTACATAATATTTAAAAATAATCCTAAATTATAATATAATTTATTATGTATGTAAATATTTGTAAATAAAATTAAATTTATTTTCAATTTCTATTTTATTTCATAAAGTTCTTCAATAATTTGTTTATTAGAATTTACGTCTTTTGAAAGGTTGTAGTAATGAATATTAGCTTTAATATTTTGAATACAACAATGCAAACCACCACCTAATGGACAAATATTACATTTCTTATTTTTTAAAATTAATTGCTTTTTCCTTTGTTTTTCTTTTTCTTCGTTTTGTTTGTTTGAATTATCATTTGGAGATAATAATATTGGACGTTGTATTAATAAAGGTCCTTGTGGATCTGTTGGTGTTGTTTGGGGTATTGGAGTTATCGGAACTTTTGGTTTTCTTTGTATAATTTTCTCTTAATAAAAAAATTATTTAATTATTTGTTTTATTTAAAATACTTGTTGGTGAATTAAAATTATCAGCTAATTCTCCTGCACTGTCAATTGTTGAATAATGATGATTTTCTAGTAAATATTTACTGTTCTTATTTATTTTAATCTGTTGTCCAACCTTTATAATTAATTAAGGAAAAAAATAACTAATTAAAAAAGGTCTTACTTTATGAGTTGCTTCTATTATAAAAGTATTTTTATTGAATTGAACATGTTTTTTACAATTAATTTGTTTATTAATTTTAATATTATCTTTTTCTATTTTGGTTATATTTTCCTTTTGATTAAAGGGCTTTGATTGACAATTAATACCAATAAAGTCAATTGCAATTTTTTCCTTCAATTTATTTCCAAAACTGAGTTTAAAAAACAAATTTAAGGATTAACTACAAAACATTTTTATTAATTTAATTTTACCTATCCATCCAAATTAAAAAAATTTTTCTGTGTATATCACTTTTTTGATTAGTAAATATTCTCTCCATTCGAGTCAAAAAATGATTGAAAAATGTGATACTTGATAAAGGATGTTTACAAAGAAAACCTAAAATTTCCTTTTGACGTAACAAATAAAGCAATCTATAAAGCAGAATTCGAAATAAAATTAGTGTAGTTATTATTAAGCTAATAATTATTGTGTTCAAAGGTCTATCTATGTATAAAACTATTACATCTAATGAAATACTAGGTAATATCCAAAGAATTATTAAACCAATTAATATAAGGAAATTCTAAAATAATTTATATTTTCATTAAATTTATAAAAAACCGAAAGGAAAATAACTGCCCTCAATCGAACTAAATTTGTTAAGCTTTGAAATTCAAAAATAATGGTTATAATTGAAAGAAGTAAAAGAATTGAAGAAAACATGTATTTTGAAGGGATGAAATAAAATATTAAATAAAATAAAAATAAGACAGAAACTAGTAAACTTAATCGAATTAAAAGTGGAATTTTAATCATTTTTCAAAATTATAATTAATTTGAATCAACTTAAATTTTATTATAAATATTTATATTATACATTTCTCTCCATGGAAACGTTTAGTAAAAGTATTTATAAAATAAATAATGTCAATAAGAAAATTTATCAGCCAAAAATAATGAAAGAACTTCATGAAACAAATAATTGAAATCAAGAAACCGTAATTATAAAAAAATATATTCAGTGAAATAAATATGTATCTTCAATTTTAAAATATCATTGATTTTCTTTTTGTTCGTTAAAAATCCCAGCAATTCGCTTTAGTGTAAACACTTCGAACATATCTCCTAAAATTTAAAAAATAACCAATTTTAAATATAAATGAATAGCTCTTATGTTTCAGGTTTTAAATAATTTTTAGTTTAAACAGTTCTTATTTATTTGCAAATTTTCACCACTAAAAATATAAAACATATTTTTCACTCACTTTTAAGTTCTTGTATAGGTTGAGGAGTGAAAAAGAAGAATTGAACTTCTTTGCTGTCTTTTGCCATATCTGCCAACATTTCCATAATATGCCTACGATTTACCCTTGAAGTTAAAATTTTAAATAAATTAAAAAAGAAATCCAACTTACATATCCATAAAAACGTCAAATTCATCCATACAACGAAAAGGCGATTCCATGCATTTCCATAAAGCCATAATAAAACATGCTGTTGTATATGAACGCTCACCACCACTGAGTCCTTTAAAATAAAAGTTAAAATAAGAAAATAAAAAATTAACCTTTCAAATCCTGTAAAACTTTTCTATTTAACCGTTGATCTCTTTCGTTAATAGCTTCACCAAATGAAGTATCCTTTGTTCTATTGGTCATTACCTATTTAGTATATTTTAATTTTAAATAATAAGAGTATATTTACCTTAATAATTATAGTCCCATCGTCATCTCGGACATCCAAACTTGCCTTATATCCACGAAAATTCATATAATCTCTAAACCAACATTCCAATTTTCCAGGCAGAGAATTTCTGATCAAATCAAATCTTTGTTTACGCGCATTTATCATATTATCTAACTTCTGAAAAAAATAATAAAATAATAAATTAACCATAACACTACTTGATATCTTGTCTTCCAAATTTTAACTTTTGCTTTAAATTGTTTATAAACATTCGTGTACTCTTGCAAGTCTTCTAATGTTGGTACTGGCTCTCTACTAAAAAGAAAATAATAAATTCTAATTTACGAGTACAAAATAACCTTCTTTCTGCATTTGTGATTTCATTTTGAATAGCCTCTATTTGTCTGTTCAGATCACTAGTGTCAGGAATTAAATCAAAGTTAGGCATTCCATCGTCAATTTCAGTCCCAACTCTCTTAAGTTTTTCCCTATTATTCTCAGCCTCCTTTTGTCTTTTTACACAAGAATGCCTAATTTTAAAAAATAATTTAAATTAATAAAAGTTTAACCTTTTATCCTCAATTTGTTTTTGGTATTTAATAATTAAAGCATTCGTCCTCTCAACTATTTTATCACATTCTTCCAATTCTTTCTGAATTTTTCCCATTTGAAGTTGACAACTTTCTATTTCAGTCTAAATAATTAAAAATATTAAAAAATTAATTTAAACTAACTTGTATTTGATTATATTCATTTTTAAGATGATCAGCTCTTTTTCGTGAGGCATCAACTTTACTTTCAATCTCAGTTTTCTTTTCTGATTTTTCTAAAAGCGTCTTCTCTAACTCAATTAATTTGTCATGTAACTGTTTACGTTCTGCCTCATTATCACTAATTGAATTTCTCTTAATTAAAGAAATATACTTAAAAGAGATATTATTGTACCAATTTAGTAATTTTGTCTTCACTTAATGATACATCATCTAATTTATTTAATTTTTCTTCAAGCTCATATTTTTTTTCATTCAACCCATTTAATCTTCCTTCGATACGATTCTTCTTTTGACGTAAGCTATTAAGTTCACATTCAAACGCTTGAAATGAACTTTTTGACTAAATATTATCAAATATTTATATATCTTTAGTAAATATTACCTCCTGAAGTTCTGCATTTTTTATTTTCACCATATTCGTTACTTGATCCAAATTTTCATTAAAATCGTCCAAAGTACATGACATAAAATTGTTGTCCAAAACACGTGATTTGAAATTCGTAGTATCTCGAAAATATTGATAGGGTCGAGATCCCCTTTGTGGATTAACTTCACTACATACCAGAGTTATAGCTTTGAATGCATTTGGTGGAGGCTTAAAATAATCTATTTACTAAAATAAAGCATCAGAGACTTTGCCCTGTTCCCAAAAATATGAGAATATTTAGGTGTGACAAATCAGTTACATTTTTACAATAAAATATAAAATTATCTTAATAAAATTAACCTTTGGATACATAACGTTACGTGCGTCAATGTCCTTTTCAAATAGCAGAACGCTCTCGGCACGAACCTTGTCTAGAATATAATTAAAAACTGTAGGATTATCGACATTCAAAATTCGAGCAATTGTTGGAAATTCTGTAGGTGGTTCTTTTCCAAATAGATCGTATTTTTTATCAACAAATCTATTAAGGAAAATGAATTTCTAATTTAAAATTTTAACAATACTCTGTTGTAATAACATTTGGCCTCCTTATATGAGTTGAACTACATATCCCATCAAGAGCCTTTCTATCAGCAGAAGAATCACACAAAAATGTTCCCAGCATATTTCTTAAACAATATTCAATTGGACTTGCCCATTTTTTTTCTTTTAATTTTATATAATTCCCAATTGGTCCAATCGGCCTTTTTCTGAATAGATGAATATTGGTATCAATAAGTTCAATTAAACGAGGAACATCCCTTCCAAAAATGGCAAGTTTATCAACTTTAGATTGTTCAAACAAAGTTTTTTCTTCAATAATATGTGTACGCCTTTGTTCTAATAGAGCATGCTGATCGGATTTTTCCTAGAATAAGATGAAATAGAAAATGAAAAGTTACGAGCGACAAATTTTATAACAGTATACATGATTTATAAAATGAAATTTTTCAAGTAAAAAACTAACCTTGAAAATTTTTTTAAGATTTTGGTAATTAACTTCAGCCAGATGCAGATCATTGGAGAGTGATTCCTGTTCTAATTCAGTTTCCTTTATTTGATCAATCACTTGAGAAAAAGCTTCATTTAGTTTATCTCTATTAGTCTCATTGTCATCACCACTACCAGAACTAAAAAAGAATGATTAAAAATAAAGAATAAAAGATAAGAAACCTGGTTAATAAATCTTTCAGTTCTTTATTTAACTTATGTAGTTGAGAATCACTTAATTGTAGATTCCATTGTTTTCGTTTTACTTTAGTATTCCAGTCATGGTGTTCAAAATTAAGTTCATGCGCCTTCCTTTTTACCTCATTAAGTTTTTCATTATGATCTCTGCATCTAGAAGATGCAATATCAAGATCATTCTCAAAATTCCCTTGTCTTTTGTTGGTTTCATCAAGTTTCCTCTTAAAAAATATAAGAATTTAAAATAAAATCAAATAAACAATAAGTTCATCTTTTTCCTTTGATTTATCCTCTTTTTTCTTCTCATTAGTTTGTAGATTCTTTGCCAGTGCCTCTATATCCTGTTATTTAAATTTTATATTAATAAAAAAATTAAATAATACAGCTTTTCCATCTCTTACAGGAGCCCAAAGCTGATACCAATAAAGCCTCTGAATTTCAGTCTTTTTGTTATTAAGCTGATTTACAGCATCATAACGTGTCTTCATTTGTAAATATTTTGACTCTTTGGCACTTTTTTCTTTATCCATTGATATTACTATTCTAGTCAATTCTTCAAAAAGAGAGTCAATATTACGAAATAAATCTTCTGCACCGTCCATTTCTGAACTCTTTTTGTACAGCTTAAATTGATATAAAAATTGTAAAATAAAGATATGTATATACCTCATAAAGTCTTTGTGGCTTCATTGATTGTAGAAATTGACGTGCGCGATCCTGGGACAGCCAAGAAAGAGGATTTTCTAAATCAATGTTGAACTGTTGAAGTATTAGATCAAGTTCGCGCCTATAATTTCTTTTCGCTACAACCTCTTCCTTCCCTTCAGGAGAAAAACGGGTCTTGATAATAATATTCGAACTATTCAAAGTAATGCGCCGTTCAATAATTATCACAGTTCCGTAATCATGTATCATATTTGGTCCTTCGTTTGAAATATGAATCCGAATTAATGAATAGCTGTAAAAATAAAGCAAATTTGAGATCTATCCAAACATTAAATAGAGGAAACATTTTAATACTTAACCTTACCTTTTATTCTCCTTAATGTAATCAGTAATGCGTTTTCCTCGTTCATTGGAACGACCAGCCCCTCCAAGACCGATATTTAAGGCGGCAAACAATGCACTCTTACCACTTCCATTTGGACCAATAATATAAGAACAATTATATTTGTCAATGTTAAAATTCAACTGAAAAAATAGATAAAATACTCAATGCATATGCATTAATTATGTTTATCGAATCAAAAACTAGGATCCGAAAATTACTCCACGATTTTTTTAATTCGGAGATTATTCCGATACAACAAAATAAGATTACAACATTTAAACTTAAAACGTGTTTTATTTTGAAAACCCTGCAATTTCCCCAGGTTATCAATCTACCCACCGTTAAACTTGAATGGCACATAAAATTCTCCAATTCAATACGGATTATTTTACCAGCAACTGAAATATGCATGTAAATAATTAAATTAAAAAGTCATTTTATTGATTTCTCAACCTTGAGGCATTGTTAAAGTCTTCTTCTTAACCGAACAAACATCATCATGATCTGATTGAGAGGAATCGAGGCCTCTCTTTTTGGAACAATTCAAACTCATTAATAAGTAATACGAAAATATCTATGCTAAAAAATTAATATGAAAAAAATTAAATCATTTAAGACTTAGAAAAAAAATAAAACGATAAAAGGAGCCATTTCATAACTCAAAGCAGTCAATATGGAAAAATGGCAAAAATAATTTATTCGATAGTTACTTCAAACCTTTAACATATATGCGAAAAATATAACAGAAGATATATAATAGTGTTATTCATATGGGTTTTTCGGTAATCGGTAATTCGGTAATTTAGCGCGG
This sequence comes from Meloidogyne exigua, assembly GCA_018905775.1. Lineage (NCBI taxonomy): Eukaryota > Metazoa > Nematoda > Chromadorea > Rhabditida > Meloidogynidae > Meloidogyne > Meloidogyne exigua. The sequence continues at coordinate 848,488 of JAGUQR010000009.1, read as the reverse complement.
TAATACCGAAAATTACCGCGGTATTACCGTACCGTGAATAACTCTAATATATAATAATAAATAAGAAATAACATAACAAGTTAAAATATTAGAATATCACGGCGGATTTTTCGGGAAATTAAGGAAACTCTTACTGCCTTGCAAAAATAAAAACTGCATTAATCATTCTCTCTCGTTTTTCTTTCTATCTATAATTCACTCTCTCGTTTTAAGCATTACTCTCGTTTTAATTTTACCAAGAAATGAGGTTACAAACTTTAAAATCCAATATCTCGACTAATTATCAGAACTTTGGAAAATCTATCCGCAATATTGTAGAAATGTCTTTAACTAATATTTTTGAAAAAAAATTGGCCTGATCGCCGCTCAGGAAAAAAAATTTTCACTCATTAAATTTATAGAAAGTATAAAAATGGTGAAAACACGCAGCAAACAACGTGAAATTAAGTTTAAAATTGTTCAATTTCTGGCGCTAAGTCGATTAAGACCAAAATCAAAGTGATCAAACACTATTGAAGAAAGTTATGATCAAAAATAGATCAATTTTCATCAATATTCAAACAGTCATAACTCAGCCAACTAATTTTTTTATCTTCTGAAAATATGCAAAATTATTCTTCGCATATAGGGCTACAGTTACACAAAATTTAAAAAAATAGAGCGAGAACCTCCAGTACTACAATTGCAATAATTCCCTTTATATGAGTGAGTTTCACTTATAACACTCAAAAAGTCATTTGAGTGCATTAATTATTTTTTTGAGTGTCATTCGCACTCAAACAGAAAAACGGCTGACTGCCTGCTGTCTTTCATTTTTAACTACTCTATTTTTTTAAGGCTGATTTCCCGAAAAATCCGCCGTGGAATATTAATAATTAGTAAAAATTAGTGTTCGGCACAGTTCGGTACTACGCAAAGTACCGGCCAGTACTTTTCGGTACTACTGTTATTGTTATTGTACTGAACAATTTTTCAGTACCACGGCAGTGAAAAAATGTTAACTATATTTTGGTTTATTAATTTTTAAAGGAATAATAAATATTTATATGTAAAAATGGTAGTGTTTTATTCAAAAAAAACTATTTTTCTGTTGTTTCTGAGATTTTAAAGAGATAAAATAAGCCTTGGCCTAGGATATTTATAAATTTCTTTAGAGGCGCTTAGTCTCATTTTTTTCTAAAAGTTTAGTCTGATATTGTGGATGCATTATAAGATGTTTTTTAACCACTTGTACTGCCACAATTTTTAAATAATTTTCTTGCATCCATTAAATTCACTCTCCTTTGAAAGTCTTCTAAAATGGGTTTCTTGTTTTCAGTACACTCGTTCCCCTCGTTTGACAGTTTTGTAAGAACATTAACATCCCAAGATATACTTATTGCCAAGAGAAATCGATTAAAAAAATTTTAAACCCATTTATAAGAGCACCGAAGTACCGCGGTAGTACCGAAAATTTTTCTTCAGTACTTTCCAATACCAGTACTTTTCGGTACTACTGGTATTAGTATTGAAAAAATCATTTGCCGAACACTAGTAAAAATATCAAGCATAATGACCATGCCGATTTGTGTTATTATGTTCCTTGCAATGTGCACTACAATCATTTAGTTTACCATTCTTACAAACAAAATATCCCCTTTTCAAAATTGATAATATCTGAAAGTTATTTTTATTATCTTTGAATAAGAGCCGTTAAACAAAGTTTAAGAATCTTAATAAAGAACACTGAAGTGAAGTGAAAATATAGTAATTAGAAGGGAAAATTATTCATAGGTTGAATTATTAAAAATAACTAAATTTACCTCATCATAGAAATGTACTTCGAATACTTCAGGTGTTTTTAACCACTTGAGGATTACCTTGAAAATTGCACTCATCACGCAATCATAGTTGTTTGCACTAAATTAATAAACAAAATAATCTTTAACATGTATTGTTTATTTAAAAAATCTAAAAAATACCAATAAATTTGTCCAGTTCTTTGCATTGTTTGTTTCGTTAATCTTTTTGTAAATAAAACCATTAACCAGTTGCTTAAATATTAAAAAAACCTAATCCATCCATATTTGTCATGGAAATTTGAACTAAATTCTATAAACTCAGGGTCTGGCGTAAATTTATTCCACGGTATTTTACCGCAAAAAATGTCATACAAGCAGTAAAACCATCCTAAATACTTAATATAAGTTCTATTTAAATGTAAACCTTCAACATCATCAACAGGAAAAGAAGGCTAAATTATAATATTAGAAAAATTATAAAAAAAGAAATACCCTAGATTTATTCATTTGAACAAGAGGAGCATATTCAGTTGTACCATGCCTTATGGTAGGTTTTCTTAAGGTTAATCTACGAGTTTCAAGATTAATATATTTTTGAGATAATTCGAAGTCATAAATACAAAACTTGAGTCTATTGCCTTTAGTAATGTGAACTCCAAAATTATCCATTTTTACGTCTCTTGATACAAAGCCAAGTAAATGAAGTTCTTTCAAAGCTAGAAGTGTCTAGAAAAAAATAATAAATCTCTTGTGTTTCAAGCTTAAAACAAATTTAAAATTTAGAATAAATTAAAAGCCCAAAGTAAAGTTTTAATTTGTATGGTTAAAAAACCCAACAAAAAAGTATCTTTTAACAATACCTCACGAGCTGCTTTAAATTTCATTTCCTCGGTCAAACCAGGTCTTCTTATCCATGCGTTGACATCCCTCAGATTGTTATACCTGTAAATCAAATAAAATTATATTCTTTTTATCACAATTTATAACCGTGTCAGAATGTAATTTTTGTGTTCCTTATTATTAGTACGCAAAAATTCAGGAAGTACGCCAGAAGAAAGCAGATTCTGTATACGATTGAACTTTTTGTTGCTGTCATTTTCCAGTTTTTGCATTGTCTCATAGACCCTCATCTTTAAATTAATTTTAACTAGAAGCAATTTGAGAACTATTTAATTACCTCATTACGCCAAGCTTGTTCTGGCGAAATTTTTAATGCAACAAAATTTGAACCAGAATTGTAAACAAATACTGTTGATCTATCACCAATATGAATAGGTCTACCATCCAAAGATTTAGGTAGCGAAGGAAACATTGCTGACATCATTAACTCTTGAGGAATTAAATTTGAAAAAAATAATATATGAATATAATATAAACTAATCTATAAATAAATAAAATTAATGTAAACAAATAAAAGATTTATAGGCTTTCCTGTAATAAATATAAATTGAAAAAATAAATGAAATATGTATTTCGATTATAATTTTTAAAATAACCAAAACTTGCTAAACAGGAAGAAAATTCAAACAAAACAATAAGTCAGTTCATTTTTCTAATCTCAAACAATTTCATCCACAAATACAAAAGAGTCTGAGTTCTAAACTTAAAATGAAATAGAGTCAGAAAATACCATTAATATTTACATTTTTATCTAATGTTTTTATTCATAAATATTCATTTAATAATTACTTTAAACAAATTTAAAAAATAAATTGGAAAAAGTTAATTTTCATAAATAATTAAAAAAAAAAGGAAAAAAAATTAGAACGTTTAAGGGAAACTCGCTAAAAACTTGTTTTTCTTCTTTAAGTTATAAATTGTTTGCCCTATCTACTTTTAAATTTATTTAAATGCCCATTGTCAAATTTTACGAGATTGTATTATTACAACTTAAAGTAATCTCAACTACTAAAAATTAGTCCCTTAGATATTTAAAATTATTTTACAATTATTTAATATATATCTCGTTCCTTTGTGGAAAAATGTATTTCAATATAAAACTTCAAAAAAATTTACTTTTTATTTTAATATTCCTTTTCTTTTTATTTAATAAATGCTTTGATTTATCAGCAAATGCCAGGATTATCCAAAGACCTAGAATAATAACAAGGCCTTCATTTTCATCACATATTCCCAGAACATTTTCTAATGTAAAACCTAAAGGTCGTCCAATTATTGGTCGTCCAAAAAATACAAAAAATGTAGCAGTAATTCATAGAAATTTTGGAGGAAAAAATATGCCATTATCAGGACACAGGTAAATTTAACATAGTTATTTAAGAAAAAAGGAATAAAACCCTTTAAACAAATAAAAAGTTTTTGCTTATTTTTAATTTAAAAGTTCTCTGTAATATTAATAGAATAAATTTTATAGGAAGAATCCTTCGCATTTCAATTCTCCTGCCGCTCCTTTGTTCATACAAAGACCACCTGCAAATATTGCTAATATTCCATTAAATTTAATATTTACTCCTGGAGCTCCTGGAACTGGATAAAAGAAAATTTAATTTTTAAACACATTTTAGTACACATTTATTCTTAATATAAATAAATAAAAATATATAGTAGTATAGTAAATAATATAGACACTACAGGAGAAATTTTTTATTATTTCTTTACAGTACAGATAAAGTAATATTGTAACAAGTTTTTATTTTCTTTTAATTTCCTTAAATTAAATAAATAAATATATTATTATTTAATTTATAATCATTTAAAATTATATTTATTCAATCTAATTAATTTTTAGTTTTAATTTTGTTAAGTAATAATGAAGGGTTTAACTGGTTTTAAAATTAATTAAACGCCCAATATTAATCGTAATATTTGTTTGAGAAACTTTCACAATCTTTTGCGAATAAACTTCGATTTTTCCATCATTTTTTGAGTTTCTTAAATTAAATTAATTGTTCTTATTAAAATAATTGATAATAAAAATAATTTTAGTAATTAAATTGGCTTATAATTAATTTTTAATTATAAAAATAAATAAATAAAATTTATTAAAAATTGGCTAATTTAATTCGCCGAATTAATTTATTTTCTTTTTATTCATCATTATTTAATTAATTTATATTTTATTTCTTTTAAATTTAAAGAAAAATATTTTAATTTTTAAATATTTATATATAGTAAATTTAATAATAATGCATTCCTTCTATTTTTTAATTTTTTTATTATTTTTTCTAATTGCTCAATGTTATTCTCGTTATGGATATTCTGGTGGATATCAACAAAGTAATGTTTAAATATATTTTTCTATTAATATAATATTTTAGATAATAAAAATAATAACAATAATTATTATAATAATCAACAACAACAACAACCAATAGCTCTTTCTCCTCCTCCTAATTATAATAATTATTATACTAATAATGGTAGAGAACAAGAACAACAAGGAGGAGGTTGGAGTCAATCTAATAATAGAGGTAATTAATTTAAATTAATTTAAATTTATAGTTTAGGTTGGAATCAACAATCTGATCAGCAATCATCAGATAATGACAATAGTGGTAATGATGATAATCAGTCACAACAACAACAACAACAACAACCATCACCACAACCACAGACTCGAAACAGCGATTCTCAATTTACAGTTAATTTTTATTTAAATTTTTTTTTCCTAAAATATATTTAAAGATTCCTTTACCACCTGGAGCACCAGGAACAGAAGAATAATCAAAATAATAAAAGAAAGCCAACAGAGATCTGTATTTAATTCTAAATTAAATTTTTTGTTTATTTTTAAATATTATTTTATATAAAGGATTTAATTTCTAAATATTCCTTTAAATATTGTGAATTTAAAAATTATTATTTTTTATTATCAGACAAACAAAACATTCATTTGCTTTAACAACTAGATTATATTCTTTAGTAAATAAAGCTAAAAAATTATATCAACAAATAAAACTTAAATAATTAAATAAGAAATAAATAATTAAAAGAAAAAATATCTTTAATTCTTGACAAAGCTTTAAGAATTTAAATTTTTATAATTTAATAAATATTTTTAAAGTCTTTAAAATGAAAAAAGACTGCTCTAAATAATTTTATAAATTCACGTGAAGTTCTTTTAATTTTGCTTCTCCTTTTTGTACTTATTCACACACGTTTTTATCTCTCTTTATATATACATATAAATAAATAAATATCTTTTACTCTCTTATTTTTTAATTCTCTTTTTAGTTTTTTAAATTTAATGTCTGAAGTAATACATATGTGTGTTCATGTTTTTGGTCAATACATAAAAAATTAGCTGAATGGCTGGCAAAAATAAATAAATAATATTTACTCTTTTTTTTCTTACACTTATATATGTATATCTAAATATTTAAGTTTTAGAACACGGAAGTCTTTTTTTTTAATTTGTAAACATTTCTAAATAATTGATAATTAAAGCTTTAATTTAAAATTTACTCTTAAAAGCTTTAAGTATTTATTTAATTATTTACTTTGTATGTGAGTATAGAATATCTCTTTTTTTTTTTAGAGGAAGGAAGAAGAAAGATTAAAGTTCAATTTATATATTTTTTTAAATGTTACTTAAATTGTTTTAAATTCATTTATCCTCTGTTATACCAATTAAATAAAAAGAAAAAAGTTTAATTTAAAAATCACCAATTAAAATAAAATTAATTAACCTAAATATTTAATTTTTTTTTAATAATTTAATTTAAAGTAAAATTAAATAATAATTATTATTTTATTTTTCTTATTCTATTAAATGAGTCAAAGACAACAACAACCATTAGAAAAAACTAATTTAAATATTAATTATGAACAACAACAAATAAATATGCCAATAACAGTTAATAGGTTAGTAATTAATTAATTAAATATTTAAACCTATTTTTAATAATATTTTCTAACAAAAATAGCTTAAAATAAAGAATTTATTTATAGAAATAGGATATGTATGACATGTCACATTTGTTTCCATTTATCTCTTTTTTCTTTAATTAAATTTTTAATCCCCTCAACTTATTTATATTTAACATTTATTTATAATTTAATTAATTCTTTCTTTATAATTCATATTAATTTGAAGAAATTTCTAAATTATATTTTTAATGTAAAAAATTATTATAAACAAATAATGTTTATTGAGTTCTGTTTTTTTATGTTTATATTTTGCTTGTTGATATTTTGAATTTATTATTATTTCCTAGACAACAGACAGAGGAGTTATTTAAAGCAATCAATTTCTCCTTAATAAACTACACAAATAAATACTTAAATATATACAAATGTACATACATATGTGTATATAAATCTTCAGCTGTGAAAGTACTTAATCATTTATTAACTTTAAATATTTAATTATATAAGTAATATGTCCTTTACTTTTTCTAAAAAAGTAAAATTAGGTAAATTAAATTAATAATTCATTTTTTTTTCTTTCAATCTTTTTATTCTCTAAAAAATAATAAATACTTCATTTAAATATAAAAAAATATTTTAAAAAATAGGTTTAAGCTTATTTATATATTTACTTTGCCTTAACTCTCCCTTTTAAGTAAAAAGTTTATTTATATAGCAACTATCCAACTTAACCAAAAATTGAAGATTATAAAACAAAAGAACAGAATTTTATTAATAACATTTATTCTAATTAAATGTGTCCCCAATATAGTCCAATAGAGGCTAATAAACTACAAAAAAATAAAGAATAAAGACATTTCTCTGTCCCCATTATTTTTTTATTAAATCTTGTTTCTAATTTTTATTTTAAAAATTCTTAAAATTATTTTTTAATCTGAATTTTGGAGAATTTTGGTCTTATAATCCAATAGAAATTTTGTTATATTTTAAAAATAATTTAGGTTAAAAACAATAATAGTATATTATTAATTTTTATAAAATATATCAGTAATTACCTAATAAATTAATACCCTCTATTAAATATATTTAATTAATTAGTTAAATATTAGTTAAAATTTACTTTTTAATAATTTTATATAAAATTATTTTTTAATTTTGTAGTTTATTTAAAATAAAATAAAATTAATTTCTTCTTTAATAAATTAAATAATATTAAATTATATTTTTTTCTTTCTTTTAATTTTTGCCTTTGTCACATTTTTATTATTCTCGTAATTTTATTAGTAGTTTTTACGTCAATTATTTATTTATTAATTTTTATTTAGGTAAATCAATACAACAAATATATATATAATTAGAAATAATAATTATTTTTAAGTACTTCTTCTTCTTCTTTTTATTCAATTAATTCAACAATTACAACATTTACTTCATTAATTAATTATTTAATTAATTTTGTAGAAAGCTTTACTTTTTTAGCAATGCTTGTAGAACAAATAACTTGTAAATTATCTACATCAAATATTATTGAAATTAAAAAAGAAGAAGAAGAAGAAAATAAAAATAATTTAAAAGAAAATTTAAATAATAATTGTTCTTCTAAAAATAATGATGGAAATAATTGGTAATTTAATTATTTAATTTTAATTTTTAATTATTTTATTTTTTAATATAAATAAGCCTGTTTTTTATTTATTTATATAAACATAATTGATTAAAAATACAATTTCTTTCTTTCTATTTTTAGCAAAATAAATACCTTTTTTTATATCCTTTTGTCTGGGGCTTTGTTTTTTAAAATAAAATTTTTACGTAAAAATTACAAAAATATTTTTATTTTTTTCTATTTTTTGTTTAACATTTCTTATTTTTAAATTTATTTCCATTTTATTTTTTTTTATAAAAACAAGTTTAATTAATTCTTTTAATTTCCATATAATTAAATTAAAAAATATTTTAATTCTTCTACCTTTTAAAATTAAATATTTTTAATTTATTTAAATAAAATGGTCTTCTTATTATCTTGTTTTGGTGATCAAAATAATAAATTAACAATTAATAATTTAATTATTAGATTATCTAAAATATTTGAAAATAATAAAAAAGAACAAAATAATTCTTCTTCTAATTTTATTTTTTTAAAAATTAATAAAAAGTTTGTTTAATTAAATTAAATAATTAATTGAATTTTTTTAGTTCAAAAGAAAGTGAATTTGACTGTTATGAATTATCTGATTTAAAAACAATTGTTACACTTGGAATTGGTGGATTTGGTCGTGTTAATCTTGTTCGGCATATTGACAGAGATAATAAAGTTTTTGCATTAAAAATATTAAATAAACAACACATAAAGAATAAAAATCAAGTAAATTAATTTAATTATTTATTTAATTATTTTATTCTAAAGATTGAACATGTTTTAAATGAAAGAAATATTTTAATGGATTGTCGTTGTGATTTTATTATTAAATTATTCAAAACATTTAAAGATTCTAAAAAAGTTTATATGTTAATGGAATATTGTCCAGGTGGTGATTTATGGACAGTTTTAAGAAGTTTTTTACGTTTGGATGAAGAAAAATCAAAATATTTTTGTGCTGCAGCAATTGAGGCTTTTGATTATTTACATAAAAATTTAATTATTTATAGGTAATTAATTAATTTAATTAAATATTTAAAACTTTTAAGAGATTTAAAACCTGAAAATATGTTACTTGATATTAATGGAATACCTAAATTAATTGATTTTGGTTTTGCTAAACGTTTAAATTCAGAAATTGACAAAGCTTGGACATTTTGTGGAACTACTGTTAATTATATTTTAATTATTAATTAATTATTATTTAAAGGAATATATTCCTCCAGAGGTTATTTTGGGTGAAGGTCAAGATTTAGCTGTAGATATTTGGTCTTTGGGTATTTTTCTTTTTGAAATGCTCACAGGAATTCCTCCATTTACTGCTTCTGAACCAATGTTAACGTATATTATTTTATTTAATTAATTAAATTTAATTATTTTGAATAAAGTTATGGAGCTATAATTAAAGGTGTTCAAACCTTAACATTTCCTCGTTATATTAGTGACAATTCTCGTTTATTAATTTTTAAACTTTGTCGAAAAAAAACAACACAAAGACTTGGATATGAAAATATTAATGATATAAGGAATGATATTTGGTTATTTAATAATTAATTTAAATTAATTAAAATTTAATAGGTTTAAAGGTTTTGATTTTATTTCTTTTCGTAATCATTCAATGCGTCCACCAATTAGACCAAAGGTTTTTTTTTAAAAGGAAAATATTTTATTTAATTATTTTTTAAGGTTCAAAATATGACGGATACACGTAATTTTGATCATTTTTCCTCTACAGATGATTTTGCTTGTCAATCAGATTATGATGAATGGGATGAAGATTTTTAAATTTAATTAAATAATTAAAATAAATGCCTTTATATATTTCCATTTTTCTATCCCAATTTTAATTTTTTTTTAAATTTCTCACAAATTTTTTTTATTTAGCTTTTTCTTTTGTTTCTTTTTTATTTTGCACTTCTCAAGGATTTTTTTTGGTATTAATTACTTTCATCATTTAAAATAATTTTTAAAAATTTTATGTCTGTTTTAAGACTATAATTAATTAATTAATTTTTAAAGAATATATGTAAAATAATAATAATTAATTTTTAAACAAAAATTAGAATTAAAAATGCATTCTATTTTAAAGGAAATAATTAAAGTGATCTTTGTTGAAAATAAAGTGACATAAAGAAATAAAATAATAAATATTTAAATTAGATGGGATTACCGCCAAACAATTTTTTATTTAATATTAAAATAATTTTAATCAGAATTTTAGGCGGAAACCCTTTTTAAATATAAATAAATATAATACATATTTAAATATCCCATAAATAATAATACTAAACTGGGCCTTTTAAATTAAATTAATTAATATATGTTAATGAAATTAAAAATATCTTTTGTGTCTAAAATAAAATTTAATTAATTAATTTAATAATTAAAACATTTTAAATGAATATATTAAATAAAAATAAATTAATTTTAAACCCAACTATCAATTGATTGCCTTCTTTGTTGTTGTTGTTGTTTATTTCCTTTTTGAACAGAAGCATATAATTGATCAATTGGAGGCTTTTTTTATTAAAAGAAATTAAAAATATAAAATATTTAAAGAAAAACCTGTTTAAAAATATTTCCTTGATTATTATACAATTGTTGGGAATTTTGTTTATTTATTAAAGGTTGTAATTGTTTTTGTTGATTTAAAGATGTTTGTTGGTATGGACTAACAGAAGAGACCTTTTTTTTAAAAATTATATTTATTTATTAAAGTTTATTTTTCTATTTACTGATTTAGAATGTAATGGAGTATTAATTAATTCTTCATAATTATTAGATTTTATTTGTATATTTGAAGGCCTTTCCATTCCCTAAATAAATAAATAAATAATTTAAAATAATAATAAACTTGAGAAGAAAAAGGTCTAGCTAAAGTAGTTGTTGTTATAGATGAAGGAGAATGTTTATCTAAAGAATATTGTTGTTGTTGTTGTTTTTGTTGTATAATTTCTTTACTTATTGATTTCCCTTTATTTAATGTACCACTACTATAAAAATCAGATTCTTCAAGTCCAGATTCTTTAAATAATTCTTGTAATTCTTTATATTGCCACATTATATATAAAACCTTTTTTAATTAATTAATTTTAATTAATTATATTTTGAATAAAACCTGAGTAGCATATTTACAAGTTTTACGTCCATAAATTGGATATGATTTAGCTAAAGCTCTAAGTCTTTCAGTACCCTTATTTATTTTTAATTAATTTATTTATTTATAATTTATACTTCAATAGTTAAATGAACTAATTTAGCCATTTCTTCATTATATTTAACAATTTCCCAAAGAATTCCAAGAATTGCATTTAATGTTAAATCAGAAGGTAATAAATGTATTTTTTGTTGTTCTTTAATTAATTCAAATTGTTGTTTATTTGGAATTTTAATTAAAATATCTGATAAAGCATATCTTCCAATTAATTCTAAATTACGCTTAAAAAATTAATTAATTAATTATTTAATTTAAAATTAAATTAAAAATACATAATCTAAGGCTAAATTTCTAAGAGCACAACAAACAGCACAAACTACTCTATCTTCACAAAGACGAAGTAATTCAACAAGAATTGGTAAACCCTAAATAAATAAATTAATTAATTAATTAAATATAAACCTTTTCAATCCGAACAGTTTCTCTAACTAATAAAGACCCATAAAATGGACAACCAGCTAAATTCTGAATTGCTGCAGCAGATGCTTCAAGAATTTCACAATTTGCAGATTCTTCAAGTATTTTTAAATAAAGTTTAATGGTAGAAGAATGCCAAAGTAATTGGGGACCCTTTTTAAGAAATAATTAAAAAAAAGAAAGAAAAATAAGAACTGATTTTTGGGTATTTGTAGTAATTTCCTTTGTTTCCAAAAAAAGTTCATTTTCTGATTTTTTTCTTCTTCTAAAAAGTTGTTTTCCTTTTTTAGAATTTGTAGTCATTTTTGGACTTCCTGAAGGTGCTGATTTACTTCTTCCTTTAAAAATAAATAAATATTTTAAAATTATTTTTTTATTACCAGTAGAATGAAAATGTGGAGAAAATTGATTTTCTAATAATTCTTCTCTTTTTATTTGATATTTAGATTTATTTGGATTATATTTATTATCAACAACTTCTTGAATTCTTTTATTTTTAAAAGAAAATTTAATTAAATTAATTTTTAAATATTTAACCTATAACTAAGGTTTCTAAGTAAACAAATAACATTTTCAGCACTTCTAGTATCTAATTGATTTTTTTGAACAGCAAAATGTAAAAAATTTAAAAGTACTTCAATTAATCCAGGAGAGGAACGAAGAAAACGACGAGACTAAAATTAATTAAATTTTAATTTAATTTAAATTAATTAAAATAAATTAAAATAAATTAATTAAATTAATTTTAATTAAAATTAATTTTATTTAAAATAAATTAATTTAATTAAAATAAATTAATTAAAATTGCCTGATCATTAATTGCTGAAATATTTCTTAAAATTCCTGTTCCATTTCTAAAAATAATTGCTATAGGATTACGATTATTATTATTTATTGAAGGACTAGTCTGTTGTTGTTGTTGTCCAAAAAGTATTTCAAAAGAAGGAATTCTTAAAAAAAAATTAATTTAAAAATTAATTTATATTCAATTATTTACACAGCATTCTTTATAACAGCTTCAGTTGTTTGATTTAAAATTGGTTCTTTAAGTTCATCAGATGAGGAAATATTCCATAAAGCACCAGTGGCCTCTTCATGAACAAGGGAATTTTTACAAGTTTTTAATAATTGAGAAAGTGACTTTAAAATATATCTTTTTTTTAAAAATAATTAAAATAAACTTTTAATCCATTCTTTTGATAAATTAATTTTTTATTTATGTCATTTGTTTTACCAAAAGCTAAATTTTTAAGAGAACCACAAACATTACGTAAAATTTCAGGATTATTAGATGAATTTAAAAGATTAATTAAACATTCAATACCACCTAAAAATTAATTAGAATTAATTAAAATTATTTAAAATTATTTAAAATTATTTAATTAAAATTAACCATAATTTCTAGTTTCTTCTTTAATTAAATCATTATTAAATGTTAAATGTTGTAAATAACCAGAAGCATCTAATACTAAATTTGGATCTGGACTTTTTAAGTAATCAATTACTTCTTTTAATGTTGGATCTCTCCATTGTAATGAAGATTCTGTTTGTTTATATATTGGAGGAGGAGAATCTTTTAATTAATTAATTAAAATTAAAATTAAAAACCATCTCTATCAGGAAGTGGAGGAGATTCTCTTACAAATATTTCTTCCATTAAAGGCATTAATGTTCTCTTTTCTTTTTCTTTTCCTTCTTCTCTTCCAATAGTAATAAGAGGAGAAGGATCTGATGGATTAGAATATCCAATACAATTTTTAGCTAAAATTCTAAATTGGTATTGATGACCACAAAGAAGAGAACCAATAGAAGTTTTACAAGTTTTAACTAATTGATCTGTTGTTAAACGATACCAATTAGTAGCTTTTTTTTTAATTTAAATTATATTTAATTTAATTAAAAAAACCATCTTGCATTAAATCTCTAAATTCAATTTCATAACCCAAAACAGGAAGTAAACTTTTTGAAGGTTGCCAACATAATGTTAAACTAGTTGGAAAGAATTCTAATAAAAATAAAAATATTTAAAAATAAATAAAATAAATAACCAAGATATTCAGGTGCTGAAGGCCTTTCAGGTACTTTTTTATTATTTAATTGAGGTAAAAATTGTAATAAATTAATTGGTTCAGATATAGGTGAAGGTAAAGATGAACGTAAACCATTAATTAATGAAATACTCCATATACGAAATTCATATTGACAATTTGGAGATAAATTATTAACTTTATTAAATTTAATTAAATTAATTAATTTTAATTAGAATAAATCAATTTGTTTGTTAAATAAAGAAAGTTTTATATTAGCATTAAATACAAAATAACCAGAAAGACTTAGAAAATATTTTTATTTAGAGGTTTTAATTATAATTCAAGGTCTTCTTTTCTCTTTTTCATTATATAATTTAAAATAAAAGAAGAAAACTAACCAATAAAATAATTATTATTTGTTGTATAATTAATTGAATTATTATCAAATAATTGTTTCCAAACAGAATTACCTAATTCACGTATTTCTACTAAATAAGCTAAATTAGAAGAATTTAATGTTGGACATTCCCAATATAATTTAATCCAATTTTGATCAAATTCTGTTACCTTTAAATTAATAAAAATTTTAAATTTTTAAAATTTAATAAAACTTTTGGTTTTCCAGGTATTCCAGGTATAATTTCTACAAAATTTTTAATAGGTGGTGGTGGTCTAATACGTATAAAACCAGAAGAAGGACCAATTAATTCTTTACCAGTTTCTTCATTTTTACAAATTATTCTAAATTCATATTCTCCATTTGGACATAAATTTAAAACTTTAAATTAAATTAATTAAATAATTAATTATTTAATACTTTCTAATTGACATTCTTTAATAGGTAATAATTCATTATAATTAATCCAATTTGAATTAATTTGTTTATATTGTACCTTTTTATTTAAAAAATAAAAGATTATTTTAATTTAAAAATATTTACTATATAATTATTTTTAATTAATTCATTTTCTTCAATTAAAGATGGTTTCCATTTAATTGTTATACGATCAGATTCTATTTTAATTATTTCTGGACAACCAGGTAAATATTCTGTTTTAAATTATTTTAAGTTTAATTAATTAAATTAACCTTTAATAGAACTAAATTGAGTACTTTCAGGCTTTAATTTAATTTGTGGACTAGAATCAGATGGAAGACCAAAACCAGCAATATTAGCACCAACAACTCTAAATTGGTAGTTATCTTCTGGATCCAAATTTGTAACTAAAAAAATATTTAATTAATTTAATTTTAATTAAATTAATACAATAATTAGAAGAAATTAAAGTTTTATTTTCTTTAATAAATTGTTTATTATTTAAATAATTAAAATATTCAAAAGAAGAATATTTTAATTCTTCAAATTTAATCATTTTTAATAATATGTAAATGTTGTTTTTATTTATTTAAATAATTTAAAAAAAAAAAGAAAGAAAGTTTTTTAATTCTTTCGGCATAAAACAAATAAAAAATATTTAATATTTACACAATAATCAATATTTATTTTTTTGATCATAAAAATATGTTAAAAGAGGGAAAGAATAAATTTATGAGGGAAAATATAAATAAGGAATTAATTAAATTATTAATTTTATATATATTTTTAATTTAATTATTTATTTATTTTTTGTTTAAATTAGGTTAATGAATTAACTAATTTATTTTTTTAAAAATTCTTAAAATAAAAACTCAACCACATTTTTAATAAATAAAAAAGCAAATAAATATGTGAAGTTTAATAAAAAGAGAAAGAGAGAGAAAAAAAGAAGGAATAAAATAGCTGGACAATGTGAATAAATTTTGTAAAAAATTTAAAGAATTATTTTTTTCGCAAGCAAGCACGCTTTTTCAATTTTTATTTGTAAATAAAAGAGAACATATTTTAAATAAAATAAATAAATACACTTTAGAATAGGAGAAAAGGAATAAATTAATTTAATTAAAACTTACTTTTACATTCATTTTCTCCTAATAAATCATCATGTGCTGGTTCCCATTCCTCTAATTCAGAACGTCTAAATTCTACTCTATAACCAATTAGAGGTCCTTGGGTTCCATCAAATTTAGGTGAAGACCAAGACAAAGAAATTGTTAAAGGAACTTTAATAATTAATTTAATTTAATTAATTAAATAATTAATTAATTAAATTAAATAAAAATTAAATAATTAATAATTAAATTAATTAATTAAATTACCAATTTCCCCTTCTCCATCAATTATTTCTTCAAAACATTCATTAATTTGTGGAATACCAGGTTTACTTGGAGTTTCTAAAAGTTAAATAAAATAATTAAAATATACAATTTTTATACCTTTTTTATATTCATTTGAAGGAATAGAATTATTTATTAAATTAATACCAACAGAATTATCTTCAGCAATAATTGTTTCACCAGAACTTGAAGGTAAAAAATCATCTTCAGAAGGAGAACATTTTGAGACTTTTTCAATAATTGGAGAGGGAGAAGAAGAAGAAATAATTTCTAAAAATTAATTTAAATTAAATTAATTTTAATTACCATCATAACCATTAAGTATTGGATTTCCATCTATATCAAATATTAAATCTCCAGGTTCAATTGGAAATTGTTTAACACAACGAGTAGTTGTTATTTTAGTTATTTTTGTTATCTTAAATACAGTTAAATTTAATTAAATTAATTAAAAACCTTTTGTGTTGATTTACATCTTTTATCTTCATTAATATCATTTTCATTAATATTATTTAATATTTCTTCTTCTCCTAATAATAATAATTGTTCCTCTTTTTCTTTTTCTTCATTATTATTTATTATTTGTTTTTCTTCTTCTCTTCCATTTCCTTCTTCTTCTTCTTCTAATTTAGATTCATAAATATATGAATATTTATTTCCTCTAGCTGTTGGGGGAATACCACCAGGAATTTCTGTTATATATGTATGGGCCATTCTTTAAAAGAAAATATTAATTATAATTAATTAATTAAATACTTTGGATCATTAACAATTTCTTCAGTAGCTAATTTGTCCCATTCAGGTGGAATTACTTCTTTTGGTAAAGTACTTAAAAATTAATTTATTTTAAATAAATAAATAAAAAATAATTTATTTAATGCAATAAATTGTGAAATATTTTTTTTAAATTATTTTTATTTATTTATGAGTAATTTCTTTGTAAAAGACGGTGTCAGTTTTTTTTTGATAAAAGTCAATGAAAAAATAAATTTGTACAGATGTTATATATAAAAAAAGAATTACCAATTTAAATATTAAAAAATAAATAAATATGTTATTTATTTATTTAAGATATTTTCTTTTATTTAAAAAAAGAATATTTAAATTAAATTAAATAATTAATTTATATTTAATTATTTTATTAAAATTAAAATTAAAAAAAAATAATAATTCTTTTTCTATTGTAAAAAGGACAATAAAAAATAAAAATTAATAGTTCTTTAGAGCAAAATAAAAATATTATTAAATCTATAAAAATAATTCTTAAAATATTTTTTTTAAATAAAATAAATAAAAATAATTTAAATTAAAAGAAAAATATATATAATTTATTTATTTATAAGAAAAAGAATAAAATAAATAAAAGGATATATATACGAATATAATTAAATATATCCAGTATTTTTTAATATACCTTAATTTATGTTCTTTTTAAAAATTTTGATTAGATTAATAATTGTATAGATTTTAATTAAAATAGAATTAATTTTCTAATCAATATAAATAAATAATTATCTAAAAAAATAAAAAATAATTATTAAAAGAAAATGTAAAAAATAATATTTTTCTTCTTTTTTTAATTCGATAACAGAAAACTAAAGAAGAAGTATCTAAAAAAAAAAAAACACTAAAATATAAATGAGGGAAAAATAAAATAAAAATCAAAGCCACTCAACGAGTCAAAAAAAAAGTTTTGGTTATATGAAGAATGAATGGAAGAAAAATAAATAAATAAATATAAAAGGATTGGTCGAAAAAGAAAATATAACGAAAAAAGAATTATTCACACAAAGGTCATAAAATAAAAAAAGTACAAAAAAAGAGACGAAGGAAAAAAACTTTTTATTTATTAGAATGTGTACATAATAATTTAATTAATTAATTAAATAATTTATTTATTTAATTAATTAAATTATTTATTTATTTAGTAGTAGTAGTAGAATAAATTAAAACATATTTATTTTGTCCAAATCACCACCCCCGTAAGCATCGATTGAATACTACATAATATGTAGTACATAGTAAAATAGCCCCCAAAACAACAACAACAACTACACTCACTCAAACATTTATTCTTTTTATTTTATTTTTCGTCCAAAATATTATTTTATTTTTCATTTAATTTTATTAAATATTTCTCAAAAAAAACTTTTTTTTTTAATTTTTTAAATAAAATATTTACCTAACAAGAGTATCAATTTCCTCTGTTCTATAAACTTCTTTTCGTTTTTTAGTCAAAATATTTGATGGAAATATTTGTGAATTATTTAATGTTTTTTGGAAATATTCTTCCATATTTGGAGATCCTTAAAAAATAAAAATATTTAAAAAATAATTTGAATTTAAATTATAAAAAAATACTTCAGAATATTAATAATTAATTATTTTATTAAAAAATATTCCATTTATTTTTAAACTAATTGTAAATATATTTATATTTAATTTCTAAAAATTATTACCTATAATAGATTCCATTTCCTCAACTTCAGGAATTGACTCCATTGGTTGTTTTATTAGTTGTTGACATAAAGGAAGGGCAACAATGACCTCTTCCTTTTCTTCTTCTTTCTTCTCTTTTTGTTTGTCCGGCTGTTCCCGGACAGACTTATTCGAAGTACCGGCGCCACCGTTTTCAACTGAGGTGAATGTCGTTAACATTTTATTAGAAAATAATTAAATTATTTTGCTTAATTATATTTTAATTTAAAATAATAATTTATTTAATTTTTTTTTAATTAAAAGATAGCAACATTTAAAATAAAAAGAAAATTATTTTTTGATCATTTTTGACATATTAAATTTGTAAAACAAAAAATAATCTTTGTTGTAAGTAAAATCGCAATAAATTGAAAAAAAAAAAAAAATTGGTTTAAAAAAGTCATTCACAGCGTGTGGGCGTTTGATTAATAAATATATATATACGAGAAAGAGGAACAGAAAAAATACAAATAAATAATGACGATGAAGATACATACGAGATTCTAAAATAATTGAATGATTAAATATAATTAATTAAAATAAATAAATAAATAATTATTTTATTAATTTATATGTAGTTTTATAGATAAAATTTTATTAATTTTTAATAATTAAAATTATATTTATATTAAAACAAATAAAAACATCAATATTTTATATAAAAAAGGAATTTATAAAATTAAAGGACTAAAGTGACAGGAATAAAAAATAAAAAAGATTTTGAACAAAAAAAAGAAGAAAGTAAAATGCCAGAATTCTTTACGGAGTTTTTTTCCTTTTTTCTTCACATCCTCAAAAATAAATAAATAAATTGATTTATTTATTTTATTTAATTTAAAAATTAAAAATATTCCTTTGAATGTATACAAATTATTAATTATTTTAATAAATACTTAAAAAGAATAAAAGAGTTTACCAAAATTAAAAATAAAATAAAAATCCCTATAGACTAAACAAAAATAGTCAAAATATCTTTAAATCAAGAGGATTTGTTTAACTTAACAAAAAAGGCTCTAGGGATTTAACAAAAAATATTCTCCTTGTAAAAGTAAAGCAAAAAGTAAACACACAGAAGACAAAGTTTAAGAAAAAATAAAATATTCTAATAATAAAATTAATTTTATTTAAATTAATATATTAAATAATATTTTTTTAATTTTTAAAGATAATTTGAATTGAAAATAGAAGTAATTAAATAATTATTTCTCTTCAATTAAAGAATTGTTTTTTTTATTTTAATCTTATTTTATTATAATTAAGATTTTTGTTTTTTTAAAATATAATTGGCATTTATTGTTGTAACTAAATAAAAGTATATTTATTTATTTTATTTTTATTCTCCATTTATGGACAAAAACATTTTTTAATGTTTTCAAGTAGGCTTAAAAATAGGAATAATAAAATTTGAAGAAAAGAAGAAGAAGAATCGATTTTATCTGTCAACAAATGCCAAAAGGTTGTTGTCAGTTGGAGACCTTTTACCCCTCCACCCCCCTCATTTTCTTCCACTTGGATAAATGAAAAAGGTATGAAAAAATGGACTTTTATTTCCAGATGAAGAGAATGATGATAATTGTTTAAATGCTAAAAGAAGGTTAGAAAAGAAATTAAAAATTTTGGAAATTTGTTTTTAAAAAAACATTAAAATATTAAATATTTTTTTAATTTAAATAATTAATTAATAGGGCTGCAAATTTTAGTTGCTAAAAAACTCAAAATAGTGACTAAAATAGATGCTAAAAAAGGGTCAGAATAGTTAGTAAAAATCGAAAAAAATCCAAAATAGTTACAAAAATAGTTGCTAAAAATTTAGTTTTAATCACAAATTTTAACAAAAAATCAAATAATAATCGATCAGAACGAGTTTCACAATTACTGACTATATAAAATTCGAAATTTTGTGGGGTAAACCTTTGCCTATTGTCTGAAAGTGGTACAGCCCGATTTGTGGTGTGACTGATTTGTGGTGAGGCCGATTTGTGGTGGCTGCTAGTGACCAATGCCGGACCGGATCCGGCCGGATTTTTCCGGCCGGTTTTTTTCCCAAGTTCCGGATTAATTCCGGACCGGATTAATCAGGAAACAGCCGGCCGGATCCGGTCCGGCGCTGGTCACTAGCAGCCACCACAAATCGGCCTCACCACAAATTGGCCCGCCACAAATCGGTCACCACAATCGGCCCGCCACAAATCGGGCGTGTACCGTCTGAATGAATATTTTTATACATCTTTTCCACGTTGATTTTCTATCGCCTCTCCATTTTAATGTTACTATTTCTTAACGTTAAAGAAGAATTTTTTATTTTTCCATTTTCAAGGGATTTTTTATCTAAAATTTTGCAAAAAATGTCAGAATAGTGACTAAAATACTGAAAAAGTCCAAAATAGTTTACAAACTTTTTTTTCCAAAAAAAGACCAAAATAGTTTTTAATAGTTACATATAGTTGCTTTCAAATAAATGAAAATATGCTCAATTATGTGTTTTTTGTGCATATCTCAACTTGTACAGCCAGCAGAAAAAATAGTTAAAAAACTAAAATTTGCAGCCCTATTAATTAATATGTACATATTTACTTCATTTAATTATTAAACATTAATTAATTAATTAAAATCAAATTAAATAAATAAATAATTAAAATAAATATTATGAGTAATTTTGTGTTAGAATTAATAAATATTTTGACCAATACTTGGAACTGACTGACCGCAAAATAAGGTCATTTAAACAAAAAAGAAAAAAATTAATTAATTATTTTCCAATTACTTTAATATTAAAAGTCCTTTTATGAAGTGAATTTGAATTCAAAAATAATATTAAATATATTTTATTTATAAAATAAATAATAATTAAAAGATAAATAATAAATCTTCAGTAAATTAAAATAAAAATAAATTTATTTATTTTATTTTATATGTAATACTACTATTTAGTTTATTCTACATAAGTATTAGTAAATACATAGAAGAATATCCAAATAAAAAATAAAAAGACAAGAAGCATTCTTCTCTATACAAAATCAAATTAAGTGGACTCAAGTCGATGTGAATTTGTTTTAAGGGAATAATTTAAAAAGGTTTAAAGATTTTCTAAAATTATTTTTATAAAAAATTATTTAAAATGTTCTCTATAAAAACTAACTTTTTTACTAATATTTTTATTAATAAATTGCATTTTCATTGTTTCAACTATTCTAACAAGATAAAATAAAATGGACGGAATGTGGCCTCTCATTGCAATCATTTCTGTAACTATTCTATTAATGTATGTTTTTTAATATTAAATTATTTTTTTAAAGAAATTTTATTTTGTAGTATTTGTATTGCTAGCGCATTCATATATTATTTGTACGAGAAGTACGGGAGTGGTGAGCGAACTTTGGAGGTACACACGGAACTGACAATTAGCACAGTCTCAGATGGAAAGTCCAATAATACATGAAGAAAATATATAATAAGATCTATTACCAACAATCGACCTACCTATAAATATATGTACTACTATTTATTCTTTTCTATTCCATGTTTAATATATACCTAGTTAAAAATGTATTGTAATGTTAATTTAAATATCATTTTTATTTATAAATATACATTTATGGTAAATTATAGTATTTTTATTTCGCCGCTCAATCTCTATTTTGTTTTTTAATTATTTGGACATAGACGTTTCTTTTCTAGGCTCAGCAACTCTTTCAGTATGTCCTAATTTAGTGGTTTTCCTACTTATTTGGACGTAGACGTAGTCTTTTTTAGGAGTAGCAACTCTTTTAAATTGTCCTAATTTAGTGCTGTTTTCCAAATTATTTGGACGTATGTAGACGTAGTCTTTTTTAGGCTGACATGAGCTTACTCCCCCCCTTCACTTTTTCAATGTTCGAAAGTCTGTATCTCTCCTTCTAATTATCGGATCAACTTTTCCCACCCCTAGATCGACTCAGTTTTCGAAGCTCTTTCGAATGACATCAAATTTGGCCAAATCGGTCCATAAATAAGAAACCCGTTATGTCAGTATAGCCTAAATGAAATAAATTTATCTGAGGTGTGAAGCTTAATTTGTTATATTTTCAGCATTAGTTATGATTTTTTTCATACCTACTATTTCAACCTGGCGTCTGTCTTTTCTTTTACCTTCAACAAGGTTTCTTTTTTGGTTAACAAAATTTTTTACGTAGTTGTTTTATACCAATTCAAACATTTTTCATTAATTCACTACATTTAAATCTTATTGAAGAGGTAAAGTCAAAGGATGAAAATAAAATTATAGAATATTTTGGTGGATTGAAACAGGAGAAAGTTTTGTTAAAATCTGCTGAAAAGCTTGTAGATCGATGGGGTGTTCTTCGTTGGCCAAGACATAGTTCGGGCCGTAGAAATTATGCTTTACTTGGTAAGTTATCTATAAACGGCCTCATAATTTTCACTAAATCTTTGTTTTGGTTTTAAGGGACCCTTTGTGATCTTGAACTTGTATTGCTAGATTATGCTTTTAGTTTTATCCATAATCAACTTAAATTAGATGCTAATATTAAAAACATAGAGATTTGTCATGTTAAAGATATTTTACCAGTATGTCAGCGTATATTAATTTAAAAGATGTTAAAACTTTAGATTTCGACAACCAGGGCATGTGGTGTTCAACCTACTAAAATTGGTCAACATCCCATGCAATATCGGGTTTATAATGCAAACGATGTCTATAACGATCGGTGTAACTTTAATTCCATTGATGAGGTAGAACTTTGCCTTTCCGGTACAGCAGAAATGGGAATAGCAGATCGGTATGTCTTATTTTATCTATTTTAAATTTTGTTAATTTGTAACGTAAATTACTTTTTAAAACTGAAAATTAAGGTATTTAGAATTAAAGGGCGTATTTTTCAACGAGATCAATTGCCAACTTATATTTTAGCTGAAAGCACTTGTTTCCGCCCTGAGATTTCTACTGGTCATTTAGAATGTGGGCTTTATAGAGTTCATCAATTTAAAAAGGTTTAACTTTTAAAATAGGTTAATTTTAAATAAATTTAGTTTTTTTATAGATTGAAATATTTGTTGTCTGCACTGAAAATCAAAGCTATAAAGAATTGGAGAGAATAGTTAAAATTCAGAAGGACTTGTTTTCTTCACTAGGACTTCATTGTCGGTATATATTTTTATTACTTCATTAAAAACTCTAATTTTTAAATTAGTTTATTAAATATGTCCGATGAAGAATTGGGTGTGTCTGCTTCAAAAAAATTTGACATCGAAGCTTGGATGCCTGGTCGGCAGGAATGGGGTGAATTATCAAGTGCTAGTAATTGCACTGATTATCAAGCTCAACGTCTCGAACTTTTCTATAGGTCTTTAAATAATCTATAAAAATTTTAATACTTCTTTAAATACTAGAAATAGTCCTGATGCCTCCTCTTTGAAGCATGTTCACACGTGTAATGGAACTGGTATTGCTACATCTCGTACTATTCTTGCACTTTTGGAATCTTTTCAAGTGTCTGGGGTATTTATGAGTATTTTAAATTTTACCTAAATGTTTTGTTTAAGCGTCATGGTCTTCAATTACCAGAATTAATCAAAAAGATGCTTCCAGCTGAAAGAAGTCCTGTTTTAAAGTGTGGAAAAGCACCGCCAATTGTTTATTGTTTTGATAAAATTAACCGTTAAAAAAGAATTCGCTTTTTTAAAAGCTGATATTTTAGTTTTATCAGCTTTTATTTTTTTAATTTTAATCTACTTGTATACATAAAGAATTATTTGCCAGATGACACAATTAAAAACTGAAAGCTTTGCAGATTTGTTTGCCTTGAAACTTGGACTACATTATTTTTCAGAATTTAAAACAACATCTGAGGAATTTCTGAAAGAAAAGGATAATCAAAAGTGTTCACTTAAAGGTTGTATTTCTTATAATTTTTGGGACCTTATATGTTGAGTTTAAATTTTAGAACAAAGACAAAGGAAGGTTTTCTTATCATTGAGGAGAGCTGTTCTCTGTTTTCACAATCGTTATCCTGAGTTGGCTGAACGTTGTTATCGTGAAGGTTTGACATTTATAATCGTAATTTAACTTCTTATAAGTAGGTGCTTTGTACGCTGATCAATTGTTCGATGTGAAAGAATCGGTGCAATTAAGAAATTTATTCAGCATGCTAATTTATCGGACTCGAAGTTAAAATGCCTCTATCTAACCTTATTTGATTTTTAATTTTATAAAAATTTAATTATTTTCTCTTGTTTTTCGAATTTCTTTCTGTGGATTGTCCATTCTTACTCTAACTTTTGTATTCAATATATTTTTCTAGTGGTTAGATATGGAACTCGATTCTGCATTTAGTGAACAACAGACTCAATCTGCTTGGTGAGTCATGTAAATTTGATTTATAAATAATTTAACTTTAAGTAGCACTGATGAACAAATGAAAGAACATTTACCTGTAAAAAATTTATTGTGCAGTAAGTTACGCATTCCTTATGGTTCTACTAGGTTATTATGTCTCCGAGATTTTCTTCATTCTCTTAAACATTCATTGGTATTTTAATTTCTAATATCAGTTATTATGGCTTGCAAGTACAAAACTTTTTGTTAGTATATTGACAATATTTTTTTAGTGTATTGATGCAATGATTGAACTTGTTACTTTTTTGATTGAGGTTGAAGAATGCCCGGCAGATTTTCATAGTTATCGCCACCGAGCTCAACTTCTCAGCCGCTTAAAATTTTCTTCATTTTCAAAGGTTTTTACTCACACCATAAATATTCATGGATTAGGAACAGGAGCAGAAGTGGCTATGGTAAATTTAACTAGTGTTCCAATCATGGACTTAAAATTTTTGATATTCTAGTTGGTTCTAGATTGGCTTTTAACACAATTCTATGAACGGTTTACTCTTTATTGGCCTTTATTAGTCGAGCCGATTGAATCATATGTTCGAGGAATTGGTTTTGATGGCTTTTGGGACTGTTTTGAACGAGCTTTGGACTTTTCCTGGGAAAATATTTATGAATCAAAAGAAGGAAAAACTACGATCGAAAACGGTTCATCTGACTCAGTAAATGTTATTTCAGACTCATCATTTCAACAACTTACTCCTGATTATTCTGCATTTCGGCTTCAACTTTTGCGTCTTTTACTTAAACTTCCCTTTGATATTATTAAACCAGAAAAACGAACAGATTATTTATTTTCAAAATTTTTACTTCTTTATAGGTTGTTTAATTTGTATTATTTTCATTTATTTTACTTTTTTTATAGCAAAGAATTTGTGCAAGTTGATGACTTCTTTAACGTTAATTCTAAAAGTGATAATGACCTGCATGGGGAATGTGTTATTCGTCCATTAAATTTTAACATACGCAGAAGTGTTGCAGTTGGGCCACTAAAGGCTTTGTTATCATTATTTAGAAACTTTACTAATCCTCGAGGAATTTACAATCAAAAGAGTGTACAGAAAATTTATTATGAGGTTTCTTAATTTTTATTTTCTTGTAAGAAATTTATTTCCTTATAATTTTTACTAACTTATTTTTTATACTTTTACAGCTTCTTCTTGTTAATGATCCTGAAATACAACGCCTAGCATTAGAATGTCTATACTCTTATAAATATAGTTGGCTCTCTCCTTACAGGTTTTGTTATTATTTTTGATTTTTTAATGCAACATAGCCGAGGTGTGGGATATAATTTAAAATCTCATCATTAGCATGCGATTTGTTGCTATATTAAAAAATTTTGCGGTAAACGGTGCAATCAATAATTTTTTATTTTTTTGTAAATTTACCTCTACATTTGATTTATCTTTATGAAATATATATTTCCTAATCTATTTTAGATCATCATTGGAGAGACTTTTAAATGAAAAATCTTTTCGCGATCAACTTGTCCTTTTTAGTGTTGATGCTCAACAAACGGAAGCACTTTCACACGAACAGCATGGCCGAACAATTGGAAAAAATTCATCAAATGCAATTCCCATTCTTGATGAACATCGAAAAGATTTTGTTCCAACTTTGTTAAGGTATTTTTAATTATTAAATGATTAAATGAATTATATTTAGAGTTCTTTATGGTTCATTACACACGTACGTTCCTAAAAGGGGAAAGGCCAAACGAATTGCGATTTTTCGATTTTTGGCCAGCTGTTTATCTGAAGAGTTGGAGCTTTTTCTGAAACTCATGTTTTGTTCTATTTGTCCATTTTTTGGTAACTTTTTGTAAAAAATAACATTAATTTAAACAAATTTAGGACAAGATGATATTTCAAACAATATTTCACTTTCAAGAACATTGGATTCGCTTTATAATATTAGGAAAGACCAAGCCCAGTTATTTTCACTAAATAAACTCAAAGGGTTCGGTTATGTGTTTTTTAATTTTTATGTTTAATTTAGTATACTTGTCTCATTAACTGATGTTTTCCTTTTTCTTGGTCCTTCTTTGAATGACAATCAAACAAATTTTCTTCTTAATATTCTACTTTTATCTGGAAAAATAATTTTACTACGAGATCAATGGCTTACTGATGATATTACAATAGATGGAGAAAATTCTATTTTGAGCAGGAAATTGAAGAAATTACGTCTGGCTTTTATTGAAGCATTTGTTAAAGTAAATATTTTTGTAAATGATTAGAGATAAGTTTTAAAACAATTTCTTTGAATATTTTTATATTCTATTTTATTTAAAGTTTCTACAAGCATTTGAATCGCGTGTTATTTCTGTTGCTACATTAGAGATTTTTTTCAATGAGATTTTGAGTCATTTAATTAATGCCAAAGGAAAGATTCACGAAGTAAATTTACGGTCTCAACGGAGATCACTAATTTTACTTCCTTCTTCATTGATCCGCTTGTTTTGTTTTTGCATAAAAATTCCAAGGTTTTTTTCTTTCCTAAACTTTTAAAAACTTCTTACAATTATAGATATCATGTATTACTTAACGCGCCTTTATTAATTCAATTCCCTTCATTAACTAATATTGTTGAAACTGTAACACCTTTTTCTTTACTTTGTGATCAGTTGTTACTATTAAACAAGGAGGATAAAAAGTTAAAGGGTGTGCATATTGATATTATACGGGCCTTCTGTTCACTTGTTAATTTATCTGTAATTTTTAATATTTAAATTTTTTGGGTTAGGTCGATCATAATTTTGTTCACATTGAAAAGGATTTATGTTTATCTATTCATCAACAGGAATTGGAATTGGACAGAACAGAACTGTTGAATAAAGATATTAAAAGTATTTTATAAATTTAAAAATAATTTTTAATTTTTAAAAATTTTTTAGTTTCTTTTGGGGTCTCTCTTGTTCTTACAAAATCAAATATCAGCAAGATTCTTGAGCATCTTTCTCAGTTTATTAGGGATGAATCTTTAAAGACCGGACAGTTATTAATTGCTCGTTTACCAACTATTTATTTCGAATTCATTAACAAGTTAATTTTAATTTTTACGAGACTTTAATTATTCATTTAGACTCAGTCCGTTTATTTATGATCCTGAATTTGGGAGACTTTTTGCAGACACGCTTCTTCAATATATCACAAATAAAAATGGAAGGGTGTTACGTCATCATTCCATTGATAGAGTCCATAATCTTCTTTCAACTTTTTCTCGGCTTTCTATTTATATGAAAAGTCCACTTATTGCAATTCGGTTAATTTATTATTTTTTCTACTAAAATAATTTCATCAGGTTAATTGGTCCTCTCTTCTCAGTTTTGAATGGGCGACGTTTGCGAGATCAACTTGTTGGTATTTGTTCATCCCTTTGTGGGAATGAATACCTAATGAATGAAGCACAAAATCTGTTGAAGGTATTCCAATTATCAACATTTTTTTTCAGTAACATATTTATAGTTAATAGAATCTCTTGAAAGCTGGGATGTCAGGAGAATAGCCGAACCTGATTCCGATCGTCGTTGTGAAGCACTTTTGTGTCTTTACGACTGGTACGGACGCGAAAAATGTGACAAGCTTTTGTTCGATGGTGCTCATGAATTTTTACCATTACTTGCAAATTCACATGCTTATGCCATTATTCATGTAATAAACTTGTTTAACTTCTTAATTTAAACTTAAATAACTTAAGTCCTCTGATATTTCTCTTCGTGGTATTGCTGCCAATTGTTTTCGACAACTAATTGTATTTATCTCAAAACAAAATGATTTACACAATTTTGATTCCTATGGCAATCTGCATTCCCATTTGCTCCCACTTGTCATACGTGGATTACAGACTGGTGTTGATGAGAAAATGTCGGTAATTAGAATATATGTTATTTAAAAATAAAAATATTTTAAAATAATTAGCCTGTTCGTCAGGAGTTTTTAAAATGTTTAATCCAACTTATGCGTTATTTTCCATTGGATGCTCATTTATCAAAATTGAGAGAGATTTCTTGTGATATCGCATTTAGTGATATTAATGACTCAAATATCGAAGGTTATATTATTTAATATTAATTCGTCTATTTTTTAGATCAGGAAATTAACTTCTTCGAATGTGCATTACATATTCAAATACATAAACGTAAACATGCATTTAATCAGCTTGCAAACCGTTTAAATAATGAAGAGGTTAATTTACTATATTTATTTAGTTTTTGGAATATATACTTTTATTTATAGCTTAAAATAGGGTATTTGCCTTTATTACAATACATTATGCCAATCATTGAGCCTTATTTCCTTGAAAATGCTCCAAATCGAGTTGCACTTGCTGAACAAGCCTTAAACTTATTTACAGCCATTCTCAAGAGAATTCCTTGGAATAGATATGTCAAAATCTTGATGAAATATATGCGACAAATTAACAGTGAGGAACGTACAAAGCAAGCCGTTCGGTAATTAAATTCCCTTTGCATGTGTTGACTTTGTTGTTTATTTTTGTAGTGTTGTGATAGCAGTGCTTGATGGCTTCCATTTTGATCTGCGTGAATTGGAACCAAAATCTAGTTGTGGTACTACGAATACTACTGGTGTCAAAAATTTAAACACCAAAGAAAAGAACAAACCAAATGAAATGACAAAACAATGCATAGAGAAGCAAATTTTCGCTGTTCTTTATGAAAAAATACTTCCTAATCTTAGAGAATTGCTTCGTCCACAGGTGAGTTAAAATCTTTTTTGGCTATAATCTTCTTTACTTTTTTCAGATTCAGTTTAATAACCATCGTCATGCTCAGAACTTCACAGCTAACATTTTTCAACACGAAGACGAGAAGCTACTAAGGGCTCCATTAGTTCTTGCGATAGCTCGACTTTTTAAATGGCTCCCACAACGAGTTGTACATCACAATATGAATGGGTTGGAACATTTATTAAATCCTAATCCAAATTATTTTTAGATGTCTTCTCACCCTTAATCATTTATTGATGAGTCGTTCAATTAGTGTTAGGCATGGAGCACGGAAGTTGCTGATCAACATGGTTAGCATTCTTGGTCCTTCACAATTCCCAACAATAATTCGAGAGCTTAAACAAACCATGAATAAAGGATATCAAGTAACTTTATTTTTTTAATCATTCATTCTATTTAGTTCTTGAAATTATAGATTCACGTCATGGTGTTTACTGTTCACATGTTAATTAATGCGGTTGCACAGGATCTACAACCGGGTTCTATTGATGATTGTTTAAGGGAACTAATTGAGGTTTACTGGAATTTATAACTAACTTTATATTGAAAATATTTTTTTAATTTAGTATATTTATGAACATACACTTTTTAATTATTTAGATCTGCAAGTGGGAAGCATTTGGTAATAGTTATTTGGAGCATCAAGATTCACATAATCAAGATTTACAAACAATTCAAGTACGTTCTGAGTCCCACGGTGTTCCTGAGGCAAAGACAAGTAACAAAAAAACTTCAGAAACTTTAACACAAATAGGAAAATTTGTTGGAAGTTTAGAAGTATTGGATAAAATTGTTCTGGAACAAATTCGTGAGGTATTAGTATTTCTCATTTCGTTATATACACAATATATTGTTTTAAGATGGTTGAAGCAAGTCCTAAGGCAGAAGATATACGAAAACTTTCAGATTGGCTTAGAGCATTAAGTGCTGGATTGCGAATTAATGCTGGCGGTATCTCTTCCCTACAGCAACTTAATTTTTCTTTAATTTTGGCGCGTAATAGTATACGTTATATGGAAGATGATAAGTTTAAATTTTTTTAATTATGTTGATTATTCTTTTTACAGGAAAGAGTAGATGGCTTACATTTCACTGAAAATAAACTTGCTCTAAGACCTCCCAATTGTCTTTTATTGCCGGCAGAACCAAAACGGTATTAGTTTCTAACAATTAAACCATTGTTATACATATTTTTGTCTACCATTTTATATTTAACTGGAATAACTAACCAGATTTATGGGGACAATTTATACATATGTTGTTATATATACTTTTGAAGATTTAATTATAGAATATACATATTCTTTTCACACTTTTACAGAATTGGTGTTATCCATCGAATTGCAATAAAGAGTAAAATGCATATTTTCTTGGAATTTGCTCTTCAAATATTGACCGATCAATTGAAAGGACGTTCCGTAAAAATGGAAAATGAAAATAGTTTGTTTTTAATTATTTTATTAATATTTAAAATATTATAGATAACGAATACGATAAACAAGAAAATAACCAAGATTTTAATTCCTTAGTTAATGATTCTCATCAGACTAAGGAATTTATCCATTTATTTGACGAATTTATACCAATACTGTTGAGATCACTAAATATGAAATATGATAAGGTAATTTTTACCAAATTATTTCAATTGTTGATTCTTAATTTAATTATTATTCTCTCGAAAGATAACTACACTTTCCCTTCGTTCAATATTTTACTTATTTAAATGGCCTTTGAAATCGCTAAAAGGACGTGAGTCTGAATTAGTTGAGCAACTCTTTACTATTCTAAATGATTATGCATCAATTGGACATTCTTCCAATCAATCATCAACTATTGGATTACATCAGATTCTTTTTAAATGTTTTACTCATCTCTTAAGAAATTCATCAACAGCTGCTTTGCATACTGAACGATTACAACTTTTATTGAATTATGTAGAGACTGATATTCTTGACCCGCAAAAATACACTACTGCTTTTAATTTGGTTAAAGCTATTATTAATACTAAAATTAATGATGAAAAGGTATAAAGCATAGAAAATAAAATGTAGCCTTTTTTAGATTATAAATATTATTGAATATATCTCAGAAAAGGCAATAACGTCACCTTCAACAGATATTCGAAGTCAATGTAGACAGGTCTTAATATACTTATGTTTATTGGTTGAATTTATTTTTTAGGTAATTCTTCTCTATCTGGTAAATCATCCACAAGGCATGTGCTCTTATGAAAAATGGATGGAATTCTTTTTGAACCAGGGAGAATATGATATTGTGGATGGCCGTCTATCTGCATTGGAACTAGTCAATTCAATTCTAATCGAGTTTACTGAGGTTAAAAAATAATTTATAGCTTCTTTATTATTTTTTAACAGGAAGCAAATGATCGTTATGCAATGTTAGTTTTTTTAAAACTTTCTGCTCGTCTACAGAATGATAATAACGAACAATGTCGCCAATTTATTGCAATTTGTTTGCGGAAACTTTTTACTTCCATTACTGCTAGTCCATTTAATGATTTGTATTCAGCGACAACTGATTGGCTGTCTTCACGCAGGGTAGTTAATTTTTACTATAATTTATTATTAAAATTTTAGCCATCAATTCGTATTCTAGCATGGCGTATATTTACTCAAATTGTGCTTTCGAATTCCCCTCACTTTACTAAGCATTTATTAAGGAAAATTATTCAAAAAGCTTATAATGAATTTTGCATTGATCCTTTCACATTTTCATCTCATGTAAAAATTTAATTAAATAAAAGAATAATATTGAATTAAGTTAATTATTGATTGTAAATTATCATTTTGCGAGTTTTTCCTGGCTGTTGCTGAGAATATTCCTGATGAGCTCTTTAGTGGAATTTTTCAATATAATGAGAGGAGATTAAAGTTAAAAAGGAAATCATTATTAACAACCTTGAAAAAACGAAGATCAAAACGCATTAGTGTAGAGGATGTGGAAAACATCAATTTTGTCTATTCCTTAAGGTTTTTTCATTTTATTGGTATGTTTATTTTTACTATTGGAAATTTTTATATTTAAAATTTTCTAGCCAATTTGGAGCATTGCCTTCTGGCTTTGAAACAAAATATGCATTCTCAAATATCCGAACGGTTAAGACTTTCTATTACTGCTGCTAAATTTCTTAATAAATTGATCGGATCTCAACATATTCGAGAAAAGCTAATTCCTCTTCTAAATAATAATTCGTGTAAAAATAGGTTATTTTAAATTTGAGAAGTTTTAATATTTTATTTTTTACAGAACAACTGATGATGAAATTAAAAGTGAACTTCCACAAAAAACTTTGCTTTATTCATTATGTGTTTGTCTTATTTCCATGCTAGAAAATTCTTCAGAAAATGATAAAGAATGGAGAACAAAAATTATTAAAACTGAGATAACAGAGTCTAAAGAAAATAATTTGATAAAAGATCTGGATTTAGACAAAGAAAAGGTTAATGAGGAAAAAACTCCTTTAGATCAAGGGCCAATAAACCTTAGCAGAATAAATGTTTGGGATGATACCTTGGCTGATTTGGTAATTTATGGAATTAAATACAAATATTTAATTAATATCTTTAAGGTAATTCATTTGTTAACTCATTTCATGCTAGCTTTGGACAATGTTAAACAATTTGGAACTATATGTAGACGTTTATCGAGGATTTGTTGGACAGAAGCTATTAAGGAAAAAGGGAATACGAAGAAGGTTTGTAGAACTTATGTGTTTTTAGTGATTATCTTTCAGCGCCTTTGTATTTTAAAAATGATTGGAGTATTGGTATTAAAATATACTATAGACTCTAAACAGTTTGAGCATCTACGCAATTATTTTTTGCCTCTACTTTATCGTGAAATGAATGATTCTCCAAATACAGAAGAAAAATGTAATAAAATTTATATAATTTATTAATACATAATTTTTAGCCTTAAAGGAAATGCAAGTATTGGCTTTTGAAGTTGGAAATATTTTCCAAAAACAACTAGGAGATAGGGAATTCTCAACACTTCTTTCCAAATGCCAGCGTGAAAAAGACAAGCGAAAGCAAAAGCGGACAGAGCAAGCCAAGGTTTCAAATTATTTTAATTGTAAATGATAATCTACTTGATATTAACATAAAGGCAATGTTGATCTTGGATCCAACTGCAGCTATTGCTGCTAAACAAAAAAGGCATTTACGAAAGAAGACTTCTAAAGTGAGAAGGTTAGATGAACTTAAACCTTATAGAGCTTTCAAAAGAAGAAGAAAAGAGGAAGCATTACGCAGAATAGCCGAATGAAGAATCATAACAAAACGTTTTTTAATTGTTGATTTGTTTGTTAATGTAAACAATATTTTAATACAACTGTTACTTTTATTTTGGATATTTTTACATAATGTTTTGTTTAATTTCAAACCTTACAATTAACTATTGTAGATCAAAAACAACTAAACTTTTTTAAGAGTATTATATAAGTAACAAGTGACAAAAAAAATAAATGATAGAATTAACTCAATAAAATATCTCACTTCGTTTCTCAATTTTTATTGTTTACTTTTATAACCTCATGTCCCTCTGACAGGTCCGAATCGCTGTTGATCCCATCATTTTCCTCATCATCCTCCTCATCCTCAATGTCGTCCATATAATCTTCATCAGAAATCTCACCAGTAAAAAACAAAACAGCACGAGTAACGACCTAACAAATAAATATAAAATTAGTTTTTGAAAACATTAAAAACCTGATCTCGAAGAATTTGTCCTAATTCAAAGTCTTCCCGAATTTTGTCTTGTTCTTCATTCTAAATGCTTAATTTTTTTAAAATTATTCTTAAAAACAAACGTTCAACTCGTCGTTGTCCAAGGAGTTTTCAACATTTTTGAATAAGTCGAAGAAACTTTCATTGTGGACCTAAACTATATAATTTAATCTAAAAACATTTGTACCATTTTAGTGATAAATTTCCCAGCATTTGCTCCCTTCTTTTGCTTTGTTTTAATAACCTTTTGAGTTACATCCTTTCCAGTTTTCCAATTAATCTCACAACCACGACTCTTCACAACAATTGGTCCATCATAATCAAATCTTTAAATATTTATTTAAAAATATTTAATTTATTATTATTAACAATTCCAGGAAGGTTTATTATTATTAAATAACTAACGGGTCATCATCAGTCAGTCCAGTTTGTAATTGATAATATTTTTGCAAAACAGAATTCTCAAAGTAGGGATTCTTAGCAAAATGGAACGAAACAATAAATCCCTTAAACAAATAAAAACTAAAACTTTTTATATTGTTAAATTACTGGAGAATCAGTAATTGTTTCACTAGTTATATCAATCAAATATTGAAGTATTGGCTGGTCATGTTCCTGAAATATGGTAAAATATTTGAGAAAATAAATTAATATTCAACCTTGATAATGTCAGAAATTTGCTCAACACTATTAAGAACATTAAACCAAAATCCTGGAATACCTTTAGAAGGTTCACCCCCTTCAATTGGTGCAGAATTCATAATTTTCTAAACAAAAATATATAAAGTTTTTAGATTTAAAAAACCTCCAATGTCTCTTTGGTTACGCCATGTAAAAGTGGCATATCAGCTTCATCATTAGTAGGTTCGTGCTCCCCAATGACTATAGCACGCCGCTTCACATTGACAGCATCAAAAAGCGGTTGAAATTCCTTAATAAGATAAAAATTTTACTGAATTTTATTAGTCGCAAACCTTTTCAAGATCACAGACCTTCTTATAGAATTCAGTCTCGATGTCCAAGCTCTCTAACTGAAGCTTTTTCAGAGCACATACTCGTTTAAGAACTGGTAGCGACAACTTAAAAGCAAATTTAAACAAATGTAGAGAAAAGATCAATACGAATCGACAGAATAATTTTTACGTGTAATTTTCAACCTTAATGGAAATATCTCCTAGTATATTTACACTAATAAGATTTTATTAAACAATAACCTCAGATAGATGATGAGGAATGTTTGTTTCATCATTGTCCGAAGGAGCAAGACCGTCAGCGTTAAGCAAATCCATCAGATTTTTTGTCTTATTATTCATAGTTATTTACCAAACAATTAAACCAAATTTATTTTAATTCTCTAAGATTAAAAATCAATTAACAAGTTAAAGATTAAATAAAAAATTTCAAAATCGAATCGAAGTATTCCTAAAATAAGAATGAATAAAAGAGACGTGGAGAACAAACAGATAAAATTCTAGACGATCAGAGATTAGAAAATAAACATTTCACCAAAAAATCATATTTAAAATTAAATAATTTTATGAATTTTTTGCCAGCAAGCTTTGGAGCTACATAAGTTTGAAAACTTGACTAAAATTTTTTGGATTAATTATTTAAACTCATATAGGAATATTAATTATTTTTATATATTGTTAAAAAAAAGCAATTTCAGTCTTTTAGAGGAAAAGGTTTAATATTATTATACTTTTATTTGGCAATGAGTAAATTATTTAATAGAATATCCCAAAAATTAAAACAAAAACTGTCTAATAATCCATGTTTTTACCTTTGCCCCTCCCCTCAATATATATAACATAAAGTGGA
Organism: Meloidogyne exigua; assembly: GCA_018905775.1. NCBI lineage: Eukaryota > Metazoa > Nematoda > Chromadorea > Rhabditida > Meloidogynidae > Meloidogyne > Meloidogyne exigua. The sequence goes on along the minus strand of JAGUQR010000009.1, from coordinate 812,176 downwards.
TTGCTATTGACTATATTTGTCGGTTATACAAAGCTACCTAATATTATTTAAGAAATGACCTTGCGCGAAAATCTTTTTTATTCTTTTCATTTTTAATAAAATATATAAAATTTTAAGTCCTCAAAAAATAGAATAATTCTTTAAAATTAAATATATTTCTTCAATAAAAATTTTCTAAATCCATTTTGCGTAGGCATCTTGTCAGCGACTTTATTTAAAAAATTAAAATGATCGCGGCTTATACCTATGCATAATGGAGAAACATTAAATATTTTTTTAAATTAAAAATTTAAAAAAAATAAATATTTTTTTCCTTAATAAAAATAAATAAAATATAAATATTTTTATAATATTAATTGTCTTATTTATATATTAATTATATTTTAATATATGGGCGGTTGTTTTATTTGATTGATTGGGAACTTTGCTTAAAGAAAGTTTTTAATTTAAAAATTATTAAATTCAAAAAAAAATAATCTTTTTAATATATTTTCCAGACTATTTTTAATTTTTTTCTTCCATCTTAACCTGCATTTATTTATTTACTTAAATATTAATAATCCAACTTTTTTTTTAAATCTCTATTGTTGTTGTCTTTATTTATTTTCTTTATTATTTGAAAATATTCGTCAAAAATGTCAGAAGTGTTTTAAATTGCATGTAGAAAAAGAGAAGAATAAATGTACAAAAATAAATAAATATTTATTTATTTAATTAAAAATATTTTTTAAAATTAGATTTATTTTAGAGAATGTAAATAAAGAACATTAATTTAATTAATATAATTTTAATATAAAAAGGATTTGTTTAAGTCTTTATTTTTAAAATATTTTATTCTTTGTCCAATTTGTTTGGTATGTTTTTAATTAATTAATTTTTTAATTATTTTTTCTTTCAGTTTGTCAAATATGTGCTGTATATTCTTCAATTGTTGCCGTAAAGCCAAAAAAGAAGAAGGAGCTAATAAACCAATAAAATCCTCAAGACCAAAATCTCCACAACCAAAGAAGTTAATTAAAGGATTAGAAAATAAAAAGAAGTCTTCATCACCAAAATTATTTCCAAAAATGGAAAAAAGAAGTAAATCACCAAATAAAGAAAAAGGACCTAAAGACAACAGAAAAAAACAAAAGAACTTAGAATTGCTAGTAACTAATAAACCTGTGGAGACAGCTAAAACATTTACAAATAAAACATCAACTCCAACATCTGACAGTTTATTATTAAGCAAAAAAGTTAGTGAAGCACATCTTATACATTTTTCCTTAAAAGAAGAAAAAATTAAATGAAAAGGAATATATACATATATTTATTAATTAGGTGATAATAATTATTTATTTATTTATTTATTGTTAATTAATTTAAATAAAAATTATTTTCTATTTATTATTTATTTAATAGTTATCAATAAATATTCTAAAATTTATTCTAATAAATAATAATTAAATTGTTTTTAAATAAAATTTAATTATTAATAAACCTTTTTATTTAATTAATTTTTATTTATTTATTTATTGTTTGAATAGTAATTTAAATATTTTCTTTTCTTTTTTTCTTACCTCTTTTGTGGTTTATTTTCCCATAATATTTTTTACAAAAAAAGATATACCCATTTTTGGCAGATTCACCTAAAAATATTTAGGCACTAAAAAGGAATGAGAAAAAAGAAGCTTTTCCTTTTTTTTTTAAATGACATTTTCCACTTTAAAAGGAAAAAATTGAAACAAGAAAATGTCAACATCTTCCTTAAATTTCACTTATTTATTTTATACTAGGAAAGGTAGAAGATATACTAACATTTATTTATTTTGTTCAAAGGCCAATAATAAATGAATATATATTTACATTTACATATAATTTTATTTTAAAAGAATAAATAATGTAAATTTAGTAGAAATATAGAATAAAAAGAAATAATTATTTATCTTTTTATTTTAATATATTTATTAATATTTATTTATTTAATTTTTTAAAAAAAATATTTAAAGAATAAATTTAAATAATATTTATTTTAATCTTCCATGGGAATATTTACCTATCCTTATTTTTTTAGAATAATTTGTGAAGGTGGAGAATAAGACTAAAGATTGTTAAAAAAATGAATGTTTTTATTTAAAATATTCTTTAAAAAAAATAAATAAAAATAATTAATTTTATTTATTTATTTTTTAAAAAAATAGACAATTTAATTATATAAATATTTATTTAAATTATATAAACATTTATTTATTTTTAAAAAGAATATATTTATTTATTTGTTGCTATTTTTTATTTTTAAATTTCTTATTATAATAAAAATTGTTTAAAAATTTTATTTTTCCTTTTTTTAAAAAAAAGTATATCTTTACTACTAAATATATATTATTTTTTTTAAAAATTGTTCAAAACACAAAGAAAAAAAAATAAAAACAATAATATCCATTTTAGAATTTATTTGGTAATTTATTTTTATTAAATAAATAACAACCTTTTTTTTGAATTTAATTAAAATTTTTTCCAAATAATAAATTTAAATAATTTATTTTATTTTATTTAATTAATTTAAATATTTATTTATTTATTTAAATAATATTTTTATTTTGTTTTTATTTTGTAGTTAAGTTTTGGAAATATTTATTTATTTAAATATTTAATTTATTTATTTTAATTTATTCCCACTATTTAATTATTTTTGTATAAAATTCCCAAGTATTTATTTTTGTAATATTTAATTTTAAAAATATTATAAAATAAACATATGGTGGTTTTTAAATAAAAATTAAAATAAAAAAAAACAAATAAATTAAATGATTTTAAGAATTTATTCTTTTCCCTTTCTTCTTTCCTTTCACTTTTATGTTTATAAATAAAAAAGAAAAGAAATTCGAGAAAATATTTTTTAAAAATAAATTTATTTATTTTATTACTTTCCTTTTGTTTTTATTATTATTTTAATTAAAATTAAAAACATTATTTTTTAAATAATTAATTTTAATTATTTTCTTTATTTTTTTTTTTACTTTATAATTTAAATATTTATTTATTTATTATTTTTTTAAAGAAAAAATAAACAAAAAATGACAAACTTAAATATTCTTTTTTTTTTCTTTAAATGTTTTAAAGTGTCAAAAATTAAACATTTAAAACTTCTTTTGTTTTTAAAAGAAAGAAAATTTTTTTAATTTTTCTTTTAAAAATTATATTTTAATTTTAAATTAAATAAACAATTTTTAAAAAAATAAATTATAGACTAAAAACATAAAATTAAATTAAATAAGTTTCTTTAAAATTATTTTAACCTAATAATTATTTTAATTTAAACAAAAATTATTTAAATAATAATTAAATAAATTTTAAAATATTTTTATTTAAATTTAATATTTTCTTTTTTTATTTATTTTATTTAATTTTAATTATTTTTAAAATATTTCAACTATTTTTAGATTATAAAATTTCCTTTCCTTTTATCCATCAATCAGTAAAAATGACAATAAAATTTATTTTAAAAGTTTTTTAATTTTATATATTTTTCTCAAATTTCCTTTAAAAGGAAAATTTTATAAAATAAAGTAAAGATGTTGTTTCTTTTTTTATTTAAATAAATAATATCTTTATACAAATATTTATTTTTAAATGTTTTTTTAAATATGTAAATTAATTAAAAAAAAAGAAAAAGGAAATATGTCAATAATATAAATATATGTAAAAATAATTAATTAATTAAATATAAATTTAATCCTTTATTTATTTTTTATTAACTAAATATCTTTTTATTTATTTATTTATTAATCTTTTAAAAGTAAATAAAATATATCATCATCATTAATTCATTAATATTAGAAGAAAATAAAAAGTGCTTTTCTTTATTTTTTTAAATGCCTACTTTTTAAAAATAATTTAATTAAACATTAAATGCTTAAAATATTAAAAATAATTATTTAATTAAAATAATATTTTAATATATTTATGTAGATAATTAATTTATTAAAAATAATTTCAATTTAATTAAAAATAAATATTTTTAATTTTTAACATTTTATTTTAACTCGATAAACAAAAACATTAATTTAAATATTAATTAATTATAAAATTAAATATTTATTTATTTAATAAATTAATTAAAATTAAATGACTTCCTTTATTTATTTATTAATAAAAAAAAAGAGAAAGTACATTTATTTACAAATAAATTTATTTAAAACATAACACGCAATTAAATATTAATAAATATAATTTAAATAATATTATTTAACATTTCTTTTACCTCTTCAAACTATTAATTAATTTTTATTTTATATTTTTTAATAAATAAATATATAAACATTAATTTAAATTAAAAAATCCTTTAATATTATTATTCCTTTTAATTTTAAATAAAAATGCGTTTTTAATAAATAATTTATAACTTTTATTTTAGAATTATTCATTTTAATATATATATATTTTCTCTTTTTTTATTTAATTATTTTTATTTTATTAAACATTGTGTGGTGGTTTTGGTTATAAAAATAAAAATTAATTTATAAAATAAAACAACATTATAAATGAATAAATAATAAAAGAAATGAGATTAAAAGAAGAAGAATTAATTAATATATCTAATAATTGTACATATAGATATGGTTATATATTTAATTAATTAATTAAATTAAATTAAATTATTTTTAGATTTAAATGATAATTTAATTAAATTAATTTCTTTATGGTTAGATGGACCAATAACAATAATTGCTGCAATTTTAGCATTTGTTGGTTGTCATTTTGCTATTAAATTTTTAGTTCGTGCTGGACTTAATAAAGACTTAACTGCTGGTAATATTTATAATTAATTTTAATTTAAATTTAAATAAATAGCTTTATATACTCTTTGTATTTGTGATTCATTCCTTATTTTAATGGTTGTTATTTATCATTCATTAGAAGCTTGTTCAATTCTTTTAATTGGTACAAATATTATGTGGAATGAACAAAGTAGTGTTGTAAGTTTATTTTAATTAATTAAAATTAATTAAATTAAAAATAATTTTAGTTAATAACACATGGTATAGTTAGTGCAGCAACTACTTCTTCTGTTAGTTTATTTTTAAATTTAAATTATTTCTTTAATTTTATAGACTCTTCTTGTTGTTTTTATTACATTTAGACGTTTTTTGGTTGTTTGGTGGCCTTTAAAATATGCAAGAATAAGAGAACCTAAAAGAAATGTAAATATTTTAAATTAAATTTAATTAAATTAAAAGGATCAACTTCAAAAATCATTTTCTTCAATGGAAGAAGCAACAGAAAATAGTGGAATTTTTAAAAGTGGAAGTCTTGCAAGATCATTTTCTAAAAGAATTCTTTCTTTAAATAATTATAAAAAATCAACAAATATTAAAAAAATATTATATCCATTTATTTTTCCAAGTAATTTTAATTAAATTAATTAAATTTAATTAATTTTTTAAGTTTGTGTTTTGATATTTGCTTTTCTAATTAATTTTTCTGTATTTTTTGAATTTGAATTGGTTCCTTGTTTTGCCTTTTCTCATAATACTTTTTCAATGCAATTATTTCCAACACCTTTAAGACAATCTAAAATTGTTTGTTTTAAAGTTTAATTTAAATTTTAAAATTTATAAAGTATTATATGTTACGTACAACAATTGCAATGGTTACACAAACAATTGGACCAATTCTTTTAATTACTTTTTTAACAGCAATTACTGAATATAAAGTTGCTGTTTCATTAAAAGCTAGAAGAACGTTTGTTTCTTTTTCTTTAAAAAATAAATATTTTATTTTATTTTTAAAGCCTTTTTGAAGCACAAAATAGAAGTCGTTCAATTGTTGCTTTAGAAGAATTAAAAGAAAAAGTATCTAGAACTGTTTCTATATTTATTGCTATTAAATTTCTTATTCTCAGGTTTAATTTTTATTTATTAAATTAATTAGTTTTAAATAAAAATTTAATTAAATAATTAAAACAAAATAAATATTAATTTAATTAATTAATTAATTAAATTTAATTTTAAAGGTCTTTACCTATCTTTTTTGATATTTATGAAACTTTTTATGGAATTGATTCTTTTGGTATTATTTTAAGTATTTTAGTTCGTTTATCTGATTTTGGTGTTGTTCTCAATTCTGCAACTAATTCCTTTGCTTATTTTGGAAAAACTGAATTTTTTACTAATAGACTTAAAAGTAAATTATTAAAAGAAAGACAACATATAATGGTAGCTAAGGTATTAATTTAATTAAATAAAATTAAATCTATACATATTTATGTGTTAATAATAATAATAATATTTACTAGATGTTACCATGTAGAAAAACAAATATTGTAAGTTTTAAATAAAAGTTATTTTGTTTATTATTATTAACACTTGTATGTATGTATTTATGTATTATTTAACAATTTTAATATTTTTTTAAAATTTAATTTAATTTTTTATTTTTTAGGCAGCCTCTGCTTGTTTAATAACAGGAATATCACCAAAATATTTACCAAAACAAATAATTTGTTATAGTCATTCAAATAAAGGATTAAACCTTTCTGATATGGGTATATTTTAATTTAATTATTTTATTTTTTAAAATTTGAAAGAAAATAATTTAAAAAAAATATTTTTATTTTTAAAGTTCGACGTAGAAATCAAAGAAAAACTTTAAGTTATTTTACTCGTGATTCTCCAATTAATTCATTATCAACTGCTGATTCTTCTCCATTAGGAACTCCATTAAATAGAAATAGTCATTTCCTTTCATTACGTAATAACAATAATAATAATAATTTATTATTATTAAAAAATATAAAAAAATCTCCATTAGCTAATAAAAATGATGAAATTTTAATAAAAAAAAAAAAAAAAATTATTGAACCAATTAATATTAATTAATTAATAAAACAACAGAAAAATATTTAAAAAGATATTATTTATTTTAATTTTTTTTATTTAATTTGATCTCAAATATATTTGTATATTTACACTATTTAATTTTAAATAAGCTCATTTTAATAAATATTTTATTTTTAAATAAATAAATTATGGCATTTATTTTTATAATTAATTAAAATATGTATATATATTCCCTTTCTTTTTTAATTATTTATTAACAATCTATAGGTATTTGACAAGATTCTCTTTTTATACCATTCCATCTTTTAAATTAAAATTAAATTTATTAAATTAATTACCTCATTCCATAAGGACATTTTTTTCTTCCTAAAGCATCTCTAACTGCTCTACATTCACTTAAAATTCCAAAATTATTTTTATCATTTATTTTAATTTGTTGATTATTTAAATTATTATTAGAATGCCAAATTCGTTGAATTTTTATTGTTGGCTCTATAAAAGTTTATTTTAATTTTATTTAAAAAATTAAAAACTTTTTTTGCAAGGAATTGTTTCTTTTGGACATTTTCTAATATCTTTAGATTCTCTACATTTTAAATAACGATGACGCATTTCAATAGCTGTTTCTGAATCCAAACATTTTGACCAATTAGTCCATTCTTCAGTAATATTATTTTTTAATTTTAATTTATTAATAGGTGAATCCTTTTAAAATAAAAATTAAAAATTAAAGAAAAATAAAAAAACATAAAAACGTCTTTGTTCATTTAAAGTTGATGGATTATTTAATTGTTTAGTTGGAGTAGATTGTGTAGAATCTAAATCTAAATAAATCATAATTTCATCATTTTGTTCTTCTGGAACAAAAACATCAGATTGGGTATGTCTACTTTCTGAGTTCATTAAACAATTCTAAGAAAAATTAAATTAAATAAAATTAAAACTAAAAACCTGTTCTGAATCAGAAGGATAAAACATTAATGATTTACAATTAAATCCAAAATCTGCATAAGCAGATAAACAATATTTTAAACATTCTGATAAAGATCCAGCATTAGAAACTTCTTGAACATGCCTATAAATTTATTATTTAAATTAATTAAATAAAACAAACCCAACAAGAATATATCCAGGAATTGCTTTAAATATTCTTCTATTATCATCTTTTATTTTATTTTAATTAATTAAATTATTTTATTTAAATAAAACCTTTAAATAAAGGTATTTTTTCAATACAAATCTTTTCATAATATTTAGCCTTTTCTGTTTCATTTGAAGGTAAAAATGATAAAATAGAATTTGTTTGAGAAAATATTTGAGTAGCAACATTATTAAATAATTCACATCCTTTTGTAGTTGTCCATTGAACAGAATTACTTTTTTTTAATATTTAATATTTAATTAAATTAAAAATTACCAATTAAATGTTGTTTTTCTTTCTTCACAATTATCTAAACATTCTATATCATTTTTAATTCCATTAATTGTTTCTATTTTTTCAATATTTTTTCTTTCAATTTTTCCTTCAATTTCTATATAATAAGGTATTTGTCCTATTTTTGGACAAACATTATTATTATTTGTTATTATTTTTTGTTGTTTTAAAATTGGTCTTTGTATTAATTGACTTTTATTTAAATTTTTATGAACATCTTTTTGAGGCTTTTATTTTAAAATTATTTTTTAAAATATTATTTAAAATAAAACCTCAAATGTTTTAGAACCAAATGATTTTCCTATTTCTAAAGGAGATTCTTCTTCTTCTTTTAATGTTTGGGGAGAAGAAGAATTAATTAAAGAAATATTTTCATTATTATTTAATATTTCAGAGGAAATATTATTTATTAAATTATTATTTAATTCTATATTATTATTTTCAATTAATTGTTGTCCAATTTCAGTAATATTTTGTGACTTAAATTAATTAATTAATTAATTTTTAAAATATATATACCAATTGATTTTGTAAATTATCAAAAGAATTATTGGAAGAAAAAGAAGATATTGCCTGTTCTGAAAATGATGAAATAATTAATGTATTATTATTAGTTGTTGTTGTAGTTGTTGTTGTTGAATTAAATAACTTTTAAAATTATTAAATTAATTTAAAATAATTAATTAAAAATAATTACTTCTTTTATTTCATTTTCTTCTGTTAAATTTAAAGGAATATTTTTTTCTTTTATAATTTCATTAAATGATTTACTACATGGACAAATACATTGTTTTTCATTTTCATTATTATTATTATTATTTAAATTAAAATGTTCAATTTCATTATTTTCATTTTGTTTAATTCCTAACATTTCTATATCTGTTGGGGGAAGTGCTGCCATATATCTAAATTAATTAATTTAATTTAATTAAAAATATTCTAACTGAAAATAATCACGTCCTTCATAATCTAATAAATTATAAGGATAATCACCACCATTAACAGCAAATAAATCACAGATTTTCCAACGATGGTCATAAGTTAAAGAACGACAAATCCATTCAGTTGATTGATTCTTTATTTATTTAAATATATTTAAATTTAAATAATTAATTATACCTGAAATTGTTTACTACATCTATCAAGACATTCATTACAATCAATACCACTAGATCTATCAAACATTATAGCATTAGCTGTAGCTGATTGTGCTTGGATTTGCCATTGATTTGGATCTTTTTTAATTTAATTTAATTAATTAATATTATTTGTTACCAAAATGACATTCTCCTTCACTTCTAACTTCTCTTCTAACAGGTGGAGGTACTGGTCTATAACTAACTGAATTACTATTTCCACTACCTGTACCAATTATTGAAGTTCTTCCATCATTTATTCCTCCATTATTATTCCCTAAATCTTCTTTTAATTCAGAAGAGAATAAAGGAATTCTTAAATTAAATTAATAATTAAATTAAATTAATTAATACCTTGGAGGAGCTATTGGTGGTAAAGGAATTTTTTTAATATTTGCTGCATGGAGTAAGGATTTTGAAATATCATTAATTGATTCATTTAATGTTAATTCTTCTTCTTTAATTAAAATATTATTTTGCCCTGAATATCCTTCATATCCATTATTTTTTACAAAAGAAAACAAAAAACAAAAGAAATAATAAAAAATAATTAAAATTAATTTCATCTAATTAATTAAAAAATAATTATTTATTTTTTAAATAATTAATCTAAAATTATTATTTATTTTTTCTTGAATTATCTAAATAAATTAAATTAAATATACATACATATGTATACTTTCTCTCTTCCGTATTTAAAATGTGTTTTTTTTTGTTTTTATTATAAAAATAATTTTCAAAAAAAAAATAAAAAGATTTTTATTAAAGATTATATTAAAAATAAAAAAAGAATATTTAATAAAATAAATAATTTTAAATAAAAATAATTATAAAACAAACAATAAATTAATTATTTTAATTTTTAAAAAATAAAAACTTTGTTGAATATTTTTAGTTGTTCTTGTCATTGTTATTTTTTATTTTTATTTTCTTTATAAAAGTTCTTCCTTTCTATTTATTTAATTCCTCTAATAACTAGTTATTATACATATAGTATGTATATTCGAGAAATGGGATATTAAGCATTAAAAAAAATTGTTAGAAAAAAAAAGAAGAGGAAGAAGAAAAGGTCAGAAAAAGCTTAAAAGAAAAACATATATAATTAAAACATTACTCTCTCACGCTGTTTTTGGTTAAAAAAATAAGAAAAAATAATTTACCAATCAACCCTTGAATTATACCCTTTTTTCCTTTCTTTTATTTAATTTAATTTAATTCATTACATCCTGACTTTGGTTATTTATTTTTAATTCTTTACAGTTGTTTTATTTTTAATTTTATTGGAAATTTTGTTTTAAATTTAATAAATAATTTTATTTAAATTAATAATTGAAATTGATAAAGCTAGTTAAAGAAAAATAATTTTATTAAATAAAAAGAGAAAAAAATATAAGTATTAAATTAAAGAAATATTTAAATAAAATATATACTATTTAATTCTTTTTAATGTCCTTAATAATAATTTAGAATATTTTAAATATAAATAAATAAATATATCTGTTAGAAAAAAAAGAAAAATTAAAGACAATCTAATTATTCATTTATTCACTCATATATATTTATTAATAAAAAAAAGGCTTATCAAGAATCTCTTCTCTGTATTTATTTCCTGTTTTTCGGTTGATCTAATGAATGCTTGTTTACCACACAAAATCTTTTTTTAATTATCTAAAATGAAAAGGAAATGTTAATTTTTAGAAAATAAATAAATATTAATTTATTTTATATTAATTAAAATTAAATTGAAAAAGAAAATAATTTGTAAATTTAAATTTATATTACCTCAAATATAAATAAAAATAAAAAATAAATTATATATTTATTTTTATTTTTAACATAAATAATTCTTTAATTTAATTCTTAAACCTAAATTAAAATTAAATTAAAAGTAATTGTTTAATATAAAAATAATTAAATATTTAATTAGTATCTAATGTGAGAAACCTTTTTTAAACAATTTTTTATTCAAATATTATTTTACAATTAAATAATATATAATACATTTCTTGTCTTTATTCAATTAATTTAAACAAGAAAATAAAATAAATATATACTAATTTATTGACAAATAAATTTGTTGAAGAACTTAAAGAAGTAAAAGATCTTTAAAATAGCCTATTCCTCTTTGATTTTAATATTCTAGATATTTTCTGATAGAACATAATTTATTTAAAAATAATATTAAAATATCAAAATTAGGAGAATTATTTTTTCAAAGCTTTTTAATTAAAAAAAATATTTTTTTTTTATTCTTGAAATAGAATTTTAACACCCTTATGAGGAGAAATTTCTTTTTTTTTTTCTATTTTAAAAATGCTTTTATTTATTTTATTTTTTCTGTCTCATTCTATTTCCCCTTAAAATTCTTAGTTAATCGTTTAAATTCCATTATGCCTTTTTCTTTTTCAATTTTTGTTCGTTTATTCTTCCTTAACTGGCAGAAACCATGTGAGAGAAAAATGGATAAAAAATTTACAAAAAATGCTTTATTCTTTGGGCACTTTTTTTACAAAGAGAAAGTCATGACAAAGTCAATTTGTCAAAAGAGAAAGGGACCTTTTTACTTCCTGACGTAAAAAAAGGAAAGTGATATGGAAATTTAGGCTTATAAAGCGTTTCAATCTTTTTTTTGCATAATAGCGGATATTGAAAATTCACAAAAATTACATAACAATTATTTTTAATAAATTTAATTTCTATATTTTAAACAAAAATTAGTACAAAAACAGAATGTATATAATTAAAGAAAATATTCTATTAAGAATTTTTATCTATCAGAATATTTATATCCAATACAGAGTTAATTAGAATTACGTTATAAAGGGAGCACTATAAGGGAATGATCTAGGAATATTCCTACAAATTGTGTGTCCTTATATAATAGTATTTTTATAACAAGAGCTAACTGTATTTTAAATATATGTATATCAGGAACAAGGATTTCCAGTTCAGGCTCTTCAGATAACCTCAATTTTTTCGATACTCTTAACAAGAATATACCTATAATACATATTTATAATGAAAGTTTTTGAAATTGCTTAAATATTTTTAACATAAAATATTTATCATTCTTGAAATGTGTCACTAGCATTTTTTATCTTTTCATTTATAAGAGAGATTCCTACAGAAAAGGTGAAAGGGATTTTTCTTCGGCGCACATAAAAAATTTTCTCTATGTATTTATCATATTTATTTTGGCGTTCTAAGCAATGTGAGCGCACACCTCTTAATTTATTGTTGAGCACGCCAAATCAATGGCTGACTCTGAATCGTCCCATCTTGTAAAAATGTTTTGTTTTTATTGAACATTATGTGTTCTTTTTGGTTGGGATTGTTACCTTTTCATATAAGGATTTAACATTTGACTAATCAAATTATTGAAATATTTTTTTGGCAAGGATTGTTAATCATTTAATAATTACGTTTTATTTCTAAGCATTTTAATAAGTTAATAGGAAATGTCAGCAATACGCAAAAAACTTGTAATCGTTGGTGATGGAGCTTGTGGAAAAACTTGCCTCTTGATTGTATTCAGCAAGGATCAGTTTCCTGATGTCTACGTAATTTTCTTTTAATTTATTAAATTATTAATTTGAATTTTAGGTTCCAACTGTTTTCGAAAATTACGTCGCAGATATTGAGGTGGACGGAAAACAGGTTAATTTTTAGAATTTTTTCCCTTGATTAAATAAGTCGGGTCATACTTATGTTGGTAGAATATTTGATATATATGGCATGGTCAGATACCAATGAGGGTTACAGCTTGATTCTTAGCTCATCCTTGTACATTTTTTTTCTTTTAGTTTTTAGATCTAACATAAATTTATTTATACGCATATATATCATATGGATACTAAAGTTTGCTAGAAATCAATTGTTTTTCTTTAATATGAATTTTTAATTCTAGGTTGAGTTGGCTTTATGGGACACTGCCGGACAAGAAGACTATGACCGTCTTCGACCACTTAGTTATCCGGACACTGATGTTATTCTTATGTGCTTCAGTATTGATTCTCCCGATTCTCTTGACAACATTCCAGAGAAATGGACACCGGAGGTTTTTATTATTTATTGCTATTATCTACTTATGCGTCTCTTTTAGGTTCGCCATTTTTGTCCAAATGTAAGTATTTTAATGTTGTTAGTTTGTATTTTCTTATTTTTTTAATCGTAACGCATTCAGCATGATGTGTGTTGGTTTTAATAATGCTATAAAATTTATTAATTACTAGAAGTATTTAAACCAACTGACATATTGTGCTGTACTTCGTTACTACCATAAATTTTCGGAAAATTGCCAATATGTTCAGAAACTTTATTTGATTTCTCTAGGTGCCTATCATTTTGGTTGGCAATAAAAAAGATTTGCGCAACGATCCACAGACAATTCGAGATCTTTCTCGAAATAAGCAAGATCCTATCAAGACAGAACAGGGAAAGTCCGTTGCTGAGCAAATTGGTTTTTATATTGAATTTTAACTAAATCTTTTTTTGTATTTCAAGGAGCTTATGCATATCTTGAATGTAGTGCGAAGACAAAAGAGGTCTGATTTAATTATTATGTAAAAGCTTAAATCCCACAAATTCTATCTGTTATTTTTCGATAATATTTTTTGGTTATTCATATTAATAAGGTTTACCTTTTAATAGGGGATACGCGAAGTTTTCGAAATGGCCACAAAAGCGGCTCTACAACAAAAGAAAAAGAAGAAGAAACCATGCAGTGTACTTTGATTTAATTGACTCAACAATAGTAACAGACCTATTTTTCATTGTGGTCAAAAGATTGTTGCCTAATTGCTTCGGCGTCGTTGTATGTTTTTATGTTCCGTTTGCTTATAACTGACTTTATCGCCTATTTTCTACCAACCCTATCGCTCTATAAAAACTTCCGTTTTATCAACCCAGCGATCTTTCTTTTATGTTTAATTTAAAAAAGTAGAAATTGGCACTAAATATTAAACTTAATTTTGTGTTCTTGGCGGTTCCCTATTTAAGAATTTTTATTGAAAGTAACTACAATTAATTGCTTTTTGAATAAATATTAAAATTATAATTTTCATTGTTGTGATTAAGAAATTCAAGAGTTTACAAGAACATCATGCTAATGAGGTGGCGTGTTTCACGTCTTTGGATTTCCTAGTTATGAAGTCTGATTAAGCATATTTTAATTTTTAAATTTGTTTATTTTATAATATTAACTTTCATTAGAAGATAGATGACGAGAAAATGAACACAAAATTTTTATTAAAATCATCTTTACTGTTTTTAAATCCTTCACAATTGTGGTAGACTGTTGCGAAGACTTTTTAGATAGACTTTCATATTTTTCTTCATAAAAGAAAATTAATAAAACGATAACAGGTTAAAATGGAAAAAATAATTTTAGTTTATTTGTATTGTTTATAAAATAATTTTTTTGGACGTGAATTATTCATGCTTTCTGATTTGTTTTACTTTATAAGTAAATAGGTAAAACAGGAATATATAAAAGATGATAGTGAAACTCAAGCGGCAAGAAGTTAAAAACGACAGGATAAATAAGAGTTATATATTAATTAACTCAAATATTGAGCACTCCACGGTAAGGACCATGCATTTTCAGATATTGAATTACAAGTGAAGGTCCTCCTTCAGTAATATCTAAAATAAAAGTAAAATCTATTCTGATAGTTTCTCTTACCAGCAGGAATTTGTGAAAGTGGACAACGTTCAATTGACATTATCTCTAACGAGGAGCAGAGCACCAATTCAAAAGGCAAACTTAAATTTAAATTAGAATAATAAAAAAATAATAATCTTGCCTGTGCAAATTTGGATTATCGTTCAAATAAAGACTCTTTAAATTCTCCAAATGTCCTGAATTTTTAAAAAGAAAATATATTTTACAAAAAATTGAAAATAATTACCTATTTCTTCTGGAATGAATGTTATGAGATTTTCACCAACTCTAAGATCAACTAAATTAGATAAATTTCCAATAGTTCTAGGCAACGAAGTGAGCTGATTCGACTGAAAATATTTATTTATCTTCTAGAAGCCTGTATTTAGGAATTCTGGAGGGGAATTTTTAGTCAATTTTTATCAAAAAACACGTAACATCTTTCATTTTTCCTCATTAATGAGGGTTATATATTTGACTTTAAGGCTTTCATTGTTAAGTTCTCACATTTTCTGATTGACAAGCAAATTAAAAATATTATGGAAAATTGTGACTTAAAATTCACCCCTATTACTTAGGTTAGGTTCCTGCCCTTATATATAGATATATATATCAACCTGAATCCAAAGCTTTGTTAGAGCAGTTAAAAATCCTATATCTGATGGAATAGCCTCCAATTCATTCTCTTCTAAATCAAGTTCTCTTAATTTTCTCAATGAACCAATCTGTGAAGGAAGTCTTTTAAAACGGTTTGTAGAGAGTACCAAAACTTCAAGATTAATTAATTTATCAATTTCTAAATATATATTTTAAGTAAATATTTAAAAATTAATAAAAACCTGGAGGAAGTTCATGAATATCATTATTAGACATATTTAGCTCTGTTAATGTAATCCAAGAACCAAAATCAAGTGGAAAATCAGTTAACTCGTTTTCCTTGAAATTGAGCTTTGAAAGTTGTGTAGCCTTAGCAAAAATACCAAAAGGTATTTTATTTATATTGTTATGTTCTACGTTTACAGACTTAAAATTAAAATACAAAAATAATTAGTAATAAGAAATTTCCCTTTCTTACCACAGCCATTTCATATCCTCCTTGTGGCAAAGCACTCAATTGATTTCTACTTAAATTAATATTCTTCAAATTTGGAAATGCTGAAAGAATTCCATCCTTAAAAAATAAAAATTTTTTAATAAAAATATTTTTTTTAATATACAGGCAAAGCTTGGAGTTTATTGCTTTCTATTACAAATTCATCAATTAAAGTACATTGTGATAATAAATTAGGTAATTCAGTTAAATGATTATAACGAATACCAAGACGTTTTAATGAACTTAATAAACCTTTAAAATATAATTATTATAAACTAAAATAAATTAAAAAGAAAAGATATACCAATAGTATCAGGTAATTTAGCAAGTTCATTATGTTGTAAATCAAGTTGAGTTAATTGTGAACATTGACCAATTTCTATTTTTATAAAATTAATTAAATTAAAAAATAATAAAAAAACCTTTAGGAATAGCTTTAAGATGATTTGAAGAAAGAAGTAGAATAGAAAGGCATTTCATTTCAGACATAACTTCTGGTAATTCATTTATTTTATTTTCTCTTAAATCAAGCATTTTTAAACGTTTTAGACACCTTAAAATATTTATTTTATGAAAGGAAATAAATACAAAAATTACTTGATATTTGGAGAAATTGTTCTAATTTTATTATAGCGAAGCCAAAGGCTAAAAAATATTTTAAAAAATAATTACTTAAGATTTGGAAATAAACGTTTCTAGAGATTCCATTTGGAAAACAACTGTAGGAATTTCCTAAATAAATTATTAGAATTTAATTAGTTAAAAGTTTAAAAAACTTCATTTATTTTGTTATGCCGTAAATCTAAGGTTTCCAATTTCTTTAGTGTAGAAAGAGTCTCTGGGAGAGTAGATAAAGAATTCTAAAGAGAAAAAATTAACTTTGCTTCAAAAATTTAAATGACTTCGCTAAGGCCCAAAATACGCAAATTAATAAGTTGTCCAACAGCTGCAGGTAATGAAGATAATTTATTCTAAAAAATATATCAATTAATAATTAATATTGTATACCTTATAAAGAAATAGTTCAGTAAGTTGTGTTAACGTTTGTATTGAATTGGGAATACTTGTAAGCTAAAAATAAAAATGAATTAATAATATATTAAAAAAAGTTTAACATCTATTCTTTTTAATTAATATTTTGAGTAAGGGAATAAATTTTAAAAAGTTGTTTATAGAATAATTTTTAACATATTTATTATATTATGGGGAAATATTTTTAAAAAATAAATTTACAAAAATTGTTTAACCTCTGATGAATTTAAATCCAGCCTTGTTTCCCCACTTTCTCTACATCTTGTCAACTCTCTGTTTATATCCTAAAAATTAATATTAACTAAATATATTTTTAGACTTAAAAACCTTTCGGACTTTATCGTCTGAGGCAGTTGAATTAGTATGCTTTTCACTGAGACTGTTTCGATAACGTCCACGAGCAAAATTAGAAATTTTATTAATTATATGACCACCAGGAGATTTGCTACGTGCTGATTGACTGCCATTATTAATACTACAATCTCCAATAGCATTTGTCTTAAGGAAAGTATTTAAATAAAATTAAAATTCTATAAAATTACCCCATTATTATTATTTGGCCTAAATTCCAATTCAACGGTTGTAGATCCACCATTACTTGTATTATTTTCAATAGTCGTTGTCAATGCTTTGGCCTGTTGGCCTTGGGTTTGCTTTTCAGCCATAGAATGGGCAGAGCCCAACCGAATTTTATCGTCTAATTTCCTTCCAACAATGAGTGCCTTCTATAAAAAGCAAATAAAATTAAAATTATATTCTCAAAATAAAATGAAAATAAATAAAATCAAATAATGTATAAGGAAAAAATCTCATAAATTTAATTAGAGAAAAATAATTTTTGTCTTGATTCTTTACAAACCAAGAAAATTGAGTTATAAACTCTTTGGAAGTTTAAAAAAATGTTTTAATTAATTAATCTATATTTAACTAATTCACCTGAAAACAAAGAGCAAATTTATCTGCTGGTAGAAAATGCTCTTTTCTATGTTCTCTAGGTTGATCAAAAGAGACTACTGAACTATTAGTACTGGTGCTAACGACCGAGGAAGAAGGTGAATTCCTTTCTCTGCTGTGATGTCTAAGCCGGTTAGGAGAAGAAATTGGTGGTTGTTGTTGTTGGTGATAAGAATTTTTATTAAAGTTATGCTGTGATGACCGATGCGAGTGCTTTCTGGTTAATCCAAGAAGTGTACTATCTGTAAATAAATTTAATATTTTTATTATAATCAATTTTTTAAATAATTTAATTAAAAACATGTAAGAGAAGTATATATTTAGTACTACATATAGAGCAAAGAAACGAAAAAACATTTAAAAAAGAATGATCAATAAATATTTAGTTTGTCACTGTTACCTGACATATTAATAGCTACCTATAAGTATTCTAATGTACATGATTTATATACTACTAGATACCGTTCATTCCCCACCTCGGCTATTTCCGTTTATATAAACTGTGGACACTTTATTGCCTTGTTGCTGTGGATTTTTTGATGACAGCTTTTTGCTACTGTTGCTCCTGTTAAGTTGTTTTTGACGATGAGAAATGACGTCCAGCTTGGCGGCCTCAACACAAATAGTAACGTTAAATTAAATATTTTAAATTTTAGAAAATTACTGAAAATAATTAATTAATAAATATAGTAGATACATATAGACATAAAA
The DNA here is from genome assembly GCA_018905775.1 of Meloidogyne exigua. Lineage (NCBI taxonomy): Eukaryota > Metazoa > Nematoda > Chromadorea > Rhabditida > Meloidogynidae > Meloidogyne > Meloidogyne exigua. Next base: position 793,332 of record JAGUQR010000009.1, on the reverse strand, counting down.
TACCTAAAATAAATATATGTATAAATACATAAATGTAAAAATGACATTATAAATTGATATATACGGTATCATGAACTAGAAAACTCCAAACATAATTAAGAATGTCAATTTTATAGAAAGATCGTAACATGAAAGTGGAAGGACAAAAATAATTTTCGAATATACGCCCAATTATCCATACACGGGGTAATCAAATTCCTTGATTTGAGTATTGCTTTGATTTAGGTTTCATAAAATGAAGGAACTCCAAATATAAATAAGTTAAAATTATTTTTTTATCTCCCCCAATCAATTTATATTATTCATTAATAATCCATTTATTTCCCCGTTTATTTATTAATTAGGAGGATATAATTTTAGCAGGATTTTTATTATTAATCCCTTTTTAAATAAATAATCTAAAAATTTAAAAATAAATATATTTATCAAATTTAGAATAAATATTAAAATTATTGTTTGTGTGTGTGATCTTAAAGAAAAATCAATTTTGAATTGTTTGATAATGTTTAAACCCTTCGCAATAAAAAAAGAGAATAATAAACTTGTTAAATAAAATAAATATACTAGAAAATAAAGGAAATTATATATAAAGAGGATTTATTGAAAATACTTTTTTATAATATAAATTAGTATTTATTTAAAAAAAAAAAGGTAAATATAATAATAAATATTAAATAGAAAATAAATAAATTTAATAATCTTTATTTCTCATTTAAATAAAAATTAGATTTGCATTTTTTTAAACAATTAATTTAAATATATATATATTGCAACAATTACTTAGAATAAATTTATTTAAGTAAAAAAATATATAAAAAATTATTTTTAAAAAGTAAAACAAAATAAAAATATTTTTACTTAAGATTTTAAAAAAGTTTAAAATTAAAGAATTTTTATAATTATTATTAATGTTTTAAAAAAAAAGGAAAATAAGAAGGAACGCACACAAAATAAATAAATAAATAAATAACTGACTCATTTTCTACAAAATATTAATAAATAAATAAATAAATATATTCGTCATATTTTTTATTTAAGGAATCGGAAGTTTTTTTTTAATAATATTGTTTTTGCTTAAGGGAAAAAACAGAAAGTATGCGCTTTTATTTGTTAATCGAGAAAGAAGAAAAAAAAGACGTGCTAGTTTGTGCATTGTAGAAAAAGGGGAAAAACGTTTATTATTATAATAATTCTATATTGTTTGTAAAAAGCAGCTGTTTCTGTTTAAGTTATAAAATAGCAAACGAGAACAATAATAATAATAGAAAATATTTAAACATACATAAACATTATTTACTCTCACAATTTTGTCGCATTCCTTTAATTTATTGGTTTTCTTCTATTTGTCATTTTATCTCATCTATTTTAAAGGCCAAATAATTTTAGGGAGCTCTGACTGTCATTTGTTGATAATTGATAGTGAAAAGTGAAAAACAAAGGCCGCAATCGTCGATTATTTTATTTTTAATGACTGTGGGGACAGAGGATGTTAATAAGTTAAAAAATGTAGTATTTAGTAATTTGGAAGAAAAAGAGAGAAAAAGACACTAATTAATTTAAAAAAAGAAGAAGAAGAAGAAGAAAATATTTTTGGGGAAGTTAAAAGTAAAAGAATTATTAAAGTGTATTTTAAAGAAAATATTTTTATAATTAAATAATTAAGGTAAATAAAGAGAAGTAATTATTTATTAATTAATTTTAAATATAAAATTAATAATTAATTTAAATATTTATTTAAAAAATAATTCTAAATAATTATTATATTTTTATATAATTTAATTAAAGCTTTATTTTATTATAAATAATTTAATTATATTAAAATAAGAGATTTAAAAGGAAATAATAAAAAAATAATTGTTTAAGATTTCCAATTATATTTTAGGAAAAAGAATATATAGACTATTTATTTGGCAATTTTCTAATAATAATAAAAAAAGTTAAGCTCAACAAATAAGGAAAATGAACAATAAAAAAGGAAAGAAAGGCAAGAAAACGTAAAGAGAATTAAAAAAAAAACTTGAATGAGGTAAATCGGGGAAAAAGCTTTTCTTAGGATTAAAAAAAAAAGAAAATAACTGTGAAAAGCATGGCCAAGAGAAAATAAAATAAAAGCATAAAAAAGGCTAAAATGGTCAATAAAAAAGGATTTTTAAAACTAGGCTTAATTTACGAGTATATGGCTATACTGAATGTATACAATATATTCTCTAGGGAGAAAAAAAAGAAGAAAAGAACACATATTTGTGTGTGTGAACATTAAAAAAGTGCTTTTTCAATATAAATGTAGACAACTGGTAATAGAAAATATTTCTAAATATTGCAAAAAATATATTTAAAATTAAATTTAAATAAATATTTATTAAATATATTAATTAATTTATTAATTGTTTTTAATTTAATTAATAATTTTAAATTATATATTTACTCTAATAAACTAAAGTCTTTAATTATAATTACTTTAATTAATTAAATTATTTAATAAAGATTCCATTAAACTATTTAATTATTTTTCTAATAGGTAAAATGATTTTAACAATTTAATCAATTAAAGAAGTTATTTTTCTAAATCATAAGTGAACCGATCATTTCGAAGAAAATATATACATAAATATATACTTTGTTTTAATTTTAAATGACTAATATTTTAAAGACAATTAATATAAATATTTAGATATTTAATTAATAAAAGAAATTAAATTAAATAAAAATAAAATCTTTAAAATTGTTAAATTAAGAAATTAAATTTAAAATATTATAAAAATTAAAATTAAAAAAAAATAAATTTGCTTTATTTGTATAAAAATAATAAAATAAAAAGTGAATCATAAATTAATTTAAATAATATGTATATAAATTAATATATTTTTAAATAAAATTATCTAATACTATAAATTAATTATTTTTTAAATTAAATTAAATTTATTTAGAATGTTAATTAAATTAATTCAAATAATATTTATGATGTAATTAATTTAAAATAAAAATTAAATTATATTTTAATTTTTAGTAAAAGTATTAATGCCAATGAAGGAAAGGTTAGTAAAAATTAAAAAATTAATTTTTAATTAATTAAATAATTTAAATAAATAAACAAAGTTTTAAAATAAAAGGGGGGAATTATTTTAAATAAATATAGAATGTTCATGGGGGAATGAATATAACTTTAAATGATATTGGCCAATGTATTTTAAATGGAAAAATAACAAATGGAGAAGTAAATTTAATTTAATTTAATTAAAAAATAATTTTATAAATTAAAGATAATTGTTAATAATAATTATAAAGAAGAAGATTATTATAATTGCCTTGAAAATTTTGATAAATTAGCTTATTTAAATAATTGTGGTACAGAAAATTATGAGTAAAATAATTTAATTAATTAAAAATAATTCTTTAATTATAGTTTAATTGCTTATTGCTCTAAAATTAATTTTTTTGGACATTTTGGTGTCCAAGGTATTAATTCTATTATTAAACCAAATTATCCAAAGACAATAGATGAGAAGGAAATTAATTATATGCAAGGCTATATTTTAATTAAAGTATAATTAAATAAATAAATTATTTAGATAAAGCTCTTGTTTTAATTGATGGATGTTTTAAATGTTCTTTTAAAGAGATTAAAGAAGAGAATATTAAAATAAAGATTAAATTAATTCAAATACATTCAATTGTTTGACTATACATATATAATTAAATTTAATTTAATTTAATTTAGGGACCAATTGAAGAAGTATGTCCAGAAGAAGATATTATTATAAGGTAATTATTTAACTAAAATAATAAATAATTTTAAAGGAAAAAGTTATTAATCTTTATAATTTAGTGAATTAACATTTAATCAATCAAAAGGTTCATTTGTTATTGGTGGAATATTTAATGAAAGGTATTAATTAATTATTAAATAATTAAATAATTAATTAAAGAAGTTGTCCTTCATATAATGGAAAAACTATTAAACTTAATCCATTAAAGTTTTATTTTCCAGTTAAAAAAACAATAAACTTTAATTTAAAGGTATAATCATACAATGAAAATTTTAATTGAACACAATTGTGGTCAATCATCTAATTCAATGTTTAAATTAATATATGTATGTATTTAGTATTTAATATAATTTAATTAATTAATTATTTAATAGATTGATAGACTTATTGAATTAATTAAATTAGAGAATAATATATTTGAGGTAAATAAATTAAATTAAATTAAATAAATAAATATTATTTAGTTACGACAATTAAAAATAATTATTAATCCAATAGATAATGAGGTTATTTATGTTGATTTAAATTGGAATAAAAAAGACAGAGGAGGTGTTGGTTCTTCTAATTATTATATTCCAAAAGAAAATAATATTGAAAAAGAAGGATAAAATTATTAAAAATAAATATATATCTTTTTAAATTATTTACTTATTTTTATTCTTTATTTTTACACTATATTTATTTATTTATTTAATTTAATTAAAAAATATATTTTATTTAAAATATTTATTTTTCTAGTAAATGCTTAAACAAACAATCAATTCTGTGAATGTTTGTATTTAAATTGCTTTTGCTTATTTTTTTTTTTAGTTTAATTTTTGGTTTCTAAATAACCATTAATAAGTTTATTTATTTCCAACTAAATAAGAGCAAAAATTATTTTTAATTTAAAATTGAAAAAAATATTATTTTATTATTATTAATTCTTTTTTTAATTAAAATATATATCTTCTTTTTTTTTTTAATTTAATTTATATTATCAGCAAATTTTTTACTCGTGTTAATGCAAAATCAATTATTTTATATGAACATTATTATATACACTATAACATTAAAAATGAGAAAAAAAAAAAAAAAAGAAGCAAATAACAACAGTTGGTGAAATGGAGGCCTTCCTCGCCACGAGGCCCTTCCTCTCAACTATTGGTGCTTTTTTATTTTTCTCTTTACATAATTCTCCGTCCATCTTTGGTCGTCTGCCAGCATTGGGACCGACCAGCTCCACGTGGTTTAACTGACGTTTATGGACTTAAACATTTTTAATTTAATTTCCCTTTAAATTATTATTTAATTAATCAAAATATTTATTAATTTAATATTTAAATGAATATATTTAATCAAAATATATTTAACAGAATATTCTTTACTTTCTTTTAAAAAATATAAAAGAAAATTTAATTAAATAAAGAGATCTGCGCATGTTGAAATTTTTATTAAATCTTTTCAATTCTTTGAAATTTTTCCTTTTTTTTTTTAATTTTAAATTTATTTGAGAGCCAATTTTTGTCTATAGTCAAGAAAGAGTAAGAGAGTGGGGGAGATATAATTCTTCTTCTTCTTTTTATTTTCTCTTATCAGCAAGGCCATAATTTTTTTCCCTATTTTTCCCCTTATCTTTACAACCATTTTAATTTTTTTGTTCAAACACCAAAAATAGCCCCTCGTTCTTCTTCTTCTTCTAAAATATTTATTTTATAACCCCTAAACATTTAATATGTATTAAACAAGCACAGTTATAAGACTAACTTTTGCTCAAACAATTTATCAGAAATTCCAACCAATTTTTCTTTTTCCTTTTCATTTAATATATGTATGTATTTACTACCACGACTTTTCTTTTTCTAAAAATAATATTGTGAAAATTTATTTAAAAAATAAAAGTAATAAAAAAATGTCTTCCATCTTTATTGTCCCTACACAACTTTAATCTATTTAATTCTTCTTAACATACATATATAAATATATATTTTGGACCTTTTATCGATCTTTGATTTCTTAAGGGTCCATCCATTAATGAAAGGCCTATTATTTGATCAATTAATTTATCCTTATTTTTTCTTCTTCTTCCCTCCTTACACGAAATAGTCGCCCTTTTTATTCTTTTATATTAATTGGTTGTCTATTTACTTACACCGTTTAATCCAAAAAAACTCCATAGTTGGTTTTGTCGACGTCGAACTTTTGGCTTTTTGCCAATTTGTCGGGAAATACTTTTTAAATACATACAAACACAAAACACATTAAAATATAGAGAATAAAAAGGATAAATATTAATATTTTTGGAAGAGACAAAAGAAAGATAGAAGGAGAGAGAAAGAAAAGAAGAAAATAGACTGTATAGAGTATCGGCTGGTAATAATTATTATATAGGCAAAACGACAGAAAGGGAGGGAAGGGAGGGGGGGGGGGGGGTGTTGTATAGGCAAGTAATTTATTTTTTAATAGGCAATTCTTTCCCTATTTTCTCTCTCTCTCTCTTTTGGGAACAGCAATGGCGCTTCAGGGATCGTCAATCAATAAGAGACACTCTGAGCTGTCTATAGTCTTTCTATTTTTTTTTCTTTAGGATTTATCCGTTCCTATTTTCTCTAAAATTTCCGATTTTCCTTAAAAATAAATATTTTTTTTTGTCAATTTGGAGTCTAGAATTTAAAAATAAAAAGGTTTTTTTTTATCTAAAAATAAACTACTAAATTGTAAATCTTTAATTAATTAATATTCTTATCCATTACAAACTTTGAAATGTATAATTCCATTCAATGTAAAAACATATATTTACATCTATTGAATAATTATAATCTTTAATATAATTCCTATCTAAACTTAGAAATTACCATTAATTACTTTTTTTGTTTAGAATAAGCTATATTTTATTTTTAAGTCAAACCCCCCAACTACTATAAACTAAAATACTTTTTATTTGTAGAGAATTTTTAGTTTTATTACGTCTGGCCTTTTCAAACAAAAAATCAGAGTTCACTTTGAGTAAAAATTCCAAATTAAAAATAGAAAATTAATTAAAAGTTGAGGATTTTTTTAAATTAGAATGATTAATTAAATTGTATTTAAAATAATTATTTAATTTAATTTTAGGTGTATAAATTTAACAATATCTTTTTTTTTCAATTACTTATTAATTAAAGACTATCCTTTATATTGATAAAAATAAATGCTTCAGAATTATCTTCATCAACAACAAAATTCACAACATTCATCTCAACAAAGAACAGAAAATAATACAGACAGTCAACAACAACAACAGGTTTAAATTTAAAAATTAATTAATCTAAAAATTAAATATAGTTGGATGAATTTATAATTGATGAAATTCTTTCACTTGAAGGTGAACAACAACAAGCTAATAATCGTCAGGTAAAATATAAGTAATTAATTTAATTAAATTAAAAGCACTTAAAGAATAATTATGGTTGTACTACATCTATTCAACAACAACATTCAAGTAGACCAATTCCTTTATCAACTGCTTGTAGCCGAGATTCCTCTGTTAATTTTAAATATTTAAAACAATTTATTTTAATTTTAAGAATGCATCAATTCAAAGCGGTTCTCCTGGCTTTCAAACGGCTAGTGGTGGTTTTGGATTATATAGCCCTAAAAATGATAATGATTTTCGTCAAATTATTTCCTCAAGTGCACCAACTTCATGTGAAATAGAGTATGTTCCTCAATTGGATAATCAAAATTTATTATTATTAAATAATTTAAATTCCTCTATGGAATATAAAAAAGGAAAAAAAGATGAAAATAAGAGGGTTGAAGATGATGATAATGATGTGGAAGAAGTAGAAGAAGAAGATTATGATGACGATGATGTTGATGATTTTGAGGAGGAGGATGAGGAGGGAGGGAAAAATGGATGGGAAAATGGAGAAAAATTAAAAAATAATTTAAATAAAATAGAAAATAAAAAATCCCCTTCTTTTTTAAACAATCGAAAATTTGTTTTAAAAAGACAAAATAGTTTTGGAGGAGTTAGTGGGGAAGGAAAAAGAGGATTTTGTAGAGGTGAACAGAAATTACGTGAAATTGTTCTTAGGTCTGTAGAAAAATAATTAAAAATAAAAAAATACTTTAAAATTATTATTTATTTTAATTTAAGGAATTTTATTCGAAGAGGTGCCCCAGGTGTTAATGTTAGTGGTAGTGGACCTGCTACAATAAATAATAGTAGAGGATCCCAACATTCACAAGCAGCTAATAATAATACTCGTGATTTAAATATGTCTGAAGTTGAAATGTATAAAGATAGACGTAAAAAGGATATTCACAATATGAGTAAATTAAATTAAATTATTTATTTAATTATATTTAGTTGAAAGAAGGAGAAGATATAATATTAATGATAGAATTAAAGAACTTGGTTTAATGCTCCCTAAATCAACTGCTGAGTTAAAAGATTTTTTTTTTTTAAATATTTTTATATTTTATAGAGAAATGAAATTAAATAAAGGAACAATTTTAAAAGCTTCTTGTGATTATATTCGTCAATTACAAAAAGATCGAGAAATAATGATTAGGTTTTTAAATAAATATTTAAATATTATATATGTAAATAGGCATCAACAAAAAACTTCAAAAATAGAAGAACTTGCCAGGCAATATTTCCAAAGAATTCAAGTATTTTGTTTTAATAAAAATAATTATTTTATATAATAATTTATTTTTAAGGATTTAGAGAGTCATTTGGAAAAAAATGGGATTAATGTACCTCCATGTAAATTACCAGCACCAAATGCCTTATCACCACCGATGTGCCTGCCTTCTTCTACACAACATGGAAAATGTATAAAACAAGAACCATCAGAAGAATTAATTGGAAGTTTTTCACCATCCAGTACTCCTCAAGTATTTATATATATTATTTAATTATTTTCTTTAAAATTATTTTAAAGGCAAAAATTGCTTGTAGTCTACAAGATATGCAAATTGCAAGTCCAACAGAAAGTCATGCTTCTCTTTTAAAAATGTCAACAATTCAATCACAATTTGGTCAATCTCCAACTGCTTTTATTATTGGAAGTGCACCTAGTGATATGGCTAGTTATTTAAATCAACATGTATTAACAACAACAAATATTAATAATAATAATACTTCTATTAATATTCTTCAACAGCAACAACAAAGGCAACAACTACAACAACCTATGGAATTTGGTATAACTTTTAAAAATATTCTATTTATTTAAATATTTTGTTTAAAGGTTCTAGTATGGCTACTTGGAATAATCATTCTCAATTAGGCCAAATATTTAATGTTAATAATTATGGAGAATTAAGTATGGAAGAATTTGCTTTTCAACAGGTTTTATTTTTATTTATTTGTTTTTCTTTTAATTTAAATATATTTAGAATAGAGGACCATTACAAGGCCAAGATCCTTTAATGTCACAACATGGAGGTAGTTTGTCTAATCAATTATCACCAGTTATTCAATGGGACCAATCAAGTTTTTCTCCTGGTCATGAAGCTAATCATTGAAATTATTTAAATGAAGTTATATATATTTTTAAATATAATTTTAAAAAACGGGCAGAAATACAGGGTCATATATAAAAGGCAGAGATTAAATTAATATATATATTTTTGTTTTTTATTTATATTAATTCTTTTTTAAAGGATTTTTATTAATTAATTAACAATTTTTAAATATTTTATGTTTATATACAAATATCAAGAAAACACTACATACATTAGAAAAATATTCTCTTGCTCTCGTTAAAAAATTTTAAATTGTTTTTATTATTTTAAGCATAATTAAATGAGAGTAAGAGAAATAATACTAAAATATATATTATAATTTTTGTTTTATTTCAGGTTCTATGCTTTTTCTTATCCAACAATATATATATATGTATATATAAATAATATTTATTATCTCTTATTTGTTTATTTTCAAGCCCAAAATTTATTTTATTAATTTCCTTGATTTTTGTAAAATATTACCTATCAGAATTAAAAAATTAAAGAATTTTTAAAATTAATTAAATGATGGGGAATATATGTATATAATTAAATTATATAGTTAAATATGTTGATTTTTGTCAAAATTATATTTTTATCAGGGGAAGAATTTTATCTCTTAAAATATATTATTATTATTACTATTTACTAATACAAATATATAAAAATACCAATTAATATATATTGTCTGTCACTCAACAAACATTAAAAACGTGTATGTATAATTGTATATATTTTTAATATTTTCTTTAGATATAATTTGTTGTTTTAAAAAAAATTAATTAATTTGGAATTTTAACTAAAAATTAATTTAAATATATTTTAATTATTATAAATAATTATATAGAATATTAGAATTTAATAAGATTAAATTTAATTATTTTGAGAATTGCTCTATTAATATATTTTCTGTTTAAATAAATTTACAATTATAGATTAATTATTTTTTAAATTATTTTTATATATCCATACATACAACAAGGAATTATTTTGTTGTTATTCTATTTTGTTTGGCTTTTTTTTTTATTATTTAATTTTTAGTATCCTTGGATTATGCTATTTTATTCCAACAAAACATCAAACAAACAACAGCCATTCTACATATTTATTTATTTATTATTTTAGCCTTGCTTTGTTTCACAAAATCTTCATAAGAAGTGATAACATAAACTAAATATTATCTCTTTTTTTATTACCTCAATTTCCTGTCTGAATTACACATTTTCTCATAAATTAATTTTATGACTAATAATTTGATCATTTAATTAATTAATTTTTATTTTTCCTTCAATGACATTAAAAATAATTAATTTTTAGTAAAATTATTAATCATTGAATTGCTATAATCTCTATTATAAATATTTTAGTTAATTTGGAGAATTAAATGGGCAAAATATTTAATTTTTACTCTTTTATTTTTGTTAATCAAACTGGAACGGGAATATATATTTTTTTATTCGCTAAATTATTTTAAAACATTAATATTTGTATCACAATTACCTTTTTTAAAAGTAATATATAAATTGAGAAAATAAAATTATTTTTAATATTTAAAATTAAATAAATAAATAATAATGAATAAATATTTAATTTTATTTCTTTTTTTAATTATTACTATTCATTTATCTGAATGTAGTTATGGTTATGGTGGTGGAATGGGTGGAGGAGGAGGAGGAAGTGGTTTTCAACAATCACAAGGTTTTTATTTAAAAGAAATTAATTTTTTATTTTAATTTAAAGGATTTAATCAATGGAGTAGTGGATCTAGTGGTAGTACTGGTGGTGGTAGTTTTGGAGGTGGTGGAATGCCTGGACCTTCATTTGGAGGTGGGGGAAGTGGAGGACAATATTATGGAAGAAAATAAATTAAATAAATATTTATTTCTCAACGATAATGAAAATTTGATTTAAAAAAAAAAGAGAGAGAAAGAGAAAAAATAAAACATTTAATATATCTATAAATAAAAAAAATTAAAAATATTTTAAACATAATTATTGTAAATTCAGTAATTTATTTAATTAAATTAAAAAATATATATAACTTTGTTAATTAAATTATTTAAACAATTAAATTAAATTTCTTTATTAAATTCTTTTCTAATAAGGTATTTCCTAATTTGTTCATTTCCTTCACTTTCAATCCAAGAAAGTTTACGTCTTAAATAATCCTTTAAAAATTAAATATTTTCTTTCTTTATATTTTAATTAATTTAAATACCATTTCTAAACGTAAATTATCTGGCCATTGATTTAATAATATTTTTTCAATTAAATTTAATTCACCCAAAGAATGAATAGAATGAAGTAAATTTCTAGCCATATAATCAGATTTTCCTGTATTTACAGCAAAAAGTATTTTTCTTTCATTTATATTTAATTGTTTAGAAAGTTCAGTCCAAAAAATTTCTCGGAATTTTTTATTATAATTTAAAGTATATTCAGTCTGAATTATTAAATTAATTAATTAATTAATTAAATATTTTACTTTTAAAGCATTTGAATATATAATTACATTTCTTGTATTTATAATATCTAAAACTGATTGATAAATTAATTTTTCATCTTGAACACAATTAGAAGATAATTGTCTAATAATAGAATGTAAAGGTTTAGATTGTGGTTGTTTAATTAAATTAAATAATAATGAAAGTTCTGAATAATTAGAATATTTAAATAAATGATAACAAATTGAAATTAATTGTTGATAATTATCTGATGATAAAACTGTTGGATACATTAACCATTTATTAATCTTTTAAAATTAAAAATTAAAAATTTAAATTAAAAATTAAACTTGTTTTTGTTCATCACATAAATTAGCTGAACATCTTAATTGATATAATTTTGATAATCGAAGAGGATTTAAAAGCCATAAAGCTGCTAATTCTGGATCAGTTCCTTCTTTAGTAGCAATTATTAATTGTTTATCTAATTGTAATATTACAGGTAATAAATGGACAATTAAAGAACCAAATACTTTACTAGCAGAAAATAATTCTAAAAATGAATGTAAAGCATCTAAACCAACTAAAAGAACTCCTAATTCATTTTCTTTAGCCAAATAACTTTAATAATATTTAAATTAATAATTATTTAAAAATTAAATACCTAATTAAATAAATAAATAAATGAGGTTGTAATGATTCTCTAAGAAAATATTCTGAATCAACAATTAATTGAATTCTTGACATTGATGGAATTTCTTGATGATTTTTATGTAACTAAAAATTAAATTAATTAATTATTTAAATATAAAAATTAACCTGTTTAATAATTAATTTCCAATTTAAAAAATCATAATTAACTCTATAAGAATATATCCAATGTGGATTTCCTAATAAATAATTTTCTTTGTTTAATCCAATATCTATAAAACGAATAGTTTCATTAATTAACCAAAATTGTCTAAATATTTGTCCATTAATAGATTTTATAGAACCAAATGAATAACTAAAAGGTATTAACCATAACAATAAATTATTATTATTATTATTTAATTGTTCACTTCTTTTTAATTTATTATTTGTAAAATAAATATTATTATTATTATTATTTAAAATTATATTTGAATTAAAAATATTATTATTTATTTTATAATTCTTTTTTTGTTTTCTTCTTTGTCTTTTTTGTTTTCCTTTTTTTAAATTATTTATTTCTTTAATAAATTTATTTAATGTTTTATTATTATCATTTTTTAATTCATTTAAATCATCATTAATAATCAAATTTAAAATTCCTTTAATTTCTTCATTTTCTTCTCTTTTTTTAATTCTTTTATTAATTAAATTATTATTATTTAAATAAATTAAATGTTTATTTTTATCTGTTTGACATTGTTTTAATTGAATTGATTTATCTTCATAATTTCTTTTAATTTCAACTTCAGGTATTCCTTTATTAATTAACCAAGATTCCATTACTTCTTTTAATTTAATATTATCATCTGCACCATGACTTTCTATATTAATTGGAAAAATATTCCAAAGAGTATTTCTATCAACAGACTATTATTTATTTTTAATTAAAAAAATTAATTTAAAATTAAAATTAAATACTTGAAAAGAATTTTCTTTTAAAAAACGAGTAATCGAAGTTTTAAAAATTGTTGGTCCAACTAAATCTTTTATCATTTTAACAATTACTGTTCCTTTAGTATAAAGTTGAATATTATCAAATAATTTATCTAATTGTTTAGAATTTTTAATTTTATTAATTAATGAAGACTTTCCATTATTTATTGATTGTTTATTTATTAATTCAATTAATTTTAAATAATATTCATGTTCTGTTAATTGTGGATAATTATTAGAATTTAAAAAATCAAAAACAAAATAAGAAGTAAATCCTTCACTTAACCAAAGTTCTTCCCAATCAAAAATTGAAACTAAATTACCAAACCTTTAAATATATTTTAGTTTAATTTAATTTAATTAAATTAAATAACCATTGATGTATTAATTCATGTGTTATTATTTTTTCAATTCTATATTTTTCAGCTAATTTATCAATTGTTAAAAGAGTTTGTCTTTGATTATTTTTTCCTTCTTTTTCTTCTTCTTTTGAATTAATATCTTCATTTATTGGTAATGTATTTTCTCCTCCAATTGAAAAACGAACAGTATCAGAATGAAGAATAATTAATCCCCAATTTTCCATTCCTCCTACTGGATATTTTGGAGTTAAAAAAATATCTAATTTAGATAATGGATATTTAACCTTTAATTAAAAATTAAAATTAAATTAAAGATAAAAAAAAAATAAATTAACAGAAAAATCATTTTGTAATTTCTCAAACATTATAGGGGAAAAATTAGCAACAAAATTAGAAGTTAAAATATCTTGAGATGTTGTAGTCCAAATATTTAAACTAATATTTTTAATTTGTATAGTTGTTGGTTTATTATTAAAAGGTAAAGCAACAATTGAAAATAAATATAAAGGCATTGGTGGTGTTATTTCAAAATTAGTAATTTTTAATTGTTTATTATTATTTAATAATTCCTTATTATTTATTTGTTTAGTATTAAATAAAATTAAAGTATCATTAAAATGTAGAACAGTTAAATTAAATGTTGATCTAATTGATAATTCATCAAAACAAGGAAAAAATGTTTTAGCAAAATTTGGTTGAAATTTAGTAGAAAAACCATTAACAAATTGACGTTTTAAAGAAGAAGAAGAAGAATTTAATAATAAAGGATTTGGAAAACAATAAGTACCTTCATTTTCTGATTGACATATTCTTGTATGAAATTCAATATAAAGCCAATACCTTAATTAAATTAAATTAAATTAAATTAAATTAAATTAAATTAAATTAAATTAAATTAAATTAAATTAAATTAAATTAAATTAAATTAAATTAAATTAAATTAAATTAAATTAAATTAAATTAAATTAAATTAAATTAAATTAAATTAAATTAAATTAAATTAAATTAAATTAAATTAAATTAAATTAAATTAAATTAAATTAAATTAAATTAAATTAAATTAAATTAAATTAAATTAAATTAAATTAAATTAAATTAAATTAAATTAAATTAAATTAAATTAAATTAAATTAAATTAAATTAAATTAAATTAAATTAAATTAAATTAAATTAAATTAAATTAAATTAAATTAAATTAAATTAAATTAAATTAAATTAAATTAAATTAAATTAAATTAAATTAAATTAAATTAAATTAAATTAAATTAAATTAAATTAAATTAAATTAAATTAAATTAAATTAAATTAAATTAAATTAAATTAAATTAAATTAAATTAAATTAAATTAAATTAAATTAAATTAAATTAAATTAAATTAAATTAAATTAAATTAAATTAAATTAAATTAAATTAAATTAAATTAAATTAAATTAAATTAAATTAAATTAAATTAAATTAAATTAATCTTTTTACCTTCCAGTATTTAATCGTTCTTTTAAAATTAAACGAATAAATTCTTTTTCAATTTGTCTCTTTATAGAATTAATTTCTACATTAATTTTTCCTGTTTCTGTTTGATAATAAAGTTTAATTCGTTGAATAAAAATATTAGTTCCAGAATGAAAAATAAGTTCATTATCTGTAGAATTACCAAAAGATTCTAATAAAATAGAAATATTTCCACGTATTCTTGGCCAATCGACTATGCCATAAAATTCAGTTAAATCCAACTGAAAATTTTAAAACTTAATAATTTAAAATATACTTCAATATTATAATGTTTAGGTAAAACAATTTTAGGTAAAGGAATAGTTGGATAATTTAATTTAGAATTATTAATTGTTGTTGTTTTAGAATGATGAACAATATTCTCTACAAATTGTATTGAAGAAATAATTCCAAAATCTTCATTATTTTCATAAATATCTTCATCAATTTGTGGTGGATAAATATCTTTAATTGTTTGTTTATTTTTCTCAATATTCTTAAAAATTAATTAAAATAATTTAAAATTAATAGAAATTAATAACCTTATTAAATTTTAATAATTTATTATTTTCTTTTTGTATTATTAGTGAATTATTATTAATTGAAGAATTAAATGTTAATAATAAATTGTTAGTATTTGTATTGTTGTTGTTAGTCTTTATATATATAATTTAAATTAATTTAAATTAATTTAATTTTACTTTATTATTTAAAGGTAATAAATGTGCTTCTGAAGCAAAATGTCCAATAAGAAATGCAAGAAAAAGAGCTAAAACAAATATAGCATTAAATAATAAACAAAGAACACATTTTCCACAAATTCCATTTCCTGGCTGTGATTTTTCTAATTCATTATTATTAAGAGGAGATATTTCATCAAGATTTTCTTTTAAAATAAATAAATAAATATTTAAATTTAAATTAATTTACTTTCTAAATTCATTCTATTATTATTATTATTATTTCCTTTATTAGAAAATGATTTAATTAATGATTGGTGAATTGCTCTAGGAGGTGGTTTAGAATTTAAAGGTGAAAATTTAGTTGGATTTGAAGAAGAAGAAGAAGAATAAATAATACTACTACTACAACAACCATTACCAATTATTGTTGTTGTTGTTGTTAATGCTAATGATGGTTGACAATAATTATTATTAGTATTAAAAGAGAGAGGAGGAGAATAAGAATAAGAAGAAGAAATACTTGGAAGACTAGATAAACGCCCTGTTTGTGAAAGAGGAATTAATTCATCTACTGCTGTTCTTATATATGTTTTAGGTACAGAATTAAGTGATTGAAACATTAAATTATCTTTTAAATTAAATTAAATATTTAAATAAATTAACCTTTAAATGGATGTTTTTTATTTTGTTTTTTATGTTTCATTTGAATATATATTTAAATGTAGTTATTTATTTATTTTTAAATAAAATAATTTTTAAAAATATTATTTAAAAAAATTGGTCTATAAAAATAAAAATAAATTGAAAAGGATTACAGACACATCTAAAAGTATTAAAAAAAACTATTATTTTTTTTCATGAAGCAATCGGTCATTGATGGACATTTTGTAAAGAATTTTGTTTTCAAAAAAAGAATTGGGGAGATTAGCCATTACGAGAAGAAAATGGACACAAACCATTATTTAACAATAAAAATAAAAATTTAAAGAAAGAAAAAAAAACAAATTTAAAACAAAAAAATAAAAATTAATTAAAAAATAATTAATTCTAATTTTATTAAAAAATGTTTATTAAATAAAATTAAAGGAAATAAAATAATTACTAAAAAATATAAAAGACATGAAATTAGACACTCTAAAAATAAAAGAAATTAAAAAAAAGAAACATTTAAATAAAAATAATATGTAGTACATAAATAAATAATTAAATTATATAATATAAATAAATATTTTTATAATTTATTTAAAAATAATTTTTTAATAAATATTGTTTATATAAAAAGTATTTTTTTAGGATAAAAAAAAATAAAATAATTGCTTTTAAGTTTTTTGAGGGAGAAAATTGATGCCAATTTATTTTATTTATTTTTTTAAATAAAGTAGGTAAATTAAAACTTTTTCTTTTTCTTAATTAAATAAATAAAAATATTTTTTTTTAATTTGATCTGTATATATAAATGATTGTTTTATTGAATTGTAATAGTTCAAGTGTTAAATATTAAATAATTTAGACAAATAAAAAATAAAATGGCCAGAAAAAATAAAATATTTTTGAATTAGAAAAGAAAAAGAAAATTAAATAAATAAATATATTTTTTTATTCTTTCATTTTATAATATATTAAATTCCAGATGATCGTGACAAACAAAAAAATATGGGAAAAAATATATTTTAAATAAAAAAAAAAAGAAAATATATTAAATTATTAATTAATTAGAAAATAAAAATATATATTTGAATTTATTTTAATATACAAAAGGGATTAAATATATAACAAGTTTTCTTTATAAATATAAAGAAGAGATTTAGAAATGGATAAATTATTAATTAAACTTTATCTGATTTTTAAAATTCAATTAATTTAGAAAAATAAAGAATTTCTTTCTTTTATTAAAAATTAAAAATAATTTTTATTAAATTATTTGGCTATTTAATTTCTTAATTAAATAAAATTAAATAAAAATAGTTCTCCTTTTATATATTCAACTTTAAAAAGAAAAAGATTGGCAATTGACTTATAAAATAAAATTGCTTTTGAGGACATAAAAAGCAGAAAAAAAGGAAGGTATTTACAACATAGAGTATGTATTTTTGGAAGAATAAATATATAAAAATGGGTGCTAATGTTTGTAGATTTTCTTCTGTTAGAAAAAAAAAGGAAATTTATTTCTTTTTCTTCTATATTTTTTTTAAATAGCTCACAGTGTGAAGTTTATGTTAAAAATAAAAATTATTGGTAATTTAATGGATTGGCCTCTATAATAATAATTTTTGTATTTTTAAAATTAAATAATTATTCAACTGTTGAGGGATAAATATTTAATTTTATATTTAAAAATAAATAAAATATATATAAATAAATAGATTTTAAATTTAAAAAAATCAGTTGGAATGAAAATTTAAATAATAATAAAATTTCCTTTATTTTTAATAACCAGGTGCAGTTCGAGGTGCTGGACAATGATCACAGCCACCCTTAAATTTAATTTAATTTTATTAAATAAGAGAATTAAAATTTATTACTTTTCCACCAGATTCACCATCATGTCCATTCTGTCCTGGTTGACCAGGATTTCCAGGAGGACCTAATGGACCTGTATCACCTATAGGGCCTGGAGGACCTGGCTAAAATTAATTAATAAAAATACAAAATATATTTTTAATTCCCTTGCTTTCTCCACTCTTTCCTGGAGCCCCTACTTGACCAGGAGGTCCAGGAGGACCAATTGGACCTGGAGGTCCTGCAAGGCCTGGAACATCCATAAGTTGACCATCATGTCCTCAATTATTTAATTGTTGTAATACTTTAAATAATTTTTAATTTTTACCTCGCTGACCTGGCTGACCGGAAGGTCCATTGGAACCTTGAGGACCAGGCTGGCCCATTGGTCCTTGTGGTCCGGGTGCACCAGGTATTCCTTAAAATTATTATTTAATTTATATATTAGTTAGATAATTACCTGGTTGTCCGGGAAGTCCGGGAGGGCCTGGGGGCCCTTTAGGGCCAGCTTTGCCAGGAGCTCCAGGGAATGCTGCTACAATTTATAAAACTTAAGATAAATTTATTAAGTAAACCTGGACAGTCAAAACAAGGCTCTGAAATACCATAACCACTTTCAGATAGCTGTGCATCTTGACCTTGCTGTCCAGCCTGTCCAGGAGTTCCATCTTGACCATTACGACCCTAAGAAAATGAATATATTCGTCATATTATTTATAAAAATATTAAAAGATACATCCTCTCCTGGAGGTCCAGGGGGTCCAACTGGGCCAATTCCGCATGAACAACATTGAGACCCTTGTGCTTCTTGAAGTACTGGCTCTGATTTTGATGGTATTCCAGAAATGTCTCCACCACCATAACCTTTCTGTTGTTGTGGAGATGAGACTATAGGGGCCAGGGGAGGTGGTTGAGGGGAATAACCAGCATTATTTTGGGGTACAGAAGAAACAGGTGGTGGTGTTTGTTGTCCATTAGAGGCACTATAACCAGCAGCAATTTGTTGATAACCACCTTGTCTAACACGTCTACGACCCCCTTGAGTATATATAGAATTTGAAAGAGGAGTTCCAGACATAAAGAAACGATGAGCATTAGCAAATTGAGAAGAAGAAGAAGAACGTTTAATTCGATGAATAGATTCAATCTTAAATTAATTAAATATAATTAAATTAATTAAATTACTCTTTCTAATTCATTAATTAAATTTTGTGTTCGATGTGTACAAAATCCTAATTCATCTTGTAATGTTGTTTGTACATATTGAGTATATGAAAATAACATTGGAATACACATTGATGCAGTTAATGTAGTAACTAATTAAAAATTAATTAATTAATTAATTAATTTAAATACCTGTACAAATAAATAATCCCCAAAAGGCAAGTTTTTTAAAATATTCTGCTTCAACTAATAAAATCTTTAATTCATCTTCTTCTTTTAATTTAATTGAATTATTATATTTTTGTTGTTCATTTTTGTTTAATTTCTCCATTTATTTAATTTAAAAATAAAAAAAAAAGAAAATTAATTTTTAATTAAAAATAATAAAAATTAAATTAAATAAAAATATTCTAGTTTGTTTTTTTCTGTTCTTGACAAAAAAGTTCGCGCTTGTTATAAAGAAATGCCGATGGCTTAATTTATTTTATTATGTCTGTCAATTGCCACCCAGTAGAAGAAATCTTTTTCTTTATTTATTTTAAGCATTTGAACATAAATAAAAAAATAAATTCTTTGTTTTATTAACACCTTTTTCTTTTTCAATAAAAACATTACTATTCTATGTATGTACATATATTCATCTTCTTTTTTATATTCACATATCATCAACCTTTTTATTTTATACAAGATTTTCTATTTTTTGCGCGACTTACTTTTCTTGTTTATTTATTTATTTTTAAAAGGAAAAACAAATGTTAATCCATTACAAACAAAAGTTTTTAACTATGAAAGTTGAAAGGAAAAAAAAACAAATTAATTTAGAAAAAGGGAAAAATATTTGATAATAAATAATATATTTAACTATTTTTTAGAATATTTTTAATAAAATTAATTAATCTTTTATAAAATAAATAATAATTAAAATAATTATTTAAATTATATATGTTAATATTATTATAAATAAACCAAACAAGAAATAATTATTTATTTATGTATGTATATTTATTTAAATTATAGTAATAGTTAAATTATATTTTAAATTAAAAAATAAATTAAATAAAGGAGAATTTTGTTTGTTTAAATAATATATTCAAAAAGAAGGAAAGATATCAATTTATAGGTATTTTTTCATTTTTAAACCACAAATTAAGACGCGCCTATATATATCCTCCCTCCTTTTTCTCCTTTTCATTGTCAACAGTTTTAGTTCTTTATTTTCATTTTTTTTTGTTTTTTATATAAATGTTAATAAAATTTTAGATCTAGTTTAGTAAACGGAATTAAAAAAAAACATTTATATATTTATGGGCTTAAAATTTATAAAAAAAAATATATAATGATATATATATATATATAAATAAATAAATAATTATTAAATTTAGAAAATATTAATTTATTAAAAATAATTTTATTTAATTAAAATAATTAATTAATTAAAATATAATTTTTAAGCATAATTAATAGGTCCATGTTCTTGAAATGCCTTGCAAAGAATATTTGAAAACATAATAGAAAAGAATTGAACAATTAAAAGTAATATTCCACAAAATAATAATCCATTACCCATTGAATCTATTTTACCAATTAATGAAGAATAACAATCTTCCTTTAATTTAATTTAAATTAATTTAATTAAATTAAATATAAACTTTATTTTCTAATTCTCCAGGACATAAATTTTCTTTAATATAAATATATTTTGTTTCAACAGTAGCTCCACAACATTGAAGTAAATCTTCTATAGGTTTTAAATTCATTCTTCCTTCCTTTGTTTCTGCACTTTTAACTTTTTAAAATATTAATTATTTTTTAAAAATAAATATTTATACCAAATGCACTATGTAGATTCTCTAATAATTCAATTCTATTAGTAAATAATGATATAATAACATAAAGTTCAATTAATGAAAGAATTAAAATAAGAATAGAAAACTATTTAAAAAAAAAAATTAATTAATTAAAATTAATTAAAATAAACTAACCAAACTTAGAAGTACTAAACTTTCACAAGCAGCCCCACAACAACCTAAAAATCCAACAACTAATAGAAGAGCACCTACAGCAACAAGAATCCATAAACATGATTGATACTATATTTTAATTAATTTAAATAATAATTAATTAAAAAATACTTGTGCTAATAAATTAATTGTTTTATTATCAATATTTATTTTTTGAGCAAATTCACGGAAATTTGTATCAAAATTTTTATCCAAATTTGCCTGAAATTTTATTTTATTAATTTAAATTTAAATAAAATTACCCAAAGTGAAAATCCAAAAAGAATACCTCCAAAAAGAAAAATTAAAAAATTAGCTATGAAAACAAAAAATTTAATCATTTGATTTGCTGCACCGTAAACCATTCTTTTTTTAATTTAAAAATATTTATTAAATAAAAAACTAAAAAATATTAATTAAATTTATTTATTACTATTTGACATTTTTAAATTTTTAATTATAAAAATCTAAAATTAAAACTTTAATATATTTTATTATTTTAAACTTTTATTTATTTTTATACAAATAAAAGGTTGAATATATGTATATTGCTTAATCATAAATGAAATTAAAAATTAAATAAATAAAATGTTCTAAAAAATAAATTTGTGATTAAGCAATATATATATTAAATAAATTAATAAAATTAATAAAAAGAATATTTATTTAATTAATTTTTATAAATTTATTAAAATATTTATTTTATAAAAAATAAATAAAAATAAATTAATTAATTTAATAAAAAAAATCTTTAATGTTTTATTCTATGTATGTATGAGTATTATTTTAAATAAATAAATAAATTATCACTCAAAAATTGACAATATTTTTGTTTATACAAATGATAAGCAATAATTAAATTGATAACAAAAATTGATAAAAATTGTTTTTTTTAATATACTATAATGATGATGAATAGCTTTATTGATCAAAACAATTTACAGTAAATAAATTAAAAATAATATTTATTTTTTAATTTAAATATTAACAATAAGTTTAATTTTACTTTTATTGGATAGCGAAATTAAAAAAAAAAATTTTTTTGTTAAATATTTTGTTTATTAAAATCAATTAAAATAAACATAAATAAAGTAACAAATATATGTAATACCTACCGCCTATAAATACATATTAACAATTATATTAGATATTTTATTTTTTATTAATTGTTTTTGTCTTCCTTATGTTCTTTACTTCATTTGTTTTAGCTCCCTCCAATACTTCTTCTTCACCTTCTTCTGAAGCCTTAGCTTTACAAATAAAATACCAAACAGAAGCCGCAATTAGAACGATAAGAATACTTTAAAATAAATATGTATATTTACAAAAAATAAAATAATTTACTTACACAACAATAATAATTAAAATAGTCATAGAATTCCCTCCTTGTTTATTAACATTTCTTCTAAGACGTTGATTTGGAATATAATTTGAATTTAGATAATCTGTACCATCAACAATAACAACAAACAATAAAAATACAACGAAAATTAGGAAATTCTTGACAGAAGACATATTATTAGAAATTAAATTTAATTGAAGAATATAATACATAAAAGAAAATAAAGCTTTTATATGTACATTAAATTTTACTAAAAAAAATATATAGTGATTAATATATTCTAAATAAATTAAATATATTTTATGTTTAAAAATCATAAACTTATAATTAATACTCAAAATTCTACTAAAACACAGTAAGCTAAAGTGATAGACTTAACTAAATAATATTAAATATAAAAATATTTATAAACAATTTTTGTTTAAAATTCAATGTATTTAATCATAAAATAGAAAAATAAATGTAAAAATATTTTAATGTTAATTTATTTGTCAAAATATAAATTCATTTAGTTATTGCGATAATAAGTCGAAGAATAGCCAATAGGTGAGTAATAATCTCGAAAAGCTTTGCAAAGAAGACTTGAAAGTAAAACAGAAGATAATTGAAGCAATAAAAGTAAAAGACCAAATTTAAAAATTGAAGTACCCAAAATGTCAATTTTAGAGGAAATAACATTAAAACAGTCTTCCTTAAATAAAATAATATTTAAAACATTAATAAATAAACAAACTGCTTTAGATAATTCTCCAGGACATAATCCTTCATTAATATAGACAATTCTAGTTTTTGCAGTAGCCCCACAGCAATTAAGAAGATCTTCAATTGGTTTTAAATTCTGACGTCCTTCAACAGTATCTGAACTTTTAGCAAAAGCTCCTTGTAAGTCATCAAGTAAAACATCTTTATTTGTAAATAAAGCAATTAAAACATAAGCCTCAATTAATGATAAAATTATCAAAATAATTGAAAACTTTAAAAAATAAAATTAATTAATTTTAAAAAATAAAAATTAAACCAAAGTTAAAAGTAAAATATTTTCACAAGAAGCTCCACAACATCCCAAAAATCCAACAACCATTAGAAGAGCCCCAATTGCAACCAAAATCCATAATGAAGATTGATACTTAATTAATTAAAATAATTTAAATATATTTATTTAAATAAATAAAACTAAACATTAGCAACTTTGTCAACTAATTCATTATACATTTTGATTTTTTGGGTAAAATCACGTAAATGTGAACCAAAATTTTGATCCAAATTTGCCTGTAAATTTTAAAATTTAATTATTTTTAAATCTTTTACCCATAAAGAAAAGCTGAAAAGCAAACCACCAAAAATAAAAATCAATAAGTTAGTAGTAAACAAAAATAATTTTATAGTTTTGTTAGCAATTCCATAAACCATTTTTAAGTCTTAAATGCAAAATTACAAATTAATTTACAATAATTAAAAATATTTATTTAATAAATGAACAAATTAATAATTAAATAGCATTATGCCAAAATAATGGAAATCTAAATATTTAAATTAATATTTAATAAACAAATATTTAAATAAATTTTATAATTAAATACTTTTCATCCTTTTTCTTAATAAAAAATAAAATAAGATTTAAAAAAGAAAAGTTTATGTAATAATATTTAATTTAAAAGGTATATATTGATCATTTTTTACTTTTTATTCTAACACATTAACGATAGTTTTCGTTCATTTCTTAGTTTTTTATATTTTTTTGTTCAATTATACATATTTATATAAATGTGCAGTTTAAAACATTAATAGGTAGTACATATGTATATGTATAGGTATTTTGATATATTTAATTTAAATAAATAAAAGAGCATTAATCAAGTAATTTTTGTTTATACTATTTAAAATAAAAATAAATAGAGAAAACATTAAAGAAAAATTGTTTAATTTATGACTTAATTGATTTTCAAAGCAAGCTTTAAAAAATTCTTTTTTTATTTTGAAAAAACAACATTAATTATACATACAAGCCTTTAATAGTATTATTAATTTAATAAATGTTGTTTTTATTATCAAATAAAGATATAACATTTATTTAATATATTTGTTTAGTCTATCAATAAAAATTATAAAAAGATTATTTACTAACAAAGAATATAGTTATATATTTATTTTTTAAAATTTCTTATTAAAAATAAAGCCAATTTAACAAATTTTATTAAATCCAACAATAAAGGAACAATAATTACATTTATTTATTTAATAGGATTATTAATTGTTTAATACCTAATGGACAAGACAGAAAATAATACATCTACATAATTACATATAATATTACAATTACAACATATATATAAGTAATTAAATCAATTATTCGTTTCTTTTTTTTCTTCCAATTTGAATTCAGCTTCGTCTGGTTCAATTGTCAGCAGAGCACTGTCTGTAGTAGGACTTGATGTAGTTGTTGATAAAACTATTTTGCTTGCTTTTACTCCTCGTTTCTTACTGTGACTGACACTTCCCCCTTCCTTTGCCTTTATGTTTCCAACGTTTTGTTTTACAATTGGCATTCGAATTCTGGCTTGGGCAGCTTGTCTTTTTACTTTATCGGGTGTTGCCGAATATCGTCTCTTTTTAGCAGCAGAACTAGTACGTTTGGCAGGTGCATTAGGAGACTTTAATTTTGATTTTCTTTGTTTGTCCTCCTTGTCCTCCGTTGGCTTCTTCTTTTTGCTACAACAGCACCAAATCGCAGAAATTGTTATGAAGAAACTGAAAAAATTATTAAATCTAAACTAAAAACAAAAAAGAAGTAAAGAAAACATACATAGCAAACCCAGCAAAGGTTGACGAACAACTATTCGGCGACATCAGGCTAAACATACAATAATGGAAAGGTAGGTACATTTTATATAAGACATTAATGTTAAAAATATTTAAAATTTATTACGTTTTTATACAATAATTTTACTGAAAATATTTAAATCTTATAAACAAAATCAAGGTGGATACTTAAACATTTACAAAAATAAAAAATAAATAATTATTTTTAAATTAATTAATTAAATGCAAAATATGTAATAATATAGTTTATTTTATATTCTTCTTTTTGTTTTTCTTTTTGTCCAATTATAAATATATTTAAATTCATTACAAATATAATTATATTTTTTAATATAAAATATTCCAATTAAATCAATTAATAAAGTAATACTTTTAAAGAAAAAATTTTTAATTAAAATATAAATAAATTAATACAATGCAAATGTTGGAATTATTACAAATATTGTAAAAATTATAGAAATTGTTGAATTAGGAGAAAAATCCCCAAAACCTTTAAATTAATCTTTTTAGTTTAAATAAATAAAAAAAAATAACCAATAGAACTAATTGTAATAAAAACAAAATAAAAACAATTAAATAAATTCCAATTCTCCAAATAAAAATAAATTAACGATAATAAAGACCAAAATATTAAAAATAAAATAATTAAACAAATAGTTTTATTTATTTTATTTGATTTTTCTTTTTTTTTATTTAATAAATCTCTTTGTGATTTATTAATTGAAGTAGTTGTTGGTGATATATTTCCACAACAGTTTTGTAATTTTTTATTTAATTCTGTATTTTTTTTAAATAGATATTTAAATAAATATTTAAATAAAATAAATAATTACTTAAAGCATTTTTTTCTATTTCTTTATTTTTTGTTTTTGAACATTTAATAATTATTTGTTGTTTAATTCTTCTTAAATATTTAATTAATATTTTATAGATCCAATGAAAAAATTTTGACAAATTTTTTGCAAAGTCATTAACAATTAAAATAAAAAGTGGAATACCAAAAATAGCAAAAGGAAAAACTAATTGTTTTCCAAGTAATGTCATTGGGACTAAATGTCCATATCCTTTTATTAAAAAAAATAAAATAATTAAATTAAATTATAAATTAAAACTTTTACCAATTCTTGATATTAAAGAAATAGCAAAAAGAAGGGAATTAATAAAAGACCAATTATTATTTAATTGTTTTGTATTAATAATAGTAGACATTTTTCTTTTTCCTCTTTTCCATCCGATTTCAAGTAATTTATTACTAAATTTATTTGTTTCTTTATAAAGTTTATCTATTGGAATTTGTGGCGAAATATTATGTAATTGTGCCATTAAATTTCTTTTTGTTATTTCAATTAATTCTTTTAAATGTTCATCTTCCTTTAAATTTAAATTAAATTAAATCTAAATTCATTTATTAACCTTTCTTTCGCTTTCATTTTCAACAGAATAAAAAGTAATAGCAATTATAAAAATATAAATAATTGTAATAATTAAAATAAAAATACGAGGAAATAATAATTCAATAATCTGTTAAATTTTAGAAATTATTTTAATAATTAAAATAAATAAAATACATTATTTTTTCTTTTATTTTTTTTAATAACACATTTATTATTGTCATTATTATTATTTATAAATAATAGTTCATTAGTAGTATCTTTATTTAAATTTATTTGAAATGGTCTTCTTGCCTCTGCCTTTAAAAACTAAAATTAATTTAATTAATTATTTAAAACAAACCAAACTAATTTCTTCATCTCTAGATTGATCAGAATCAGAATCAAACATTTTAAATAATTCCTTTTATAATTAGAATGTACATAAGAAAAATAAATATTTTTATAATGAAAAAATAAATAAAACAAAAATATAATTGATTTTTATATTTTATATATTTCATTATTTTTTAAAGAAAAAACTTTTTTTTATATAAAAATAAATAAATTGAATAAAAATGTCATAGTAACAGTAAAAAATAAAGTATTTATATATTTAAGATAAAAGAAAGTTAAAACAAAAATTAAATTAAATAGAAAAAAAAGCTAACAAATATTAATAAATAAAAGGTGAAAAAATTAATATTTTTTTTAATTTTATAAAGTAATTATTTTAGTTAATAAATAATTTAAATATATCTAAATGAATGCCAAAAACAATTAAAAAGAAAAAAAGGAAAAATTAATTTCTTTTAATTTATGGTTAAAAATAGATAAATAAATACTTTTTTAGAATTTAGAATAATTTAAAAATAAAAAGAAAAATAAATTAATTAAAATTAATTATTATTAAAATGATATAAATAAAAATTAATTTATTTATTTATTTATTTATTTAGAATCAAATAAATTTAATAAAATAAATTAAGAAAAGAATATTTTAAAAAATGTGAACAAAAAACTAAAAAAAGTAAAATTTAAAAAAAAAGAAAAAATAGTAAAGAAATAAGTGCCAATAAAGAGTAAAGAAAGAAGAATTGAAGAAACAGCTGTTTGAACAAAAAAATAGTTCAAGCAATGAAAACTTCAAAAATATGTATAAATGAGAATAAATAAAAATAAAGTAGACAATGTATTTAAAATAAATTATTTCTATAAAATTAACAAAATTAATATTTTATTTTAATTATTTTATTTGGATAAAAAATAAAAATATTTAAATATAATAAATTAATATATTTTTAATTTCTGTATAAAAATTGGAATTATTTTATATGAAGAAACCATATATACATTTGTATTTAAGAATTATTCTCTAAAATATTGTTTATATTACTAATAAATAATAATTATAGTTTTATATATAAAAAAACAATTACAAAATAATTAACACAATTAAATATATAATATACCTATATATAAACTATATAATATAATTAATTATATACATATATTATTGTTATTCCTAGATCAATGTTCCTAGTTCTCCATCCCCTTCAACATCGGAAGTAGTTAATTCAGGTGGTGGCTTCTTCTTCTTTTCCTTCTTTGCCTTCTTCTTATTAGAAATGTAGACAAAGATGTAACGAACAAGAACGGCAAAAATAACAATCCTTAAATTAAAAAATAATTTAATTAAGATAAATAAGCTTACATCAAAATGATTAGAATAATCCCTATTACAATGATAACCTCCATACCAGACTCTGCTTCTTCTTTATATTCAATATCATCTTCGTAATATGCAGAAACAAATTGAACGAAGAGAATTAAAAGAAGATGAACAATAACAATTTTGATGGTTGAAGTCATCATTTTAATATTTTTGAGGAAAAAGAAAGAAAACAAAGCAAAATATATATTTATAGAAGGAAGGCAATTGAAGACTATAATTGTATGAATTAATTTATTCATTTTTATAATGCTTTTATATATTATTTAAATATAAATTCAAATTAAAGTGTGACCATATTTTCTAAGAAAACAAAAAATAAATAAACAATAAATAAATTATTTATAAGTACATTGAATCATAAACAAATAAATAAATAAATATACTTATTGAAAATAAAAACTTTAATTTCGTATAAAAAATAAAAAATGTTAATTAAATTATTTAAAGTAAATAATATTTTAATAATTATTTTTACTGAATTTTTATTTCATCAAAAAAATTCTTTAGGTAAATATAATTTAAATTGTTTTTTTTCTTCTTTTTATTAAAATAGCTATTGATAATTGTCCAATGCAAACTATTAAGCATATAATTAAACGAACTATTGAAGTAACAAATTATGGAGATGCTGCTTCACAAATGCAGGTATTTATAACTTGTTAATTAATTTAATTTTAAATAGTTAATACGTCGAATATTGGAGGATATTTATGGAGGCTCTTGGGGTGTTCTAATAGTTAAAGGAATTAATTTAATTTCAAAATCTGTACATTGGACAATTCCTGACCATAAACACAAAGATGGATCAGCTGCTTTTTGTTTATATACTGAGAATGGAGTTCAATATAATATTTTTAAAACAGGTGATAAAGACACAGAAGATCGTATAACCATAGAACAAGCAATGGCAAAAATAATTAATAATATAAAGAATAATTAATTAATTATTTTTAAAATTCCAAAATTTCTTATCAAGAATT
Source organism: Meloidogyne exigua (assembly GCA_018905775.1). Classification (NCBI taxonomy): domain Eukaryota; kingdom Metazoa; phylum Nematoda; class Chromadorea; order Rhabditida; family Meloidogynidae; genus Meloidogyne; species Meloidogyne exigua. Next base: position 763,571 of record JAGUQR010000009.1, on the reverse strand, counting down.
TAATATATTAATCACTTTTTACTAATTATAATTTAACGAATAAATATATTTAAATAATTAATTTGCTAAATATATGTTATATTACTAATAAATTTAATTTCCTTAATTAAAGAAGTAAAAAGGAAAACTGATATTTTTAAAGAAAAAAAATTTAAAAGGTGTTTAAAAATATTATTTATCTAATAAATAAAAAAATTTTTTTAATTAAATAAAATTTAGTATATAAAAATGAGTAAAACTGATATTTTTTAATTAAAAATATTTAAAAATTAAATAAAATTAAAAATGAATCAATTATTCGCAATCTTTTGTTTTTTATTTCTTTTATTAACAATTTTTAATAAAATGGTTGAATCTGCACCTTATGGTTATGGAAGTGGTGGAATGGGAGGTTTTGGAATGGGAGGTTTGTTAAAATTAATTTTTTAATTTTTTCTTATTTCCAGGAGGAAAATGAACAAATATTTAAAATGAAATTAATTATTTGTGAAATAAATTAAAATAAAATTTAATTTTATGTAGTATACTATTAAACTAAAGAATAAATTTGTTAAATAATTAAACTTTATAATAAAATGGCTTAGATGTTTTAAAAAATTAAAAATTAATTTTTAGGATTTTCTTTAGAAATAAATAAAAATATATTTGTTATCTTACTGAAAAGAGTAGCAAAGCTTAGAGATATTAAATATTTTGAATTATTCTATTTAAATAAATTACTTTAAAAAATAATTATAGAGTTCCTTAACCTAAATAATATGTACATACATACATAATAAATACATACATACATATATATATATTTTATTCATTTCTTTTTATTAATAAACTTATTTGCTAATATTTTTCATTTTTTCCATTGTTAGTATTTATATAGGATATGTTTTATTAATTCATCTAAATCAAACAATTTCTCAACTATTATTATTATTACTACTATTAATTCATTCACTCAACCAATTTCAGTCACCAAACAATCAATCCATCTCATTTCGATCCAGAAAATCTTTTTTCCCTCTTTTTTTTTTCTTTCGCCACCCGCATCATTCAGTCAACCATTAATTCCTAAAACATTCAAACAACTACTAAATATATATTTCTATTTATTTTTTCATGCTTACCCCTTCAATTTTCATTCATTCACCGCCAATTCTTTGTAAATATATTTCGCCCGGTTGTTCTAGTTTTTGGCGTTGTTTGTAACTGCGAGCGATGTTTTGCTTTTATTTCTCTTTTTATCTTAACTCGCCGTCAGTCTCCGGTCTATATAACATTTTTATATCCGCTTTTCTTCAATGCTATGCACATCCATAGCTTTTGTTTATGTGTATGTATATTAAGAAAGGTAGAAATTCAACAAAATTATGATATGGCCAAAATATTAAATAAAATTAATTTAGATACATATGTACATAATAAATAGTACATATAATATACAGTCGATTGTAAGGAAAAGTTCATTCACTTATACATACAATGTATATATATTTTGTATTTATGGCATTTGTCAATGTTATACTAATAGCTTCAATGGTACTTTGTTGAGACATTTCCTCTTGTAATTGAAAATAACACATATCTTCAGAACTTCACATTTTACTGTACATACATACTATCTGATAACATTTTTCTACATATGTACATATATTTAGACAATTATTTAACCCTCTACCTGTATCCCAATTGAAAGAAAATTTTGTAGTTATTCAATAATAAGTTGTCTTTTTCTTGTTTTTTTTTTTTTATTAATTCCTCTTTTACTAAAATATTAGAGACAATTCCTTAACGAGGAGACGCAAAGGCGCTATTCAATATATTTATGTATATATCATCTTTTTACTGAGACCATACGTTTGTCATTGCGCCAGGCAACTATTCTACTATTTTTCTGTCCTCTTCACTCTACCACAGTTTCATTGCATATGTACAACTCTTCCAAAGCTACTCTCTTCCCAAATTTCACCTCATTCATAAAACTCTCACATACAAAACCATCACCACATTGCTGTGACAATTGCTTTTTCATTCTCCTCTACCCATACATACTATGTTACCTCCAAAAATTTCTTTTTTACAAAAAGCCCAATTACAAAACGCCCAATATGTATGATAATTCATTTCCATCTACATACGTTGTATGTACATATGTATATGTATCTTACTAACTTTTCCATCAAAGCGTATTAGTGAAAAGTGCTTTCGATTAACATAGTTTTTACATACATATGTTGCCTAATAATCATAAAATATCTATATAATATGTATGTATTATGTATTTAAGATTTTACAAATTTAAACATTATTATTGATGAATTGTATAGATCTCGTCTTTAACTTTATTTAGATCTTTGTGAGCCTTACATGCAATACTGTTAATGTGATTTTTCTGACGATCTACAGTAAAATTAATGATGTACATATTTCCCCCCATTTTTCAAAAATCATCCCTTATTTGTTGTATTAAAAATCTTTATTTGATCTTTTGGGTTGCTTCGTTTATTGATCTTTATTAATGTGCTTTTTTGAGCATTTTATATTTCTTAATATATTGGGCATTATGTATTCTGGATATTTTGTACCCGCGCCTCTTCACATTGTTATTTCTATCTACATATATATTGCTTTGCTTACCGACTTCTCATCACTACACTGTTTTCTATCCATCGCCGCTTGGGTTTATAATGTCGAAGAAAGCTGTTGTGTGTGAGGAGTTGTTCTCTTTTTTTGGCTGTCCTCTCTTCATTCATTCATTTTATTTATTCACTTAATTAAATACTTACAACCCACGGGACTAAATAAATATATAGAAAAGTCGATTGAACCTTACGAGCGTTAATTATATTTCTTAAATGCCATTTTATAGTTTTTTTTTTGTTAACATTGTCATCAATCAGTTTTCACGCCGCAATGCGAACGTAAATAAATCCATTAAAAACACTTGTCAGTCATTAATTTACTCACATACTACATATGTATGTATCTACAATTTTTCAATTAATTAAATACATATACACATGTATTTAGTTAATTTGCAAGAAATTAAACAAAAAAAATACTTATGCTAAGCTGATTTTGATCTTATTTGACTTGATAGCTCTTCCAAATGAGATACTTAATCGTTCATATTTTCAAAATTTTCTCTCTTCTATGATAATTTTTTAAACTTATTTTCTTTTAAAAATCTAACAATATTTTCCTCTTTCTTTATCTTTTTTTTAATTGAAATAAAATTGAGGTGAACGGCTACACCATTTCAAAAAATAAATATATAACTTCAATGAATTCCCCGCTTTTTAATTTAACTGCATTTCTATCTATTTAAATATTTCTTCTCCAATCTCTAAGGATCCTCGAATTTTTCTTTACAATTATTGTACTACATATTTGTTTGTATAAGTTTTCTCCCTCGTTTAAAAATCATTACGAACTTCAACAATAATCAAAACTTATAAATATTTTGCCGTTAAAATATAAAAGAAAATTTTTAATAATCTTCCTTTATTTTTTTTTCTTTTATTTTGATATATTATTTAAAGATTCAATGCAAAATACATACATACTAAATCATAAAGCAAATTGATCAATTCATTTTCTTTTCACATTTGTGCATATAGCAATATAAATTTTAAAATGGAAGTAAAATTTTAATTTGTTTTTATTGATTATAAAATCGGCGAATTTAATACCCAGTTATTTAATTAATGCTTAAAACTTTAATTATATCTATTTACCATTTTTTAATAATATTTTTTTAATTAATCAACAAATAAAGGCTAACAATATAAAAATTAAATAGCTTTTATGAACTGAATAAAAATTGTATTTTTAATTTAGAACAAAAGATATACTAAATTTCTTTATTATATTAGAGTACATATTTTCGCAAATTATTCCTTTAATAACTACAAAATAATTAAAATATTCTATTAGTGTTCTAATAGAATCTCATCCATCATAATCAAGCTGATAGAAGAAAGGCCCTGTTCAAATGGGCCTCACCAAAATAAGAAAAAGAAACAACATAAACAGAAACAAATGGTTGTTAATAATACTACTACAACATCAACAGAAACAGGAGAGCAAGAAGAAAGGTCAACAGAGAAAATTGAAAAAGTTGACAATGGAGGAGAGATGAGTTTTGAAGCAGTTCCTTGTATGTTTAAAAGTCGTCAAGAAGATGGAGTAGAAGAATCACTTTTTGGACTTTTAATTAGACCAGCTATTTCCTCAAACAATACAACAGAGCTTACCAACAACATAACAACAAATAACGAGCAATTTAGGGAAGATAACAACAAAAATATATTAATGGCTTCTACTAGTGTAGAAGACAATAAAGAGGTTTAATTTAATTAAAAAAATAAATTTTATTTTTCAAATCTTATTTTTGGTATATATAAGGATCCTAATATTTTATTTTTTCTGTTTTATGTGCCAAAAAGTTTATTTACCATTAGTTGGTCAATATAAGTATGTATAAAAGAAGCAGGAGATTATATACATTTAAGTAAATTTATATACTTTATATATGTATTTTTTCTTTTCCATCCATTTTTATATTGCTTTCACCTTCCATATTTTCAAGAAGCATTTTTTCTTACTCCAACCAATGGACCTTTTTTCAAATAATACATTTACTACTCTTTTCTATTCATCCCCCAACAATCCATTGCCTCAATAATGGGCATAAATGGGGAAGGTTTGTGGCCATAGGAAGAGTCAATTCCTACTCCTTTCCCGCATATTTTGTCCTTCTTTAATTCTCTTTACTCTCCATTAGCCAATTCCACATTTTGAATTCATTCTTTTTGTTTCTAGACTTATATACCGACTTGTTTTCTAGTAAAAATGGTTTTATTATTTGAGAAAAGAAAAGTGAGAAAATAACAACTATAAATAATATATAAAGCTTTAAATTGGATTTAAAAAAATTATAAAAATATTGATGTGGTAAACTTATAAATGTAAACATATTTTTTGTTAAAGTGAAGGAATTGTAGAATATTTATTTTAAATATTTTGTGAATATGTGTAATGGAGTTTTACCCAAAATATTTTTTTAAGATTAAATATACTATTAAAATAATTAAATGTTTAATCTTGAAATTTTAAACTATTAAAATTAGTTTTTAGTAATAATTAAATTAATTCTATTTTTTGTCTTCTCTCAATGGAATTTACTTTTTCATTTTTATTATTTTATATGAGTTTTTGCCAAGGAAAAATATTAAGAGTTGGAAAATTAAAAAAATAAAGATATAAATTCTGCTTTTTTGACAGAGCCAAAAAAAATAAATAGCATTTGCATGTTTAAAGTATTTATTAGGAGGATACATTTATTACGCTGAATAAAAGTTATGCCAATTTCTCTTAATGTAAATAATTTTAATTAATTCTTTATTAAATTATATTTAATATTTTTTAGCAATCATCATCACTTCTCTTAAATCCGCAACCTTCAATGCTTTTACCAGCATGTAGTAATTCTGTTAGAAGTATTAATCCCTCTTCTGTTATTTTTGCGTCCAAAATGCTTCATCTACACCCAAAGGTTAAACAAATCCCTTCCAATACCTCCTTACCTTTTTTGCCTGTTCCCACTGGAATGCCACCAATTTTGCCTAGGCCAAAACAACAACAAAAAAGGCTTAAAAATGTATTACTTAAAACTCCAAAAGTAATTCCAATACAACCAAAAATAGCAACTACATCATCAACTTTTAATGCTTCATTATTTAATGGAAAAGATAATAAGACTGTTGTTGAATTACCTGTCACTCCATTACAACAAGTATTTTTAATTAAATTAATTTATATTAAACTAAATTGTCAAATGTATTTTTACTTTTAACATTTAAACATGCAAAAATTATTTTTAATGTTAAGTAATCCAAAAACGGTTGTTTAGCAAAATATAAGGTCTTAAAAAATGGATATTTATGTAATTGCGATAATTGCGTGCTTGGTGAGAGATAGGAAGGATAACAAGTTATTATATGTATATTTATGCTTTAAGTAAATAGAAAGGAGAGACATTCCAAATATATTATTTAAGCTCTTTTTTATGAATTAAAAAAAATTCAAAATTTTTCTTAAAGAGTTTAGAATAAATAAAAAATATTAATTTTTTAAAGGTTTTATCACCAACTACACAACAACAACAATCAAATATTTTAAATATTTCTACAACTACTACATCATCAGCTAGTTATAGTAGTAATAGTAGTACTTTAGAAGGTCAAATCTCTGGTCTTTTAACTATTCATTCACCAACTTCTCCAAAATTAGCAACAATTAATAAATGCAAAAAGCAGAACATAACGCCAATAAAAGAAAATAAAAGAAGAGAAGAAAAATGTTCTCCTAAACAACAAACACCTAATAAAATAAAAAAACATCAAAAACGTAATAATAAAGAAGTAAAACAAATAAATCAACGTCAACTTGGAAGAAATAATTCAGAAGTAATGCTTGGTGAAGATCTTCATGAAATTGACCTTTCTCAATTAGTTAATTCAACTGTAATAACTACCGAGGATTATTTACCTAGGTTTTTTTTAATAAATAAATAAGCTAAATATTAGATTTTATTTTTGGAATTTTTTTCTATAAAAAAATTTTTTTGAGGGATTATATTTTTCCCTTTTACTATTTTGGATTTTTCTTTGATTAAAATTTTTTCCATTTTGTTTATTAAAATAAAAAGTAAAAAATGCATTAATACATAATATGTACATATTTATTTTTTGGCAGATGAGAGTATATTTTATTTTAATTTTTTTTGTTATCTTTGAATTATTAAATAATTTTTTTTAATGTAATTTTAATTAATTTAAGCCAATCATCTGAACCACCAATTTATACAACATTGGATATGTATAATACAAATAATAGTTGTGTTGATTTACATCAACAATCATCTAGTAATAATAATATTGGCCAAACAAATATTATTCCCTTAACTCAACAGCAAAGGCTTAACTTTACAGAACATGTACATAAATATTTAAATTAAGTTTAAATTAATTTTTAATTTTTTAGTCCAATAATAATAATAATAATCAATCACTTTCTTCATCTGAAATTATAAATCTCCAAAGGCCTTTATTACTACCTTCATCTTCCATTCCCTCCTCTTCAACTTCTACAAGCATTTTATGTCAATATAATAATGATCAACAACAACATATTTCAACTATTTCAGTTATTGCCCCTATTAATAATTCTCATCAACCTGGTTGGCATCCTTATTTGGTTGCTCATCCAGGTGTATCACATATTTCCTCAACACCTGATAGTGGAATTCAATCAATTGATGGATCACCTCCTTCTGTTTATACTCCCCCAATGGTTTCTCCTTATTCTTCACAGGTATTCGTTTTTTTTAAATTAGAAATATATTTATTTAGGTACGATCTTGTGAATCAGTTAGTGCTACAGGGCATCATGGAATTAGTATAGGAATAGGTTCATCAAATTCTTCTATTCCTTCCATTACAAATATTTCATCATTTCCAATTAATCAAAATAATAATAATTTTGAATCTTTTTTACAAATAAATAATGGTCAAATAACTACTACTACAGCACATTTACTTCCTCAATTAATTGGACAACAAAAAGAACATGAAAATATACATTTTGATAGATTGCCATTAAATGAGGTAATAAATTTAAGTTATAATCCCCACTCTATTTCCATTTTAAATTTAAAAGAATATTTTTAATTAATTTATAAGAGTTTTTAATCCTTCTTAATTTAAATTTTAAATATTTTTAGCAAGAAGAGGAAGAAGAAGGAAGAGAAGGAAATGAAGAAGAACTTTCTTCTGATTTTTCTGATATGCCTAAATTAGTTCCTATAACATTTTCACAACATGATGAGTCATCTTTGGATGGAGAAGAAAATAAAGAAATAAATAAAACAAAGGATAATAATTTGGAAATTAATAATGAAGAAGAAGAAAGTAAAAAATCAAAAAATTCAGTAACATCTTCAACTAAGGAATTACTTAACATTCATAAAGGAATGACTTTACAAGAGTTAGCTGAATGTATTTCTTCAAGTATTCCACCTGAACAGGTTAAATTATTATATTCTTTCTTAGTAACAGAAAATAAATATATATTACTAAAAATAAATATTTATATTAGTTAATTATTATTTTACAATTTCCTTTTATTAATTTATTTTATCTTTTTATAGCTTAAACAGTTAACTTCTCTTATTCAATTAAAAGCAGTAGATGCTAAAGAGACAGAACCAATTGGCAAAGAAAGAGAAGATAAGGAAGTACCAGAATGTTCTTCTAATAATACAATTAATAAAAACATTATTTCTAAAAAAGTATCAACACAAATAAGTTCAAAAAAGTTGGTTACTAAAAAGAAATTAAAAGAAGAAAGGACAACAACATCTCAAATTAGGTAATAATAATTAATTTAATTTTTGTTTAATATTTTATTATTAAAATATAGTAATAATAAATCATCTTCTTCTACTTGTATTAAAATAAATGAAAATAATTTTGTAAATAATATTAAAACAACATTAAAAGAAAAAGAAAAGGTTAATAATAATAATAATTTGGCCATTTATCGTCATCAAGTTCGTCTTCAATTAAAACATAAATTAGATATATTTATTGACAAAGTTTGTAATCAATTAGAGAATACACATTTAAATATTCAAAAACAACAATTTTGGCAATCTTCACATCCTTTACAAAAATTAAATTGGGAATTAATTAATAAAAGATTATTAGAGAAGAAAAAGGAAGGAAAAGAATTATTTAAAAATGAAACAAAAAAACATAGAAAAAGAAGAAGAATAAAAGAAAGTGATGAGGAAAAGGAGGAGGAAGAATTTTATACAAAAAAACAACATTGTAATAAATTATTGTTATTATGATCTTCATTTATTTAATTACCCAGAAAAAATTTCTGTACCTTTTATTTTTACTTTTTATTTTATAAATATATTAAATATTTACTTAAATCAAAAATTGATACTTTAATTTTTATAATAAATTTGTTTTTTAAAGTTATCTTTTAATATAAAGTTTTAAAAAGAAAAAGGAGAGAGAGAAAGAGATATAAATATACATATATAGTCTGTACAGTGATGGAATAATTTATTCTCTAATTAAAAAAAACTTAAATATAATTAAGTATTAAATATTTTTTATTTTCCATTTAATAATAGAGCATTTCCTTAAATATTTTAATTTAATAATAAAAGAATATTTTTGCGAAAGTATTTGGAGAATAAATTTTTTTAATTTGTTTATAAGAGGAAATTGGTTTATTTTTTCTTTAGCTTCCATTAAAAAACAGGATCTATAGTTTAAGCTTTAAAAAGAAAAATAAAACTATTTTACTACAAATAGTACATATACATAAATATTCTTTTTTAAAATAAATAAATAAATAATTTTAATTAATATTTACTAATGTATTTATATTAAAAAGTTATTTCTATCTCTGTTTTACTATTAATTTAATTTAATTTTATTTAAATAAAAGGAACTTTTTAAATTAAGGATATATATGTATACCTATTTATTTTTATTAAAATCAACAAAAGTAATATAAATAAATTTTTTTCTAACCTCTAAATGATTAAATTAATTAAAAACATATTTTAATTGTTTTTATTTTTTAGATTTATTTTATCTTTAGAATTATTTATTCCTTTAAATAACTAAAAAAATTCTTTTTATTTTAATAGAAAAAACATTTTAAAAGCTTTTTAAAAAAGAAAACATTAAAAATAAAATAAACGTCTAATTACATTATTTTATAAAAATTATTCTTTTTTTTTTATTGTGTTAAATAAATAATTACCGTATTTCTTCTAATACAAGCGCACGCTCTATTTGAAGCGCACGCTCCAATAGAAGCACACCCTACGAAGAGGTTGAAAAATAGAAGCGCGCGCGCTTGTATTAGAAGAAATACGATATATTAAAATATACATAAAAGATTATTTTATTTATTCCTTTTATTTAACATATTGCCAAATTTTATTATGTATATTTTTGTTTCTTTTTTTATTTTTTGTTCATTCAAAGAGCTTTTTGCTCTGTCCAGACATTGATTTATAAATAAATAAACATCAACAAAGAAAAATAAGAAAAGCTAATTATTTTTGTGGTTACAAGTAAATCCTTTTTTTTCTTTCTCTTTCTTTTTTTCTTGAGAGAGCATTCATTGTATTTATGTAAAAGTGAAGAAAAAAGAAGGAATGAACAATCCGATCACTAAAAAGCTAAAATAAATATTTTTAATAAATTATATTTTGTTGAGTGGTTAATTTCTATTTTCCATTTTTAAAAATATTATTTAATAAAATAAAAATTATTTAAGACATGTTAATGGCCTAAAATATATTTTTATAATTAATTAATTTAATTTTAGTTAAAAATATTTTTTCAAAGATGCTTTGTCTTTGTAAGAAAAATAACAACAAAAGTAAATTAAATAAAAAATACAAAAATAATTATAAAAATTGTTGTCACCAAAAGGCTCATTTTGAAACAACAGAATCCCCATTCTCTTCAGAATTTGAAACAAATAATATTGAAAAAGAGGTAAATAAAATATTATTATTATTACCTTTATATTTATTTAAAATTAAAAAGGTAATTAGTTTATATTATAAAGGTTAATTTAAATGAATAAATTAAAGAATAATTAATTACCTTCTAACATATTAAATAAGCATATGTAGTACTTATTAGTTTCTCTACTATTTTATTAACCAAAATATTTGAATTTAAATTTTCATTTTTACCTATAAAAAATTAAAAGTAAATAAATAAATATCTAAAAATATTTTTATTTTGACCATTTAGTTATTTAAATAAAAAACCTTTTTATTATTCTTTTTTTATTTGGTTATATTGAATGGAACAACTGACTTGACTAAATTAATTTTGTGACCCTTTTATATATTTAATGACTACTAGTAACTAATATAAATCTTTGAGAAAAAGGTTTCTCCTTATAATAAAATTTTTCTTATTTTTATTAAATATAAATACTTAAAAAAAATTAATTTTTAATTAACTATTTTTATTTATTTATTAAATAATTAAAATATATTTCCTTTTTTATTTCACTTTTTTGTTCATGTTTTCTTTAAGCTTTTTAGAAATGGCCTTGACTTTAATTTGTGGTTGTAACTACTTTTACCTGACACAATGCACGTTCCCACTAAAATATTAATTAATAAATAAAAATAATTATTTATTTTTGTTTTAATATTTATACACAAAAATATTTACTTATTTATTTAAAATATTTTATTAGTAATATATGTAGATATATATATATTAATTTTTAAGTTTTATTTTTACTCATCAAAATTTTTCAATTTATTTCTCGCTCTTTTTAAAATAAAAAATAAATATATTTTAAAATATAAATACATTGTGACCAAATCCTCTCTTCTAGTCAGTAATAAATAAATAAATATATTTTAAAAAAATATAATATTTAATTCCACAATCGATCAACCCATATTTTTTCAAAATATTAAATAACCCAAAAAAAAATATTTTCTTTCATCTGCTTTTATTATTATTTTTTCCCTTATTTTACCGCATCAATGACCGAATTTTTTTCTCTTCTTTTGTTTTTAACTGTTAAAAGAAAAAAAAATTAAAAAATGGTAAAAATAAAAATAAATAATTTTTAAAATTTTTGGCACATTCCCAAGTGACCAAAATGTATTAAATAAAATATTGGAATAAAAACCAAAAAATTTAAACAAATAAAAAAAAACATAAATTTTATTAATTTTAGTTAAATAATCAACATTTAATTAATAATAGAATGAATGAAAATAATTTAAAACATTCTAAAAGTGGAAGTGATTTAATAGAAGAATATTTTTCTTTAAATGAAGATGGACTACAATTTATTAAAATTACTGAAAGAATTTTTGGTTCTTTTTTATTTTATTTTAATTTTAATTTAAATAAAAAGCTCTACTTTTTCAATCTGGTTCTGATGTTATTTACAGAAATAATATTAAATTAATTTGTGAACGTTTAAAGAAAATATTTTTAGAAAAATATAAAGTAATATAAATAATATTTAAATAAATAAATAAAATAAAATAATTAAGATTTTTAATTTGTCACAAAAAAGGTCAGATCTTGGCCGAGCAAATCAACAAGGAATTGTTTTAGAATTTGGATGGCCTGATCCTTTATCTCCACCACTTGATAGACTTTGTTCTATTTGTAAACAATTAGAGAATCATTTAAATAATTCAAAAGAAAATATAGCAATTATACATTGTAAAGGAGGAATTTATAGAGGTTTAATTTAATTTAAATTAAATTAATTTATTAAAGCTGGTATTGTAATTTCTGCATTTATGAATTATACAAATATTTGTTCTAGGTATTTTAATAAAAAAAAGAGACTATTTAATTTCTATTTTTTAGTGAAGAGAATTTACCTGATCGTTTTTCAATGAAATTATTTACAGAAAAATATATGGGAATAAATACACAACCTTCACATAAAAGGTTTAATTTAATTAATTTTATTTTAAATTAAATTAAAAAGATATGTTAATTATTTTATTAATTTATTAACTGGAACAACAAAAGTATATCCATCTCCAATTTATTTAAAATATATTTCTTTATATAAATTATTTCCTGGACAAACAGTTAAATTAAAACTTTATGAAAGAATGAAACCAATTTGGAGTTCTGGCAAAATGTATTTTTATTTAAATTAATTAATTTAAATTATTTAAAAGAATATTAAAAGAAAATACTTTAATTGAAATAAATGGAATAGTAGGAAATAATAATCAATCCTTACGTGGAGATATTCTTTTAAAATGTTATCAATCAATTACTACAACAATAAATGATAAACAATTATTATTTCAATGTCAATTTAATACTTGTGCTTTAGGAATGGAACCTTTTAATAAAACAAAAATATTCTTCTCAAAAATGGAATTGGATTGTTTAAATAATTGTAAATTAAATTAAATATATTAGGATATTTTAATTATTTTTTAAGCAATATTTGTTGATAATAATTCTAATCTAGAATTAGCTTTTGAATTAAATATTGAAAATAAAAGAACTAATAATAATAATATGTCAATTAATAGTAGAAGAGTTAAATCAGCATCTCCACGTTCATATCAACAATTAACTAATTGTGGTAGTGGAGATTTCTCTAGAGCAGATAGTTATGAAAATTTTGAAAAAGCTGAAGGTATATTTTTTTTTTTTTAATTATTTATTATTTGTTTGGAAATAAGCTCAGATGCAATAAATATTTTATTTTCTTTTTTTTTTCTTAATTTAATTGTAATCCACTAATATTATTTCTAATAAATTCTTAGACTTATTCTTATAAAGAATGAGCAAAACATAACAAAATAAATACCTTTTAGTTATAAATATATTCTTCTTTTATGTAGATATATATTTATTGGCCAACTGTTAATTTTCATTATTTTAATATTTTTTCTCTCTTTCTCTCTCATTTATTTTTCTAATCAAATAATAAATATATATGTACTTTTAAAAATTAGGTATATTTATTTTTATTTTTTAAAAATCTATTCCTTTAATAAATCTAATTTTTTATAATTTAATTGAAAATAAAATAATTAAATTTTAATTTTATTTTTAATTAAATTATTAATTTTTATTAAATATTTAATTAAATTAAAATATTTTTTTTAATAAAGGAGAATTTATTCTTCTGTTATTTTATTTGATCATACTTTCTCTTATAATTAATCAATATCTTTTGGACAGATTTTAAAAATTTTTGCAATATAGCCGACTTTTTTCTTTTCTTTTTATTATTTTTTTTTCTCTCATTTAACGGCTATTAAAGTCAACAAAATACCTAAAAACATACTTATATAAATATAACTCTTGATTGGCCAAAAAAGTGCCTTCTTGTTCTTCTTTCTGATATGCTTGCAAGAAATTTTTTACTTTGCGGCTGCTTCTCCTGGGGATTTTTTTATGACTGGCACACATAACTTTTTTCTTCTCCTTTTTTTTAAATAATATTTTTCTTGACAATCAAAAAATATTCAACTATAAAACAACCCTTCTTTTTTTTTTTGCTCTTTTATATTTATTTATTCTTTTTCTCTAATTTCTTATTTTAGCTTATTTTCTAGTTTAGATCAAAAGCAAACGTGTGCATTGTAAAAATTAAAGAAAACCGCTGTTATTGAGCCTTTTTATTTATTTTATCTTATTTAGTAGTACATACATAGTAGGGGTATATATATACTTCTTTTCTCTGTTTTGCTCCTTTCCCCTTTAGCCTTTTTTTCAATCCATTCATTCACCTTTTTTTTGCATGCTTTATTTTCTTCTTCTTCTTCTTTTTAAAAAATATTTTCTCTTCCACCACTTCCTTTAATTTCACACCATTATTATTTTTTTATCGTCTATCGTCATTATTTTAGAGATAAGCCCACCCGAAATTATTTAAGTTATTTTTAATAATTATTATTATTTTTTAAAAAAAGAATAATTATTTATTTAATTAATTAATTATTTAATTTTTAAGATGAACGTAGTCTTTCATTACCCATTGGAATTAATACTAGAGAATGTTTAAATGAAAATAATTTTTTAAAATTAAATAATGAAATTAAATTATTATCAAATCAGACAGAAAACGGAACAGAAGAATTAAATAATTTAAATAATAAATCTATTAAAAATCAACCTTCAACAACAGACGGTGCTGATTCTGGAATTGGTTCAGATTCACCTAAAGTAGCATCTAATCAATTAATTTTACCCTCTCAAAATAAAGAAGAACAGAAAGTTTTAGAGGAAATTAATGAACAAAATCAACAAATTGATTCTGAATTAAAAGTTTAATTTTTAAAATAAATGTTCTCAATTATTAATTAATTTATAGTTAATTAATAATAACAATAATAATAATACTATGCCTCCCCCTGTTCCACCAAAATCATCCTACAAACATTCCTCTGATAATAATGGAGATGAAAGTAATCAAAAACAACAATTTATTGAAAAATATAATTTAAATGAAGAAGGGAAGGAAGAAGTAAATGATTTAATGCGTAGTGCATTTGAAGACTCAACAATTGGTAGGGATCATTCTGTTCTTCCTCCAGGTGCTCGTTCTAGCCGTAAACAACATTCTCCACATACATCAATTGATGGTGGTGGTACTTCTGCCTCTTCAGGTGATGAAAGACCTAGGAGAAGGGTAATTATATCTCCAATGGTACAACCACAATTAGTGGCAAGTGGAAGGTATTTTGTTTAAATATTATTTTTAATTTAAATTTAATAAATAGATATGACCCTAATTCACGTTGTTTTTCCTATGTACCAGCTAAATCTTTAAAAGAACATTATAAAGCACCAAAAAAACCATCACTTAAAAGACGTACATCAGTTATAGAACCTGCTGATTTAGAATTAAGTCCTTTAGAAGCAAAAATGGCTTTAGAGAACTTTGGATTATTACAAAGTTCTAGTAGTTCTGAGTCATATCGAAAGACAGGAGGAACATCTAAATGGGAATCAGAAATTGATAAATTAACAGGAGGGAAAATAGAAGAGCATCATCGCCCTCGTAGAGCAAGTACTACAGGAACACCTGTAAATATTAAATTTAAATATTGAATCAAAAATAATTTTAAGGTTGGTCATATTCAACGTGATTATTATATTCGTTCTCCTTCATCTGCTCAAACAACTCGTTCCCCACAAAATGATTGGTCTTATTACAATCAACAAAAATATCAAGAAAAACCGTTAAATTGGTCAACACCTAACAATTATCAAAAATCGAATGAAAATATTTTGACAGCAAATAAATGGCCAGATAAATCATTTACTACTACACAAAGAATATCTAGAGCACAAATGCCCCCTTATAGAGATAATTATTATCAAATGACTTCTTCAATGCCTTCATCTACAATACAAACACCCTCTACTGAACAACCATTGGTTTTATTTAAATATAATTATTTTATTTAATTATTTAGATACTTGAACAAGCTAAAAGAGCAACTCCTACCCTTTTACAACAAAAAACTTCAAATAGTTATAGTCCTAGTATTATTAATCGTCGTCCAATTCCAGGGGTTCGGCCATCTCCACGAAGAAGTGAATTGGATACTCTTTGTGATCCAGAATTTTATCTTTCATATTCTTCAACATCACCACAAAATAGTTTAGAAAATAAACAAAAAGTAAAAAATATTGGAGAATTTCTTTCAAATTCTGTTCCAAATGGAAATGAATTTAATCAAATAGCATTAAAGTAAAAATATTTATTTTTAATTAATTAATTAATTTTTTTAAAAAGAGAATTACAAAGAGATGATGTCAAAGAATTACTTGCCCAACACACAACTACCACAAACAATAATAAAGGAAAATATTTTAATTCTTCAATTCGTCGTTCACAAACCCCACAAAATCCTTTAATTAATTTTAAGGAAAAACCATTAAAAATAACTGATGAATATAGAACTAGAAATTGTAGATCAGTTAATTCTACACCTTTAATTGGGTAATTAATTATTAAAATTAAATTAAAAATTAATTTAATTATTTTAATAGAAATAATAGACGTTTATTCTTACATAATAAAGAATTTGATGAACCTTTTACAGACCCTGAAAGTTCTGAAGATTGGTTACATTCTAAATTAGAAGCATTAAAAGGTCGAAAACATTTAGAACCAATTGCAAGAAATAAATATGAAGCAGAAAGATTTCTTCTTGAAGTTTTTTTTTAATTTAATAATTTAAAATTAAATATACATATTTAATTTTTAAAGGAATTAAAAAATAAAGCAAAAAAATTAATTTCTGATAAAAATATAAAAGAAAACGAAGGTGATGATGATCCTTTAGAAGAATATAAGAAAGAAGAACAAAGACTTAAAAATACAAAATTACCATTTTTGGCCTTTGATGGACTTAGAAAAGCAAACAGATATTTACAAAATGAAAGAGCTAAACAAAATATTTTTGGACAAAAAAGTTAATTATTTTTAAATTAATTAATATTTAAATAATAATTATAAAATAAAGGTCCTTCTTCTCCTCAATTTATTATTCAACAACAAAGGTCTTTAAGTGCTGCACCTCCAATAAATAATTTTACAATTGAATATTTTAATAATAATAATCAAAAATTAGATTCTTCTAATATTCCTTCTAATTTACAATATACAAATAATAGCATTAAAAGAGGAGCAACCCCAACAAGTCAAATAATGCTTGGAAAACCACCAACACCTCCACCACTTATTAAAGGAGAAAATAGAGAACGTTCAAAAAGTCCTCATAATTCTAAATTATTTTTAAAAAATTCTTCAAAAAAATCTTCATTTAAATTAATTGAAGAACCCTTACAATCAACATCTAGTATTTCTTCTCCTTTTTCTTCTTCAGCTGTAAATCCAAATTTATTAGCTTTAAGACAATCACTTTATGAAAAAGAAAGGCAAAGAATGGGACTTCCAAATAATAATAATAATGAATTAATTAATTTACAAAATAATAATAAATGGGTAATACTCCCTGAAGAATTAATTAAAGAAGAAAATCAGCAACAACAAAATAATTTTATTTCTTCATTAAATAATCGTTCAACTCCTGTTAAACCAATTTTAAAAAGAAATACTTTACAACAACAATATAATAATAATAATAATAATGGAAATGAATCCCCAACAATTTTAAACAAAAAACAAAATAATAATGAAGTTTGTTTAATTTTTTATTTAATCAATACGTAAATTCTTTTTTTTTATAAACATTTCTTTCCTTTTTTATACATTGAAGGAATATTTTATTTGTTATTTTTATATACATTTATTTATTTATGTATGTACACATTTGTTATTTTTATTTATTTAGAATTAACTAGTACTATTAAATAATTATAAATAAATACATATGTATGTATTTTTATTAATCTTTTTTTTTTATATAAAGTTTATTTTTTATTTTAAAGGAAAATTATTCTCAACAACAAAAAGAATTAAATAATTGGATTATTGATCGAAGTGATACTCCACAATTTCCTTTAATTTCTGATCGAGAAACACCACTTCCCTATCATCCACTTTTATATAAAAATGAAGATTATAAAACAAAGAATTTAATTAATCAATCTATTCTGACTAATAATAGGTAAATTAAATTAATTAATTAATTAATTTAAATAAATTAAATAAATAGATGTATATTCTATTATTTTTTTCTCTTTTTTACTTCTTTTTTTAATTAAAAGCTTAATATTCTAATAAATATTTAAATAAAATAATTTAAGTTTACATATATCATTTTTAATTAAAATTTACCTTTAGAATAGAGTCCTTAACTCCACATTCAATGTATGGCAATGGATCATCAGGAAATGGATTTGGTCGTCGATCATCTCTTAATTCAATTGGTTAGTTAATTAAAATATATTTTTAATAAAGGAAATTAATTCTTTTAAATTTATTTTTTATTTTTTAAATAATTAATTTTTGCGCATTACTACTTTTATGTTCACATTATTCTTCTTCTCTATTTTTTATTTTTAAATTTATTTATAAATGACCCTTTGTTTGAATGAAATTGTGGTCAGTTTAATTCATTCACAATCGCAGCAGTCTGTGTCAATTTTGTAAATAAAGGCCTAGAAAACAGAAAAATAAATTTATTTTAATTTTATTTGTTAATCTCTTCTAAAACATTACCAGATGTATTTTTAATTATTTTTAATTAAACTTTTTATTTAATAATTTATTTATTTTCTTTTATTTATTCAATTGTTAATCTTTTTTTTTTGGATATTTTTTTTTCCTTTTTAAATATTAATTGGTTAGCTCTCTTTTAGTTTTTTTGTTTATTTCTTTTTTATTATTTTCTGTTCTTATTTTTCAATTTTTTCCATTATTTTTTTTTTTCAATTAATTTTTAAAATTTTCTTTTTTTTATTTTTTTTAAACTTTAATCAATTATTGTTTATTTTTCTTTTTTAAATATTTCCTCATTATTTCAGCTAATTCCCGCTGGGAAAACAAATGTACGTGTAAAAATGTTGTATTTTGTTTAAATTGATTTATATAATATTTAATATAAATATATGACTGTTCTTTTATGTTATTTAAAAATAAAATATTTCCTTTATTTTTCTTTAAAATTATATAATATTTTTTTAAATTAAAATAATAAACAATTTATTTTAAAATAATTTATAAATGCAATTTAACCGAACAGTTAAAAAAAAACAAAAAAATAAGGTTAAATAAAATATATTGCTTTATTTTGTTTTTCACATTTTTTATGCTTAATTTAATTTTAAAAAATGGTAAATTTTTACTATTTTTTATTTTTTTTAAAAAATATTTATTTATTTTTAATTTATTCTAAAATGGTTTAAAATTTAAAATTTTAAAGTCTAATATATTTATTTATTTTCTTTTAATAAATACATTAAACAGTTGTTGTTGTTATTTGGCTTTTGTCCATTTATCTTTTACCCTTTCATTTAATTATATATATAAAAACCTTTTTAAATAAATAAATAAATAAATACCTTTAAAAAGCAATTGTTGTTATTTAAAAATTGTTCATTATTTTTATTTTCAATTTCTTTTAATAAAAATATATATTGACTTTCTTTATATATATTTTTAACTATTAAATGATTAGACAGCCGTTAATAAAAATAGATAGAGAAAGAGGATATTTACCTCAAAATTAATTGATTCTTCTTATCCCTCTTTCATAATATTTCTTTAATTATTTTTTTCTTTCCGTTCATTTGTATTAAAAAATATTTTTATTTAATTAATTAATTTTTAAAGAAGAAAATGTCTTCTTCTTTTTATTCAATTCCAATAATTAATAATTTAACTAATTCTGGAAAACCTTTAATTATTGGAATTACAACATTAAAATTAAATAAAATAAATGAAATTAAGGAAGAAAAGGAGACCTTTGTTGAAGTAAATAAATTATTAGTTCCTTTAGTTGATTTAAATGAAGAAGAAGAGGAAGAAGAAATTAATTTAAAAGTAGAAGAATTAAATAATCGTTTAGATACTATTGATGAAGATGAAGAATTAAATGAAAATGAAAAAATAAATAATAATAATAATAAAAGGTCATCAGTTGAATATAAAATTCCAATTATTAAAATTGAAGAAGAAATAAATTTTAAAATTAATGAAAATAAATCTAAAGAAGAAAAGGAATTAATAAATAAATTAAATGAAATAAATATAGAATTAACAATTAATAATAATAATAATAATAATAAATTAATAGAAAATATTATTTTAGAAAATAATAATATTTATATTGAACCTTTATTTATTAAAAATAATTTATTATTAAAAATTAAAAAGGAAGAAAAAAAAGGAAGAAAAAGAAGAAAAAATAATTAAAATAAATATTGAAAATAATAATCAATTAGATAAAAATAAAAAAGCAGAAATAGAGCTTAATAAAATGGTAGAAGAATTAAAAGCTTTACAAAAAGATGAAGAAGAAAAAGAAGAAAAAAAAAAATAATAATTAATACTATTAATGGATATAATAAAAATATTCCAATATTTAAAGAAAAAGAAGAAGAAAATAAAAATAATAATTTAATTAAAAAAGAAATTCCAATTAAATTAATTGAAAATAAACAATTATATTTTCCTTTAAATAATAATAATAAACAATTAAATCAACATTCTCCTTTTGGAATAAATAATAATTTAAATAAAAATAATAATGAAAATGATTATGAAGAAGATTGGAGATTATCCCCTAAAACACTTTGTAGAATTAAAAAATTAAATATTATAATGGAAACAAATGGAATAAATAATAATAATAATAATGGAGTAGAAGGTGTTTTTATTTAATTTTAATTAAATTCTAATAATTAAATATTTTATTTTAAAGATTCTGCTGATGTAATTCATCATCATCCTATTTTTGTTAAGGATACAAGTCGTTTTTGGTATAAACCAAATATTAGTAGAGAGGAAGGTTATTTTTAATTAATTAAATTATTTATTTAATTTTTTTAGCAATTTCAATACTTAAAAATAAACCACCAGGAACATTTATTGTTCGTGACAGTAATAGCTTTCCTGGGGCTTTTGGTTTAGCATTAAAAGTCTCTCAACCACCTGTTGGTGTACCTCCAGGTATTTATTTTAATTTTAATTTAATTAATTAATTTATTTAAAAAAAGCTGATGGAAATGAATTAGTTAGACATTTTCTAATTGAACCTAGTCCAAAAGGTGTTCGTTTAAAAGGTTGTTCTAATGAACCTGTATTTGGCACATTAGCTGCCCTTGTATATCAACATTCAATTACACCTTTAGCTTTGTAAATTGATTTAAAATTTTTCTTAATTTTTAATTAAAAAAGGCCTTGTCGTTTAATTTTACCTTCAATTGACCCAGCAATTACTCCAGAAAATATTAATTCAAATCAAGCATTACTTGAACGTGGAGCTGGTTAAAATAATTTAATTTTAATTTAATTTAAATTTAAGCCTGTAATGTAACTTATTTATGTTCTGTTGATTGTGAAAGTTTAACTGGCCCAGAAGCTGTTCGTCGTTCTACAGAATTTGTTTTGAAATTATTATTAAGACATGAACTTCGTCCTGTACCTGTTCATATAAAAGTATCCTTACAAGGAATTACTTTAACAGTAAAATTGTTGTTTTTTTTAATTTTTATTTTTTTAGGATAATACCCGAACACTTTTCTTTAGAAAACATTATCCAGTTAATTCTATTACTTTTGCTGGTATTGATCCTGAAAGCAGAGTTTTTGATAATAATAATGTAATTCAATTACCCCCAACATATGTCAGACAAGTAATTTATTTAAATTATTTAAATTAATTAATTAATTATTAGGCACAAATGTTTGGATTTGTTGCTCATAAAAACTTATCTAATGGATTTAATGGAGGAAATATTGAAAATTCTTGTCATATTTTTGCTGAATTAGATCCTGGTAATTTTAATTGATTAATTTAATTAATTAATTAATTAAATATAAAGACCAACCATCTTCTGCTGTTGTTAGATTTATTACAAATGTTATGATGCCTGCTGGACGTACACAATTACAACAACAAAGACATCAACAAAATAATAATATATTAATTAAATAAATAAATATTTTTTTTTTTTTTAATATTTTGGCCTCAAATCCCCCTTCCCTTTTTTTATCTTTATTTTTATTTTCCCCCAATATTTGCTCATAATATGTAACAACGATTCAATTACAAAAGGTCTTTTTTATCCTCATAAAATTGTTTTTTTTTTAAATTGCCTTATTTTAAATATTTAGTCAAAATAATATTTAAATAATTTTTTTTTAAATAAATATTTTATTTTTTTAAAGTTTTTTTCCCTTTTAAATGAATATTTTTAAATTAATTATTATTTTGAAAAATTTTAATTATTAGCTTTTTACTTTTTTTTATTTTAAATATTAAAAATTGTTCTCTATACAAACAAACCGTTGCTATGGACAATAAATATTCTTATATAAATATATACCCTTTATATACTACAACATAATAATGTTTAAAATTAAAAACTTTTTTTTTTAATTTAAGTTAGGTAATCCAATAATTTTTTTTTAATTCAATTATGTTGATTTTTTTGGAATTATTTAAAAATTAAATATTTAATAAAACAATTATATAATGTAAAATAATAATTATTAAAAAATATTTTTAGATTCTTTTTTTTTATTAAAAAAATGTTTTTCTTTTTTATTTGTTATGTTGTTTCTATTAATTAATGGGAAATTGTGTAGGAGGTTTTAAACGTAGAACAACAAGAATTGCACCTTGGAAGAGAAATAAGTATATTTAATTAAATATTTAATTTAAATAAAATATTTAGAACAATTGTTCTTTGCTTTCTTGGTATTGATGGTGCTGGAAAAACAACAATTGTTAAAGCATTACAAGGAGGTTTATTTTTTAATTTAATTTATTAAATAATTATTAATTTAAAGAAGATTTTGGTACTGTTCATCAAACAATTGGATTTAGTAGAGCAGAAATAAATATTTTAAAATATAAAGTAACTGTTTATGATTTGGGTGGTTCTCAGAAAATTCGTGAAATATGGCCAACATATTTTTCTGAGGTTTATTTAATTTAAATTCTAAAATTAAAATTTAATTTAAAGGTTTATGGAATTGTTTATATTGTTGATTCTAGTGCTACTAGTAGATTAACAGAAAATAAACAAATAGTTGAACAATTAATAGAAGTATCAGAATTAATTGGAAAGCCAATTCTTTTTCTTTTAAATAAAAAAGATTTACCTGAAGCAATGGATGAAATTCAATTTTCTGAACGTTTTAAACTTCATAGTATGGCTAAACGTAATAAAACAGATATTAGAGTAGAAGGGGTTTGTGCTGTTAAAGGAACTGGAAAGGAAATTGATCAAGTTTATTTAAATTAAATTTAATTTAATTTAATTTAAAAAGGTAATTATTGAAGGATTAGAATGGTTAATTGATAAAATATTAGATAATTATGAAAATATTTCAAAAGGAGTTGAACAAGCAATTAAAAAATTACGTGAAAGACAAGCACAAGAAAGATTAGAAAGACAGCATAGACTTGCTATTTCTTCACTTTCACCAGAAGATAGTCCAGAAACTAGAAGTGAAAATATACAAATTAATAATGGTGAAAATAATGAATTACCACAATCTTCTATTGAAAGAGAAGAAAAAGAAGAAAAGGAAGAAATTAAAAATAAAATTATTTCAAATGAAGTAATAGTGCCTTTTTCTAATGGAAATTTAATTAAAAAAGATTTACAAAATAATACTAGTAGTAATGATATTAGAAGAAGAATAAGATCTAAAAGTTCACTCAGTAATGGAAAGGTAATACAAAATATTACTTAATTAAAATAAATATAATATATTTATTTAATTAATTAATTAGTTATATTTCCTTTATAAAAATAGTTTTAAAAAATATTATTATTTAGGGTAATTATTTTAATAAATAAATATATGTATAGATAGGTATATATAACATTTAATTTTTTTTTAATTTTAAAGATTTCTGGGAGAAAAACAATTATTAGTGCCAATAGACCTGCAACTTCAGGAAATGAGAAAACAAAGATAAATCTGCCTGAACCTTCTATAGATTTTAAAATTTTTGAAATTCAACAAAAGGATAAAAATGAAGAGAATGTTAGAGAATTGGAAATGAAAGAAATATAGGAAGAAAGATAAAGAAATGAAAATCTCATCAAATTATTTCTAATTTTTTAATTAATCATTGTAAATGGAATTAATAAAAAATATATTTAATTTTTATGCATATGAAAATAAATTAGGTAAATAATTATTTGAAAAGACTGTTAAATAACTCAAAAGATTTTGAAGGGGAAAAAGCTTTACTATATAAGTTAATATTAGCTAAGTATAGAATATCTGTATATTCTACTTAGTGCTTGATATCTAATATTGGTTGTCAATTAGTATCCACTTTTGGTCAGTCTACAAAGTCATCATGAACGTCGACAGACTTCTGACATATCTCCTTGAGCGACAGGACCCCAACATTGTTCAGGCTGTGAGTATAAATAATACAATTTAAATTCAAAAATTATTTTTAGGTCGAAATATCTGTACTCATCGAAGTCTGTCGTGTAGCCCAACAAGTGTTTGAGTCGCAACCTGTTCTATTGGAACTTAATCCACCCGTTGTTGTTTGTGGTGACATTCATGGACAATATGTGGATTTATTGCGTATCTTTCATCAACTTGGTTATCCACCGACGGCAAATTACCTGTTCTTAGGAGGTACAAACTAAATATTTTAATTACAAATATAAAAGTAAATTATATTTTATCGTAGATTATGTCGACCGTGGACGCAAGAACTTGGAGACGATTGTCCTGCTTTTATGCTACAAAATCAAATATCCACGAAATTTCTTTTTGCTCAGAGGAAACCACGAAACAGCAGCTGTTAATGCTGTATACGGCTTCCGGCAGGAGATTCAAAGGAGATATGGTCGTCATGAACAAGTTCCATTATGGCGTTTATTCAATGAAACGTTTTCACAGATGCCAATCACAGCGATTATTGGGGGTGAATTAAATTTTTATTTTTAAACTAATAAAATAATTCTATTTTTGTTCATTAATAATAGGTCGGATACTTTGTATGCACGGAGGTCTTTCTCCACATTTGGAAAGCAGAAGACAGCTACGTCGAATACCAAGAGGGTGGCACGATCCTGGGGACAATAGGCTCGCCCTCGATCTGCTATGGTATAGAGATATTTTGTGACCATGTAGTTAAAATAATTAAAATATTTTTAAAGGTCTGATCCTGACAATGATATCAGAGGCTGGAGGCCAAGTCCCCGTGGTTGTAGCTATCTATTTGGTAACGATATCCTGCTAGAGTCGTGCCGTTTACTTGACATAGATTTGGTTGTGCGCGCACATCAGGTGGTCCAAGATGGATATGAAATCAACCCAACTCAGCGACTGATTACAGTATTCTCAGCACCTAATTACTGTGGAGAAGTGAGTCAACCTTATCTTTAAATTATTTATTTTTTAGTTTGACAACGCCGGTGCTGTTATGTACGTCGACCAGAGGCTTGGATGCTCCTTCGTTCAATTTCGACCAAGAGGATGAAGATGGACAGAGGATATAAATGAATAAAATGGTCAGAACAAATAAATTGAGCTTTGTTTTATTTTATAACCTTCTCCTTCCATTTGCGTTATTTGTTGTAACCTTTGGTTCATTGATTACGTTGTCTCTAATTGTAAGTATAACTTATGTATGTAATATGTAAATAAATTAAATTTAATGAATATTTAGAAGAATTTTTTGATACAAAACTTTAATTGACTATTTTTATTATTAGCCATTTAAAATTAACATTTTGACTCATTTATATCGAACCTTATATTTAGAGGAAATATAAGAAATCTTTATTTTTACGATTTACAAGGTCCAGTCCCATAAAAATTTTTAAACCAACTATATCATGCAACTTGATTTTTAATGTAATCCTAAATATGTATAATTTTGTTTAAACAAAACAAAGTATATTTGAATTTTTTTAAACATTTGACACGATTAAATCCTTTTTAGAACATAAATAATTAATTAATTATGGCTGCCTTGTCTTGTAGATTTTATGAAAATGAATTTCCTGATGTTGAAGATACTGTTATGGTTAAAGTTCAAAAGATTGAAGAAATGGGTGCTTATGTAACACTTTTGGAATATGATGGTAAAGAAGGGATGATTTTATTATCTGAATTGTCACGTAGAAGAATTCGTTCTGTTAATAAATTAATTCGAGTTGGACGAATTGAATGTGTTGTTGTCATTAGAGTTGATCGTGATAAAGGTTTTTTTCTTTTTTAATATAAATTAATTATTTTATTAAAAAGGATATATTGATTTGTCTAAAAGACGAGTTTATTCTAAAGATTTAATTCAATGTGAGGATCGTTTTGCTAAAGCAAAAGCAGTCAATAGTATTCTCAGACATGTTGCTGATCAGCTTGGTTATATAGAAAATAAAAAATTGGAAGAGCTTTATGATAAGGTTTTTTTTTTATTCTGTTAGATTATTTATTTATAGACTGCTTGGCATTTTGATCGAAAATTAAGGAAAAAGGCAGCTTCATTTGAAATATTTACTAAAGCTTTAACGTTTTATTTATTTTTTAATTTAAATTTTATTCAATTTTAGAGAGCCATCTGTTTTTGACGAATGTGAGATTGAAGAAGAAATTAAAAATAAATTACTTGATGAAATTAGGAAAAAGATGTCACCAAAACCTTTGAAAATTCGTTCAGACATTGAAGTAAGTTGTTTCTCATATGATGGTGTCGAAGCTGTTAAGAAGGCTTTAATTGCTGGTAAAAATTGTTCAACGGAAGAATTGGGTATTAAGGTTATTTTTTTAATTATTTTCTTTTATAATTTATTTATTGTTTAGATTAATTTAATTGCAGCACCTCTTTTTGTTGTTAGTAAGTATATTTTTTAAATTTAACTCATAAAATATATAACAAATTATTGAATAGATTAAATGTTAATTAAAGTCCTAGAAATAATAATTATTTAGCAATGTAAAAAAAATCTTTTCGGATAAGAATATTGGTCTTTTTGGATAATCAATTCTTAATTACCACTTCTAGAAGTTTATAAATTTACTTTTAGCTACACAAACTATGGACCGAGAGGGAGGATTTAAAGCTATTCAGGATGCTCTTGACGCAATAAAAACAACTATTGAATTACATGAGGGAACTTTTAGAATTATTATGGCGGTTAGTTTTGTAAACATTTTTGTTTTTTAAATTAAAAATATTAATTCCAAAAAATGCCACTCTTTAGCCAAGAGTATTGACTGATTTGGATGAAGAAGAAATTAAAAAACGAATGGAATTACTTGAAGAAGGTGAAGAAGAAAATAGTTCAGACGAAGAAGATGAGGAAGGTTTAGTGGCACCAAAAGGATTAGATCAAGCAGCAGATATTGCCGAGAATGAAAATAAACAACAAAAGGATAATAACGAAAAAGAGGAGGAGGAAGAATATGCTGATGATTAAAAATATTGAGATTTTGTAGTTGTTAATAATATATAAATTATTGGGAAATATTTTTAAAAAATTGTTTATTCAATGTTATTCTTTTTAATAAAACTATTTAAAGGTTTAATTATTCTTTCCCTTTCAAATATTTTTTAAATTATATAATGATTATTTTTAAATAAAATTTAAACTTATTTATAATTAAAACAATATTTTTACATTAATTAAAAAAAAATATATGTATATTAATTAGACTTTCTTTATTTTTAAATACAAGGTCAAGAGTTTTCTTTTTAAATATTAAATGAAGTCCGGAATCCTTTCCTTCAATGTAAAAGTGAAGAGGCTAAAATAAAGAAGAGAATAAAGTTTCCACGCAATATTTCCAAGTTTTTAAAAAAAAGAATTGTTTTACATATTTCTTTTATTCCCGTTATATTAATGGTATTATTTGGATGGAAAATTTTAGTTTGAGACTTCAACAACAAAAAATAAATATTAAAAATTAACGTCTAAAAAATGCAAAAAGATAATCCAACGATATTTATTTAAGTAATTTTAAATTTAATTTCTTAATTTTCTTTTTTTAATTTTAATATGCGAGAAAGTTTTTATTAATTTATAAAACTTATGCTTCCATTAAATTGTTCAAGTTTCTCGTTAATATTAATTTTATTTTGGGTTTTGTTTGTATTTTTAATTAAACAATTAGTTAGTGGATGTATGGCTGGTGGAGGACAGTTTAGGATTTTATCTTTATTTTTAGATTTTCTTATTATTTAGAACTGTCATTTGTTGTCCTCCTTTTTCAACAATTGGATGTGCTCCTTCTATACCTATTTGCAGGTATTTAATTTTTTTAAAAATTATTCTAAAATAATTAAAATTTTAGTGGATATTCTAGTTATGGTAGTAATAATTATTATGAATCTCCACAATCAATCTTTCGTCCACGTCCTTTTACATATCAAATATTAAATAATGATGAATGTAATAATAATAAAGAACTTGTTAATATTAATTGTGGAATTAATTGTGTTGATCAAAATGTAAATGAAATTGAATACCAAAAGGTTGATATTGACATTGGTAATTTAATTAATTAATTAATCTTTTTTATTTAATTAATTGAGATGAAATTAATAAAGTAAATTCTGAACATGAATGTGATCAACAATTAAATTGTCCTTTATTAGAGGTTTTATTTAAATTAAATTAATTAAAAGAAATGTGACAAATATTGAAAAATAAATATTCTTTTTAATTATTTTTAGAATTTAAATAAACTTCCTTTATCTATTTCTGATGAAAATATTCTTCCATGTATTGATGGCTGTTCAAATGAAAATAATAATATTTTTTACCCTTATGACATTATTAATTGCAATAATTTAAAAATTCCTTTAAATTATGCTCTTTCAAGTCCTTTACCATTTGCTACATCACAAACAACAGAATTACCTATAGCAGCTCCACAAGACCTTTTTAATCGACAGAATTATTATGATAATTTAGAAAATAATGAAAATGATATTTTAATTTCATCAACAATAATTCCATTTACTCAAACTTTTTCTTCTTTTCCTTCTTCTTCTGAATTATTTCCTTTTTCTTCTGTTGAAGTTTCACCTTCTTTAACTACTATTGAAGAACTAATTACTAGTTCTTCAACAGATATAATTGAATCAAAAGAATTATTAATTCCTCCAAATTCATATGAAAATGATAATAATAAATTATTATTAGATATTATTACAACAACATCAACATTAATTCCTAATTTATTAACAACTACAATCAGTACTACTAGTAATAGTGATTCTTTAATTAATTATGATGATGAAAATAATGAACAAAAAAGTGAAGAAATAATAACTGGAAATGGAGCAGTAAATAAGGGGAAAACAAAAGAAAAAGAAAATAAAAGTGAAGATGAGGAATTAAAAATTAATAATAATAATTGTGAAGATTTTGAATTAAGGTATACATTTAATTAATTATATTTAATTAATAATTATATTTTTAAAAAAATAGAAAAATAGTAGAAAAAGCATTATTATCAACAAAATTGGATAATTTGGAAGCAGCTCGTAATATTGAAAGTAATTCTGCAAGTAAATTTGGTGGACGTTTTAATTCAATAGTATCAAATAATGAATTTGCTTATGTTAATTGGTATGGAAAAAGAAATTGTCAATTAAAAGTTGGTGGAAGGCATTCATTAACTTGGGAAGATTAAAAATTCTTTTTCAAATATTTATTTTCTATTTAATTTATTTTAATTAATTTTTCTTTCTTTTTTTTTTATTATTTTAATTAAATAAATATTTAATTTTATTTATTCCAATAGACAACATTCTTTTTATTTAAAATAATAGGTCGTTTATTTAATTAAAGAGAGTTGCTGATCTGCGGTGATCAATTACTTTTTAATTATTTTTCTTTTTAATTCTTTTTTTTTTTACTTAAAATGGCCGCCAATTATTTTATTTCTTCTGACATTTTCCGTTGACTAATTTTCACATTCGAGAATTTAATCGTCGTTGACAGTCATTTCCCCCCTTAATAGCAAGAAGTATAATCACGCGTCCGTTCTAGTTTATTCTTACTTTATGTATATTTTACTGATTAAAGGGGAGAGAGAGGAAATATGTGGTTGTCTAATTGGTTGTTAAAGATTATATTTTTCTTTTTAAATCAAAATCTTGGCATCAGTTAATTATATTTATTTTTATTATTATTAAATAAATACATATAAATTTAACCTAAAATAAATTCCAAATATTATAACGGATTTCTAAGGCGGTATAAAGAAAGAAAAAGATAATAATCTTACTTTTTTTTCTTTTCTCAATTTAACCTTCAACATCGCCCAATCTCCAATCTTTACCCAAAAATTATTTTTTATTTTATTTTCATGTGCCTTTTCTCTAAAAATTTATTCCTTCTTTCCTTTTTCTCTCCTTTTCTTTAAATTAACTTTTTCCTCTTCCGTTGCCTCCAACCACTCAAACAAACCATCAATTTTAGAATAGTAAAGGAGTTATTTGGTTATTTGGTAGCGGAGCAAAAATTCTCGACGTTTCCGTTACCATTTACCTATTTTGTTATAATTTCTTTAATTTTCCCCTTTATTTCTTTTTTTACAGTCAATTAGCTCACGTTTCCTTTACAGTCTTTTGCAATTAAATTAAAAATTTATTTAATTTTATTAAATTATTTCAATTTAAAATGGACAGAGTGTGTTTATCGCTTTGGTCATTTAGCTGTATGAATCCGATGATTTGATCATAAAGCTAGATTACCAGAGCTAGAAACTCACCAAAAGTCCAATTCAACAAAATTAATATATATTTAATAAATAAATAAAATATTTTGTGCAAACCCTTTTAACAATAAAAACCAAAAATATATTCAAACAATACAATAAAATATTTACAATTAGAATAAAGGTTTGTTTTTAATTAATTTTTAAATAATAAAATACTATTTATATGAAAGACAATAAATACATAAATATATTTATATAAATACAATAATACCTATTTATATGAAAAATAATTATTTACCTAAATTTTAATTATTTTCTTCTTTTATACTTCAGTATCAAACCATTCATGCTGATAGAGATCAAATTCAGCCTCTCCGTCTGTCACCACAGTACAAAGATCGTCATTTTTAACAGAAGCAACTTCAGGGTCACAAAAATTACCAGTTAAGACAAAACGATCAATTCCATTCATTTCACTTTAAATTTAAAAAAATAATTAAATAAAAATAAAAATCCCCAACTGTTTGGCCAAATTCTTGTTGTAAACACCCCAACCACTACAGATCCTATCTTCAATATTATATTTCATATTTTTCCCTAATTTTTTATAGTTATCCATTTCAAGCATTTCAAGTGCCATCTTATGATAATCATCACATTCCAATTGCCATAAAGAATAACGCTCCAAATTCTTCAAATTATATTTGTCAGCAAATTCGAAATGATTAAGCAAAATATCTGGTCCAATAATTAATTCATTACAAATTATCTAAATAAATAAAATAAATTAATTTTTATTAAAAAAGTTATTTTTTTACTTCTTCCAATTCTTTAACTATTTTTTTCATTCCATGATCAAAAGCAAAAATTAGACAAGGACGAATTAAATTATCAGGTATTTGATCTCCAGTACCATACATAAGAGATAATAATGGAAAAATAACATTCTCTAATTTAACTTGACTAATTTCCATCTGAGACTTTAAATTGGATGAAATAATTGGATAAAGATTTAATTGACTACCATTTTTCAATACTGAATTTAAAGAAAAATAATTTTAATTTATTTTTGTTATTAAAAAAAAAGAAGTTACCAGCTTCATCAAATCCACCAAATTTATTCAAACATTCATTAGCCTGAAGAATTCCAATATTTACATAAATTAATTTTTTATCTTCTAATTCAATACAAGCATTGAATGGATTACTTGCTTCATATGGACTATTAAAACTTGGAATTGGACATTTATGTTTATGTTCATAAAGACAAGAACGAAGAAAAGGGTCTTCCAAATTATTTTTATCATTAATTGCCTTTTATTTAATTTAAAAATTAAATAATTAAAATTAAATAAAAACCTCAACAATTGAATGTAGAATATATTTAGAATAAATTTTATGACCAAAACATTCACGAGCATCAAACCCATCATTTTGTAATAATTCCCATTCACATGTCTTTACAGCATTATAACAAAGTTCTTTAATTGCATCAAATAACTGAAGATTGGCAGATTTTTTAACTTTTTGAATAAAATCTAATCCATTAGAATTAGCAACTTCTCTACATAATGGCCAAAGAATTAATTGACAATTTAATTTTGTAGCAGCAAATGAAAGTTCTTGTAAATTATAAGTTAATGGACATCCAGTTTTGTATATTTGATAGAGAAGTGCAACAAATTGTTCTTTTGTAATATTATAATCCTTTAAGATAAGTTTATTTCCATTAACTGCTCCATCATCAGAAATTACTTTTTTTTTTAATAAAAATATATTTATTTATATTTAAATAATAATTACCTAATTTTGGAACATATAATGCCAACAAAGCACGATAGACTAAAACAAACGGTTCAGGATCATATTTTGTACCAAATACAGCCAAATCTCCATCAGCAAATAATGGCATTTCTTGATAATTCTTTTAAACAATTTATTTAATATATTTTTAAAAATTATAACAAAAATACCTGTTTAATATAACGCATTTCTAATTTCAAAGCAAATATTTTTGGTTCAATACGTAATTCTAAAGAATTTTTTGGATTTAATTCAAAAATATCAGCCATAACCATTTGGAAATTACCACCACTTTCACAAGTATATAGACGTGCTTGAACTAAAGCATTCCAAATAGAATTTGGTGAATAAGGCTTGATTTCTAATACAAGACGCTCAATATTCTTTAAGAAATTAATTTAAAAGAAGTTTTAAAAAATAAATAAATACCTCATCATATTGTTTCTCATTATTATTATTAGATTTGAGATCATAACGATCACTGCGTTTAATAACCAAATCAAAATTTTTAAGCTTAAAACGAAGAGATGATTCCTGTCCTGTATTTTCATTTATTCCAGTAAGAACACCTTCTTCATTTATTTGTAACATAAAACCAATTGTACGAACACCATCAATAGAATTTTCAATCTCAATACTTGTTTTGTCCATTTTGGTTGAATCCATACTAATCAAATTAACTCCAGGCCATTTTACAGTTGAACAAGGAGGTAACTCTTTATTACAAGTATAGATACTATTGAGGAGTTCCTTAAAAATAAATTAAATAATTTAAAAATATTAATAATAACATACTCCAGAACTGCTCAATTTTGACATTATAAACGAAACAAAATTGTTTAAAACAGAAAAAAACAAAATAAGATATATTTATTTATCCTTTTATAGTAATATTTTATTTATAAAATATTATGATTAAATTAAAATTAATTTTGTTTATTTAAATTTATTTATGAACCTCCATAATATCTCTTTTTGATAATTATTCTAATAACCAATTTAATTACTTTATTTGATTATTTTAAAGTTTGAATATTATTATTTTAAATAATTAAATTTCAATTAATATTTTAAAAATTAAAAATTTTCATCTTTTATTTTTTTTAATTTATCTCTCCCTCACCCCATATTTTCTTTTTATATTCCTTTTTTACGTTCAAATAATGATATTTATACAAACAGAAAAGGAGAGACGAGAGAGACAATAATAAAATAGCTTTTTAAGATGACAATAAAAAATATTAGGAAAAACCTTTGGACAATTCGGCTACATAACAGGAGAACCTGGAATGTTTAATACCTAAGAAGTTGTGTAATTATCACGTTCTTTTGTTCATTTTTGTTAGAAAGTGGAGTGCCTGAAGGCCGTCTACATCCGTTAGTTTATATATTTTGAAATCCAAAAATTTTAAAAAGAAAAGGGCCAACAATACATACATAAATATATTTATGTTGTATGTGTTTAGAGTATTGTATGTATATTCTATAAGTGTTATGTCTGCTTAAAATCTTTCGTAATTCTTTTCAGTTTTCCGGAAAGTAAACACACAAATAAATATATTGTAAGAAAGAGTGAAAAAAACTATAGAGAGAATGAAAGAAATAGGAGCAAGAAAAATTCTGCCTGTGAAGAAAAAAGAGTTAGAGGCTTCTCTCTTAAATTTCATCGTTTTTACTGCCAGCCGACAACAACTGCCTTTTTTTCTATATTCCTTTTCAATTTATCTTTTTATTCTTTTCCCTTTTTGGCAGAAATTTTGTTTACTTTCCAATCGAACACTTTTTAATGTGTTCATCTTTTACTACTACTAAACATTTGTTTATTTTTTAAAATCAATTTTTTATTTTAACACAATACATAATGTACGTAAATAATATTTATTTATTTAATATATTAAAAAAATTTTATTTATATTTAAATTCAAAATATTTAATTTAAGTATTGTAAGGACAGACCACCTTTAAAGGCCCAACATAATTATGTAAATTAAAGGATTCAATCGTCTCATTCTTTTTACGATAAGAATAAATATGGGATAAAAGAACATGATAAAATATCCATTTTAAGATGTATTTCTTTTCTAAAAACTTCCAAAAAAATTAAGATATTTAGATAAACCATAAATTAGATATATATTTTAATATTAAAATTAGAGCTCTCCGGGCAACACAAAAACCTCTAGAGTTTTTGCTAGCTCAAAAGCTTATCTTTTATATTAATATATGAATTACTGAACTTAAATTTTTATAATTTCTTTTCTCGATTTTATTTTGATCTTATGACCCTCTTAACTCTTTTTTTTTCTCCTCATTGGCCTTTTTATCATTACGTTCCCCTCCATTTATCTAAATATAAAATATATATACATTCACATTTATACATATATTTATTAGTAGAAAAACTCTTTTTTTATGTCTCGTTCACTATATTTTTATCCAACATTTTTCCTGTTCTGGTTTTCTCTTTTTCTCAATTTTTCCGTTCGTTTATTATTCACATTTTATTTCTATTCTCTTTTCCTTCATTTTTTTTATAATGCTGTCCCAATCCCCCAGGGAGCGAGGACAACCAACCAACCAACCAACAAAAAAAAACTACTAAACTAACTAAATATATTTCTACTACTTAAAGACGAAAAAAAAAAAAAAAAAAATTATGGAACGTTTTAAAGAAATTTAAAGGGAATTTAAAAGGGAAAGAAAAAAAGAAATAAATGATAGAGAAGAGATGGATTAATAGAGTAGAAATATTTAGAAAAAAATTTTACCTTCCATTTCTTTTCTTTAAATCCGTCCATAAAATACTCCAAAGAAAAAAGGCAAAGAAAAACATTTTTTTTATTCTATCAAAAAAACTAAATAAAAGGTTTGTTTAGCCTCTATATACATACATATATTATTTTGTGTGCGGCAAAAGTGTTCGGAGACTAAAAAAGATAAAATTTTAAGGAGTTAAGACATGTGCTAAACAATAAAAATTAATTCTAACGGAACAAAAAAATTAAAATCGTTAAAGAAGTTAAAATTTTTAACTTTTTGCGTATAATTTTAAACTAATTTAAATAGATGTATTTTAATATCT
Source organism: Meloidogyne exigua (assembly GCA_018905775.1). Taxonomy (NCBI): domain Eukaryota; kingdom Metazoa; phylum Nematoda; class Chromadorea; order Rhabditida; family Meloidogynidae; genus Meloidogyne; species Meloidogyne exigua. The sequence goes on along the minus strand of JAGUQR010000009.1, from coordinate 727,757 downwards.
GTCAATTTCATCTATTTTTTTCTAACAAAAAGAATTTATTTTTTTATTTATTTTCCCTTCACATATATTTATGGCAACTTTTTTTTTTTGGTTTGCGTGACAATATTTTTTCTTTTATTTTTTTCTAAATTAACTAATTCCCTTCCTTATTTTAATCTAAACTTGAATATTGTTTATCTCTTTTTTATGCGTTCCATACTTATTTCCCCTTTTTTAATTATTTTTTGTCCAATTTATATGTTTATTACCAATTGAATGAACACTTTTGTATGTACATATATGTAAATAATAACAATAATTATTTTTTAAAAAATCAATGCTTCTCAATTTCCAATTTATTTTTTTTACTCTCGTAATATTCGTTTGCATTATGTTTATTTTATTTTTTTATACTTGTAAAGTTCTAAATAAAAATAAACTTGATTGTTGTACAATTTTTTTGATAATCAATTCTATTAAACATTTTTAAGGGAAAATACAATGGGTAATTTCTAAAACTTTTTTTTTCTTACTTACAATTAGTACAATTTATGAGAATACAACATTTATTTATTTACTTCAGATTCATAAATATTTTTTAAATTCTTCTTAGAAATACAATTTTAATTATTAAAAATCATCAAATAATTCTACATAATATTTTTATGAATTATTCTGTTATAATATTATTCCATTTAAAAGCTACTTAAAAAATAATTATTTAATAAACAACTTTTTATATATAATAAAAGGTTAATTGTTAGTGTTGAAAGACATGGGTAGTTGAGACGTTAGCTTTAATCGGAATAAAGTTGGTTGAGGAGATAAATAAAAACTTCCTCTTTTCCACCTTTTCCGGTTTTAGCATTAAAAAAAAAAAAGACGTGTCATCTACTCTGTTTTTCGGCGTTCGCAATTAAACCAAAAACAAAACTTTTTAATTAATTCTATTAAATAATTGGCTTGACCTGTACGCCCAAAGCTGACCAGTGATTTGTTGTCGCTTTTATTTGTTAGCGAAATTTATACATCATATCACAGCCTGCTTTAGCGTACAAAGTCTTAGTCTGTTTTTATTAAACAATCAAAAAATTATATTTAATTTTACAATTTAATTTTTTTAAAATTAATTCCTTTGATATTTGGCTGCCCAATTTACCCGTCCTCCGGTTGTTGAGATTTGTGGAGATGTTGTTTGTTGCAATTGTTGACGATTAGCATTCCCTCCAAATGAAGGAATATATCCTAAAAATGAATCGTAAAATATTTTAATTTTATTTTTTATTAATATTTATAGGAAAAATTAGGAGTTTTATTTAGCAAGTTTTTATCAAAAAATAAAAATATTTTTAAATAATTGGAATCCCCAATTTATTTATTTTGTTTTAGTTATTTTTAAATTATCTAATTATTATTTTCTTAATCATACCATAAGCATATTCAAACCGAGCTTGAACTCCTGTACGTGCTTGTGTTGTTATACTTTCATTTCCTTGTTTATTTCCAGCAGGAGGTAATTGTAAAGTTGATTTTTGTCCAACAATATTATTGATTAAGTTACCTCCATTTATTTCAGTTGTTGTTGTATCAGTTTTTATACCTTTAAGAATTATTTTTATTTAATTCTTTTTTAAATAATTACCAGGCACATATCTTGATTTACTTAAATAAAGTTCCTTTACATTTGCTTTCTTGGCACTCAATGACTGTTCTCTTTTTAACCCTCCACCACCATCATTATTTCCTACAGTCGCTTTTTGATTATTGGCCTTTTGAATAATAGGTGACCTTTTTTGATTATTTAAATTAAATTTTATTTAATTATTTATACCTAAAATTTCCACTTTTCTTTGTTATACTAGACGCAGTAGAGTCAAAAATTAGTTCAGCAATATTTTCAACACCTTTTAATGATAAGTTTCTATTCCTATCTGGACCTCTAATTTGTGTTGCATTTTCAATTTTTGCACTTTCTGATCCTCTTCCTCCACCATTTTGTTGTTCTTTTTCCTTCAAATATTTTTATAAAAAATTAAAAATTTGTTAGAAATTGTTGGATTAATTAATTATAAATGGAAGTATAATGACATTTTTTATTTTTCTACTTTTTTCAATTCAAACCTTTTGTTCCTCTTGTAATTTCTCTAATTCATCTTCTAATCCTTCCAAAAGGTTTTCTCCAATTAATTGCTTTTCCTCTACTAAAAAATGTCCTTTTGCAGGTACTATCTATATTAATTAATTAATTAAAATTTTTAATTATTTATAACCTTTTGCGTTAGTTTAGATCCTTTTTGGGGTACAATTCTTTTAGTTATTAATTTAGAATCACTTTGTGTAGAACCAGCGGAACTTTTTCGAACGGCACTAGTGGCTGGTTGTGAAAGAATTGGTGCACCCATTCTCTGACTTACTTGGAAGTATGGATATTTTAATGACTAAATTTAAAAATAAAATTATTTATTCTTAAACATATCTAAAAAAACTTATATTTTTTCAGCTCATATACACACATATATATGTACTTGTTTTTCTTTCTTTTTATTACTCACATTTACGGCAGTTGGCCTTTTCTCTGGACACCATGCAAGAAAATCAACCATTAATTGAAGTGCATCATCTGTTGCTGTATTTACAATACTTTTTAAAGGGACACCAGCACTTTGATGGAATGAAAAATTCATTGCAGTTGCTAATCTATATCCTTCAGGCCACTCCTCCTTTTTATTTTTTTTATTAAAAAATTAATTAATTTTAAACCTTAGTTGGAGTTCCAATTACATTTATAATTTTAAATATTTGATCCAACTCTGAAGTTCCAGGAAATAAAGGCCTAAGCATATATAATTCAGCCATAATACAACCCAAAGCCCATAAATCAATGGGCGAATTATAGAATGTCTTTATTTTTAGATACAAGTATTTATATACCTAAAATACCGATCTAAGCAAAATTTCAGGTGCTCTGTACCTAATAAAATAAAAGTTTAATAGCTTTTATATTCAAACCATCTAGTAGAGACATAATCAGTAAATGGAGGTCTTGAACGAATTTCTCTAGCCAACCCAAAATCTGCTACTTTAATTAATTCTGTCCCATTGCACATAATATTCTCAGGTTTCATATCTCTATGGAAGAATCCTTTGAAAGAAAAAGTTTAAAATTTTTCAAGAAATTATGACCGTTTCTATGCATATATGAAAGGCCCTGCAGCACCTGATAAATTATATTACGAATAGAGTTCTCAGGGAAGTAACGATCTCTAAAATAAAAAAAATATAGTTAAGTTGAAGTTCATCCCGAAAAATATAAGACACAAAATATTCTTAAGTGTTAGGCATTAATGCTCTGTAAAGATTAAATGTAAATACTAAATAATACTAGATGTATATATATAATATGGATGTCCAACAAAAAATATTAATTGTAAGCTATTTTCCTCATTTTTAAAAAAAGTAACCTTTCTTTCATCAATTCATAAAGATTTTCTTGCATAAATTCGAATACAAAGTAGAGAACATCATTTTCTCTAATAACTTCTCGTAAACTTAAATAAGTATATTAGATTAAAAAATGTTTTATAACATTTTGACTATTTAGTATAATTGACCATCAAATTATATAAAAGAATTATTATATGTATCAAGCTCCTAAATCTGAAATTTTTAAGTATTTTGTTTTTTGAAAAAGAAATGTTTGTAATTTTGTCCACAAATTCTTTAAACAACTTATTTAAAATTTTTGTATTTGGGAGCGTAAAATATATGCACATAGCTATCCCCTACATGTACTATCAAGTGTTAATTAATTTAAAATACTTTTACCGAATTATATTTGGATGATTCAGTTTCTTCAGAGATTTAACCTCACGCAAATTCATTGCCTCATCCCAAGAATAAAACTTTTTCTTCATCCTTAATTTAAAAAATTAATTATAATTTATATTCTACAAAACCTTTTAATAGCAACAACATCTCCAGTATCCAATTTAATAGCTAAAGAAACTTCACCAAAAGTTCCATCCCCAACCTTTTTAGTTATTCGATATCTAATTACAATTAAATGACATAAAATATTTTTAAAAATACCCACCGATCAGCTAATGTCTTTGGAGGAACACCTGTACTTGGTGCTGAATTTGTACCTATTGGCACTCCTAGGTTGAACTGTCCTTGTGAAATCATTTCACCAAGAACTGAGGCAGTAGCTGCTTGTTGGGAAATCATTTTGTTACAACCTTGCAACTCTCCTTCCCTTTTACATGGAGAAATTTATTAAAAATTAATTTTTGTTCATAGAAAAACAATAAAATTCCCTTAATTTTAAAATTTAAGAATAATCATTGCCGACAAAATAAGGATATTGAGATAATTTAACCTCATAGAAAAATCTTTTTTAAAATATTTTACTTTACAATAAAAATAATTTCAGTCAGGTAAAGAAATGCAATGTGACAACAAATTTCCCCGATTCATTCAGAACTAAACACATTGGGTGTTTTATTTTGTGACCATGGAAACAAGGAAATATGTATTCTCTATTGAAAATGTTTTTGAAAAACTTGTTAATTTTAAGTCAAAAATTATATAAAGTTTTTAATTTTTTAGATTATCTAAAATGAAAAAAAATTAATTATTACTTACTTTTGAAAATCTTATTCATGTTATTACAAAAGGAAGAACTGTTCTAAAAATTCTGGAATTTTTCTGGATTTAAAATAATTTCGCCTATTTACTATTATTGTTCTAAATTTATATTTAAAAGAATAAAAAAAACAATTTGAGAATATATTTGTTTAAATTACATATGTACTATTATAATAAAATTAATTATAATTCACTTAAAAATAAATATAAAGGAAAATTTAATAATTTTTCTTAAAAATTTACATTACCTTTATTTAATTATTGTAAAGTAGAGTAATGTCATGTAATTTTAATGTCATATCACGAAGAAAACGATGAGAAAGAGCTAATTTGGCTGTAATTCTGTCCATTGGTGGATATACAAGCATTTGTTTTAAAAGTTCAATTCCATCCTCATCTAATATTGTAACAAATTCACGTAAATCACGACGTCTCCATTTTGGAAAATTATTTTTATAATCAGCAAAACGTTCAACACCAGCCCAAATCTTAATAATAAAATATAATTTTAATTTATTTTTGTAACCTTTGACGTCGGAGTTCCAAGGATTTGGAAGATTCTAAAAAGTTGATCAATCTCAGAATCGCCTTTAAAAAGAGGCTCATTACAAAGACATTCAGCAAAAATACACGCTAAACTCCAAATATCAACAGCTGTAGAATAATAGAGAGCCCCAAGAAGAACCTAAATTTTGATGTTATTCCAAAAATATTTCTGTAGAACTTCTGGTGCTCTATACCAAAGTGTCACAACTTCATGTGTGTAACAACGACTTGGCAAAGAAAAAGCACTAAAGATGTGAAAATTAAAATAATATAAAGAAAATCATTATAAAAATCTTAGAACAAAAAATATTAATTTTAAAAATTACCGAGCTAATCCAAAGTCAGCTAATTTAATAGTCCCATCATTCTTTACTAACAAATTTTCTAAAAAATATAAAATTAAAAATGTTTTTAATTAATACGAGGTTTTAAATCTCTGTGAACAACTCTGTGTGTATGACAATAAGCCAAAGCCTGAAGCATTTGCCAAATAAAACTCTTAAACATTCATTATTTTTAACTCAATAAAAATATAAAAAACCTTAACATTAGCAACTGGTAATGAACGAGGAGCTAATCGTTCAAGCAACATCTTTAAATCTTGATCAATAAATTCAAAAATAAGAAAAAGCTTTTTTCCTTCTAAAAGAATATTAAGATTTAAAAATAATAATTACATTACTATGAATCATAACATCCTCCAATCGAACAATATTTGGATGGGTCAATTCCTTCAATAAACAAATTTCGCGAATACAAGTACTTGGAACACCCTCACTACCCCTTAATTACAAAGTTATTTTAATTAAATAAATTGGTTTTGAACTTAACTGATTCAATTTAATCTGCTTTAAGGCCTTTAATTCTCGATCTTGCCGCGTTCTGACCTTGTAAACTGTCCCATATGTCCCTTCACCAATTTTTTCAATGTCCGTAAATACATCGGCAACGCGTTGACTTGCATTATCCATTTCTTTTTAAATGAGGAAAAAAATAAAACTTTAGAAAAATATATATAAATATTGGCTATTAATGCAAATAATAGAAAAATATTTACACATATTCGAAACTGAAGGGTGAAACAAAAATGATGTTTAAATAAAGTCTTTGCCGCTAAATTTCTTTTAAGCTGACCGAGCACTAAAAGAAAATATTAAAATATGTATGTAATTTTATCTACATATTTAAAATAAAGAATTCGATCCAAATATAAAAATATTTAATAAATATTATAAAATTGTCAAAATGCAAATAAAATCAATAAAAATCTCAAAATAATACCTACTAGAATAGAATAATACATATGTAAGAAGTTAGTTATGTTAATACTGCTATAAGAAGACATTGTTTTAATTATTGCCTTTAATTTCTTTCTTCATTTCCTTGGTGTCAATAATAATTGAACAGGTTTTGCAGGTCTAAGTATAAGTTCTGATTTAGTGCGCATTTGGTCCCGACGCTCTAGGCTCTTAACATGAAAATCGCGTAAAATCCAAACAAGCAACGTCTTCTCTTCTAGTAATGCAAAACGCTGTCCAATACAATTTCGGCTACCAGCAGAGAAGGGTACGAAAGCATATGGATGGCGATTTTTAACATTGTCACTCATAAAGCTTTAAATAATGAAATGTTATGTGACCAAAAATTAATTTAAACCGGTCTGGTGCAAATTTTTCTGCGTCGTTCCAATATCCAGGATCACGGTGAATTTGATAAATATTGATTATTACTTGTGTATTAGAAGGGAAAATGTGACCACCAAGTTCAGCATCACAACTTAATCGACGTGCAATAAATGGCACACTTGGATAGAGACGCAAAACTTCTTTAATAAAGCATTCCAAAAAAGTTAGCTTTCCCAATGTTTCAAGGCATAAACTGTCGGTTGCACTACAGATAGATTGTATTTCTTCATAACATTTTTGTTGATCCTCTAAATGACAACCAAGCATAAATAAAGCCCAAACAACTGCTGCTGCCGTTGTATCGTGTCCTTCAAACATAAATGTATCCACCTAAAGGAAAAATTAAAATCTGAAAGTAAAGGTTAAGGAAATAAACTTTTTAGCTTTTCTGAAAATTTTAGTTAATTAACGTTACTGTTAGTCTAAAGACAGGTGTAACCGAAAAACCTCCTCAAGAATAATGATGTATAAAATGCCCAAGAGTGATTAACCTCCTCTTGGATATCATTTTCACTCAAGTCTCCATTCAACTCCATTTTTAACAATAAGTCCAAAAATGCAAGACGTCGCTCTTCATTTGTTTGCTGTTTTATTTTTAGTTGTTTGCGCTCCGCTTTTCTTTCAATTATCACCTAAAAAAATAGTCAATAAATTATAAATTTTAGCTTCACCTTTTTAGTAAATGATTTCAAAATATTCAATGCCCATTCGTGTTCTTTTCCTCTACCAAAATACCAAAAAAGTGGGTCTGGCCATACCAAAGGGTTTTTTTGACGATTTTGGATAATATCATTAATACACAGTACAGCCCTAACGTAGTCTGAATCCTCTTCCTGCTGTGCATTCACTGATCTACCCATAGACGTTTCACAAATAATATCTAAGGTGCAAAGACTTATAAGTGGAGTAATATCATCAACATATCCTCTAACAATAAGATATGTAAATTACAATATCATCAACTATTACTTACTCAGTTTTGTTTACCAAAACGTGTAATTTACGAACAAGTATGCTTGCTTGATAATTAAAAACATTTAAAAAACTCTTGAGTATTTCATAATGAAATGTTGGTGTAAGCAATCTACGTCGAATGCGCCATCCCTCTCCAGAGCTACAAACAAAAATATATTATGTAGTTATTATATGTATTAGTAAATACTTTGTTAAGAGTCCATTTCCTAGCCATGGTCGAAGCATATCATAAGCCATTCCCTTATTGAGATGGTTATTATTATTGAAGAGCAACTCCACAAGTTTCGCCGAATAAACCATTAAAGTTGGAATCGGACCAATCCAAAAAAGAACCATTCTTGGATCTTCTGGATAGAGTTGAGTCATTCCCATAAGTTGGTCAATAAATCCTTCAATGTCAGGCTTGATAATTAAAACATGTCCAAGTAATATGCTGGAACGAGGTGAAGGAACAGCAACCAGTTGACTTCTCAATTTTAGATGTCGACATAATAAAATTATGCAGAAAATAAAAAAAGAAAATATAAGAAATTGAAAAGTAAAGAACATCTAATTGTAAGATTTAAATAAAATATAAATCAATAAAAATCCTAAATGTTAGAGGTTTGTAAAATTTGTAAAATGTATTTTTTTTCAAAATTTATATCAAACACAACAAAAAGAATAAATTAATAAAACGCCAACATTACGTAGCCAATTAAGAAACTTGGTATCGAAAGTAATATACCTATTAATTTTCTGAAGTAAAGCATAATGTAGACATTTTATCAAAAAATATTTTTATATTTATGTATTGTCTAATGATTAATCAATTGTATAGTTAAATGCATTATCATTATTGCCTTCAATTATCAAGAATTGTAATTGTTTGCATGTGCCAACAAATTCGAAGAAATGAGATCATTTCCCAAACGGATTAGTTTTGATTTGGCATTTTCAAAATCATCGTCACTACTATCATCAAAAATACTAAATGGACTTAACTTATTTCGACGAGTCTTTTTCTCCTCTATAATTTGACAACTTAAATTTGGGTCGCAATGTTTATGAATCCCACCAAAAGGCGAAGAACGGCCATCAGAGACTATCTATAGAATTAATTTTTAAATTATAATTTTAGTTTTTAACCTGTATTTCACTATCTTCAAAGCTAGATCCAAAAGAAGAGCGCATCCGACGAACATTAACTGTTGGCTCATTTTTAATTGATGGAATTTTGCACCGTTTTTGAGTTAGAAGTAACTCTTCTCTGAGTTTTTGAATCTCCTTATCTTTCTTGACATTTTCAAAAGATCTCTTCCGAAGTTGAGCCAGATTTTCTTTATGCTTACTCTCCATTGTCTTCAATTGCCTTAAAAAAAAGTAATAATAATATTAAACGAGAAAACTTTCGAATCAATTTCAAAAATTCTCCAGCACTTGGATCTCCTTCTTTGGTTGAATACTTGTCGATAATCTTCTCAACCTCAGCTTCGTCATTAGTTGGCGATATTTTGCCAATAAGAGAATAACTAAATAAGAGTTATAAATTAAAAGATTTTTTGTCTTATTCTATATTATCCTAAAGCAGACAATAGGTTGATTTATTTTTATTATCACTAACTGACAGTTCAACTAATTTTTTTAAATGAAAACGAACAAATCGCATGTTTTAAGGCGTCGTTTAAGTGAATTGTTCTCCAGTTTAATCGCATCCTGGTCCTCAAGTATACTCTCCAAATGTTTGACGTGATCTTCTCTGATTCTCAATTTATTAGCAGACTCTTCTTTTAGAGTAGAAATCTAAAAAACAAAAAAAATATTTAGAAAGTAATTAAATTAACAGTTGATTTCAATTTCCTCACGACTTCCTCAGACGACATTTCAATAGCCAAAGTTGCATTCACCAACTCTTCCTTTTGTGATTCTAATTTCTTTATTTTAAGTTTCAATTCTTTGACCTTAAATTTTAACATAAAGTAGTTTGTTTAAAATTAGAAAATAACATTCAATGCATCGTGATCAGAAGATTGATTCAATGTTCTATCTTTGTCAGGCTCATCAACATAAAGACGTGTAATGTCCTTTACGAAATTTTTCTTTCTGCATTTTGGACATGATTTAGAAGTCTAAAAATAAAAATAAGCAAAATTTTAGAAGAAAAAACATTTATCCAAGTCAATATGCATTCATAATGATACGTATGCCCACATCTTAAAGCTGAAATATCGTCAAACTCAAACGACAATGTGCAGATAATGCAACGACCAAAACTAGACATTTCTAAATAAATTAGAAAATCTTAATATACGACAATAAATAGTCAATTAACTTCTTTAAAATTTTTTATGATTTCTCTGAAATACCTATAAAGAAAATAATTTTTAGGAATAATTATACATCATGTCTAATCCTTCAAAAAAATTGCAAAAATAATTTGAATTTTAGGAACGCGGAAACAACGTTCCAGTCTCGGCCATTTCAACTCACGAGAATTTCGCATAGACGTGTACCTCGACTTAATATTTAGATTTCTTTAACTACCGCTTCTGGATTTCCTACACTTCATAGTAATTTATTAATTTTAATGTCTCGTGAAGATCAGCAAAATGATGGAATAATGTCCAATCTGTCACCAATTTATGGGGATAATGAACATGGAGTAGGAGATGAGGATTTTGCTAGCTTTTCAGTGATCGATTCTTCTGAACTGGGACGCTGGTTTGAACTTGTTAAACATGATGCAAGAGAAGTATATCAAATTATTAAAGCTTTGGCATTTAGAGAAGTTAAAGATTAAGAAGAATAATTATTTAATATTTATATACTTATTAGTATTGCACATTAATTGTAAATAATGAAGGTATTAGAGTAGTAATTGATGATCAACATAATCAACAAGCTAGTGCTTATTTCAAATATGAACAATTTTCTGATTATAATATTCGTGTAAATGTGTGTAATTTACGAGTACCTATTTCTGTCTTTATGGTTTAATTCTATTTTTCTTAAATTTTTACTTTTATTTTTAAAGGAAGCTTTAAATATGTTTGCTGGAAATACTTCTGTATTGAGAATGTGGTATGACGGTGAAGGATCCCCATTGATGGTCTGTCAGGAAGACGAAGGTTTTTTTATTTGAAAATATAATTAATATTTTAAAAAGGTATTGTTGTTCAAGTAGCAATCAGAACTTTAAATTTGCAGAGTGTAAGTAATTATCCTAATTTAATTATCCTAATTTAATTATTCTGATTAATTAAATATTTAAGATGCTTGATTTTGAATTTACAAATGCCTATGTAATATGCAAAGCAATACTTAATCCAACTCCTATTAAAGATATTCTTCGAGATTTGGATACTTCTGCAGAGACTGTTATGATAATATTTACTCCGAATTATATTGCATTTTACACTATTGGAGAATTAGGAAAAATTAAAGTTAAAAGGCATGCGAATTAAAAAAAATTTTTTTAAGGTTGAATTGCCGGCAAATTCCCCTCATACAGAGAGTTTAATATGTAAAGAAGAAAAAGTGTGTTTTCATTATAGATCTGTACAAATTAAACGATTAGCTGAAAGTGTTCGTCTTTCTAATAAAGTTTCATTACGAATAGACCAAAGGGGTGTACTCAGTGTTCAGGTAAATTCTTTAAAATTGATCTTTTTGGAGGATTTTAAATATTTTCAGTTGCTCATTCCCCAAACAGATCACATGGTTTTTGTTGAATTTTATGTGAGTGCATCAAAAGAGAAGAGTATATATTATATTTTTTAATTAAGTGTATTGCCGATGATGAAATTTACCATCCGGATGCAAGCTAATATTAGAATGAAGAATTATTTTTTGTATTTATTGGATGATGAAAAATAAATAGTTGTAAAGTTTAAAGCCAAAAATATTTATTTTCAACAAATTATTTTATTTCAAAATTTTGTAAAAACATGTGATTTAAATTTAGTTATTATTATTAAAATTCAACAAATTTAAATTATGTTATGCACCAAGAAATAAATTATGTTTTTTAATACTTGTTTGTTAACATCTTCTGATTGGTAAATGTAAAGCCATGAAACAATTAAGGAAAAAAATTTAAAGCTTGATTAGAAGCAGAACCAACAGTAAATACTCGAAATCCTATCTGACGAAGCATTTCTTGATCTACAATACGTCTTCCATCAAAAAGACAAGCAGGTTTTTTCATTAGACCAAATAATTTTTTGTAATCAAGTTTCTTTAAATATTTGGATTGATATTAAAAAATATTTTTTACCTTAAATTCGTCCCATTCTGTTAATATTACAATTGCATGTGCCTTTTCTGCTGCCTTGTATGGAGAGTCACAAATTGTTACCAAATTTTCAACTAATATGTAAATAATATTATTTATTTTAAAATAAGTAAATTAATTTGCTTGTCTGTTTGTCAGATAATTTCTCCAAATCGAAAAATATCTGTTCTTCCTTAACTTTCGGATCAAATATAAAAAGTTTAGCATGTTCGTCAATTAAATATTTCGTTACATAAATTGCTGGAGATCCTCTATTTTTAATTTTTTTAAAAAATATTTTTAAAGTAATTTTTACCTTGTATCACCAGTATTTTTTTTGAAAGAAAAACCAAAAATAGCAATATTTTTGTCTGTAATTGTATTAAATAATTCGGCAATAATTTTGTCAGAGAAACGACGTCGTTGCCATTCATTCATTTCAATTACCTTTTTTTTAATAAAAATATTACTCTTCTAAAATAAATTCTTTACATTCATCCAATAATCAGCAACTTGTTTTAGATGAAGAACTTCACAAAGATAAACTAAGGAAAGAACATCTTTTTGAAAACAACTTCCACCAAAACCAACACTTGCATTCAGAAAATGCCCACCAATACGTTTATCGAGTCCAACAGCATTTGCTACTTCACCAACATCTGCGCCTGTTACTTCACAAATTGCTGAGATGGAATTTATGCTAGAAATTCGTTGAGCCAGAAAAGCATTTGAAGCCTTTAAATTTATAAAATATAAAAATAGAGAAGAACATTGTACAAGTTTGGAGAGTTCTGAAGACCAAGTATTCATTGTAATTACACGTTCTCGAGGTACCCATCGTTCGTAAATACTCGCAAGTTTAGAAATAGCTAAAAGACCTTCAGGTGTATGATGTTCTCCACCAATAAGCACTCTATTTATTTAAAAATATGAATATTATAAATCAAAAACTTGATTATTCCCCTAACCTGTCAGGATTTGCCAAGTCTTGTATCGCAGAACCTTCAGCGAGAAATTCGGGATTTGAAAGAACCTTTTCTTAATAAAATTATTTTTCCCTTAAAAAATACCTGAAAAGAAAGACGTTCAGGATCAAGTTTTTCTGCTTCACGTAGAATATATCGAATACTTTCGGCAGCCTTCACAGGAACCGTAGATTTTTCAACAACAATTTTTGGTCCATTTGCATATTCGGCAATAGTCCTAGAAACAGATTCCATATAACAAAGATCTGGGGCCATTCCCTATAAATATAAATAAATGGAAAGTTTAAATAAAATTGTTGTTACTTTCCCTCGTCCATAAGTTTTTGTTGGAGTATTAACAGAAATAAAAATAAGCTGGGCATCTCGAATAGCAGCAGGAATATCATTTGAAAAGAACAGATTTCGTCCACGACAAATATTTACTATTTCATCTAATTCTGGCTACAAATACAAAATTAAATTAAAAAAAAATTTCACTTCATAAATAGGTAAATTATCAGAATTCCATTGATTAATTTTCTCCTGATTCATGTCAACTACAGTAACTGATATATCGGAACATTTGTACGCTATCTATTTATATAAATAATTATTAGAATATATAAAAATAAAAACCATTGCACTTGTAGGTCCACCAACATAGCCAGCACCAATACATGTTATTCTCTTTATTTCCTCAAAATTGCTTAAACTCATCTCCTTAAATAATTTTAAAATAAATAATAAAATATAATAAAATGAGCTAACCTTCTTCTCTGTATATATTTTAGAATGTTTACGTTAGAGAACAAAACTACATATTAAAAAATATGATACAACACATTAATTCTCTTCCTGCATTTTTAATATGTATACTCATTATTCACATAAACAAACAACAAATGAATCTTCATTAGTTTAATAATATGAGAAATAAAATCCTCCCTTCACAGAATATTTTACTTTGTCCAATAAACTAACTATTAGAATTCCACGTTTTAAATTTATTCGCGGAAACTTGTTAAACAAATATTTAAGAAATAAAATTATTAATCGTAATTTATAATTAATCATGAATTATGAACATAAAAATAAATTAAAACGAAAAAGACCGCTTTATTTTAGTTGCACCATTAAATAATTATTGAAAGATAAAACAATATTGGCAAATATTAATGATATGAGTGAAAGAAAATTAAAATTATTTAAAAATATTAACGAGGATATATATTTACTTAATTAGCAAATATTACTAATATTACGGGATATTATAAAGTCTTATCGAAGAATATATGTTTTATAATAAGTATTCCATATGTAGATTTTGAAGTTATAAGGCAACATGAAGAATAAGTTGAATTAATATGTCATTCATAGAAAGAGGATATTAAAAATATGAAAAACATGTAAAGCGACTTAAGTCAGAAAAAATAAATAAATTATTAAAAATACAACATATAATTTACTTTTTAATTACTTCTCTACCGATGGTTCAGGTGATTTTTCGTAACGGGATTTGTTAAGTTGAGTTAGACGAGTTCTAGCTTCGGTTAACTCTCTCTCTTTACGTAAAACCTCTTCTTGAGCATCCATCACTTGTGCAATACCAGTCACCATTCCTTAAAATAGTTGCAAAATTGAAAAAAAAAATTTATAAAAAACTGTCAGAAATGACTAATCCACGACAGTCATGTTCAGTAATTGATTGCCGTGCTGCATTCACTAAATGTTCGGTAGCTATTTTCACCGCGTGTCCAGCGCTCTGAAGACGTTGCATAGCTGAACTACCCAGATCAGATTTAACTTTGCAAGCAACCAAAAGATGAGCTGTAGAAGAAGCAACCTAAATTTTTAATTTATAAATTTCTTTGATAAAATGGTACCTGCTTTGCGGCAGCTATCAATTTTTCTTCTGTGGAATGCCCCTGAACAACACTATTTGCTGCCTCACATAACTGATCTGAATAAAAAGACATAAATATTAGAAAATAAATATACATAAAACAATTTGTTTAAAATATTTTAGAATATTTATATAATAATTAGGAAACTTACTAGTTGCTGCAGCGACAAGAGTGGCCGCTGAAACAAGTCCTAAAGGAAAAAAAAATACAAATTAAATAAAGAACAAAAACCTTCTGTCCAATATTGTTCATCCTTTGTTAAAACAGAGCTTGGTTCTGAAATTCGCCCTTGAGAGACAAGTTCTCTCTGTGCATTATATGCAGACTAAAATATAATTAAAATATATTAGCTCACAAATATGGAGTTATTTTTCAAAATTATACCTTAACTAATGTCTGTACAGCTGTAGTAATTGATTTTGCAGCAGAAAGAATCTGTTCGTCAAAAGACAAATTCTTCATATCCTCATCTGGTTTCTATAAAAATGTATTTTCTAAGTAAGTTAAAATATGTAATGAATGAAGAAATTAGTTAAAGTTGAAGTAGTTCAGAATTAAAAGGACTGGTAATCAGTCGGATATGCCCTGCATAATGGGTTCCTCTCAAATATTGGCGTGTTACGCAGACCCAAGAATACAAGACATATCAGAGCCGATTCCGTCTTCTGAATAATTAGTAGTTGTTAATTTGATGAATTAATATGTAGGGGAATAATTATTTTATTTTTGAATTAAAATTTACATGTATCTGGCGAGGTCGCATCTGGGATAGTTTATTTGAAACTGCCTCAATTGAACTAGCTGCGCCTAATAATTCATCCTCTGCAATTAATAAGGGCTTTTCCTCAGGATTTGGACTTGAAGAATGTAATTGTTCACCACAATGAGATAAATTGGCAACTAACTATAGATAAAAAATATACATATTGCTAATATAAAATTTAAAAACTTTAGAAATTTCCTTAGCGGCTGTTAAAACAGCTTGTTTTGTAGCAGGATGATCGGGGTGTGAATAAAGTTGCAAAATATTTGATAATAAATTCTTTAATTGGGAGTGCTACTTCTCTTCCAGAATTAAGCATTTTGTACTTTAATTCTGAATTAGTTGCTTTAAGTGAAGCCGTTCTCACTATTCCAAGTAAATCACTGACTGATTGTCTAGCCAAGTTTGCAGCTAAATATATAGAAAATGATTAATGAAGTTAAAGTTAAAATACCTGCTATAACATTTTCCTGATGTAAAAGGGAAGCAGAACCTGCTGCTTTTTCTGCAGCTATTGTAGTAGCTCGACTTGCACGGATAACATCTTCCCCATTCGCTGACTTTCGAATAGGCATTTCGTTATTGTTATATTGCTAAGAAATTAGTGAATCGGAATATTTTTTAATGTTAATTACCTTAACAGCTAAGTCGATTGCATTAATTGCTGCTTCCAATGCTTGTGCTCCCCGTTGAGACAAGTCCTCAATTGTTTTGATTGCCTTCAAAAGGCTACTAACATTAGAAACCATTCCCTACAAAGTATTCTGATCAAATATTGAAAATATATTATAATAACCTTCGCAGCTTCCTTTAAATTTCCAATAGCAGGGTCGTTCGGGCTTCGGCCAGAAGCATGAGTTGTTGCTTGAATAAGGTTGGAAAGAGCAGACGCAACATCGCGAACTGCATGGATCATCTGCCAAATATGATATTTTACAAAAAAACTTTAAGTAACCATGACTTGTGCCTCAGTAGAGTCAGAAGAGAGTTTAGAAGCACCGCTCTTTACAGCCTCAGTTAACTGAAGAATTGAACGAACCGAATTCTGAGCAGCAACAGCCAATTGCTCTTGATTTGAAGCTGCACCAGTCACCAAAGCTTTTGTGTCTTCAAAAAGTGCCTAGAAAAAAAACAAAAATAAACCAATAACGCCAAATCGTACCTTTGCTGTTCTGAGAATAACATCACGGTGGTCAACTATTAGTGGAGAAATAGGTGCTTCGCGTGGAATAGGAGGATTTAAAGATCCGGAAGTAGCAAACATAATTGTTGTATCCAAATCACCAATAATACCAGAAACCGTTTGTGCAGCATTAATGCAAGCGTGAGTTCCACGCGCCCCTTCCGAGAGAACAACAAGTACTTCACGAATACGCTCTTCAATAATTGACGATTGTTGAGACAATTGATGAGCAATTCGCTAAATAACATTGGTTAGCAAGAAAAATGAGCTAACCTGATCATTAGGATAATCACGACGCCTAGCACCAAGCTTAACCAATTCAATGCATGCCATGCCAAGGTTTTGTACCCCAGACTTGAGCTTCTGTCCTAGTTCAGAGGAACTCATCATACTTTGTGCAAGTCGTGAATCTTCAGCTAGAGATCTAAAATGTTCATCCAATTGAAGAAATAGTCGACCCATATCAGTAGACTTTACGAGAGGAACATCTGTCGATGTCTGACCAATTACATTAAGAAGAAAAACCATTCGTGTCTAAAACGACAAATAAATGTTTCATATTTATTCTAAATAAAACCTGTATATCAGACAAGGAATCTCCATTAGAAGGTTGTTGCGTTCGATCAGCAACGGCAATTGAACGAGTAATTCCATCAATAAGTCCATTCACCAAACCATTTTCTGTATCAATTTGTTGGATAAGCCGTTGCAGATCAAGAAGTGCAGATTGTTGTTGTTCGGCACTTTCCTCTACAATTGTATGCAACTCTACAGCTTTTGGATTACCTCCTATGTTTTCCAGTTAAAAATGCTTAAGAATATTTAAACAACCGGAATCCTTAGTTGCAAACATTAACTGAATGCTTGACTCCAAAACAGTCTTGCATTGTTCAAATAGAGTTGCTTGTGTTCTGGAATCATAACTTAGTAATGCTGATTGAATACAAGCCTGCGATAAGGCTTGAGCCGATGCTAATTGTTGACGAACATTACGACCAATTGACTCTGCATGGCTTATCGCCTAAAAAATAATAAAAATCTACAAATGTGAAAAAAGAAATTACAGCAATTTTTAAAGGATCAATAATTTCGAGCATTTGACGTGAACTATGCAATATTTGCTGATGTGTACTTTCTGTACTAACATCGACACGCGGTTGTTCATTATGTGCTGCAGCAATACAAGCATTGTCTACTTGTTGAACTAGTTGGCTTAAAACATTAATTGCTTGATCCAAGTCAGCTTGACCGGGCGCCTCATCTCGAATAGCAGCAACTAATTGCTTGATGGATTCAGATACAATACTGGAATTGTTGGCAATTTGTTGCCAAATTGCTGCATCAGAGGGATTCTCATTAAGAGCTTTGGCCGTTCTAAAATTCGATAATAATTTAATTAAATAATTAAATTATACCCAATCATTTCTGAGCTAGCATCTAACATTTTTCGTGTAGATTTAATAAGTGGTTGTTGCACTTGTCGTCCAGCAAGAGAAATTTTAGCAGGAATAGGACCAAAATCAGGATTATCCAAAAACTTGTTTAAATTATCCACTGATGAACGTAATTTATTTGTTTGTAGCAAACACCCATCAAATGTTTTCGTGGAATTTTTATCAATATATTTAACGGCAGTTATCAGATCAGAAGTTATACTCGTTAACTCCATTGCAATGTTTACAAGTTGAGAACGTACACTTATATTTGCAGATTTATCTGAAGCGTCACGACATATGCTGGCCAAATCGGCAGCGTGCATAGTAGCCGCTGATGTACTCTAAAAATTAGAATATATAATAAAGAGGTCAAGACAATTCAGAAAATAACAAAAGATTAGATGGAATTGACTGTAATATTGACAGATTGCTTACTTTATATTTTGTTAATAAACTAGAGTGGAAGGGTAAGCGGAATTATAGAAGATCTAAATTTAAAAAAGTACATCAAGTAATTGCTGCTTATCACCAGACATAGCTGCCTTATTTAGATTATCAATAGCAAGATGTAGCGATTCTTTTGAATATTGATATTTATTGATATCATATGCGGCAGCACGTCCAGGTTCACTTTGAACATCTCCAACTCCAATTAAATATGCCTCAAAGAAAAAAAAGATAAGAATAGAAGAAATAGTTAAAAAACAGATTGGGCAGCATTTTTTGCCAACCCGCAAACCGCATCTGCTACTTTGCGAACTGCAAGGCAAAGTTGTTCAGTATCATCTCTTCTAGCGTAATGGGCCAAACCATTCATTCCTCAAAATAAAAAGTAAAATAGAGATAAGAAATCTAAACCATCTCCTAAATTTCTCGCTTCATTTGTAACCTCAGAAAGCGACTCATAATAACTATTTCCATTCAGAGGTATACACAACGTGTGAAATGATTCCATTTCCTCTTCTGGACCAAAAAGATTTTTGATGGCTTTAATCTTTTGAAGAGCTTGATCACACTCCATAATCCAAATATTCCCTGAGCCATGAGACTCCACAAGCTCTATCAAAGTCCATACATCCAAAGAAAATTGGCGACTAGAAGTGGAAAGCGTCTAAAAATATAATATTAATTTAATTATATATAGGAATTAGGCGAATCACTTGGGAAAAGGAAATGTTACTTCTATCAGATTGTAAAATACGGAATCGTTCAAGCAAGTCAATTGCATTCTCTCGGATGTTGTTCAGGCCATCAAGTGAAGATTCATAATTACATTCAGCCTGACTTTGGGCAAGTACATTAACAATTGAATAAAATTGTTCAAAACTAAACAAGAATTGCTCTACACATTTTTGACACTCTGATTCTGTAGAATGTATAGAATGCAGAAGATGATCTACATCTTCAACTAGCTGATTTGCAGACGCACGAAGATTCGTAGCTTTAGTTAAAGACGGTGAAGTACTAGATGCAGTTACTATTTCCAACTTACGTAACTTCTCAATCTAGGGAAATAGATTGTTCAATTTAAAATTAATAAACTTTTAGAGTCAACCACTGAAGACCTAACAATGGAAGTTAACTGAGGCGTTGGCCTTCAGGGTTAGGTTTAATTGCTAGATTTTACTTACTGCCTGTTCAATATGTCTATCACTAGGCAATGCATCTAGTGTTCTCCTGAGTGATTCTGTTACTTTTCTAGCTGCCTCTTCCAATGGTTGTGGATTACGCTCACGAATGCGATCGAAAATACGACCTGAATCGTGAACAACTGATCTTGCATTCAAAAGTAAACTAAAGCAAAATGTAAAAAATACTAACATAAAATTTAAACCTTTCCAAAACATGTAAATCCTCTTTTTGATCTTGTTGTTCCGCAACAAGATCAGTGATGGATTCAGTAAAATCTCCAAGTGATTGTACCATTTCCATTGATGCCACACTTACTTGACGTCGTTCTAAAGCAGAAGCTGCAGAAACCATTTGCGCCACTGCTGAATTCAATAATCTAGATTGTCTCCTGAGCGAATTTGTAGTCTCCTCAATGCCTAAGGAAGGGCAAGAGCGTTGAACAGGATACCCAGACCGAATTTGTTTAGTAACTTCTTGTAATTTGTAATCTAATGAACTTATAAATTCTTCGGAATGTTCAAGAAAAGGCTCAAAATCTAATTGATGAGCATTATTTAATGCTGTTCGTAATTCAGCAACGTAAACCTTAATTATGATTTAAATTAGAAATAAAAAAAATAAAGCAACCGAAAGTTGTTGACTTGTACGCAAGAGAATCCCAGATGCATGTTTATCCTCTACATGAGAAACAGCTGATCGACTAAGATCTACTAAATTAGCTGCTGGTTGAATAAACGCTTGACATTCATGAATTAGTCCAATTTGCTACAACATTATTTAATAGAATATGTATCTATTTACAAATATTAGCTCAATTACCGCTTTGAAGTTTTCAACAGGGCTTTTAGCATTCTGATTTTCTTTTATTCGCTGTACTAATGGAGGTACATATCTACCGGTATTGACGCACTCTTGAACCAAAATCTGAAGAAACTGCTCATTGTGAATATGAGAACGAGCCTAATTAGGAAAAAATTAAAAAATTAATATAAGTTCATAATACTGAATTTGCAGCAGCAATTGTCTGAGTTATGGCCGATGCGACCTCTTTCGCTGCTTTTTCTAACTGCTGAATTGTTTGTCGTATTTGTCTGTCAATTGTTGCATGACTTGTTGCCTAAAATGATAGATCAAATATGAGTATTTTTTAATGAAATTCAAAATATAATATTAAATAACAATCCAATTATTAGTCTTAAACAACACCT